>LR898472.1:12111905-13311905 GCA_905067625.1 Blumeria graminis f. sp. triticale | reverse complement strand
TCCATTAAGATATTGTTGATAAAACGTTGAAAGGTGGCAGGGCCATTAGTCAAGCCAAATGGGAGTACTTTGTACTTATATGTTCCGTAACAAGTGCGGAAGGTAGTGAAGTCCTCCGAATCTTTTGACACACGTATTTTGTGAAATGCCTGCTGAATATCAACTTTGGTGAAGATATTTACTCTAGAGATTCTAGCCATCATCTCATCAATCAAGGGAATAGGATAGGGATCTTTCTGGGTAAGCTCGTTCAGCTTTCGGAAATCGACACAAAATCGAAGCCCACCGCCAGCCTTCTTTGCCATAAGAATAGGCGCAGCCCAGGGCGCGTTTGATGGTGCAATGAACCCTTTATGGAGGTTCTCAGTGATATAACGCTTAGCTTCAGCGAGATATTCGTCTGGCATGCGTCGGAGAGGCTCTGTCGTAAGCGTGTTATCGCCGGTGAGTTTAATTTCGTGGTCGACGGCGGGTCTCCTCGCAGCGAGGTCGTCTGAAGCTCTGGTAGAGAATAGGTCCTTAAACTCCTTCCACTTCTCGGGAAGGCGCTCTGTAACTAACTCATCGTTCTGCCGGTATTTAGCTTCGCGAATTTCCGCCGGGGAGAGACCTGCATCAAGAGCCGACAATTCCACGGCAACAGCGGCAAGCTCGTTTTGACGTCGTTGGATCTCATCTTGAATATCTTTGAGGGAGGCGACGAGAACTTCCGAATCGTCGTTATGGGCCTTCTGGCGGTGCTTCCGATGCAAGTAGAACTGGTGCATTGAGGCGGCGGAGATCAGGTTGATATCAGTCTTATACAGCTCTTTTTGAACTCGGCGAGTTGCCACGGCGACGGTCTGGCGTTGGAGAGCTTGATCAGCTTGCTCGACTCGTGAGCCGGGATCACGGGTGGTAGAGGGCGATTTAGCCAGTTGGTGATAAGCGAGTAGTTCATTCATTCTTAGGAAGCCTTGCTGAAGTTTCCTGACAAACGAGGAGGGACGCTTTTGAGTCTTCTTCGGTCGAAGGGAAGGGAGAGTTTGTACACTAGAGAGCTCTTCTTTAAACAGAGCATCTCGTAGTTGCTGGTCAAGTTGGTGCTGTAGGTTCACCATGGGCGTCTTGGGAGGTAGGAGTAGCTCTAGACGCCTATCGAAGTAGTGCTGAGGTGGCATATCAAACGGCCACTCTAAACGGTTTTTTGTACGACGATTGTAATTCTGCTTGAGTTTGTAATGTTCTAAGAACTTTCGGCCGATGAGCACATTGTTGCTTCCTAGGTCGGTAATCAAGAATGGGAAGTTGACGCGGCGGCGATCGATCGTGAGGGTAAGGAGAATTACGTGGGTGATAGCAGCGCCTGCTTGTCTGTTATAGCCAGTAGGTATAATTGGCTTGGGGAGAGTAAGGAATTTGACGCCTAAAAGGTCACGAAGTTGGAGAGCAACAGAGGTACGAAGCGCCCCAAAGATATTTGCTCCGCCGTCAATATGTGCAGTTGTTTTGATGAATGATCCATTTCTACCTAATTCAATACTAGCTAGGAATTGTTTTCCTCCAGTAAGAGAATGGAAATCAGCATTCAAGACTTTCCACAAATCGAGGCATTTGCCATGAGAGGAGACTGTTCCATGGCTTAAGAGTTTCCCGACAGCTCGTCAACCTCAATAGGTTGTAGGCCGTCCTCGTCGCCGTCATCGTGCTCTAACATTAATTCCTCCTCCGATCTACCAGTCAGTTCTGCAATCTTTACGGCTTTGGGGCAATCCCTAGCCCAATGGCCTTCCTTTCGGCAGAGAGGACAGGTATTGGTAGCGCTGAGAGTACGACGTATGACTTGTGGTACGGTCTCAGGAGTGGTAGGGAAGCGTACAGCGGGGGTGTTGCGAGCAGCGTTAGCTGTCAGGCGTTCAGAAGTCCATCCCGATTTTTTCAAAATACTCGGGTTTCAGCTAGCGTTGTTTCCGACGGCGACAGCGACTACCTTCTTATGGAGAGCATCCTCGGCGAGGATGTTGCGAGATTCTCGGTCGGTGACAGCTAAGAACTCGTCGATAGTAGTGTAGTTGTTGCTCATCTTGTACTTCTCAGTCATAATTTGGAGCTTTAAGGCGGGAGAGATTTTCTCACAAACGTCATCAAACCAACGAGCCCTGGCGATTTTACCAGTGATAGCTAGGTGTTACGGTTTGGCCGTTGTCTGAGCTTATGTGGATACCTAAGCGTATTGTTGAAGATTCATGTTGTAAGACTGTAAGGAAATGATAGAGGGAACTGGAAGATACGGCACTACCAGCCAAGGGGCCAGATCAGTGTCACAGCGTAGTGATTCTTGATAATATGTGGCTGGGTGGCAAGAATTCGGCCTAGGGTGAAGAAATCAGTCAAGACAATCACTGAAAGGCTGAATATTATAAATACCTGCTAGTTGTAGCTAGATTTCTCTTTCTTCTTTATACAGTTTATTAAATCGACATTATCATCACCAACTCGGGGTTCCCGTCACACTAGGTTGATGAACTCGATGCGGAATTGATTGTATGTCATATTACTAGTCATCTTCAAGTTGCTGTAGGCAGCTTTGGCTTTTTGGACATGGTTGTGGTCGAAGAAACGTTGATCTAGGGCAGCAAGGACGTCAGCAGCACCCTTGAATTCGGTGGTAACATCTATATCCATATGCTGAAAGATAATAGTCTTGGCCTCTCCTCCAGTACACTTGAAGTACGCCTTTAACTGGGAGTCTCCAGCGCAGAAGTTACCAGAGAGCTCCTCAATAAAGAGCTTCATGTACATCTTCGTAGCATCGTACTTAATCTCTCCATTGTGGTCGGTAAAGAGGAGGCGGGGATAGCGAATCTTGTGAGAATTGACAGGCTTGACAGAATTGTCAATCTTTGGGAGGTAGTGATCAACAGCCGGTTGTAGGTCTGCAGTAAGTGCGCGAGACTTTCTAGCAGCATCTTTGGTAGCTTCGACGGCGAGAGCAGAAGCAACTGCAGTCTTGAGCATCTCGTTGATAGTCGCCAGCTGGCTGGTAGAGAATGCTTGGTCCACCATTGTGTGTTCGTCTTCCTCCTTGATTGTATCACTCTCAATAGTGCTCAATATGTTCTCCTCCACTGGCGCGGTATCGCCTTTCTTCTTCTTTTCCTCCGCGGGGTATCCAAATCGGGCTGGTGTAGAGAGCTCTCGATTGCTTCGGCACGGTTGCATATAGGAGGGACCGCTCTTCGTGTTTGTAGTATTGAGACGAATGCGCGTAGGTAGGGAGGGGTTTGCAGAGGTCGAGATTGGTAGTTGAGGATGCGCGCACGAGGCTGAGGGCGAGGCTGAAGCGCGAATCCGTGTCACAAAGTCGCAAAGTTTGAGGTATTGTCACGGTTTCAGTACAAAATGCTTGGGCGATCTTGTAAGTACAGTATATTAATTATAATTCTCTGGAGAGAGAATTCCTCGATGTAAAGTCTACATATATATATATTCTAAATTACTGCCCATCAAGATGATTCTCCCTGTGACCTGAATAATTGAGCCGCTTCTACAACTACCTAGAAGGTTCTCGGTACACCTGTTATCCTCATGAACCTTCAGTGTGTTTCCAGAAGGTTCACTGAGAATATTCGAAGTTCTGTGGCTTCCGAGACCTTCCCCTTGTGCCATAGCCTACGCTAGCCAGCGTTGGCTACAGGAGTCTTTCGGCTTAACAGCCGTCACAATCCCCCCTCTTCTTCTGAAGGGCTTCAAGTATATTATATATATATATACATATTTTATTCTTAATATCTCCTTGTATTTCCTTGCCGACGTTCTCTCCGTGACCTCTGGACATGAGGTTCTGCCTGACCAACATATCGACCTGAATTATTCTCTGAAGGGCCATTATTGGTTGTTATTGGACCATAGGTGTCCTCAAATATTCTCAAAGCCTCCGTGTCTGAGACGTATTCAATCGGCTCCCATGTTGGCTCTACCCAGCCAGTCCACTTAACCAAGGCCTGTCTAAATTTACCACGGCCGCGTCTCACTGTTCTTGCTCTTAATATTGAGTCCACTTCGTATTCTTGCTCCCGCAGGTCGTCAATAATAGCGGGGTTCTGTGCATCGTCCCGTCGCTGACTTGGGAAGGGATCCGCACTCGCTCGCTTGACCAACTCGACATGGAAGCGGTTGTGAATATTCCCTGGCACATTCAATTCCACAGTTAAAGGGTCTGGAACAGCAGTCACGTCGTACTTTGCGTGGAGCCAGGCTAGCTTTTTGGAAAGCTGTGGCGTCTTTACATTCCGAAGATCTAGCCAAACCTTATCGCCAACCTTAAATTGGTCGGGTTGTCTTCGAAAGCGATTGGCATTGCCCTCATTTCGCTGCTGCGCTGAAGCCATTGCTGCCTGTGCAAAGTCTTGTGCATCTCTTAGCCTTTTTACGTAGTCTTGGGCAAATAGCCGACCTGGGTGTCGAGAACCATTTTCTGAGATAGGCGTGGGTTCTGCCAGAGGTTCCAAATCGTATCCGTGCCGAAGGAAGAATGGACTCAATCCCCCAATCGCTGAGCTCGGTCTTGAATTTAACGCCAGTTGGGCTACAGGCAACAGTTCCATCCAATTATCTTGTGAATAGCAGGTGAATGCACGCAGGTACTTGTATAACTCCTGATTTGCTCTTTCGCTCGCATTGGACTGAGGATGGTATGCCGTTGTCAAGCGTTGAGTTATTCCAGTCAGTTGGCAGAATGTTCGCCAAAAGGTTCCCACCCAGTCACTACCCCTATCACTCGTTAGGTATCGCGGAAAGCCGAAGTAGCGGTAATATCGGTCAATAAAAACTTTTGCACAATGTACTGCTTCCATAGTACTCGTCCCGAATAAGAAGACGTCTTTAGATAGACGGTCTGTGATGACCATGATATTTGTACAGCCCTGCGAAGATGACATATCTGTCACGAAATCGATGGTAAGCTCGCTTCCTATCCGGTTAGGTATTGGTAGTGATCGCATGAACCCTGCCTTTGCTTCTCGCCATACTGTGGTTCGGCCGCAGACATCACAGTTCCGTATAAACCGACGAACTGATTCCCTCATCTTTGGCCAGAACCATCGCCTCAGAAGCATGCCAATCATTGTATCCTTTCCAGGATGTCCCGCCAGATAGCTATCGTGAGTTCGCTGCATTATTGCCGTTCTTAGTGGCTCGTAATCGGGAACCCAAATTCGATTTTCCCTTCCACGAAGAACGCTATCTGCGGGAACCGTACACTCTGCGATATTAGCTGTTAATTTCTGAGCGATTTCTGGTGGAAAACTTCTCTCTCCACGCTGGACGGTATCGCGTGCTCGTCGCCAATCACTATCGTAATTAACTCCCTGGTTCCAAAGCGCCTGAATCTCTTCATCATCAGATATTCTTGCTGAAGCTGCTGGATCTATAGCTGGACTTGTTGAGCCATTCGATCTTCCGCCGTGGGGTCCCTGAGATGGTGTTGATTCATTTGATACACCGAGTTGTGCCTCAACAGGCGACGCGTTGACAGTCGGTAATAACTGCATAATCCTACCCATGGTTCGTTCGTCATCCGGGCCATGGGGCTTGTCCTGATCGCGTCTTGAAAGAGCATCTGGTCGTTCGCAAGAATTGCCGGGTCGCCATTTGAGAGTGAAGTTAAACTGCTGTAGAACGTCGTAATATCTAGCCTGCCTTTCGTTGAGCAATCGCTTGGTCATGAAATAATCTAAATTCTTGTGGTCGCTCAAAATTGTGAAAGGCTTTGCGACCGATCGAAGTTCGGCTTTCCATTCTTGCAGGCACGTGATTATAGCCAGCATCTCCTTGTCGTGTATTGGGTAGTTAGCCTCAGCTCCATTCAGTCGCTTTGAGTAGTAAGCCACTGGTCTCAGCCGACCATACTTGTCAGCCTGCGATAAACAACCCCCCAATGCATAACCGGAACAATCGGCTTCCATCACTGTGTCCCGCTCAGGATCCCATTGCGCTAACACCGGCTCCGTGGAAAATATCTTCTTCAGTCTTTCAAACGCCTCATTTTCCTCAGGTCCCCATCTCCAAACAGAATTCTTCTTCGTCAATTTGGTCAGCGGTGCAGTTAATTCTGAAAATCCATCCACAAAACATCGATAGAAATTTGCGAACCCCAGAAACGAGCGAACTCCTTTTACAGATGTGGGCGCTTTCCATTCCAGAATACTCTTAACCTTTGCAGGGTCTACGGTCACCGAATCTCCAGCTCTGACGATATATCCCAAGTACTTAACTTCCCGACAAAGAAAATCGCATTTATCTATGTCCAAGTACAGGCCGGCCTTTTCTAGCTTGCCCAAGACACTTTGCACTATCTTCCAGTGGTCTTCCTCGCTCCCATCTGTATAGACTAATATGTCATCCATATATGCGGTCGCATTAACATCAAGGTGTCCTCGGAGCTGCTCATTGATGTATCGCTGGAATGTTGCAGGTGCGTTTGCAAGACCAAATGGTGTAACAAGCCATTCAAAAAGGCCATGGCGACACCTGAAAGCGGTCATCCACTCATCTCCCTCCCTCACTCTGATACGATGGAATGCTGACTTCACATCTAGCTTTGTGAACCACCTAGCCTTCGATAGCTGTCGCAAAGTTTCTTTAAATAGTGGAAGCGGATATCGATCTGGAAGGGTAATTGCATTCAGCCCGCGGTAATCCACACAAAATCTAAGCCCTCCGTTCGGCTTCCTGGCAAAGAGGACTGGCGAGGCCGCTGGCGAACTACTGGGTCTAATCCATCCCTTACCCAAAAGTTCAGTCAACGTCTTGCGCAACACCAGTAGCTCCTCTCGCGACATGCTGTATAAAGGACCCCATGGTGGTTGAACTGATTTTCCATTTTCATGTCTAAGGTTTATGGCATGGTCGAGGTGACCTCGCGTCGGCGGTAGATCATCAGCGCCGCTGTCGTCAGCAAAGAGGCGCGCAAATTTCTTCACTGGGTCCGGCAATCGGTTTCGAGCTTCAGAGATCTTGAGGCAAGTCTTCGTACGGAGTGCCTTGTTTATATCGTCTAATGAAGCTTTGCAGACCGGAACTCCATTTTCAAGGCAAGACAATGCCTCCACAGCTGCAACTTTCGGCTCCTTAATCGATCTAAACTTGTGCCGCCAGCGCTTAACACTGTAAACAGAACCACCGCTTCTTCTGAGTTCCAGGCGCTGTTCTTTGGAGTGAATGATTGCATCCTGGTCTTCTAACCACTTCTTACCCAGTATCATCGGATGAGTACTGTGTGGAACTACATACAGCAACAACTCATCAGTAACGTAGCCGTCAAGATCTATAGAGACCCAAGTGATACTTTTTACGATTGGTTTGTCTTCTGATGAATCCTCTGCTGTTTGAAGAGCTCTGGGAGAGATGGGCTTGAGCGGTAGATTAAGTTGAGCTGCGAGTGCCTCATCAATAATTCCTGAACAGAGGCATCCATTGTCAACTAATGCTTGCACCATAGTGACGTCGTTAACTAATGCATTAACTAAAAATGGATTTGTATTCATCATCGGTTCTTGTTCAGCTGCTGTCAAACTTTTTGAAAACTTTTTATCCAATATTATTGGCTGCACAAAATCTTTCCTTTCTTCTTGAATCAGTCTATCACTAGTAATGGCATTAATAAGGGGTGGCGATGTGTTCTTTCTCATTTCATGATCTGTAAGACAGCTCCCCATGACAGACCTCTTGGCTGACCAACCCATTGTTTC
The DNA here is from genome assembly GCA_905067625.1 of Blumeria graminis f. sp. triticale. Taxonomy (NCBI): domain Eukaryota; kingdom Fungi; phylum Ascomycota; class Leotiomycetes; order Helotiales; family Erysiphaceae; genus Blumeria; species Blumeria graminis. The sequence goes on along the minus strand of LR898472.1, from coordinate 13,304,175 downwards.
TCCTCGATCTCTTATTTGCTGAATTTCGATAGGACGGTTTATGAGTCTCGGAGAAATGCTATACGGATCCAATTCGTACACTGCCGGATCAATAGGACCTAGACCATCATCATACGGATCCACTTCGTAGACTGCCGGATCAATAGGACCTAGACCATCACCTTCCGGATCCAATTCGTACACTGCCGGATCAATAGGACCTAGACCATCATCATACGGATCCACTTTCATATTTTTTTTATAAATATGTAAACTTTTCTTAGTCTTTCGTGGATTAATTGCTGGAAGAAGGTGGCACACCCTAGATTGACATCCCCGTTTCTCACATCTGAAGCAGCTTCCTTCTTTCCGAAGCTTAGCTAGCTGATCTTCTGATTTCCATGTTGCCCTAAGAAAATTGTTTTCCTCCATAGAAATGTTGCAATGATCCCACTTCATCTTTGCAAAGTTGATTGACTGCAATTCTGACTGACTGACTGATTGACTGACTGACTAACTGACTGACTGACTGACTGACTGACTGACTGACTGACTGACTGACTGACTGCGATTCTGACTGACTGACTGCGATTCTGACTGCGATTCTGACTGACTGACTGCGGTTCTGAAGTTAGAGGAGAGAATTATAATATGTCACGGTTTCAGTACAAAATGCTTGGGCGATCTTGTAAGTACAGTATATTAATTATAATTCTCTGGAGAGAGAATTCCTCGATGTAAAGTCTACATATATATATATTCTAAATTACTGCCCATCAAGATGATTCTCCCTGTGACCTGAATAATTGAGCCGCTTCTACAACTACCTAGAAGGTTCTCGGTACACCTGTTATCCTCATGAACCTTCAGTGTGTTTCCAGAAGGTTCACTGAGAATATTCGAAGTTCTGTGGCTTCCGAGACCTTCCCCTTGTGCCATAGCCTACGCTAGCCAGCGTTGGCTACAGGAGTCTTTCGGCTTAACAGCCGTCACAGGTATTGTATCAAAAAGGTGATGCCAATAGAGAGAGGGAGTTCAGCTTGCTCTGAGACTGTCTGCAATCAAGATATGAGGCAGAAGGCACCTGTAATTATACAGGTAAGGCGGGAGTTGTAGAAGTCGTACCAAAAAGGTGGTGCCAAAGTCGAATTTGTTCCGAGTGGATATTACTGCTTCCCAGCGAGGTGATGGTCTTTTATTATGTTACGGCACGTCAAGGAGGTTGTATAAGTTATTATATTGCTATCAAGAGGTACGCTTGTAAAGGCAATAAAAGACGAAGAGAGGAGGTAGCTACTCTCGACCCTCTCTAAGATATCTCCCTCGGCTGTGCATAGTCATCCAATGTGATGCCAAGGCGCGCTAACCCGTATCCTCACATGCACGCAATACGGCTCTCACGGATTGTGACTGTTAATTCCTTTCGAAGCACTAGAAGTTCATCATGACTCATGTTATAAAGCGGTCCCCATGGAACAGGTTTTTCATTTCCATTTTGATCTTTCTCTAAAGGTATCTCATGATCAATTCCGAGCCTATGAGGTGGTAGACTAGCTGCTTCTTTTGGATTAAAAACCTGAGCAAAAGACTTGTAAGAGTCAGGTAGTATAGAGGTAATTTCTTTGAGAGGAAGCTGTATCTTTGGCCTGAGCACTTTTTCTATGTCTGATAGTGAGGCTGCAAACACCTTCACTGTTTTGCTTTTCCTTGCTCTCTGTGCTAGGCCTGTGAAAGTTGAGGCCATAACTTGACTGACAGTAAATGCATGAGCTCCTAGTTCCTCATTTCTCTTTTCTCTTTCTTCGTTGCTGATAAGTGTCAAGCCATGATGTTTGAATGTTAATTTAGAATTTATAGAGTCCAATTCATCATGACAGTATTTTAACCAGGGCATACCAAGAATTAGATCCTCTGCTTGGTTTGGAATCACATAAGCCCAGGTCTTTTCGATTTTCAGGCCTCCAATATCTAGTTCGAAACAAGCTACTTGGTCAATTATGGCTGTCATGTTGCTTAAAACACCAGTAATAGCTTTTGGCTGAAAGGGAAAGTTGGTTAATTTTAATTTTTGTAATTTTTTTTTACTGATACTTGCAAAGGCTGACAATCCAGGATCAATAGGTGTGCACAGCTGGTTGGATCCATTGATTAATGCAGTAGTATGGAAAAGCTCACAGTCCTTGTTAGGCTTAAATAAATTCCATTCTTTAGAAAGACTACTTATACTGCAGAGTTCCTTTCCAGCTTGTGGCTCCTGTAAGTGACTTAGTACAGGAGCTCTTCTTTTCCCTCTCGTCCTTTCAATCCTTCGGGCTGTGCCATCCTGACTAATTCCACCTCTTCTTTCTTGGTGAGCTTTACTAGATTTATGTTTGCTGTCTTTAAGGGTGGAAGATAGTTACAATTAGGGGCAATATGTCCTTTATGTCCACACCTCACACAGAGACCTTTTTTCTTCCTAAATGTAAGTACATCTTTTGTAACCCATGATGCTCTTTGGTTTTTCTGGCCCTGGGTATTTGCTATAAAGGTAGATTTTGTTGGCTCCCAGTCCATTTTTGATGTGTTTGAGTTTTCCGAAGGGTTTTGCTGTCTAATCTTAGTTGCTGGCAGAGAGAATGGTGGATTAATTTGGTCTATTGCTTCTTTATCACTGTAAATAGTATGGACATAGGAAACAAATTCTGCCCATGTATTTTTTGATGAGCCGAGAAGCACTAGCTGGAGTTCTTTAGTGAGGGCATTCTTCAAGAGGGAGATTTTTTGACAATCAGAATAGGATGACCAGCCAGCATTTGCTAGCACTGTTTCAAACTTTTTGAGAAAATCTGGAAATGGTTCTTTCTCTTTTTGTTTCATTTGATAGAGCTCTCTCTCTGCCCTTGCTTTTTTGTTGGGATCTCCAAAGACTGTATTAAGATACTCCAAAAATTCGACTCCTGTGCCTTCTCCATTTTCTGACAGGGTTCTTGCTGTTGTAGAGACCATCTTTATTGCATCACCATCTAGTCGTGAGTAGATGTACATGAGCTGGTCAAAAGGAGAACCCAGGGCTACACCATCTCTTGAAAGCTTATGGAGAGCTCCTAGGTGCCACTCATCCCACATAGTCCTATCTCCTTTAAAATTGTCAAGTTTTAGTAGCCTTTCTTGAGTATCTTTAGTCTGAGGCAAACCAATTGTTGCTGGTGTTGGCTCAAGAGTAGTGGGTTTTGACTGCCTTGCTTCTTTGAGAGCCTGAGTAGTAGAATTTGCATGCTGTTGGGGATTATGTATTATCTTGCTCTGTTTTTTCATTTCCTGACTTTGCTGCTCAAGCTGCTGCTGAAGTTGCTTTAAAAAATCCAAAAGTTGTACATCCTTAGAGTCTTCTCCTGTGCTATCCATAGGGGATGACATAGTTGCCAGTCTAGAATGAAATAATAATAGGTAGACAAATAAAAGGTAGCAGCCACAAAAGGGGATAAGTGTTACAATTAATCAAACACCAAAAATATTTTGTGAGAGATCCAGTATAACAATACAACAACAGATAGAGGTAGATTTGGAAAGATATAGACGGTGCTTAATGTAGATTAAGATTATAAAAACAATGAGTTATAAGTTATAATGATGCATAAAAGAAAATAACTATAATGTTATCACTAAATATACTAATAATGTTAATGACTTTATAGTTAGTAGTACTATTATTATATAGTCAAAGAACTTAGGGATACTTAACATTAATCACTGAGGACAATAGCTTGATATTATGTGAATGTCAATGAATTTAAATGAAAGGTGAGTTTAAGATGATGTAAGGGCTAGAAGTAGAATTGTTATGGCCAGGCATCCTTGAAGAGGTTTCAAGGGGAAGGTTCTCAGGAAAAGGTGATAGGAGAAGCTTTTGAAAAAACTCCTACAGTTAGAGATGGAGGGGCTGGCGTCATGACGGCATTTGTCATAGTCTTAGTTGAGTTCAAGTACTGTCTCGAGTTAGACTTAAGGAAGCTGGAGCGGCCACATAGTAGCTCTCCAGCTTCTCAATCTTTCATTCTTTTGATCTTTGATCTCGCAATCTAGCATTTATATAATATTATAATTGTATATTCTTGTCAGGGAATACATCTGGATCAACATCATCCCCTGCCAAATACTAGTATTAGCATATAGCATATGTGTTGGTGGGCCATGTAATGGGTTGGTTACCACATAGGTTTAGTTCAGGGCTTATCTCATGTAACGTTGAGCTATTGTATGAGTTGGGAGGAAGCTCCAGTTCACTTTAACCTAGAGTATAACTAGTCGCTTTACTGCTGGTAGGATTGGGCATACGACATTCTTGTATCTTAATTACCTGTTGGAGACTACTTACTTATTCGAGCTACCTGTATATCATAACTCCTACCCAGTGATATTACCTATCTGAGACGTCTCCCTTACAATTCTTACAGTCCAATATTCTCAGTCTTTCGTTATTTGTTACATTCTTCGTACTTCTGTTCACCCTGAGTTATCAGCCTTGATTGCCTGCTCGTCAACTCGACTTCTTGACTTCGTGTCTTTCAACTATTCTGTAGTTCTACAACCTTTGACTACCTGGCACCTCGCCAAGCGAATCATATCTAAGTATCCTTCATTAGCAACTGTAATCCTAATGGTTATTAATACCTTACCTTCGGCAGACGGCGATCTCCAGTATCCTTAGAGCACGCCGTAACAAGAATTGTATTCGAATTGTACTGTGTGCTGTGTATAGAAGATCTTAAACTAAAGAAAGAAGATGGAAGAGGAAAAGTCTTCCTTATATACATTGAAAGGTGGTCTGTGCTGTTATCAGACTATACCAAAATAGAACAACTAAATAGTCACCTGCTTGGTATCAGCTCAGATCAGTCACCCAAGCCCAAGCCTTGGCTGCCTTAGGCTCTAGCCTATGACAAGCAGCTCTCAAAACAGGAGTTAGACCAACCTCGGCTCGTGCTTTCGCAACTAGCATAGCCAGGCCATCAACAGACTGGGTATTGCACTTCGCAACAGGTTAACCGAAGCTTAGAGAAAGACTGTTCGAAGAAAGCAGACGCCTCCACAAACTTCAGCACAAGCTCAAAATTGCGCAATGCAACCAATGCTGGGGACAACACCCAACTAAGATCTGTTCACAAGCAGAGCGCTGCGGCTCTATTGAGCACAAAGCTACTGAGTGCAAATAGGCCGTGCCAAGGTGCACCAATTGCCATGGTCCACACACCGCAACTGAGCCTAACTGTATGGCAAGGCTGACACGCGCTGGTGGGAAGACAGTGCAATGCACAAGAGACCAGCTGTGGGTGATCCGCAAGCAGGGTCAAAAAGAAAGGAATGCTTCGATCCGAGAACTAGAAGCAAAGCAGAAAGCCACCGAGGCTACTGCTGAAAACGAAAATATAAAAGTTGCTCAATGCCCGTAAGGGACCACTACCCAACCGAGCTTCATACAACGGCAACAACAATATTGTTCCTCTGTGCCAATTTGGGCAGAGGAGACCCCGCTACAGACATCATCCTGCAATCCGCTTGGGATTCAGGAACTAATGTCCTACTTATCCAGGAACCCTGGACTCAACATAAGGATGGCATCTGGCTCACCAAGTCGCATCCCGGATTCGATAGGCATTTGCCTCCCCGTGCGCTGCCAACTCTTCATGGCCACGCTCCCTCATCTACACGCGATAAGGGATCAAGTGCCAACAGCAAGCAATCTACAAGACATCACCAGATCTTACTGCAGTAACAGTAGAAGGAGTCATATTTGTCTCCGTCTACCGCGCTCCTGGAGCAGACCTTATGCCGCTACTATCATGGGCTCCGCCTGGGCCTACAGTAATTGGCGGAGATTTTAATGCCGTTCACACCGACTGAGAGCCAATGGCTTCTAGGCTACACGCGACGGCCGGGTGCTCACCGAGTGGATATTCTAGCACGGCATGGACCTATCCTCCACACCGGGCGTCCCGACACACAATCTAGGAAATACACTCGACCTAGTCTGGTTTAACGCTGGCGCACTTGCAGATGTTTCGGTAGAGCTTGACTCGACGTCGGACCACAGAACTCTTGCAGGAGACGTTCCTCGTCCAAACTCGAAAGCCAGAGCTGTAATAAAAACTGGTCAACCGTTCCGAGTGACAGACAACGCCCTTGAAGACTTCACCAAGGTACTAGGTAGGTGGGCCCATGGAATAGGGATGCAGCCTATGGTCTCAACAAGTGGGGTGGACAACCTCGCTTATAAGCTGGTCCAAACTATTAGCGATGCTATCAGGGCTACCGGAAGACGCGGGAGTGCTAAGAAGAGTAGGACGGCACCCTGGTGGACGTTGGAGTGCTCACAGGCTAAACGCAAATACAGGATATTCAGGGACGAAGAGAACAGAAAGGACTTCCGTCGCATAGTCAGAAGTGCAAAACGCCAGTACTGGCAGCGAAAGTTCTCGGAAGCTACAACTGACATCAACAGGTATCAGATGACACGTTGGGCAAAGCCGCAACCTACATCTGCTACTCCATCACTCCAAACTCCGGATGGATTTCTTTCGGACCCAGTAAAGCGTGCAGTTCTGCTGCGCGACCTCCTCGGCCGGTTCACCAGCCAAAACGACGTCGACACCGAACACCTCGAGCCAGGGCGTGGTAACCTTCTGTGGGTCTCCAACGTCACAGACGAAGAAGCCAAGTGGGTAAAAACGGCCTACCAAAATAAAGCCCCTGGAGCAGACGCAATTTCTGTGCGGCTCCTAAGGACAGCTTGGCCGTCAATTGGTCACGCAGTGAGAGTACTCTTTGAGGGCTCACTTCGACTGAACCACTTCCCAAAGGCATTCAAGCTAGCCAAAGTGATTCTCCTCCCCAAGCCTGGCCGTAATCTCATTACAGCTAAAGGATGGAGGCCCATCGTAATTCTCTCCTCTCTCGACAAGGGTCTTGAGAGACAAGTCGCAAGACGAATGGCTTACACCGCCATTGCGTACAAGGCCGTGCCGCAGCAGCTTTTTGAAGCACTCTCCGGCAGATCCGCTAATGACATCGTCTCATGCGTCATCCATGATTTGGAGCATGCAATGAAAAGGCAGAAGAAAGCAGTCCTTGTCACTCTGGACGTACAGGGTGCATTTGACGCTGTACTCCACGGACGACTGCTGCAAAGGATGAATAAATTTGGTTGGCCTAAACCAGCTATCACTTGGATAAAGTCTTTCCTGAAAGAATGATCCGCCTGCGTCAGACACGAGGAAGGAATAACAGACCCAATTCACCTAGAATACGGGCTGCCACAAGGATCGCCCCTATCCCCAATTCTCTTCCTCCTCTACATGACCGAAGTTATCATGGCGAGACATTCTGGAACCAGAGTCTAAGCAGAATGCCTGAGGATAAAGTTCACGGAACAGGTTTTTCGGCTCACCCTCAACACTTACACTTATATGGTGAGACTACATAACGGCCAACTGGAATTGATATGGTTGAGGTCACAGTTTGAGTCATGATGGGAAATTACAACTGTCTTAGTTGAATTATGCTAGATAGTTATTTGTACTTAAGGAAGCTGGAGCTACAACAAAATAGTTCTCCAGCTTCACAATCTTATAATATTATTATAGTATTCCTCTCGCAAATCTGCTTCCTTCTAGCCATAGTACTTCGTCGACTCTTCATCTCTATAGTATCCATCACTTGACCTTTCCATACCCTCAGCGAACGGCGATCTCGATCTACCCTACAGCACGCCGTAACTGAAGTTGTCATGTAGAGACATGATTGATTCATGAGTTGATATTGTTCAGACGATCATGACTATATCACAACGTCATGTACAGGCACGATTCATTGTTTTTACCTGTTGTATCAACCATGACTATGTCTCAGTGATATGAGAAACATCATTGACTAGTTACTAAAAACCTAATCAAGATCCTAAACACACAACTGAGACTAGGAGAATTTTACTGAGTAAGTAATTATTCTGATGAATCTAGATCTAGAGGAACAAAATCTGGCTGCTTGGCTCGAGGTATATGAACCTGAGCATATCATGTATTATAAATGTTGAAAGTCATGCGATAAATCTGTAATTGTATCACGTGTCTCGCTTAGAATTCCACACTTTCCGTAATTGTAAAGTGTGTAGATAATTGTAAGAACAAGAAAAGGTGGACCAATAGTTGTAGTTATAACACACACAATAAATTATATATATATATATTTATATTATAAGGAATCTGATTTCGAGAGCAAGTATCCACACGCAGCTGAATATATAGCTGGTATGCAGTATACTCTTAACTCCACTGTCGCATAAATAACAACAATAAACTATATAAAAATCTATCTCAATCACAATCATCATCTTAATTCATGTCACCATCAATAGCTGCAAAGGACAGTTTAACCATTTCCTTATAGAAGTCGTGGGGGGCAGTAGCTGCAAATTTGGCTATGCAGATGATATTGCTATCCTCTGCATAGGTTCGACGCCAACGAAAGCCACAGTAGCTGCCCAGCGAGAAGTCGATGCTGTCCTAGGGTTGGCTGCTGAAAATGCCGTCTCTTTCGACCCAGATAAGGCCGCAGTAGTCTACTTCGTCGGCCCCAGATCCAGGGGATACGATCTTCCTGCTATAAGGGTAGGCACTCGCGATGTATAAGCATCCGACAATATCTGATGGCTCTGAGTACACCTTGACCGCGGTCTTACCTTCGAGAGCCACGTCGCAAAATGGACCTGTAAAGCAATGCAACTAGTGCAATACTTCCGACGGCTCACTCAGTGCACCCAGTGACCAAGGCCCGACTTACTAACCACAGTCATCCGCACGGTAGTTCTGCAAATTGCAATGCACGCAGCGGAATCCTGGTACCCGGGTCCAACCAGGGAAACCTATTGGGGAGTCGCGCGCAATTCTTGCAAGAGATAGTGCAAAGTAATCGACCAAAATTCTTATTGTGATTGGCATGTTATACAGCTAGGATACTTGCATGTACATAACGTGATTAGATGTTTACGCTATTTGTGTAGTTCCTGTATTGTTTGGGATATCTGCAGGAGGAGGCTCATGTGATCAGGAGCCGACTAGCGGCCGCACAAGAGTATAAGTAGCGAGTGCTCGGCACACAATTAGTGTAGAAAAATCAAGTATAGTGAACCTCAGATACACCTTCAACCACAACCTGAAACTCATCAATCTATATACTCGTACAAGGTCAGCATGCGTAGTGACACTAACCTAAGCCCATAACCACATTACTTCTGCCTTCAGAACCCGCGTGGCTCTACCAACCTGGCGCACCATGCCCATTGCATCCCTGAGAAGAGAGACTGGTATTCCACCAGCACATATTCTGCTCGAGGAACGCAGGCTCAAGGCTGCCGCACGAATCCGGAGACTGGATGATAATCATCCGCTTCGACTTCGGGCCACGGAAAGCACTGACAGCGCTCGTCACCGACTAGGACTCAAGACATGCAACAAAACCAGACTTGGTTTCGACAGAGTTCATGATTCAAGGGTCCAGAGGATGTACCAACTTCTGCCAGAGGCTGAACTACCTCCACCGCTCCGACCTCCGGTCCCCCCTCAGCTAATTCCCTGCTGGACAAGCAAGAAAGAGGCTGCCAAGTTCATAAGAGAGTGGCTACCTACACTCCCACCCAATTGTCTCTGCGTGTACAGTGATGGTTCTGGGGAGTCCACCAATAGAGTGTCATGGGCCTTTGTGACCTTTATCAGTGGCACCGGTACGACAATCGAGCAAAGCGGCTCAGGCAAAATCACCAACGCGGAGGTTCATGGAGCTTTGGCTGCTCTAGAAGCAATTACTGCCAGCAATCGAGATCGAGGACGCAGCGCCATCTACATCCTACTCGACAATTCTGCGGCTGTTCGGGCTTTACTGACAGGAACAACGGGCTCATCATCCTGGCGTATTCAAAAGTTCGTGAAACTGGCCGTGGGATCTGCCGCACCTGTAAAAATAGGATGGATCCCAGGCCACGAAGGGATAGCAGGAAATGAAATCGACGATGAACTCGCTCGAAAAGAGCATAACTCGCCGGACAACTCTAGGACGACACATGACGTGATGACCCTCGCCTCATCTGGACGGAAAGCCCGTGAACTGGCTAGGCAGATGTTGACAGACTGGTGGCACTCGAATCGCCCCAAACATTACGCCGACCTTGAACCCGAGATGCGGCGCAAGAAACCGCCAGAGCTAGCGCTACCTAGAGCAGTCTACGCTCGCTTAATTGCTGCTCGAACTGGACATGGGGACTTTGCGGCATATCATTGCCGCTTCAACCACACTGACGCCAAACTCTACTGCAAGTGCGGGAGAGAAAAATTAATTGGTCACCTTGTCCAGTGTCGAAAAGCACTGGTTACATGGCAACATGGCGGCTGAAAAGCGGAAAGCGTAGGGCGCCGGCTCTGGAAACAATGCTCGGATCAAGGGGATTGCAGCTGTTCAGGGACTACGTCCAGGAGAACTGAATATACGCGGAGGCTAGTCGGGGGATGGCAGGGATACCTGTGACTCGGAGGTGATAGAACGGAAGCCCAGGTGGTTTGGCATGGAAAGAGGGATTGGAATCGAGGCTCAGGCGCGTGGTGGCTGAGGCGGAATGATGGAAAGGAGATTTTTGAAGTTTTTCTTTTGTAATGCGGGATTTTGCATGAAAGTTTTTGTTTTGTTTTCAATTCTGGGCTGCTGAATTTGTCATGGTTCAACACATAGATGCATTTTGGCATGGTTCCGGTCCTTGACTCCTAGGAGGTATTGAGCATAGCTTAGGACTTTAAAAATAAAAATAAAAAACAAACAAGCCCCATACATGCTTGCCCTAGGGGACCCGGAACTTTCAGGCAGAAATATCCAGACCTCAATCCAGCAATCTATTATCTAGACCACGACTCCATCTCCGCAACTCACCATTGCACATGAGACCGTGCCACTCCACCAACAGACAGCAGAGTCATAATTGCCCTACACCTCATAGCTCACAACCACAACACTTTGCCAACTACCATCGACTTTTTCACCCCAAAATTGAAGATATGAAATGCGTTAGCAGCTGAGAGAAAAGGCCCTGGCATTTTTCAGAATGTCGACCTGCTTTGCTACGTTGGAGAAGCTATGAGTATATAGCACCGCCTGGGGCCAGGGAAATAATAGGGGAGAAGGGATGTCAGAATTTCATTCAATTCTTAACTACAAGCAGATGTTACAGTCTACCAAAGGATGAACAAGATGGGTGTCATGGTTCGAGTTTCAATGTGGGAGCAATCAGATATACAAAGGTAGTTTATTATTTTCTCTGTGCCTATCTATACAAGTCCTACCTCAACTATTTATACACTTACTATACTATCTGGAATATTCTTCTCGCCTGTAACCAGTTTTAGTATGTTCCCTAGAGGCTGGTTTGCAGTCCTACTACTAGTTACTAGAAATTTCTAGTGACATCCCAATTGGTCTATGAAAGAGTATTGAGTTTCGAAGATATGTACAGCACGTGGTTACTGTCATGTGATACTGAATAATTACCGGCTCACTAGCCGTTACAATGGGGGCTGACCACGCTGAGATTGTTTCTAACCCCGAGAGGAGATGGGTGTGGAAGATAGGAATGCGGCGCAGGGCACTGTAACTCAGACATGTACTGTTCCTTTTGTTTTATTCTTTTCTTTTGTTGCTTCTGGCTTCACTGCCGGTCATGTAGGTAGCAATGAGCTTTCAGAGCCCATCTAACTGTATCATGTCTAAATAGATGTTAGGTTCTTCCTGTCACATAAAAGATTTCAAATCAAATCAATGCTACAAATCTATTTATAGGTTAAGGGCTGTGCCTGAATTGGGACTGGTCACAAAGCCAGCCCGTCTATTTTCATCATTCTTGGTTCCACTCAGGTCAGATGTAGTATTGCCCGGCACAGAGATACTGTTGTAAAGGTAAGAGCTTACGGAGGTTAATTGGCAGAAGGTTTACAGATGATTATCGATGAATCAATCTGAACTGCTGATATATTTGATATTCAGAACTATAAGGATTTAGGAAGTAGGAAGCGCTAATTATATACACATCTGAGGTAGCTAGACTCTCGCCTCATTTACCCAAAATAGTATCACGGAATATTCTAGTCTCCTCCATCTGGCAGTACAATCTAGAAACACTTTCTATACAGTGCTCCATTGTTCCTCTACTCATCATGGAGCCACCTGGAAAGTTCTTCCTTCACCCTCAGTGACCATTACCCTTGTGCATCGCAATCCTAGCCATCACCAGCACAACAGATACTTTGAGAAATGTTTGAAGCCCATGAAATTTTCTATCTTCCTCCGATCCCGTCTCACAAGCATGTATATATGGAAGGCAAGACTAAATATCTGTTGCGGTGTCCTCTACAAACCTGGGAGTGAAATATTCTCCTAGAGCCAAGTTCAGTCAAATTTTGCAATACCAAACAAGTTGGCCCACAAGGCAATGATTCAAATTACTCCACCACGTCAAATTTTCACTCCCAACGAGATTGATTCCTACCTAAGCCTCATCAAGTCTACAAGTACGACCTAGTACATCCTCATTCCAATGATCACAACTCTTGTCGACTATCTCTGGCCTCAGCCGGTCACCAAATACATGCCCCGGTTGATATTTATACCCGACAGAGGAAGCAAAGCATGGCGCACAAATCTGTGAGACTATTCTTTGAGATGGACGTGGGAGGAATCAGGACAAGTTCATAAGATGATGCAGGGGATGGATACAGTCTTGATAGATGTGAAATTTCGAATTTTGACAAGTAGTTTTCATAAATTGGGTTTTATGCATGCCAAGGCTTTGGTTGCGAGTGTGCCAGTAACACTATAAACATTGCCATAGTCGGATGGTGCGGTAGTACATTGTCTTGGCCAGTCTACCAAGTAGAGTCTGGATGGCTTAGACACATATCCCACGCGAGACAGTAGATTTGTTATATTAACTAGGCTATATAGGAGCAGGACAATGGATACTCTTGGGGAAGTTATGCTCACAGTAGGTCTCTAAAATTGCTGTTGCGTGTGTTCTCGTGATATGTAAGACTTGACTCTATATTCTCGTATAAAGGAAACTTAGTTACAATGAATGGATGGAGGTTGAGACCTCCTTATATCTTGCTCCAGACTTACTGTGTTGTTCACAGCTTAGTACTAGAACATTCCCTTATGATATCATTTCTCTCCTACGAGAAATGACCAGCTCGTTCTCTCTCAGTCTATCAGTCTCTCGCTGATTCCATTATCTCTATTCCATCAAGCTCTAGTTTGGTCCAGTATACTCACACATGCATTACACACTAAACACCCCACAGTTTAGTTACACAGTCATGTGCATCTGCTATGACGTGACCTAAAGCATGTACTATGGTAAGCTACATCGATAACACAACATTGTTACTACCATTGTGCCATTGGCTAATGCTGAGATTCTGCGTTTAGTCTGGTCAACTAAGTCAGGAACTTCCCTAGTAACACAGTCAATGCGTTGCAATGGTTACAATATTATGATAGCAACAGTTACTAATCAACATAAGCAATCAGTTGCTGTGTTATAGCTGTAGACTACCATACCCCTGATTGTAGTAACCGCTCGAGTACTTAAGGAAGGTCTAGGACTGAATTTGTTCTGTAGCTTTTTTTCTTGTAATTATTCTAGACTTTAGATTGATCCAATTATTATGAGCTTTACCTTATACCCCGACTCTTTCCCGTTCCGCCTCCGTCTTGTCTCGCCTTCGTCCCGTTCAGATCACATCCTGTCCTGACTACATCTGTCCCAACTCTGTCCTGTTCCGACCTTTATCCTCCGAACTAGCCAACGAGCCTGACACGATTCCTTTGCCTTCTCCATTTTCTGATGGGGTTCTTGCTGTAGTAGAAATCATCTTTATAGCATCACCATCAAGTTGCAAGTAAATGTACATGAACTGATAGAAAGAAGATCCGAGAGCTTTGCCATCCCTTAATAACTTTTGCTGTGCTCCAAGATGCCATTCATCCCACATTGTCCTATCTCCTTTAAATTTATCAATTTGTGGCAGCTTCTCTTTGATATCTTTAGGCTGCTCCATTTTTGTAATCTCTGGTATTATTTCAACCTGCCTTGCTTTGTGGAGGGTCTCAGTACTAGATTTTGCATGTTTCCTGATGTTAAGTGTAAGATTTCTCTGCTCCTTCATCTCTGAGTTTTGCTGATCTAATTGTTGCTGCAATTTGTTGATAAACTCCAAGAGCTGTTGGTTTTGAGACTCTCCATCATTTTTATTCATTAAATTTGACATGATTGATGAACTAAAAAAAGGCTAAAAAATAGCAAGCAGCAGCTTAAGTAATAGAATTACTGAATATAGCAACTAGATAGCTTCCAAAAAAAAATTGATATATTTTGAGTAGAAAAATAATGGTAATTATATGCTAAAGCAAATGAATTCGAAACTCGGATTTATTTAAAACTTAGAAGCTTTGAACTAAACTGGTGAGATACAATGATTGTGAAATATTCGATAATTTTCAGCAATTCAATTTTTTTAAAAAATAATAATAATAATAAACAGCAGTAATCAATATTACCTACACTTGGTGATGTAACTGAGGTTAATAAAAATTACTTGTCCATAGGGGAGTTCATGATAATGTAAGAGTCAGAAATAGAATTGTATTCAAATTGTACTGTAGGCTGTATTGAAGATCATGAACTAAAGAAAGAAGTTGAGGTGGGAATGTTCTCCCTTATATACATGATGGGTGGTCAATGCTTATGACAAAAAACCTTGTTTCCTTATCAGTCCTGGCTTGTTCATCCATGACCTAGCCTTAGGTTCCTTAGGCCCCAGCTTATGACAGTGAGCCCGTGAAAATTTGCTTGATGTTGGAGTAATGCTAAGAAAGATATCTCATACTGGTTATCATCATCAGCTTTGGGTTCTGAGTTCTATTGAAATATGATATATCTTGTAATGCCAAGAATAACATATTAGTAAGTCCGGTTAATTTGACTATCAAATTCCCTATTCTATATCACTGTTGTCAATACATCCTTCACTGAAAGTTTAATGCGCATTAGCGTTTATTTCATACTAGAATTCCAGCGTATGACTATGGCTTAAATGCAGGTTATAGTTTTCTCGTATCTATTACTGACACATATTTATTTAGTTTTATATTTCTAGCCCATATATGTGTGTGTACATAGATCTATGTCTGGATCTCTTGGGACTTGGTTACTTAACTTGAACTGGAGGCTCTAAATCTTGGGCTCTTGATGGTAAAGAAAATATAACAACAATAAAGACTTGGTTCTTGATTCTTGGGTATCTAGGGAATAGTACAAGACTGAAAGCTGGAGAGCTTTCAACATGAAGATACCTCAGCTACTTATACTTTGACACTATCTGCTAAAGACTACAGTAATCAAGTTCCAGCCTAATTCCTGTCGAACTCCTGAGAGTAACCTAGAATCTGATCGAAGCCCATTGAACTAGTAAGGGTACAAAATACCATCCCGAAACATCTAGAAACTAATTGCCAGAGTAGCTTAGAATTCCATCGAAGTAACTAGAACTTGTCTAGAGGGATACCAGCCGAAGCTAGGATCAGACTCTACCTCAACACCATGAATCTATCCATGACATAGCAGTAGCCATATAGTCTTAGAGCCACAGGTTGGCAGGATAATATCTCCACCACAGTCAGTCCGTGATAATCTACATCTACATGGATCATAACCTACGATCCATGGAGATTGATAAATACTAGTCAAAAACCACAGTTGATAGGAAATGCGAACACGAAATCTCACTCTTATAATCTCGGTTTTACTATGAACCATACATCTAAATACAATTGTTTCCACTCGGATCTTCCTCTCACAACCTCATACAAGACTTACTGCATTGGTGTAAGGATTCCTCTTCCGATCCTTTCTTCGGGATATAATTTTACCTTTCTTATATGTTGCTATAACAACAGGACAGTTCTTGGCACATGGTATCATGTTGATATTATGTTAAGGTCTATGTTATGATGAGCTAGTGGAAGGAGGGCAGGTATATATACAATGGTTTGGTCTGTAGGCATACCGTTCTTTACGCTTAGTCTTCTGTCACAACCAACACCTTCAGATCACCTCTGGTCACCTATAGTCACCTCTAGTTGCCTTTAGCACCTTTAGTCACTATTAGTATTTGCTCGTACCTTTAGACTCTTTAGACACTTATATTACCCATTTTTAAACCTTTAGTTCTCCAAATTATCTCCAGTAGATCTTTAGTCATCCCTCGCAATCCATCCGACCTCTTCTCGCCCTTCTATTCCGCTTCAGGTCAAACGCCTACGCTCCAATTTGACAATCGGTCTAACCGCTGACACTGATTCCGCTACAACCTCCATCTTTGCTCAAGCTCATAACTTTAACAAGTTCATGTAATCTACACCAGTATCTTGGTGTGACAGAAACTGAGTTGGTGATGAATAAATTGATTTAATAAACTATATGAGGAGAAAAGCTAACTCTAGCTACTACTAACAGGTATTTATAGGAGTTAATCCTCCTCGTGAATCTACAGAATAGTGACTTGTCCTTAGGCACAATACTTCTTACCCAGCCACGTATTTCCAGGTGTCACTAAGTTGTAATAACGCTTCAGCCTCCTGACTAGTAGTGCCGTTTCGATCAGCTTCATCTCCCCCCCATACAGCCTCATTGTAAGAATTCTTAGTATCAGGCTTAGGTATCCACCTAAGCTCAAACAACAGTCAAACCGTAACACTTGGTCAGTATCATTGTCTTCATGGCCAGTTATGAAAACCCCATCATGTGGTTTGTTACTGTTAGAGAGGGACAGCTTGTCAAGAATCATGGCTTCTCCATCGAATCTATCATCACACTCTCCTTCGTATCCAGCAAGGAATTGTTGATAGAACTTTGCGTCATCATTGTTGTGGTGCTGAAGGAAACAATTTCTGGCTTGATTTTGGTCTTCCTAGGTGTGATTCCAGGACCTACAACCAACTTTCCTACAGCAGTAGCATCTTTTCACCCAGCTTGAACACGATTTGGAGTAACTGCCATGGTGTACTACATTTTATTTATGTCTGCTTCGATGATTGTTTCTATCATTATGGTGGAATCTTCGATTGACAAACATTGTCTCATCTGTTTTTGATTCTGACAACAAACTCATTCCAATGGTACCTCTGATATTATTTATGACGGTACTGAGAGACTCCTCTGGCATAAGGCAAGCAGGAAGACATTCTGGCACATTTGATACTGCTTCTAAGATTTTATCCCGAAGAGTGATCTCATCTTGGAAGTTTGTTCTCGAGCAAAGCTGCATGGTCCTATTGGAGGGTGGTGATGTATATGGTTGTATACACTTGGTATCTTCAATTAAATGGTTGTGACTACTCAGGGGGCTTAGAATATACTTGGGTGATTATGGCAATAAAATGTTACGGGATGCGAATGGTATCTTATTGTGTTATTATATTATGTTATGTTACAGGTTATGTTCATGATAATTAACCAATCCCACATACTTCTAGATAGCGCCGTAGCTAGTCTCTTTTAGGAGTGATCTACGGGTGAATGTAGCGATCGGTGGTATCTAATTTATCACTAACCTGTTTCCATTTCCCTGGCTCTGCGTGCTACACTACGTGGATGACAATTTACTACTAATGTGAAAAGCGCATTCATGACAGGTCCAAAGTTGTTTAACCATGCATTCAAAAGTATCTAAGAGTGACTTTTTAGGATATTTGGCAGAGACAAGTTGCTGGGTTATTTTATTCTACTTGTGTTGCACATTTCTTTGCTTTTGTGGTCCTTCAAACTGCTGGTGCATCAGAGTGATAATTTCTTGAACACTACTTACGCTACTGCAACGATGGTGATAGTAATCTAGCGCTTTCTTGTCAAACATAACGAAGACTGAGGAAATGATGTCATTGTAATTTTTGATATCAGCTAAGGCACACTTCTTCAGAAAAATCCTGAACTTGAAATCAAAATTTTCATTGTTTCCACTGCAGTATTTCTCGCTGTTATTGAAAAACTTTGACATTCCAGCAAGCTTAAAATTGATATTAATTTTCTGGTCTGAGTTTGTGTTAGCATAGGTAGATTGATTTTCTTGGAGTCTACTTTTATCATCTATTTTCTGATTGTTTCTCTCAAAATAGCTCTGGACATTAGCTCTACTTTGGGTTATTCTTAGCGATTTATAGTTATTTGCTTTGAGACTACTAATATGGGCCAATGGATTGTTAGTGTCAGTAGTATTAGAATATCATTCCTTTGGACGGGTAATACAGTAGTACCGTTACAGGAATACTTGGAAGTAGATTTGATAAAGTACGGGGTTGAATCGTTGCGTGTATCTTCGTCTCTACATCTACTTACTTATTAGAAGTATCGCGACCTCGCACCCACTAATGTATCGCTCCTAGTCTCATCCACAAGCTAATATGAAACTACTTATACAGGGTATTTAAAATCAACAGACGCCTTACCCTTTTTAACTCCTAGGCAACCAATAACCATAACCCTAACTCCATTATGTTGAATTGTAGGGATGACTATGTTTGACCGACCCTTCTTATTATTTAACAAATAGGCCAAGCATTAGTATAATTCTCCATGATTTCCGAAAATGCTTTAGCATGAGAGATATTACTTCTGCGGACGTACACTCCTCGATCAAACAGAAAATTCTTCAGCTTTCGCAAGACTATGTCGCCACATCTCTTGAATTGAGCGAAATCAAACTTAACGATCCCTTCAATGAAAATTTCGAAAAGATCATCATTGTAATATGAAACAAGTTTGACTTGTACCATGAAGGATGTGATCCAGGCGTTGACATCTATTTGTGTTTGGATGGAGGGGTCATATTTTTCGCAGTCGTCCTCAATGTTGGTCTTGCTATCGAACTCGGTCGTAGTTGCGCTTGAGTTAGAAAATTTGAGAGAGTATTCTCAAAAATTATCAGGTTCGAGTTTGGGTAATTATATGATGCGTTTTGGGAAGACGCGATTGACTTTCTCTGGCTGAAGCAGTGAACGATCCACAGGATGAGCTTTAAATGCAAGAACAGACCGGCAAGGTATTCCAGCATTAGTCTACAGACTTCTTGATCTGAGTGTCGAAAAATTGATCAGTGTGACTTCACTTAGGTGATGGTAAAAATATATGTGAAATAACTCAATTATCTACTCTATCCAACAAAGGCTAGTAATACATATTAGAGTCTTAGTAATCAAATCCATGCTGTTTACCTAAGCATATGCGCTGGTACTGCGAACACTATCAATTACATGAATATCCAGAACAGTAAATTTATTATTTATTACGACAAAAGCCCACACACTTTGTCGCAATTATGGGGGACACCACCGATCGGAATTTCGGGAATGCCAAGCCAAACCCAAAAAATCCGGACCGGTGACCAAAGAGCAGCTCGCGTGGATCCGCTGAATCGAGCAAGAGAAGTTCGCGGAGGCGGCTCGAGCTAGGGCCGCAGCCAAAAAGGCCGAAGAGGAGATCATCGCCGCTGCGAAAGATGTCTCGATGACTGAGGCAACAGGTTTCGGAGTGCTGGGACCTGAAGAAGAAGCTTGAGGGAACAGCAACCCCAAAGATGTCCCTTTTGGGACATCTACGAACTAATAGCAGGATACCAGCCGGATCAAAGGTGCCTGCTAACCCATCTTTTGCTCTCAGCGGAGATTGAGTAAATTTGTCATTTGGAAGGTGTGACGGACGAGGGAATGTGTGAGGAGCGCATTTACTGGGTCCCATACGGAGAAATCTTCTGTCTTTCGGAGCTGTTTTGATTTTCGTGTTTTTTTCGTTTCTTTTCGAATCAGCTGCGTCTTTGGCAGTGTTTACGAGATTGGAACGAATTAGGCTGTAGGAAAAGTTACAGGGAACCTTGCCGGCTCCACCGGTCCTTCACCCACAATGGACATAAAGCTTTAGCTTAGGACCTATTGATTACAAACAAACAATTAGCAAATTGAAGAATTGGGCTTATTCATAAATGATAATGCATTCCTGTTTAAAAGACTTATTTCTTAATTTTGAAAAGAAGGCGATACATTCATAGATTTTATACCTGACAGTGCAACTTTGAGTTTAACCTCAACAAAGCTCTAACTGGCAACAAGTCATACGAGTAAGCTTTCATGTGTTTCTCGTCAATCAGCCCATGTTTAGTGATCTTGGCTATTATCTCGTCTCACAGTCTATTTTAATACTTCTGCACATGACAACTCATTCAACACTTTGATCTTTGGCTTCGGACTGAAATTTTTGATAAGGAAAAAAGCTGTCCGTCAGTATGAAGTGCAATGTGTGCGCGGCAAATTTCTTCTGCTAAGAATCTTAAATCTGTTTTACGAGTAGTCTAAAATTGCTCCCATGGATTGTGAAGTGGTTAAAAATATTTCAAGTGTCACAGTACAAAAAAAATAATCCTTTTATACAACGATAACTCCACGCAAAATAATTTCCTTCACGGAGAATATAAAGTGGAGTTGTTCAACTTCGTCTTAAAACCTTGCTAGCTCGACCCATTTCTGGAAGGCGAGGACGCCTTTAGACGTGCCGAGTATCCCTTTGATGTCGGAGTGGGGATGCCTGGGTCCATCGCGAAGACGGGCATAGGTTCTCTCTTCGTGTGTATGATTATTCTTGTATAAACGTGCTAGGAATTTGGCACTCTCCGCACTCCTGTGGGAGCTTGAGCACGAGTGGGGCTGGGCTGGTTCTTTTTTTTTATATATCATTTAATGTGTATGCAGCCATCTAGCTATGACACATGACCGGCGCTATGTATACATGTGGAATGACTCTTTTGACTTTAGAGACACTCATACTCTGGATTTCATTCGCAAATACCACTATGAGGTTTGTTCGCTTACACAAACAGTCGACCCTCCTCCGTAAGTACCCACCAAAGGGAATATTAAAACCTTTGGTTGTCCAAGCATGCCTTCATCATCCATGCATACCGGCGCCGCGAGATATGTGGTTGTGTTTTGCTGGATTTGAACCAGCGATCTACTGTCTCGAGTGGGATATGTGTCCAAGCTATCCAGACTCTACTCGGCAGACCGGCCAAGACGATGTACCACCGCACCATCCAACCATGGCGATGTTTACATTGTCGCCTGCACTCTCGCAGCCGAAGACTTGGCACACACAAAGCTCAATTTGTAAAAATTCCTTTCCAAAATTCAAAATTCCACGCCCGTCGAGACTGTATCCAATCCTCTGTATCATCTTATCAACTTTTCCTGATCTCTCTCACATCCATCCCAAGGAATTGTCTTCCAGATTTGTGCGCCACGCTTTGCTTACTCCGTCGGGTGTAAATATCGGCGTTGGCGTGTATCTAGCGACCAGCTAAGGCCATAGAAATTCGACAAGAGGTGTGGTCATTGGAATGAGGATGTACTAGGTCGTCCTTTTAAACTTGATGAGGCTTAGATAGGATTCGGACTCTTTGTGAGTGAATATTTGATCTGGTGGAGTAGTTTGAATCATTGCCTCGAGGGCCAACTTGTTCGGTTTTGCGAAATTTGACTGAACTTGGCTCTGGGAGAATATTTCACTCACAGGTTCGTAGAGGACACCGCGTACGGGTGTCCAGTCTTGCCCTCCGCTGGGCTGGATCAGGTCAACTACTAGATTAGCAAAATAAATCTCGTCCCATCTAAATGATCGAACCACCCCAGACTCTATTCATGCTGAATTATACCAAGACCAATCGTCCAGAAATTAGCTGTGTATAAGCTGTAGCGCAAATTCTTCCTCAGCCTCGGCCACCACGCGCCCATGCCCTTGAAATTTTCATTGAATCCTAAATATAAATGTTGCCCCAGATCTCATTATTGCCCTAGCCTTGCACTTTAATATCGTAACGTTAGGTTGATTTTGTCGTCTTTGGGGATCAGAACTCCTGCACAAAAGCATGATCCCCTCGGTGTAAGTTACCTTATTTTCCTTTTTTTACACGTCCCGTTTCCATGATAGCTTTCCTCTTTCTGGCATATGTAGGTAGGTTGCAGGTATAGGATCGACAAAGAAGTGCTTCGTTGCAAATGTATAAGGGGTTTGCGAGATAATGATAGTTTGAATACGACCTCCAAAAAGACCTAGGCCCATTCTTGAATCTTATGTCGGTGGTAATGAGTTTTTTCGTCTTCCTTGCAATTGTGAAATCTCAGCCAACTGAATTTGCGACCAAATTACCGAGTATAACTTCTTCATCCAGACAATCCGTCAAACAAAATTCATCCCACGCTTGTTCGTGACTGAATCCCAGTTCTAGGAGAATATTTCACTCCCAGATTGATGTACAACACCTGTCAAAGGTGACGTATACCAACTTGGGGGTTGTTAATATTTACTTGGAGGGCTCTTTGAACATCCGTGACCTTCTTTACCCCTGCGATTCTCTGGAGTTACCCTGGCCCGGCCCAGGCCTATAACTGCGCTCACAATCCTGGGGACTTACAGCTACCCAAACATGTCCACTCTCAAATCTTCATCTTGATGCATTTATGGGGCTCCAAACCCTTCTCTAGCTCGAATATAGAAATTGATGGATGTACTGAGTATTTTTGAAGGAGCTCTTCAGTTAAATGACTCATCTAGCGCTTGCCATGGCCTGCGCTTTGGGCTTTCCATTAGGGTCCACTTTATCTCACTTGTAGATCACACGATATATGGAAAAGTCAAGCAATCATGTTCCTTGGCTCTGGGTCCTAGCTTGTCTAGGGCAATGTTGCGCTCAGTTCGTTGAGAATGTTACCTTAGCCAGGTGGTATTTGTCGATGTTATCACACGCGGAGCTATAACTTGCGAACAAAGACATCCAAACGACTAATTTGCCCAGGTCATGTCCCTGACCCGCCCCCTCACCAAACACAATTCGCCCATTTCCCAAAAGGTTGAATGACTCTGGAAACCATAAATCGACGCCATGGTATTGGCTCGCCAGCCAGGGTTTGATTAAGCCGTGCATTAACATCGAGCAGAGTACATAGATCTTCATTAACATTGTTAGTACTATTTGTCTAGAAAATGAGCTAAAAAGCATCAAAAAAGCATCTAACCCTGTATTGCGTACTTGAGATAAGTCTAATGGACAAGTGTAACTCTAGCTTGTGCTAAATCTATTCTTGGTATAATATAATATGCATGTGATTCCTCTTCACTTCTTATGAGCTCGAATGCTGATGTTTACAATTTACTACTTGAACCATAGACTATCTAGCACATTATGCTTCTCTCTAACCCAGGCCACAACTTGTAGAGTGCTCATATCTTCTTTTGTTACTTGTAAGCTCTTTGATAAATTGACCGTGATGAATAACCATTCAACTCAGTGTTTACCCGTAGAATTCGGCCACCTTTTCCACGGAACCTTCTACCCAAAAAAATATATATATAAAAAAGTAGCAATGGAAACTGCGTGCGCGGGAAAAGTCTCAAAAAACCTGCAGCCCCGACCAGGCGAGGCCTTGACACCGGGACCACATGAGGTGCGCATATTCATTTATATCTCCCTTCTTTGTAACAGTCGAGATCGACTTGATCCAATCCACCATTCCCGTATCGGGTGCCGGGTACGCTCCGAAAACTCATCGGATGGCTTTTCCTCCATGATCAAGGGTTGGTGATGAGTAGGGCTCCGAACCTACCATCTAATCTGATCGTGGTTAGCTTTACGATAATGGTGATAGAGGGGTTGTGTTGAGAGATGAAGACGATATAGACGGTGAAAGCGATTGGGAATCCCCATCGAGGTGAGGACTTTTGTTACTCAATCTCGGCTCTGCAGACTCTACAGCGAGAGATGAAGATGCGTAGGGGACACCACTGACAGGTGTTGAGAATAATCCCACTCTTCAGAGCTTGAGTAAGGGTTGAAATGAGCTGGTTCAGTTGAACTACCATTGAATACGTTAGCCTCGATCAAGCTGAATAGCTAGAATACCTCAAACTTTACTCATTTACTAAATCGTACTATATCTTTCCATTTAAATAGTGTATTTTTATAGCACCAAAACGGAGATTTTTCCTCAGAATCTGATTTCACGAAACCGATTCTATAATTCCTTCTCATTATTTAGCTTACCCCTAACTTCCATATCCGTCTTCACCCAATCATAATCTCTCCTGATCAAGTACAGGGCCCGGTTTTCTCGATATTAATCTTTTACTTCTACTTTGCTATCGAAGCATCTTCTTCGTTCATCTGTTAACCTCTACATACTATCAGCTTGAAATCTAACTAAAGGCTTGGCCTTGGCTCATCACTGCTATACCTCTTACCGAGAAGGCTTAGCATGCAAAGATGAGCTCAAGACCAAAGCACCGGCAGCTTGGTCTATGTTGGATGCTCCTGTTGATATACTAGCAAAATTTCGTGAGTTTAGTCGCCATCGATTTGTCAGAAAGCAAGTTTGATGTGCCCTTGGTCAAGGAATATGCACAGGTAAGGTCGGCACTTCCATCATACCTCCACAGCGCGCGGCAATTGTGGTGCGTCGAATTTACTTTTGTTTCTTTGATAGTGAATATGACTTTGCGTTTTAACCATGAGTTGTGTTAGGTGGTGTGATGATCGTAGGGAGGGTCGCAAAAGATCTTAGCTGAGAAAGACCTTTAGGGTGAAGTCAAGATGGTGTTGGTGTCTAGGGATAGTAATTCACCCACTCATGTAAACCAAGCTAGTCAGGCCACACGACCTTCCTAGTATTATAAAAATTCTACCAGTAGCAATGGGTGTCTCTACACGACGTTAAAAATTATAAATAAAATATTGGTCTCTAATCATCATTTACAACGTAATACAATGTCCCCCGTATATCTCTAAATGTTGGAAATCTAGACTCAGCATGTATGAAGGTTTAGATTTCTAGGTATGATCATCAAGATCAGTTGAGTTGATTCGATTGAATATGATTAAGCTCAGTTGGACGAAATAAGATTCAGTGGCATCTGGAATGCAGTGGCTAGGAAATGCTACCTTGCGATAATTGAGTGGCTGGTTGTTGCTAGATCACTGGGAGTTCAGGATCTGTATTTAAGGACAGACTCATCTTTGCATGTAAAACTAGGTTAACGGTGTGTTATTTATTATTCATTCATATTGAGAAGAAAGTTCGATATCACATACAACTATCAATAAAATCTTGTCCGAAATTGTACACTTGTTCTTCGAGATATTTCCTCCTAGAAAACCTTGACAATTTCTAACACTAAAGATAAGGTTATCCATTATTATTATGCTAAAATCACAGGTATGATCCTTTCTGCGGTTCATACTTGGTGTGTTAATTGTTGGATTCGTTGGGTTATGCAATCGTGAAATCTCTGCAGGTCTGATTTTCGACCGAATACTGACCGAGACTTCTCCCTCCAGTCGTCATCTTGTTAAATACACTCAAATGTTTTTCTTGTCGTGACTGAATCTCGGTCCCGAAGTAATATCTCAAAACCATTCTTGTCGAAGAAACATCAAATTATTATTTAGCTTTGGTCTTCCTAGTGTCTTATGTTGACAGCATATGGGCGGATCACTTGATCTGATCATCCAATTGTCTTCGGAGCCCCCAAACTTCTCTCGAAATTAGTGGTCAAGTCAGGTTAGGCAAGAGAAAGTGATGATATGTCTCTGAGTTAATTCTTTTCCAAGCTCTACTATGTTAAATCTACAAAGCTCTGGTCTTGGTCTATGGGGGACCGTTGCTCTAATGGGGCTTCACATCTTGAGAAAGGATAGGCAGCTGGAACGTTGGACGAACGAGTGAAGAAATCACAAATGGGCATGCTAGGTCGCACATTTTTCGAGTGTTTTCGACTTTGGAGTGCTTGTAGGCGCCGAGGCAACGATCTAGGACAGTGTAACCGACACTCTAAAAACAGGCAACGATGGAAGGTGTTTTGGTCTGCCTCCTGGTTGTCATGTCTCCGATTTAAAGTCTGGGTAGCCTGGACACCTACTCTAATCGAGAAAGGGAGGATTGTGAGGCCATATCTCGCACGGCGGCTATATAAAATATGACAAAGGCATACTAGGGTAGCCAAAGGTTATTCCTGTTTTCCCTTTGGTGGATATTAACGGTTGAGGGAAGGGTGAGAGTCCCTAGCACCAAGGTCTCGAATGGTATCAGCGAATGCACCCACTACATGAGTAGTCCAAGTGTCAAACTGAGCTATCTTCTTATATAGTCATCGAGGAACTAGTATTCTCTGTGTCATGCACTTTGAATACAGGGCTTGTGCCCGTCACGAATAAAAATTCATTTATTCGTCGTTGTGACAGTGTGATCTCAATAATTTATCTATAAAAAGTGCTTCTAAAGTGTACCTGCGAAATTTTCATAGACTTTTCCGTAAATTGTGATTTAGCTCAACAGATCTATAATAAGTCTGCAACAGAATATTCTAAGTACGGAAGACTTGTTTCACCAGGATGATTATGAGATTTCTTGAAAGAATTTATATCGCAATAAAGAGGGCTGGGCTTCAGCTTATTTGAATCGAGATCTGTTTGGAAATAAAACGGAGTAACTTTGTTTTTTCGTAACTTAATTTTCTAACGGGGTTTAAGCCTCAGTTTAAAGTTGTAGGCCTGTTCATTAAACTTGGGATGAAGATTACAGAGGATAAGTCGAAGTAATTTTAATCATTTCAAGTCTAGTCCGATAAGCAGTAACAGATGTAGTGATAGACAAGTTTTCAAGAGCTTCAACGGCTGGCCTATGATATTCAATGGACTTCACCATCTATTAAATAGCTGCATAAGTTAGTAAATATTCTGCTGCTTCTACAATTATTAGAAAGTATCTGGACACTCAATAGGACGGTCCTGCATGGGAATAAATAGTCAAAATTTTATGGTAAGTGCAAAAAAGAGACTCGATGCATGATTTAAAATTTCATGTTTTCTACGAAATATTTCGCGTACTAGCTGTTACTCTGTAACATGATGTGAGAGTGTAAAAGTTACTTTTTGCAACTTTGAATACCAAGTCAGCCATTTAATGTCGCGCAAACGTGCAAAAGATCGAACTGGTTACCCGAGTTGTTATTCGGAAAAAGCAACGACTGTACCTTCTGTAATGGTGCCAGCCTCTTGAATATTACCTGATAAATTTTGAGGGATTGTTGGTATTAATGGGTTATTGGTTCAGGCCTGATAGGTTTAGAGCCCCTAAATGGGCGGAAATTAGAGTAGAAAGGTTTTAGCATTATCCTTTTGTTTATTGTGGATATACGGAGGTATTTCAGGTGAAGGAAAGGAAGATCAATCGTAAAAGTTTAGTTCTGTAGCTACATTTGTCTCGAAAGCTGACTTGCCACAACTTTTGTTCGCAAAATTTTAGAAGGTTAGAGTTTGATGAAGAATACCCGAACGAGATCAGTCCATCACAAAATTGTGAGATATTTAGCTTCGCGCATATCTATAACTTTGAACTCTCAAACTATAGACTATCTCCATTGTGATATGTGTGCATAATCACATGTTTGCCCTGGTTGCTCATGGGCCTTCATGTATCTATCGGAATACTTACATGCTGTTGCACATGCGTTGTTTATAGTCACTGAAATAAAGAAGACTAATATTTCTACACTTATCCTCATATTTTTTCGAGTATTAATCCTCCCATGTTATCACTTAAATATTTTCGCAAGTACACATCTGGGTTCGTTTCTGTAAAGATTTTGGGATTAGTGCCCGTTTAATCGATAGTTTTTCTGTCATTAGTCGAGATTGAGAACCTGTTCAGACGACGAATTTGAGCATCCACGGCTGAGCAGAGAGCTGGCGTGTATGTCTATCTAGGCGTGCATAGCCCAGGACAAATGCGACTCAGATAGGCGCGGCTGAACTGTGGAACCTGATATAAGGTAGTTATGAAATCTCTGACTAGCTCGTGCACCGGAAAAACTTATGCAGTGCAGGCTCCCGACGAAAACAACCAAAAATTTGCTTCGCAGGACTGTAGGTATTGCCGTATAAATTGATTTTGGCTTGCGCATTTACTTGTGGAAGCACGCCAAACTTTTTACATGAACCTGACCGACAGAGAGATACCAACATAAGTTTTATCTCTAGCTTGTTTACCAAAAGGGTGTGCGCTGCGGTATGGCGGTGCCAATGTTAGGCGAACTTCATAACTCGCTGTCTGTCTTATTCATCTTTCGTGCATGACACAATCCCCATCCCGCCCACCTTGTCCCTTCTCCTCAGAGGTACATCTACGTAAACCTACCCACCTCATTAGCTTCCCTTTCACCATGCAGATTTAATACGCCTCTGGAATTCTACGGGCTATTACTGCCTCGGTCGAAAGTGATATCACGCCTACAGTAACCTAGTTTTACCAAGAGGCAGGAAAGTCGAAATAGCGGCACCAAATCATAGAACCTTCATTGTGGTTATTTACATATTCGCTTGGAGACGTTCACTTATATTGAAGCTTTTATTACGGACTGGTGCAAACTGGCAGCTCACAGAAGCACTCGACAGCTTTAAGATTATTTGGCGATTTCTAAAATCATGGATGAATGGCTACAGCCCTATTCCGAATCTGGAACTTCTAGGAAATACAACCCTCCTCCTACTCAGGTACATTTAGCCAGTAATTTCAGCGGGAGCTCGCAAACACCGGCTTCAGCATGTTTCGCATATGAGCCTTATAAACATCCACAGTCTCCATCAATATCCCCTTCAGCAGCAACGAATTATCACCTGAGAGAGAAGGGCGGAGATATCCCAATGCATGACAATAGTGACCCTTACAATCGAATAAATTGTCTAGCACGACCCTACGATCAACTGCACCCCTCTCCCGCAAGAGGACCTTCAAATTATATTTCGCAAGATCCGTCTCCGGCAGCTCAGCGATTTTCCCCCATGGACACATCATCTTCTAATTCGTCGTTTGGGCCACCTCATCAAATACAGAATAGACAAAGCTCACGTCAATCACCGACACGACCCGGTAGTTATTCTTCCCCAATCTATTGTTATTCTAGCCGTCAACAAACACGTCAGATCCCGTCTGCCACCCCGTATTCTTCAAAAAGTGAGACACGGAATCCTTCAGCAAGTGTGCAGCTCAACGCAGTTTTGGGAAATGACGGGAGGTCTCCTAGGCGCCACATAACCCAAAACTCACTTAGCCACTCGGGACGAGGCTGTGTCCTTCAATTCGTTAAAATACGCTCTGCAGCAGACCTCCAGCCTAAAATAAATTCTCAGCCAGCCTTTCGAAGAGCTGATCCTGAAGGTGGATTTATTAGTGTGAGTTTAAAACTTCAGAATGATCGCGTACCCATACACTGATCTTGGTTTCATTAAACTAGCCATTGCAAGCGCTTACGAGCCATCTTCCATCGACCTATCGTATCTGTAATCCAAACTTCAAATACGAATCATCTCGAAACCCACGTCGAGTTCTCACAAAGCCAAGCAAGGGGGTTAAGAACGATGGCTTTGATAACGAGGATTGTGATTATATACTCTACGTTAACGATATCCTTGGTTCCGAAGAAACTGGTCATAAGTATATCCAGCCCTAAAAAATCATAGCAAACTTATGCATTAGTGCTAACTAGGAGATTAGGAATCGGTATTTGATCCTTGATGTCCTAGGACAGGGAACTTTCGGACAGGTTGTTAAATGTCAGAATTTAAAGACCCAAGAAGTTGTAGCTGTCAAAGTGGTAAAAAATCGCACAGCATACTTTAATCAAAGTATGATGGAGGTATCTGTGCTTGACTTGGTAGGATATAGCCAACCAGATTTATCGGCTTAGAGCTGATAGTGAACTATAGTTGAACACAAAGCTTGACAAAAACGATGATCACCACTTATTGCGCTTAAAAGATACATTTATTCATAGGCAACATCTGTGTTTGGTTTTCGAGTTATTGAGTGTTAACCTCTATGAATTAATTAAGCAGAATCAGTTCCGAGGACTCAGTACTACTCTTGTACGAGTATTTTCCCAACAACTTCTCAAAGGTTTAAGCTTGTTAAACAAAGCACGCCTGATACACTGTGACCTAAAACCGGAAAATATATTACTCAAGAATCTAGAGAGCCCTATTATCAAAATTATTGACTTCGGATC
This sequence comes from Blumeria graminis f. sp. triticale, assembly GCA_905067625.1. Lineage (NCBI taxonomy): Eukaryota > Fungi > Ascomycota > Leotiomycetes > Helotiales > Erysiphaceae > Blumeria > Blumeria graminis. The sequence goes on along the minus strand of LR898472.1, from coordinate 13,273,973 downwards.
TGCCTGTGATGAAAGACAAACTGTTTATACTTACATACAATCTAGATTTTACAGATCGCCAGAGGTTCTTCTAGGTCTACCTTACTCATCTGCCATCGACATGTGGTCTCTTGGGTGCATTGTCGTTGAGTTATTCCTTGGACTCCCTCTATTTCCGGGCTCCTCGGAGTATAATCAAGTTTCTCGTATAGTCGAAATGCTTGGAAACCCACCAAGTTGGATGTTAGACAAGGGTAAACAAGCAGGGGAATTCTTTGAAAAGAGACATGCTGCGGATGGTCGACGCACGTATCACCTCAAAAGCATGGAGCAGTATTCGAGGGAGCATGGGACTAAAGAGCAACCCAGCAAGAAATATTTTCAAGCCACAACTCTACCAGAAATTATTAGATCTTATGCGATGCCCCGTAAGGATATGAAACAAACTGAGATTGATAGAGGTAATAAAATATGTGCCCCACTTTCGAGTAGCTCTAATCTGACTGAATAACGTTTTGCAGAAATGAACAATCGTATTGCCTTCATTGACTTTGTGCGCGGACTGCTAAATATTAATCCACTAGAGCGTTGGTCCCCGCAGCAAGCGAAACTTCATCCATTTATCACACAACAGAAATTTACTGGTCCCTTTGTGCCGCCAATGAACTTGAAGCCAAGTACTGTTTACCGTTCTCCTGCAACAACAGTTCACCAGCAAACACAGCCGCAAACTCAACCAGTTTCTCACCCTCCGTCTCAGCCGCAAACACTGCCGCAACCTCATTCGCAATCACAACCACACACTCAGTTACAGCAATCTCAATCTCAACACCAACAACAAACTGATTCTTTCAATAAACAAAGAGCTCATGCTATGCAAGCACAATTACAAGTCCAGGCTCACACGCAGCAATCTCAGATCGTAGCCCAACCATCCTACCCCAGCGGAATCTCAATAAACCAGTTTTCTCACTCAAATCAGTCGCAGCCCGCACCAGCCGCTTTTAATAGTAATATGTTTTCACAAGGCTCATCTCATCAAGCTGCCCCGCCCCCATATCCGCAACAAAGCTATACTCAACTGGCCATAATGCCACAGTTATCATCTCAAAACCAACCACCACACTATAATAATGGCACTTCTCAACAAAGCCTGTATGTACAAGCCGCTGTGCGCTCTGGACGTCGAAGGGCCTCCACTATGGAATTTCAGCAAGGGGGTGTTCCGGTTGCCATACAGAGGGTAGCTAGCCATCTTGATCCTAATCACCCAATTCGTCTACAACCAAGCCCGGCATATTATCCACCTCCGCCTGATGGACCGGCAGACACAATTTATGGTAATGTACGTAAAGGAAATATCCGATTAGCTCAAACCAATCAGGATGGATCAAGAAGCAATAGAGACTTTATCCAAAACCTAGAAGATCGAACTCTTGAAGAAGGCTTCATGTTTCAAAGTCAATGGCATTGAAGAATCATTCCCATTTAGTTTTACACTATTAAATTCACACGTCGAATTTGTACTCAGATCAAACGATCACCAAAAGGGATATTCTACTGGAGAAAGTTTCTCATTACTGGTACATGCGTTTCCTATATCTAAGTAGCCCTTTATCATTTTTAGGGGGTCAAGAAGATTAACATCGTTTGCTACTTCTTGAAATCTCTTATGCGGAAGAATTAGTAAAAAGAGATTTCAGATCTATAATGTACGTGACAGATATATCCCTCTTTTGGGAAGTAACTGGCGGAGATCGAGTATCCCGGAACTATAGCGTTCCGGTGAGCCGTTAATTACGCTTTGAATTTGATGATAAAATGGCCTGGAGTTTCTCAATCATGTACGCTAGAGCTGTCGCGTGGGTACAAGGCGCAGCAACGAGGGGATTTTGCAAATCTTAAATGACAAGGCTTTTGATGCCCCTATAACAAATGTCAGTCAAATGAAAACCTGGACATTCAGACTTCTGTAGAGGTGCTGAACTACAAATATGCAAATACATGTAGGATTAGGAGACTCGCGCCATGCGAATCGGAAGCCCATTTAGCTATTATCCGGAACAACTAAAAAAAGCTTCCAATTTGAGATCGCGTGATGAAACCTCCAATTACCAACTCCTATGTTATCATTAAGAGGGAAGCCTGGACGGCTCGTTGAGACTCGCAAGTACATAGTACCGCCGGATCTTTATCGATAACCACCCCGACCTCTATCACCTCGGGGGCCACGTGGATGGTTTGCCCCGATCATGCTGTCACTATATAAGCGAGTAACTCTGTTCTTGTCGACGCGGTCGTAATTTTCTAGACGATCGTCAAAACCGTATGACCCATCCATTACTTCGTCCCTTTCGTACTCTCGGTGGCGATCTCGACTGCGACCTCTCGGTGTGTAGAGGTCCGAATCTCCATATGACCTTGAATCATCAGACCAGCCGGCGATAAGATCAGATCGAGACCCAAGTGATGCTAGAGCTTGACCTGAGGGAGCAGCGGGTGGCATCTTCATGGAGCGGGGAATTGGTCCAAGCTTGTGGTAGACATGCAGAATATTACCATCGGCCTAACAATTACAAGTTAGATCCGTGGAATTCCCATTATTTGGACGGCCAAACTTACACTCTGATTATTAAACGTTTCTACAACATTATCTGCGCCTTCCTTAGTCTCAAATATGACCTCTGCTATGACTCGAGGTCGTTCTGCGACAAGTCGACAACTTAAAACGACTCCTCCGACCGGCATCATAGCACTCTCAATATCTGCAGCTGTTGTTCCGGCTGCCAAGTTTTTCACCATGACTCGATATGGGCCGGCCAGCCCACGGATAGAAAGACCTTCTGCTGGCCTTGCGTTTCCCGCAATGTTTAACTGACTATGAAGTGCAGGTGATGGTTCTCCAGTCAAAGCTGTGTTGTGCGGGCGCTCATCAAAATTTGATCGTAGTAACTTTGGACCGCGGGGAGGAGGATGAGAGCTCATTGGAAATGAATTCTTCATGTTAGGGTCGTCAGCCCACTCTGGTCTCGGACGTGAGAATTGTGTATCGCTTCCAACTCGCCCAGATTTATTTACTGCTGAGCTCGTACGCTATAGAGTGTTAGAGTCGGCGAAGCCTTCTTAAACTATGTCTGTACCTTCGTGATTCCAATTGGCCCAGCCCTACTGTTAAGTGATCGTGCTCCGCCGGATTTTCTGGGTGCAGGGCCAACTCTGCTGGCCAGAGAGGGGGATGGATTGACAGTTTCATTGCTTGCAATGCCCGAGGAGCTGTGCCTACGGGCCTTTCCAAATATCTTTTGAGCGGCTATTTCATTTTTACGACGCCGACGATCTGTATTTTGTTAGGAAGATAAAAGAATATTTTAACATATTTAGAGTTGCATGCCTGCCTGTACAATTGCATTGAAGTCAACGACGGGCTTACTGGGAGCCATGTTGGACGTCGTTGTTAGGCGGCTGCAGAGGCTTTTAGGATTCTTTCGACAGAAAACCTTTGCTGTACTTAGATGCTGGTAAAGGGTGAACAAAACGATAAGTCGGGATAGTAAAGTTGTTTTCTGCAGTTAAGAGGACAGCGCTTGGCTGTGTAGGTAAATCGGACGCGACCTCACGAGTCTCGGGTGCTCCACTAGCGGACACTATACGGGAGGCCGCTTGGCCACTTTTTGCAGAATACAAGGGAACGCGAGCCATTTGCTTCTGCAATATCGTATTCGATGTATCAGCGTCGTTAATTATCACCACTGAAGGATAACTTTCAACAACAACCTACATTCCAGGTATCACTGAGCCTACACTATTGATAACCACTACAGAGCATCTTATCACCGAAATTACTGACGCCAATTCAAAATGGCACGCTCAAGTCTACGTGACAGATTTTAATGTCAACTGATAAAGTTCCTTATCAAATAAATTTTCTATCAAAGTATCAATTTAACTATCAGATTTATATCTTATTTCTATTTATACCTCAATGAAGCTTATCGAGAAATCCCATTTCAGCCTCAGGACAGGGTATATGATTTTTGCTCGTCATGACTCAATAATGTCGTTTTCTGTGGCTGAGAAAGCCTTCATTTCCCGCTAACAAAACGTTGTAAAGTTATCCAAGGAGAGATGATTGCGTAGCTTCCACTAACGTGCATTTCTACATATATTTAAAGCCTTATTTCCAGTCTAATGGCCGGTAGACGTGAGCAGTTATGGGCTTCAGGGTATCATCTGGTCTTTGGTACAAAATATATATAAATGTATATATAAACTTATGTATGTGACGAGATTTTCTGATACTGTAAACTCGTATGATGTGCACATTTTCAGTCGTAATCCAGTCGTGGTATGACTAGCTAGCACGGTAAGATGCCAGTAGTTAACCATTGTTAATCATTAGCGTTTTGGCCACGACCTTAGAGTGAATTATACAAATTCACGGAAAATCAACAATTATTCGACTCTTTCGTCGCAACCTATTCTCATTGGGGGTTTGAAAGCCCAACACCTGTCAGCAGGCTTGCCTACAAATCTCCGACCCTAACGATAAGGTCTTGAGGGCTGGGATTTAGTCAACTACTAGCTGTTGGAGCTTCTCATAACAATGAGTCTAAGACATTTTCCAAGTCCCTAACACTACAAAAATAATTTGGGTCAGAACATAATAGAATACAAACTCCCAGGATGGAAGTTTCCCACTTTTCAGCACAGCGTCCAATTTTTTCCAAAGTGTGAATGATCGGACGACTTAGAGGGAGATTCGGAAGAGACGGAATATTTCTCTAAAATATATAAATGTTACAGCACCCATATGATTGGTCCGCGAAACGCTTGAGAAGAGTATCCCTGTCTTGAGCTCTATTTTTGATGACTGAATCACGATGGTCTGACAGGATCCCTTATGAACCTAGCATTGATATATTCTCTTAGAACCATATTCAGTCAATTTCACGATAAGGAGATAATCCACGAAATTATGATTCAATGCTTTCCACCACATCAATCTTTCTCTTTTAACAAGGCCTATCTTAACTAAAACTTCATAAAGTCTGCAAGTAAATCCTGTTAAACCTATATTCTAATGACCACACCTCACTTCAATTCGATATCTAGCATTAATTGAAATCTAAATACATGCCTACGAGAATATAAATAGTTGAAAGAGGAGGCAGACTTTCATGATGGACACAAGATTTATCAGAATAGAATTAAAAGATGACGTCAAGGATGGAAAAATCTCGAAAGGGGTTACTTTCAGAATTTTGGCTAGGAGTTCTAAAGATTGAAATTTATGCACGATACTGCTTCGATTTCGAGAGTTCAGGCGATAATATAAATATTGCTATGGTTAAATGTTGCAGTGGTACACCATCAGGTACGGTCATCAAGAAAATTCAGGAAAGCTTGAACGCATACTCCACTTGAGAGGGGAGATCGTCGGTTCGAATCTTGTAAAGCTTCACCATAGTTATGGCAGAGCTGATACGTATCGATGAGCAAGGCATGCTTTGACAAACAAAGGTTTTTGAATTTCCCTAAGATTGGTTCAGACGGGCCGTCAAAACTTGTGCGTGAGCCAAAATACCTCATCGTGGTATTTTTGAATGAAATCCAGAGTATGAGATTTCTCAAGTCAAAAGGTCCATTCAACATAGACATATAGCACTGATCACTTGTTAAGGGTAAAAAACTGAAAACGTTTGAATGATTAAAAAAGATGTTGCCAAGTTAGGACACTGGCACACACTCCAATAGCTTATCTATGTCGTCACACCGCGGGACGAAACTCAACACCTGTCCGAGGTATCCCCTACGAACCTCCAGCTCTCACTGTAGTGTCTGCTGAGCTGAGCTGTCCTCCCCTCCGTCAAAGATACGCTTCCGGTAACTCATAAGACGACCAAGACGACAATGATTATGCTAGAAATAAGAAAGATATTGTGGCATCAAACGCTTCAACGGTAGTCAGAGAAGCCCTAATTAAATTACAACATATGCTAACCACCGGCGGGCGAACAAAAAGCCCACGAAAGTAAAGTTAAAGACCGTCCCACCCTCAAGAAAAGTAGATTTAGAGTCGTCAATAATATTGTTTCTTCTAATCTATACTTCCGAATCTACTAGCCAAGAGGGAATCTAAAATACATAAGTTACCCGACGATCCCACATCCATAACGACTTTTGAATGCTAGGCTAGTCTTCTTCACGATAGTCACTCTCGACCGAGAATTTTCTGACATCCTTTCACGACCTTCGGTTTGTCCTGCGGCATGAATCATGGAAAGAGGAAGGAGGAGGCTAGGAAGGTTGAGAGACGCTCTCAGGTTTACATAGGTCTGCTGCGCCGGGCTGGCCGGCCTCTTCGTCATAGGAGAGCCCCGCACCCAGTGGTTTTTGAGACTTTTCCCTGCAGCTACATACGCGCAAATGGCCATCGTTTCATTGGATGGAGAGGGAAGATAATGACGGGATAACGGCTCCTCTTAGTGTGTGCTCGAATGAAGACCTGTGGGGGTATTACTGCTGGAAAGAAGTCGTGAAAGAGGCATAGGTGTCGCCGGATCAATTGGTGTTAGTACATAGCATAGCAAGTCGAGAATAAAATCAGTTAAGTATCGAAATCTAGAGACGGAAGATATCCTATATCTTGCTATTTACATAAGTGGTTTTAATTTACAAGGCCGATCATAATAGTCTCCGTTACTTAGCAACCGTTTCAAATCTACACACTTGGTAGTCTCTTTCTCTAACTAGACCCTAGATTCCATCTCTACCATACTGGCGCAGACAGTACACCCACAAGGAAGAATTCCCTTAACAATAGGAGGGGATACACTACCCAAGGTATAGATACTCTCGGCCTGTAGGCAGAAAGGACCTGCATTTTCTTTCATTGTCATTGACTTTATAGGACAATAAACATATACATAAATATTTTGTCACACCGAATATGGTTTTATGGAATGATCACGGGGGTTGGAATGATGGATTACTACTAGCATACAAATCTTGCAGGCCTGAGTAGTGTAAAATAACGTAACAGTGAACTATGAGCATGTACATAATTAGGCGTAGCCTACAGTCGAGCTGCCTTATACTCGCAATTTTTTTCAATATTATTCTCATTATAGATATCATATTTATTCCTTGTGAAGACCACTTCGAGCCCATAATCGTATCAGATCGCGACGTACCCTCTATTTCTTCTTGTTGGAAAATTTGACACCCTATTTACTCACAACTGTACCCTTTGAATAAATAGCACATAAATTCCTTGAGATATGGTTCCTGTATTTAGGTGTAGTCTCGTCATCCTTCAGCGATCTTAACCCCACTCCACTTACCGAATATTTTTGAGGATCACATTCACCGGTCTCTTGTCAACTCACGTAGCTTTACATTCTATGCTTTGTGCACTTGATTCCTTGCTTGAATATGACTCTTCTTACCTCCGAAATTTTTGCAATGTTCTAACCAATAGTGTTAAAACAGACAGTATCTAACTCCCTCAAAAATCAGCTATGCTCAGTACCTTTCTTTTTCTGCAATGAAGCAGAAGTACCATATTTGATGTCCGCAATGTGTTCATCATATTCAAAGACCAACAAACTTTTGTCAAAACATAAATTAGTCTGTCGCAAAAACGTGATTCTCACAAGTGTGTGTGTTTTTATTGTGCTACTTGAGTCTATGACTATCTAGCACATTGGGCTCCTCTCTGACCTAGGCCACACCTTGTCCAGTGCTCCTTGCCTCTCATGTTACTCGAAATATCATTGATATATTGCCCTTGATGAATAGCAATTCAGATCAGTATTTACCCGTTGAATTCGGCCACATTTCCTACGGAACATTCTACCCAAAAAAATATATATATAAAAAAGTAGCAATGGAAACTGCGTGCGCGGGAAAAGTCTCAAAAAACCTGCAGCCCCGACCAGGCGAGGCCTTGACACCGGGACCACATGAGGTGCGCATATTCATCTATATCTCCCTTCTTTGTAACAGTCGAGATCGACTTGATCCAATCCACCATTCCCGTATCGGGTGCCGGGTACGCTCCGAAAACTCATCGGATGGCTTTTCCTCCATGATCAAGGGTTGGTGATGAGTAGGGCTCCGAACCTACCATCTAATCTGATCGTGGTTAGCTTTACGATAATGGTGATAGAGGGGTTGTGTTGAGAGATGAAGACGATATAGACGGTGAAAGCGATTGGGAATCCCCATCGAGGTGAGGACTTTTGTTACTCAATCTCGGCTCTGCAGACTCTACAATGAGAACTGGAGGTTTGTAGGGGATACCACTGACAGGTGTTGAGAAAAGTCCCCTGATTCTCATAAGTACTTCATGCAGCAGACTTAATTTTCTATCAGAATTATGCGGTTTGATAGATAGATACTGGAGCAGCTACAAGGATCATGGTAGTAAATGGTAATTCTAAGGAAATTCCCACAAGCTCCAACTATGCAAATTTGTAAGCAGTAGCATCCCTACTAATGAGGCGCATCTAGTCCTCTTTCCGTTCCATGAGGCTTATCTAATGTTATGATCACACCTGTGATACATTGCTCCCACGTTGTTGTCAACGTGTGATCCAGTATTTTGCTGCATTGTCAAGTCAGATGCTGCGCAAATTCTGCTGCTCAGATATCATATTGGGTAGCATATGCATTGACGTACTAGCAGTGATCAATTGTGCGCCATATACGTAGACCCAGGCCTATATTGGCCAGCATTGGCCCCAGAAACTAACAGGCTTGGTTGTCGTTACTTAAAATTTGCGAAATATTTCATGCCAGAGAAACAACATGAACATATAAATCGAAGTTGTAATGCTGTTAAAAAATACGATTTATATTAGAAAGCAACGCAGCGCTTTGTGGATCCCAATTGATAGAAACCCGACCGTGCACATTGTGCGCTGTTGATTGGCTCACGTGGTGCGGGGGGATTAAATAAGTAAGCTGGCAAACCTTCATCACAGAATTCAATTCATGTATTTTTAGTCTCAAGCTCTAATCATGTTATATGTTTGATTAGTCAGAGCCACGGGACACCTTTGTGAATTTATTTAAACCCTATACTGACTAACCAGAATCCCTGGTATAGTCTGAGTAGTCTAGGCGACTATTCCACTTGGGAAGGAGATATCTTAGATCACAGTTCGCGCGGGAAAAAGCAAATGGATGATGGAGACATGTCTGGATAACTCAGGATTTTTGAGATATCTCCCCTGGGTGGGTATTCACGGTTGAGGGTTGACTTGGGGTGAAGAAAAAGCCGCCATAACTTCGCAGTGGTACTTGCAAATGAAATCCGAGGCGTGAGTGCTCCTGTTATAGTTGAGTCATCTACTATGCACTTTTCTTTAATATCGTATCAAAGCTAGATAGCTGCGTACGCAATTAAAATCTGATGCAAAAAACAATAAAAAAGACCAAGCAGAACCCACAACTTCTTGCTGCATTTCTACTAGTTTGCTTAGGCAAATGTGACTTTCATCATTATTTTGCATGCCATTCACTCTGAGACCTTCGCCGGCAAAGACGAGTTCTTTACCTTCCAGTGGTGCCGGTGTAATCGCTCAGTATGCTCTGCATATCTGGAATAGCTCGAGAACTTGCTCCTCACTGTCTACAAGAAAATAATTTAATTTATCATGTTTAAATAAATCAAAAATAGCTAGTTGCTTTCAGGTAGATCCTAAAAGTCCTTCATAGTCAAAGACTCAGACGGGACTATAATAAAATCTAATCTAATCTGGGATAGCTAAGAAGAATCGTATCCGAATCGAAGTCGAAAGCTACCTCAAGCACATTATCATATGACGACTTCTCAATAATGCTGCTTACCATTCTTGTCTAAGTCATCAACCTCTCCGGAACTATACATAATCTCGACTCAACAATTGACAAAGTAGTTACTCAAATTGCAAGCAGGAGCTTGTCTCATTGATTGCCGGCCATCACTCACTACAAATTTACGACGCCACGTATACCCGCAAGGAGGAAATTAAGTCATTATATACAAAGTTGGGCCCTTGGTCTATGGGGGACTGATGCTCTAATGGGGTTATACATCTTGAGGAGGGATAGGCGGCTGAGATGTGGAGCGAGAGGGGAAAGAGGTCTCTGAAGACCATGCTGGGACTGACATTTTCGAGGAGTTTTCAACTTTGTATTTTGTGTGGGCGCCAAGACCAAGATTTCGGCTAATTAGCTAGGAGGACTTCAATTGTCGATGAGTCAACGGCACTCCCCAGCGCCCTGGACGGTACAAAAGAAGTTGAGCTAAGCTGCCATACAGCAATCACGCTCTGTTAAGGTTCTTTTGATATCTCAGCACGACTTTTGGGAGGGAGTTAGAAGGAGACTAGAAAGGAAGAGGGTGAATTTCCCGAGCTATACACAGGTCTGCAGCGCCCAGCTATCTGGCCTCTTCGAACGCTTCAGAAGGATCATTATGTCCTCTGACTCAGTCCTAAACTCGGCATTAGAGGAACCCCACACCTAGTGGTTTTTGCGGATTTTCTCTGATGCTATACACCTGTCAATTAAGAGCAAAGTACTCCTCTAAGTCTATTATCAAATGAAGACTTGTGAGGGGTGGGACTGTTCGAGAGGAGCTGTATGGGGAGCATCGGATGGGATACACTAATAGACGGATGTCCTTAGCCTGTGGGCAGAGAAGATCTGTATGTCATAGCTAGTTACAGACCCAGAAAGAGGAATCAAATGAATTTTTAGGTCGGCAATATACACTTATATGCATACATAATGGATCTCTCGATAATGTGATGGTTTTAATTGTTGCACCCAAATGCAGTAGTGTCAGCCTAACGCAGCACGGTGAGCTGTATTAAGCCACGTGACTAACTATCAACACATTATGTTGTCTATCTAGGCTGTTGTACTTTGTGTTGTGAGCTAGCACGACGTTAAATGATAATAATAATAAAAAAATAGGCTGATGTACTTTGGGCAGTAGGTAGACTCCTGGGACCAAATTCCTTCAAATAATGGCAGGATAGACAACCAATCCTAGACCTATTCGTATTTTCAAATGGCGCTCTCATAGAAGACCGAGCAGGTGCGGGTTATGTCATTTACCGAGGCCCTACGCAGGAAATAGGGCGAGAATCTCTCCCACTCGGAAACTCGGCAGAAGTGTATGATGCAGAAATCGCCGGGGCCACTGAAGGTTTTGCCGCAGCTCTTCGCAACCCACTGGCCTATTATGCCTCCAACGTTACTGTCTGCCTCGATAACCAGGAGGCTGCCATCCGTCTACTCTAGTATACGCCCACAGCATCTAGCTCTGCGAAAATATTAATCTTTCTCAAGCTCGCAGTGAACTGGAGAAGGAGGCCACGCGGCCAAAATACGTCGCCTGGGGAAGTAGCTGTTCGATGGTGGTGAGGTTTTAAGTTCCTAGGATGCTAGATTGATAAAATGTGAATATACGGAAATCGTAGGTCACGATGTCTCGGGATTTCTACTATATCTTCTATATAGTAAAATCTTAAGACGGTGTGTGACTCCCCTCTAAATTTACAGGATGTGTCTAGTATATACAGGTTTCCAGCTTAGTGTGCATTATGCATAAAAACTGGGGTACACGTGACAAATTATAATACAATATTTATGATCATGGATCCTCAATTATCCCTCTTCCTAAATCTAAGCTGTCCTCAGCTCTTTTCAGCCTGATCAATACCAACATTAGATCTCAGAAATTTTCGGTCTTGGTTAAGCATATTTTGGCTACCATACCACAGACTTTGTACTGGGTGTCCATCGCGCACATAGGCAGGGAATAGATATGTTCCGTTGTATTGGTTTACAAGTCTATAACCTCCAGGTGAAATTAATGAATAGGTATTATTCGCATGACAAGCAGCAATAGCCCATGGGCCATCGTAATAGGGCTCAAACTTATGTCTTCTTTGCCTAGTACGCAAGACCCAGTCTCCTGATGTAAAGGTTCTCAGCAGTGCTTTAGATTCTTGCAAATATTCGCGTGTTTTAGCCCGTGATGCTTTGACATTATTAACATAAGATCGAGCGATTGGTGCTGCATGCGATTTTGCCAGATAATTTGCCCATTCTTTTTCTTCGCTGGTAGTCGCTTCTCGTGCATAGATGGGATATAATATCTCCTCTTCCGGAGGTTGAGTGCCATACAGGAGGAAAAATGGACTATAACCTAGTGGAGAGATTCTTCTGTTAAAGATGAAAACAGCTCTGGCGAGAGCCGTAGCAAAAGGCATCGTTCTATTATCAAGCAAAGTACGACTTAAGATACCTTTTAGAATTCCATTTACTTGTTCAACTTTACCATTACTCTGAGGCCGATTTGGGGTGGTGTGAGTCATGGTAAATCTGTATTGTCTCTGGAATTGTTTTGCTTCATTTCCTGTGAAACAGTTTGCGTTGTCGCTGATTATCTGGTTTGGGGTGCCAAAAGTTTGAAATATATAGAGAAGTAAGGGTACTGTACATTCGAAATCAGCATTTAAGATAATACGTGACTCCAACCAGCCAGTGGCATATTCGACTGCATTGAGCCATATTCTTTGGCCCACCTGTGTGTGATCAATGCCCCACCGAGTCAAAGGAGGTGGTGGTTGGATTGGTCTAAGATTTCCAAGACTTGCGTCAGGAGGTTTCATCAATTGACATTGGCGGCAGATTCGAAGAACTTCGTATACTGCTAATGTCATCTCTGGGTGCCAGTATCTTTGACTTGCACTTCGAAAGGTTGTTCCCACTGACGCGTGCCCTTGGCTTTCATGCAATAATTTCATATTTTGAAGTATATCCTCGTACTCTAGTACTTCAAGAAATATTAAAACTCCAGGAGGTTTGGGAGGGTCGCCAAATTTATTTGCTCTGTTGGTTTTTATCAAGTGCAATTTTTTGTCATATAATCCAAAATGTTTTCGAACCCAATCAGGATGAAGTTTAGGAGGTAGTTCTTCTTCCTGTACGAGAAATTCGAAGATGCATTGAAGATCAATTCGGTTTAGCTGTTCTGGATATTCTACCTGTTTCAGTTCTGGTTCATCTTCTGTCAGATATGGGTTGTTGCCTTCCTCCTCTCCTGCAGGAAATAAATTTGTGGCATTAATTAGATTATCATTATCGTCATCAATATCATCATTATCATTATCGTTATCATTATTGTCATCAGTGTTATTGTTGTTATTAATTGGAGGCCTTGAGAGATAGTCTGCAAGCACATTTGCCTTTCCTTTGCGATATATTATACGGATTCCATAGTGTTCTATTGAGTCTAAAAATCTCAAAATTCTTGCTGGCTGCTCTGACTTAGTTTGTATTGATTTTAGTGTTTGGTGGTCAGTGATAACAGTAACGTCACCACCTTCGATCCAGTGACGCCAATGCTGTAACGAAAGTAGTATACATAGCAGTTCTCTCTCTTGTGCTGAGTACCTCTGCTGAGTATCATTCAGTTTCCGCGAAAAGTATGCTACAGGGTGTAAAAAAGAACGTTCTGAATTTTTTGCATTTAAATGAGGCTGCAAGAGCACAGCACCAATGAACCTTTGCGATGCGTCTGTTTCTAGGATTACGGGGAGTTGCCATTTGAATTTTTTCACCAGTGGAGTAGTTGTAAGAGCTCTTTTGATCTTGTTGTAGGAATCAATTGAATCTTTTGTTAAATTAACCGGCTGATTCTTTTGGCCGACGGACTGATCTGTTAGAGGACCAGCCAGTTCAGAAAAGTTTTTAATTAAACATCTTAGATAACCCGCAGCACTTACAAACCCTCGTACTTCAGAAGTTGTTTTAGGGAGCGGTCTATCGCGAATAGCAGCGACTTTTTCAGGATCCGCGGCTATGCCGTTTTCCGAAATTAAAAAGCCAAGGAAAATTCCGGATTTAACAAAAAGTCGACATTTTGAAGCATTTAAAATGAGACCGTAAGAAGTGAACCGATTTAAAATTAGCATTAGGCGGGAGTGTAGCTCTTCAATAGTATCTCCCCATATGGCTACATCATCAAGCAGTCCAGCAGCAAATGATCGAAAAGGGTCGAGAACTTCTTCCATAAAATTTTGAAATGTTGCTGGCGCATTACACAGCCCAAAAATCATCACTAACCATTCGAAAATTCCAAAAGGTGTAACAAATGCAGTTTTCTCACGATCTTGTTCGTGCATTTTTATGTGCCAGAAACCGTTTTCTAAATCCAAAAAAGCGTAGTATTTGTGTCCAGCAACACGCTGAATTTCGTCATATGTATTAGGTAGAGGATGGGCGTGTTTTTTTGTGATTCTATTTAGTTCTCTATAATCAACACAAATACGCCATATGGTTTGGTTACTCTTATTGTTTGTTTTCTTTGGAATAAGAACCAATGGAGCTGCCCAAGGTCCTTTACTTTTTTGAATAATAGTACCTTCGTGTGATTTGCAGAATTCTCTAATAGCTAGCTATTGTTGAGGACTATATCGTCGCGGCGGAATTTTGATCGGAGCGTGATCGCCAGTATTAATTTGATGGCTTACATTCGAAAGCTTGTCAACTTGGCGAAGTGACTTATTGAGTAGCGAGGGAAATTTTGCCAAATAGTAGTTACCAAAGTTAGAGCCTACTGTCGAAGTAGTTTTATGCCATTTAATAGTGGTTGTCTCAGAACTCGGAAACGAGTGGTCAACTGATCTCGAGATATTTGCAATAGGTGCTAGGATTGGTTTATCTTGCATTTTGAGAAGTTGCAGTTGACCATCTTTTCGAAAGAGTAGTCCCAAGGAGTGAAAGGTAGTTTGACCAAGTATAAGGTCGCCTGGAAATGTTCCATCGGGAATTATCCCTGCTGAAACCGAGAAAATAGGAGACCATTTATTGACAGAAGTCAGAAATTGAAGATGGATTAAAACATCTTGGATAATCTTAGGGCCTTGGCCACCAATGCCCGAAAGGGTTGAAATGAGAGACTTGTAGGGTAAAAGATTTCTAGCGAGAGAGGTAGAAATGTAACAAGTAGATGAGCCATAATCAAAAAAAGTATGAAATTGTGAGTGAGGGAAGGAAGAAAGTTTAGAAATAAAAAGGTTATGAGGCCTTCCAAATCCTTCCCTTATTGGATCTTTGGGGAAAGTTTGGTTATTTTTTACCGCGCCTACGGCCGCAAAATAGGCGTCTTGACATCCCTATTGGCTTGTGTCTTCAATTTCCAGTTCGTCAATTAATGCGTTTAGTTCATTTTCTAAATTTGCATCTTCTAGGGTTGAGTACGGATCCCCTTGACTCTTTTCGACTCCATTTGGATGCACTAGATAGGATTTGGTTCCATTCCGGTTGTGTCCGTTGTTTGAGCGACGTCTTGAGTCTCGAAGATGAGTTAATTTATCTCGGAGTTCGTGGTACTTCCCATAAAATTTATTGCCAGTATGCTTCGACGAACTGGAAGGGATCTGTTTATTTCTTTGATTCAGAGATATAGGACATTTATTTGCCCAATGCCCTTTTTTACCACATGTGTAGCAATTACCGTCGATGTTGGCAAAAGATTCTTCTTCGCATTCTGACATCTTGAACGCTGGGGCTTCAAGAGACGGTAAGTCCACATGTTCTATACTATCGAAGATCTTTGGTTTATTGCTTAATGGCATCTTATCTTCTATGGTCCATTTCATTATCTGCGAAGCAATCTGTACAACCATCTCTATAATTTCTTGATTTGTCGAGGAATTTGTATGAGGAAAAGCTAAGGTCCATATTCGGGGCAGGTTATTTTGAACTAACTCCTTTAATAGGTCCCTAGTGGAATCGGAAACACGATCAGTTCCGGACAAGTTGTAGTATGCGTCACGTAAACGCCACGCAAAAGCGTGTGGTGATTCGTCCTTTTTTGGGGTCAAAAGCGAAAACGTGGTTAGAGGACTATGGAGAACATTTAATCTCTGCATTGTCGTGAAAATGGCTTCCAATAGAAGTATCCATGTAGGGCGCTTGCCTGTAGCCCAGGCTCGCACTCCATGAAAATTGCCACTCATCTCAATTGTGACTCTTTGAGGCCATAAATGATATGGGATAAGTTCCATTTGTAAAGCATTTTGGATGCTTGACAATTTGCGAAATACTTCTGAATCTGCAATAACGAGTCGCCATTCAGGTCTTAGGATAACCTTGTTTTTGACACTTGTAAAAGCCTCGTCCTGCACATCGATTGGAAATATCGCCTCTGGCCAAGCTTTCTTAACAAACATCTCCTCAGGAGTGAGATAAATGTTGCTTTCAACATCTTCCGACAAATCAATCCTCCCAAATTCTGTTCTTTTCACGCCCGATTTTTTGATGAGTTCGGGGGTTGAAACGGGAGAATTTTCTTCATTATTCCCCTCTTCTTTCTCTATTCCCTTGCCCTTAGTATAAGACTGCATCTTATTTTGAACTTGAGAGTTCAACGTGCTTTGTATCTGAAGGAGAATTCTTTCCATGTTGGAGTTTGCATCCTCCATTCTGTCCAACCGCGTCTCTATTTTATCGATTCGGCTATCCATTTTCATGTGGCCGAGATCAATCGCTTTTTCTAAACTCTTAAAACGAGATTCAGTTTCGGCGAAGCTTTCTTTCATTTTCTTGTTGAGCGAGAAAATGTTAGGATGGTTAGTCGACGAAGATGACTGTGGTGGGTTGGAATCAGACATTTTTCTAAAATCTAGTGAGAGTTTTTCTCTTCAAAAATAATTATTTTTGAGGTTTTAAGTTCCTAGGATGCTAGATTGATAAAATGTGAATATACGGAAATCGTAGGTCACGATGTCTCGGGATTTCTACTATATCTTCTATATAGTGAAATCTTAAGACGGTGTGTGACTCCCCTCTAAATTTACAGGATGTGTCTAGTATATACAGGTTTCCAGCTTAGTGTGCATTATGCATAAAAACTGGGGTACACGTGACAAATTATAATACAATATTTATGATCATGGATCCTCAGTGGCCAGGCCACGCAGGTATTCTTGGAAACAAAGTTGCCGACGCTCTTGCTAAAGCTGCCTGTGCGGTTCCAGCTCCAAACTTAGAACTCTCCATTGCGAGGGCAAGGAGATAAGTCAAAGCCCAATACGAGGCTTTTGTTGCACTTTATTGGGCAGGAAATACACCTTCTAGATACAAAGAACTAGGAATTGACCCTAATACTAAGATCACCATTGAGCTCGCCCGTCTGTGGCGACGCACATTAGGATATCTACTAGCTGCACGATCCGGTCATGGCGACTTCGCAGACTACCGCCGACGGTTTCAGCATGAAAATACCATTCTAACCTGCAAATGCGGAGATGAGAAGTCCCCCAATCACTTTTTCTATTGCCACCTCGGGCAATGCCAGGCTCAGGTCCACATGGCACAGAATTCTAATCCCAGCGTATCTTGGGCTCTTGCTTCGGCTGAGGGAGTTGATGCAATCAATAGCTGGTTGCGTATCACAAATTTATTCGAAAGGGCACAACGAAGAGTCTGATTCGAACGAAATCACGATCTGATGAAAACAATCTTCTCCTTTTATCTTGTTTTGTAAATTTTTTTCTTGATTTAGTACCAACTGCATAGCATGAGATTCGGTGGACGGACGTGTTATACTTAGGTTATGAGTAGACATGGAATGATGAATAAGCTAGGGATAAAAGAGAAGAGCAGAGGATGATAATCAGAGACTGAAGATATGAATAACTTAATTAATACAATCAATGGTGCTACCGAGGTAGAGGGGACTAATATATATACATGCTGTACACCCATGATACAGTCCATAATCATATAACTAGAATGTTCCATAGCCACATTTCATTCCATTCTCTAACATGTTGTGCTAGTAACACAAAGCTCTTGGTGTTGATTGTAATAACGGTCGTGCAGGGACCACATTGACCCTGCATACTGCACTAGTACATGGATATGCCAATCCCTGTAGATAGACAGTGATGGCCCATAGCGGCTCTGACAGTCATATCACAACACTCCCCCTGTTGGTAACAACTATTTTTTTTTTATAGTGATATGATTGTCAAAATGAAGACTGCTCAGATAGCATACATGTAGTATGACTTATGAATGTTGCCATCTTAATATCTAGGCAATGTTATTGTATCAACATAGGCGACTTGACTTTTGTTAAGCTGTCAGCTAATTGATTGGCAGACGGAACATAGACTACTTCGATTTTCTCTTTCTGGTGTTGTTCCCGACAATAAAAATTCTCAAAGCAATATGCTTAGAGCGGCGATGGTTGTTATGGCTTTTGATAAGAGAAATTGCTGACTGGTTGTCAACGGAGAGTCTAGTGCGCTTGGCTTCTTCAATTTGGTTAATTTGTTCCAGCTTTTCAAATTAGGATTTCACCCATTGTAGCTGGCGACAGGTTTCTGTGGCTGTAAGGTACTCTGCCTCAGTGGTGGACAGAACAACTTCACGCTGTAGGTGTGACTTACAACTTATTGGCCCCGACGCGAGTCTGATAAGCATCCCAGAGGTTGACCTACTCGTCAGTGGATCGGCTACAAAATCTGCATCAGTATAAGCCTCAAGTACTGGCTTGCCCTTTCCTCTTTTGAAACTGAGTCCTTGATCAGGCGACTTGGCAATATACCGAAGTACTCGACGAGCTGCTTGTAAGTGAACATCTGAGGGATTAACTAGGAAGCGAGCCAAGTGATTGACAGCGAAGGCAATATCACGCCTTGTGTTATTTGCGAGGTATTGAAGTCCACCAATGATCGAATTATAATCTGTCATTAACTGTGTTGAGCACTGTGTGCTACTAGGCTCTATTAGACGCTCTATGTGCGTGTTCGTAGGCTTGCAATCATTTAGCCCGTGTCTCTCGATCAGTATTCGTGCATACTGTCCTTGTGAGAGCTTAAGCGTAGTCTTGTCCGGATTTTCGATGTGAGTACCTAAGAACAGATCTGTCCTTACAGCTTTAAGCTTATACTTTTTGTACAGGGCGTGCATAAGTTGATCGATCTTCTTCAAATTAGGTCCCATTACCTGGAAATCATCAACATGCATCAATACAAACAAATCCTTCTTTTTATTGGTATAAAGGCATGCATCTGAGACTGTTGGGAAAAGCCCTTGCCCGGCTAAAGTAGCCTTTGCGTCATCATACCACAGGGCCGCAGCTTGTTTAAGCCCATACAACCCCTTGCGAAGCTGAAGAACACCTCCATCTTTTTCAAATCATTTTGGCATATCCATGTAAAGATCAATGTCCAGATCTGGATTTAAAAAAGCTGTAGGTACATCTCCTTGCCTTCGATGCCAGCCAAGATGGTGTGCAAGGACTAGCATGAACCTTCAAGTTTCTGGTCTCGGTGTTTGCGCAAATGTCTCTTGATAATCAATGCCGAACTTCTGAGTGAAACCTTTCGCGGTACAACGGGCTTTCCACTTCTCGACGCTTCCATCTGCTAGAAACTTCTTCCCGAATACCCATTTACACTTCATGGGACTACGACCTTTCAGTAGATCTTTACGTCTAATGATCTTGATTGCTCCTTTCTCTTTTAGCGGGTTGAATTCTTCGTTTGCTGCCTGCCTCCATTGTGTCGCTTCTGAGCATGTCATAGCTTCTTCCCACGTTTTTGGATCAGTTGATTGACAGGCTGCCATCCCATGATGGAGACGATAGTAATCTACTCACTTTACATCTCTGCCACGCTTAGTCCGCATCATTTCTGGCTCTGGAGAGTGTTGACGTTTCTGGCCGGCAACGGGTTGTAGAGGATCCCATCCTGTCATAATGTAATCGTAAGGAGTCTCTTCTTGCGAGCTTGAATCTTTTTGGCCCTCAGGTTGGTGAATTAAATCCCGAGATTGAGGCACGTCGGTCGATTCATCTGGGACCTCCGGATATTGGGCGGAGTCCTGACGCCCTGAATGCTCATTTTCCTGTTGACTTTGGATTGATATAGTTGGCGAGCTAGGAATACTTGAGTCAGTGTCACTTAACTCAGCTGGACTCTCATAGGATTCAGGTACTTCCGTCTGAAAGGTATCGAGCTGTAACTTTACTATTGGGGATGTAGGAGGAACTATCGGTGGCTGACAATCTGGGCTATTTGTTTGACTGTCCATCGACTCCGTTAACGAATGCGGTTGACACTCCCCCTCAAACTCCTGTGGCGTTTGATGAGCATGAGTTGAAGGTCCTTGCGGAGGAGATGTTTTGGGATTCGTGCTGGTGATGGGATATCAGAGAAAATTGAATTCGCCCTAGTCCAATAGCTGGTGATTCTCTGCTGACGAATTGAGTCTTGTTTATCACCAAAAACAACATCTTCATTGAAGGTCACATGGGGACTGCAGCTTTCGATCCACTTCCACCCATGTGCTGGCGTCTAGCGGGGGTGATAAACAAGGAACTTTTTGTCTGTTTCTTCTGAAATCCAATAAACCAGCCCATCTCGGCTCTTGGATCAAATTTTCCTGGTGTCAGATCGATCAGCTTGTATGCCCTACATCCGAAGCGGGGCAAATTAGTAAAGTCAATTTTTTCTTTATACGGTTGTCGTAATTCTTCAAGAAAGTCTATAATTGGAACCTTATTTGTTCGAAGGCAGTACAGTCCATTTGTGATGAAACATGCATGCTGAACTGCCCATGGCCAGTATATAGCTGACATACCGGCGTCAATGAGTAGTGATCGAGCTTTCCTGAGGATGACTTTATTTGTAGCCTCTGATGCCCCATTTTGCTCGGGTGTATGTGGTGCTGAAACATCTGTTCGTATACCATGCTTTCCGCAGTACTCCTTGGTTCGGGTGGAATCTGAGCCTCCATCTCTAAATATTATACGAACTCGCTTTCCGTATTAGTTTTCCTGATGTTCTATCCACTGAACTAGTTACAATGCTACTTGGTCCTTTGATTGCATAGTCAGCGCCCACCCCATTTTTCTTTTAGTATCTGTTATTATGACGGCATATTGATGCTTGCGGACTGACTCTATAACTTTCCCACAGTGTCGATAAAAACTTCATCCAGTGGCTCGTTTGGAGTTGGTCTGGGCTCCTGGAGATAAAACGCTGAGCCTTGCTAAGATGACAGGTCTCACAGTTACTAAGGTCGCCCATATCTATACGTTCTAGTCCAAGCGAACAGTCTGCAGTCTTTTTGAAAATCTTTTGGCCTGTATGCCCAAGTCGTTGATGCCAGCGTTGTGCACTCGTAGTCTTTGGGACCCGTGTCACTCCTGGCGCTGCTATAGCATTTGATTCCGCAGTGATTCTATGTGAATCTAGTGCATGGATATATAGAACGTCATATCTAGGAATAAGTCGTGCAACAGGTCTATCGGGTTGCCCTTTTTGTTTCTGAACAAGTTTCACGGATTCGTAATTAGGATTTTAATAATAATTTTAATTCGTGATAAGATGAAGGGGTTGTCGAACCTTTTGAGCTGGTTCGGAAGCTGTAATGATAAAGACTAGAGGTATCTGGAAGAAAAGCTCGCACAGGAGCTTTTAATTGAAGTGAAATAAATAGATGTAATTTTCTGTCTGTCTTCCTCCCTCTTTCTCTCAGCTTATATATCTACACATATCTACTACCTGAAGTACGATGATAATATCTAGAAATAGCTTACTTACATCACAGGATACAATCCAAACATATTGTAGCCAAGATGTAATCCTAAACCGACTCAACACCAGTCCACCACGTCTGTTATACGGACGCCAAGTATTTTCTAGCTGAAAATTACCCAAAACGCCAAGGTTTTCCTGAGGCAATCACAAATTATATCAGGTACCAGCTTGGCATATTATTCTGACAACAATGTTACGATCATGTTAGAAGAATGGAATTTACATGAATCACGAAACATTAATTCAGGAATACGAATTCCACCGGGTTCTGATACTGGTCTGACAGGAGTAGTTAATTAAAGACATCAATTTAATAATAGCTTCCCCTATACAATTAGTCGTGTAAAAAGTCATGTAAGGATATAAAAGAGAGTCATGAAGAGAAGAACAAGAACACAGCCATTAATGCGAAGATATTGGCAAGAATTGACTACGATTGATTCCAGTTGGCAAAGGCTTCTACTCTTGTATATAATAGTTCGACGTGAGAGAGATTTACTCCTCACGCAACGTCTTCTTTACTTACCCTTTACAATACATTTATTTACCCATCTCTTCTTCGGGAAAACCATATATTCATTGCCCAGTTCTTCATCAGCAAGACCCACGTGTAACACCTACTGTAACTAGTTGCCCGTTCATCTCTTCCTAGAGAAGATCTGTCATCCCTTTGACCCATTTATAATCTTCACTTACCGCCTAGATCTTCACTAGGCTATACAACGCACCCCGTGGAACACTGTCAAACCCTCATCCTTGAGAACAAGCATCGTGTTATCAAGATCCGGAACAATATTTTCAAGTCTTTGCAGTCTTACGGCTGAGATGATGTTGCAGGATGAGTTCGGAGAATATAAGCATTTCTGGAGCTTGAGCCTAAAATATTCGATTTTTAAGCGCGCTGTGCCTTGATACCTCAACGACATTTCTCCTACTGCTTGATCAAACTTAAATGGCCTTGAGCGTTCACGGAGACTGACAAAATCACTTTTGGAAGGTATAAAGTGGTGCGATGCACCTGTATCATATAGTGAAGGAATTATATTAGATCTAGAAGCGCACATAGCAGCTATTGCTGTCCCTTCAGAATCCGAGTCACTATTAACACTATTGCATTCGCCGGCAAGGGCTCGAGCCTTTCCTTTTCCCTTCCAATCTCTTCGACCGTGATTGCCACGATGCGCTTTAGCCAGTTCAGGGTGCTGTTTAAAGCACTGCTTATTTTTATGTTTATGGCTACACAGCGTAAAGTAGTCGTTTGGGTCTGTTTTGTCATTCGTTTCGACTTCGGCAGCCGCAGTTATCCGAGGCGTGGGTTGGTTCCTATTTCCAGCGACAGTTATGAGTGAAGACATCATAAATTTGAGGCTGGAGAGCTTGTTTTCGCTTTCGAGTGCTCTCGTGTCCCTCTAATTATCCAACCATCCCACTCCTTTGGTGCCAAGAGAAAATAGTACTGCAGCCTGTCCTGGAAGAAAAGCATATTCAGACTGGGCAGGTTCTAGAGTTGAGGAATTCGAGACTAGAGCATCGGCTGCGCTGTTAATTAATTCATTTTATTGTCCTGTCTGAGTCTATGACTATGTAGGACATGCAGGTCCTCTTTGCCTACAGGCCAAGGATACCTATACCTGTAGTATATCCCCTCCTATGCCTCCCATACAGCTCCCCTCAAACAGTACCACCCCTCACAAGTCCTCATTCGATCATACACTAAGAGGAGCCCTTAGCCCTTCATTATCTCCCCTCTCCAGCCAACGAAAAGATGGCCATTTGCGGGTGTATGGCAGCCGGGAAAATTCGCAAAAACCACTGGGTGCAGGGCTCTTCTAATACCGACATTAGGACTAAATCCGAAGACATAGTGCTCCTTCCGAAGCGTTCTAAGAGGCCGGCTAGCTGGGCACTGCAGACTTGTGGGTACCTCGGAGAATTCACACTCTGTCTTTCTAGCCTCCTTCCAACACCTTCCCGAAGGTCGTGGTGAAATGTCAGAAAAGTCTTGACAGAGCGTGATTGCTGTATAGTAGCTTAGCCTAACTTCTTTTGTACCGTCCAGGGCGTTGGGGAGTGCCGTTGACTCATCGACAAAAGAAGCCCTCCTGGCTAATTAATCGAAATCTTAGTCTTGGCGCCGACACAAAATCCAAAGTTGAAAACTCTTCGAAAATGTCAGTCCCAGCATGGTCTTCAGAGACCTCTTTCCCCTCTCGCTCCACATCTCAGCCGCTTGTCCTTCCTCAAGATGTATAACCCCATTATAGCAACAGTCCCTCACAAACCAAGACCCCAACTTTGTATTTTTCGACCTGATTTCCTCCTTGCGGGTATACGTAGCGTCGTAAATTTGTAGTGGGAGATGGCTGGAAATTAATGGGGCAAGCTCCTGTTTACAATTGGGGTGACACCTTTATCGGTCGGCGAGGCGAGATGATATGTGTTTAGATCGGGGTTGAGGACTCAGAAGATAATGATGAGTGCTGCATGGTTGAGAAGTCGTCAAATGGAGATATGCATGTGTTTGCTTTCGACCTCGATTCGGATGCGATTCTTCTTGGCTATCCCAGATATGCAGAGCATACTGAGCGATTACACCGGCACCACTGGAAGGTGAAGAATTCGTCTTTGCCGGCTCGGCTGCGCTGTTTACGCTCTGTAAATTAGCTAGGGAACGTTCACAGTAGTCGTTCGGTGTCTGGTTATAGTTCTGTGTTATATCACGTGACTTATTTTCGTAACATTTCCTTATATAGAATAGCGCTGGGAATAAGAAATTGGCTCCCCAATGTAATTATTAGTTGTTACTTAGAAGGGAGGGAGTTAGACAGGAATAAATTGATACCAATATTGTTACAACAAGCTTGTCATAAAACCCGTTCAATTGAAGTATTCCGACATTCAGAGATCCAGTGAGCTTTGTCTGAAGGAGGGTTTCAAGGGCTGATGATTACGGTGCAGTTGCCGATTCCGATCTATTCTTTGCTACACTCTCATACAGCTGCTTCGCTGTATATCTTTCATTAGTTTCAGGGCACACGCTGTCGCTTAATTGGTCAATGATAATGTTTCTCGCCTCAGTTTCGCCTATCTTCCACGCTGCTCTTTCGGATTGATAATGTGACACTAGCTCCTGGTACTGTTGAGGCGTCTGCTCAGCACTCATAGGCGGTGGTGCTTCGGGAGCAATGGCTGGTTCAATTTCTTCAATATCATGGAAAACGTGACCAGGAAGGTTCTGTTTGGCAAGTTTTGCCTGAAGGCTGCTTTTCCATTTCGAGAATGAGATACCCTCGCCTAGCACGTGTCTGTTTCCGTTTCCCATCTTCCTTTTTTTTTTGATCACCACTGAGTCTTTAACTAAGTGCTGCAGTGGCAAAGCCCAGGCTCATAACCTATTGTACTTAGGTTATGAGTAGATATGGAATGATGAATAAGCTAGGGATAACAGAGAAGAGCAGAGGATGATAATCAGAGACTGAAGATATGAATAACTTAATTAATACAATCAATGGTGCTACCGAGGTAGACAGGACTAATATATATATATATATATATTGTGTACACCCATGATACAATCCATAATCATATAACCAGAATGTTCCATAGCCACATTTGTTGTGAATACCACAGATCAGCTCCAATCGAGTCTCATTGAGCTTCCACTATTGCAGCACTTGGACACTCGGGCGCAGGAAGCTAGGTAATATTAGGGCACTGACAGCACAGCTGAGGACCTAATCACTCTGGCAACATCCCCACGTCCGAGCGTTGCCTGGTAGACCAATGCATCTAGAATGAAGTACACATCATTCTGATGGCTACCGAGGGGCAATAGCATACAATGTGACAATGGTATGTAGCTCTGTAATCCCAGAAAGTCCACACTAGCAACCAGTATTGATGGTATGTTATGTCAGGAGATATTGGTAGTGGCTATGGAAGTGGTGACTGTGACAGGAGTAGGAAGCTCCTGTGATGAGTGCGTGATCAGGACTGGGGGTTGAACATGTATATAAGGAAGCAATACTTCCGCACCTAGATAGACAACCATCTTATCACTGTCCATTCCAACGCATCTTCGCACTACAGCTACATCAATATTATCTGCATATCCATAATCATCTGCATCCATTTCAGGTATTCCTCTGTCTTCTCATGACCTCGCTTTTATAAAAACATTCCATTCCATTCCATTCTCTAACATGTTGTAATAGTAACACAATGCTCTTGGTGTTGATTGTAATAACGGTCGTGCAGGGACCACATGGACCCTGCATACTGCACTAGTAGATGGATATGCCAATCCCTGTAGATAGACAGGGATGGCCCATAGCGGCTCTGACAGTCAAATCACAACAGTTTGTGACAGCGCCAGCTTTTGACCACTCGCCAATCGTCTTTTGTCCCTCGAGTTTCCACATAAAGGAATAAATTTCTCAAGAAACAAAGGAAAGCTAAGGCTTGAGGCTTACTCTGATGTAGAATTATCAGGGGACCCATCAACAAGCAGATCAACATCTGAATCACTCATCAGATTGTCATTAGGACTGATAAGCTGGAGATCTCATCTACAAAGAGATGTTGTACTGTCCAACATAGAAGCAGAGTATCTTGCAGCAACTGAAACGTGCCCTCAGCTGCAATGAGTAAAATCAGTATTGAAGTAACTGTGCTTGCAAGACAGCATTGAAGGATCAGTCTGCACTGACTTGTATATTGACAATCAGTGTACAATATCATTGATTGAAAATCACGACAACTATAAGAAGTCGAAACATATTTCCCTGACGAATCATTACTGCTGACAGCAGTTTAAGAGAGGAGCAATATCTGTGATATACGTGGAATCTAACAAGCAACTGGCCGACAGTTTGACCAAGGTAAATTCCTCACGCTATCCCCAGAGATTCTATGCAAAGGTGAAAATTGTAAATGTCAAGGTGAGTGTTATAATCTGCCCAGAGATCACAGATCTATCCAGATTTATGCATGCCAGTATTTGATGCAAGTCAAAGGACATGAATTTGAGGGTAATCCATAACTGGGTATCATAGATTTTTAATGCAATGCAATTTACTGGATAGTGCAGGAACTAAGATATGGATATCCACGACATATATATCATGAGATAAGTTTCCTGGCAGCAGGAAATAGAGAAAATCTAATCTAAACTGTTACAGCATGCCGAGGGTTAGATCAAAATCGCTGTTTGCCTGTCAAGGACTGATAGATATGGAGATTGTATCCTGCCAACCCCTGGCTCTAAGACTTTGTGACTACTACTATATCATAGATAGATTCATGATGTTGAGGTAGAGTCTGATCCAAGTTTCAGCTGATATCTGACATGGTTTCAGTACAAAACGCATGGTAAATATTGTGAATACAGCCATTTACTTATGATTCACTGGAGCGGGAATTCCTCAGCTACATTACAAATGCGTTTACAATCTACGTGTCAGCTTGGTATGTAGACAGCAAGGCGGAGTGATGGGTCCTGTAGATGATATCCAAGCATAGATGGTGCCTTCTCACATCATCCATGATATAGGTGCACCACTGCTCGGCTAAAAGGCTAGACCATAGTCATTGGACACTAGTACACCGTAATCTCCATATATATAGATTATACAGAAGGCAATCCTGACACCCCCCAGTTTTGATGGTGAAAGTGTTAAAATAAGTTATATCTTGGAATGCCAAGAATAACTTATTTGTAAGTCCGGCTGACTTGACTATCAAATTCCATACTCTATATCACTGTTGTCAATACATCCTTCACTGAAAGTTTAATGCGCATTTGCGTTTATTTCATACTAGAATTCCAGCGGATGACTATGGCTTAAATGCAGGTTATAGTTTTCTCGTATCTATTACTGACACATATTTATTTAGTTTTATATTCCTGGCCCATATATGTGTGTGTACATAGATCTACATCTACAGGAATCATAACCTATAATCCATGGAGATTGATAAATACTGGTCAAAAACCACAGTTGATAATATATGCAAACACACAATCTCACTCTTATTATCTCGATTTTACCCAGAGCCATACATCTAAATACAATTGCTTCCATTCGAATCTTCCTCTCACAACCTCATACAAGACTTACTGTATCAGTCTAACTGCTGACACTGATTCCGCTATAATCTCCATTTTTGCTCATTCTCATAACTTTAACAGAAAGCACTAAGCTGATAAAGTATCATTTTGTTTGTTTTTGTAATTATACAATATGTTGTTGAACAGTCTAATCCGAATTCATAAGCGCTTAATCTTCTTGACTGTCTGTAGCGATTTTTACGTCTACCAAATTCATTTGTTTGACAAAGATTTGGTGTTTCTAGGGAGGAAGTATCTTTGTAAACCCATCTGCTGTTATGAATTTGTTAGATTTAATCTAGATGTGGTGATGCAGGGGTTATCTTCTTAATTTGGTTAGGTCTGAGGCAACTGGATTTGGATTTGTTCTTTAATTGTAACAACTATTTGTTTATTGGATAATTTGCTTGTTGGGAACTCGA
Source organism: Blumeria graminis f. sp. triticale (assembly GCA_905067625.1). Lineage (NCBI taxonomy): Eukaryota > Fungi > Ascomycota > Leotiomycetes > Helotiales > Erysiphaceae > Blumeria > Blumeria graminis. The sequence continues at coordinate 13,245,837 of LR898472.1, read as the reverse complement.
TATTTTGATAATATGATAATCTGAACATGTGAATTCGTAACTTGATAATACGAGCCTCGATCACCTTCATTTGTCTCCTCGTAATCAATTCGCACCTTCGACCTTCGCACATCCGCACCTTCTCATTTTCGCATCTTCACATCTTCGCATCTTCGTAACCTCGTAACTTCGTAGCCTCGAACTTTCGATAATTTGTCTTCTTTGATAATTTGTCTTCGTCGAAATCGACTAGAGCTCTGCAGCTTAAAGCTTCGAAAATCTGCCAATAAGTAGATTCATAACATCCGCTACTGTTTTATTTGATTCAATCCATTCGACGTTTATTCTCCCTTCCTGTACTTCCTGCCTGAGCCAGCATTGATAGATATCGACATGTTTCAATCGAGTTGCTAGTCTCGGAGTTTCCTTTTTTAATAATCGGAGTGTTTGTTAATTATCGCAAAATATGACCGGCAATGAAACATCAAGATGAAGATGAAAAAAGAGGCGAGTCCACTAAATATATTCCTATGCTGTCACTATTAATGCTAATGACTCAGCTTCCGTACTTGTTACAGTTTGACCATTGTATGAGCTTATGTGGATACCTAAGCGTATTGTTGAAGATTCATGTTGTAAGACTGTAAGGAAATGATAGAGGAAACTGGAAGATACGGCACTACTAGCCAAGGGGCCAGATCAGTGTCACAGCGTAATGATTCTTGATAATATGTGGCTAGGTGGCAAGTATTCGGCCTAGGGTGAAGAAATCAGTCAAGACAATTACTGAGGGGCTGAATATTATAAATACCCGTTAGTTGTAGCTAGATTTCTCTTTCTTCTTTATACAGTTTATTAAATCGACATTATCATCACCAACTCGGGGTTCCCGTCACAGTAATAGATGTTGTTACAGTTTTCTGTTATGTTGCTTTCCAATGAATCATTCCATTAAATAACTGGAGACAGAATCCATTGGAGCTGCATCTAGTGTCTGGATCATCTACAAAGGATGCATCACTTGACGCAATAAACGTTCTACATGAGATATTATATGTATTGCCACCGTACTGAATGCCCCTATACTTAGTTCTGAACAAGTATCTTATTACATGATCTTTTGATGGATTTTGCAAGTATTCTGATAACTTTGAGACACCATGTGCAATATCTGGCCTAGTGATAACAGCTGCGTAATTTAAATTTCCGACACGCTGTTGGAACCTGTGAATTTCTCTAGCTGTAGCTTGGCCTGAATTTGGGTATAATGGAGACATTGGTAGAGGCGGTGTCGGTGCTTTTCCCTCATTAATACCTGTATTAAATTCTTTCGCTATATTTTCTAGGTAAGAATCCTGAACCAACCAAATCTTTCTTTTTGTTTCATCTCTTACAACTCTTACACCTAGAAAATGATTAATTTGTCCTGGAGGCTTTGACAGGAGAATTGATCATCATCAGGGTCGGTAGGGTTTTCTTAGTTTGGTTTCATATTTTCCAGATCAATTTGGTCTTGGCTGAAGCTTTTCTGTTGGCTAGGCTGTATGTTAGAGATGGGAGTATTGGAAGGTGGGGCACCCTCAAGTTCAAGGAGCATGGTATGGTATTGAGCTAAAGAAGCCACTTTTCCCCTTTCCTACAAATAATCCTTGAAACTTTTAAAACCTTTGGCATGTTCCTCTGGAGTATCTTTAGTGGAACAGTAGTTTGGCTTGCCATTTAAAAAGTACTTCTTCTGAATTCTTAGGTCTCGTCCAAAGTTTCTATGGTTTCCCTATGATTGGCTCCCTCCACAACTGAATCTTTTATACCTACCCCAGACTCCATATATACGATCAGTCCAGAACTGATCATATTCCTCATCATTTTTATCGATAGCTGTGAACTTCTCGGCAACTTGTTTGTTCTGTTCAGTACCAACAGCAGCCCTCAAATAAGCATAAATTCCTTCAAAAGTGATAGCTGGTTTAAAGAGGGCAAGTTTGAATTCTAGAACCCCTCTACATGCCATAACAACTTGATCTCAGAGAGTACATTCTATAAGGTCTGGTGAGAGGGCTATTTGAATGAGTTGGAGTTTTTCCGAATAGAATTTGTAGACGATTTATGTGTGACTTGGACAGGTGATTGGCTATAATGTTTTTGGAAGAGTAGAATTTTGCTAATCTGTCACAGAGCTGTCAATTCTACTCTGTGTCCAAATTTTGGCGAGTTAAGTTGACCAGTTGATCGAAACTATGACCTCTACCCGCTAAACTATTGAAGAAGTAGCGGGAGGAATGATCTTTGAGTATTATATAAAATTATTTATGCCGATATCCATCCTCAAGGGCAATAGTTTCGCAGATGGTTTCAAATCTCTGTAATTTAGAGCTTCAGATATCATATGCGGCCCTACTGAATTTCCTATCCTCAGTATAGAGTCTCGATAGATCCGATAGATCCGATATTTTTCTGGAAGTTGTTGGTTATAGGTGGACTATTGGTGAGCCGTTTTGGGTTTATTGCTGGAATTGTAAAATGTCTTGTTAAGATTGAAGATGCATAGAAGAAGCAGGTTGTGGATGAATTGGGGGATAGGCTAGCTGATTAGGATATTTTTGAGATTGGTTTGGAAATTGCATGAGCGGCTGTTGACCTTGATTTTTGAGATTGGGCTTAATGTCCTCCGGTTAATGCTAATCGACTTTATATATTGGTCTGTTATCACAGACACGGAAATAGATTCATGAGATTGATTATTTTTTTTTTTGCATCAGATTTTAATTGCGTATGCACCTATCTAGCTATGACACAATATCAAAGAAAAGTACACAATAGATGATTCAACGTAAAGGAAGTGCACTCATGCCTCAGATTCATGAGATTGCTTAGTAAGAGGCTAGGACTGATTTCGATATAATCTGGTTGATGACTGTAGAGGCAAACTATTCCACCTACTCATGTAACCTAAGCTAGTCAGGTCATGTGATCTGGCTATCAGTACATAGACCTCATCTGTAGCAGTAGGGCACTCTAGTCAACATTTACAACGTAATACCGTGTCCCACGTATCTCTCTTAAGAAAGTCTTATCATATAATTTAGAGGCTACAATGTCTTTTCTATATCTACATGTTTACCCCCATTTTCACCATATCCGCTAGCCATTCTAAATCTAGCATGCATAGCCCGATTTATCTCATTGTTCTGGGTTGGGGCTGTAGTTTCCGAATAGCATTATTCTTTTAGCTAATACAATACGTTGCAGCTTCAGATATAGTTTACAGTGCGATACTTCCACCTGAGCTACATGCCTCCTTGATATGCTGCCCGCTCGGTAATCAGTGAGATAACCGAAGCTAAACCTTAACAATAATCTTAATTACGAACCCATGAATACCTAGGATAGTAGCCTACAATCTAACACAATTAGGTTAGGAAGTGCCAACAACAACCTAATCCAAACAGATGAGTACTCAAGTTCGGATGGGATTGATTTTCTAGCAGATTTATAATTTCCAGAACTAAAGTTAATTTTGTACATATATTAGTAGTGAGGTTCCACAGTTGAAAATTGAGTTTTCTCATTGTTTTCAGCTGATATTTGATTTCTTCTGCGGTCCATTGGTCATAATTTTATTGTTTGACAACTTCAAATAATATCTTCGCCATATCTGACTCATCTTTTCGAACAAAGACACCATTTTAACGTAAATTATCTCCAAATAGTCACCTCACCTTAAAGTTTGTAGTTTGAAACATACAAAAATTCCATCTTCCAATATCTTCCTTGAGAGCTTGCCATAACTTAATATCCTGGTATTTGTATTGTCTATAGCATAGAAGTTTGGCAAGAAGACGGCCGGTTATAGTTAACGCGTTGAGATCATCTTGATTTTGAGGGTCTAAATTTGTGGACCACTTATCAACATCCATTACTTTTTTGGAAGTTAACTGGGAGAAGAGGCATATTAACGGTAATTTTTCTTGTACAATAAATAATATAATTGATTTGTAGCACCGAGGTTTAGATTGATGCGCGAAACCATAGCTGTTAAGATTACGTCAATTGATGATTTGTGTAAATGACGCGACTTTGTACTTAGAAGTACCGCTATATACTGTTTCACAAGCATGAAAAGTCTTAAATAGAATATTTCTGTACCTCTCACATATCCTTATTTAGCCAAAAGTTGTCGAGAACTCAGTGAAACTTCTGGAACTCGATTCTTGTCTCTTCTGTTTTTGCCTTGTCGTTCCATGACTGACTGCATGTTTAATCACTGATCAGCGTTGGTTCTACAGGGTGATATCACTTGTACAAAGGTTACTTATACTGAATAGGTTGGTGAACTCGACATTATTCAGTCATACCTATCTAAGAAAGAAAGCAACCCTTGAGTACTAAGATGGGAGTCCCGTTTCCAGTGCCTGGCACGCTAAGAGGCCCACAACGAGCTGCTGACTAATAACTCCAGATGAAACGTTGAAGTCTCCTAACGGCCCAGCTGCAAGAAATACTTGACTATTTTAGCAGCAGAGTAACCTTAAGTCTGGTGAATTCAAAAGTTTGGGTCCCCAAATTTTGCTGTGGATGTAAGCAAACTTTAGTGATAGGTTTCTCCTTGGACTAATCTATTAGCCATTGTTCCAATTTTATCTGCATAACAATTACTAGGGAGGATTCCCAATTTATTCAAGGGCCTTGTATATCTAGCATTGTGGTTTGGGTGTAGTCTGTTAGAGGTGATATTATTGGACGATCCCTTGGACTGGATTATTGAAACTTCTGTTCTTTTGCGCTTCATTATTCTAACTCTGAGACTGTCAAGTTTAAAACGTCGAGATGTGAGTTCAGGAATTAAACTACTGGTTATTAACCCTCCCTGTATCAAGACATCATGCGCACCGACTGCTTTTTGTATCAAAGCAATAAAGCTTCCCAAAAAAGCATCTCTTTCAGATTCTGACTTCTGCATCAAATCAGGATCTTTAAAAAACATTAGATTTTTAAGACTTAAGATAAGGATTTCCACACGATCTAGAGCGCGAAGGATCTGCTTGCCAACTGTTGTTAGTGAGCGTGTAGAGTTACTTGATGAGGGTGCTGAGGCAGAATATTTTGAAGACGACAGAGCCACATCCATATATCGAGCTATCGTTGGAATATCTGGCTCTCTTAAAGTTATTTGCATCATGTCTAGTATTTTTCCAGCACTTGAGAATGCGTTATTATTATTTTTATCTCTTGCACAGGAGCTCATGGCAATTCGGAAGATCTTGGTTACCTTGAAATTCTGAGGCATTTTTTGTACAAGTTCTACGGTCTGAGTACTGGATCTAAATACACGTAGAATTCTCATATAAGATACATAATTCTCTAGATCAGGTTCAATTGAGAGTTGTTCGGTAAAAAATTTCCAGTATCTTGTTGCTGGCTCTTTTGAGGACAGTAAAAGAAGAGCATTCATAATGAGAGAAAGCGTATTGCGTCCTGGCTTTGTGTACACGCCAACTTTAGAGTCGACCAGAGATGTAGTGGCTGATAACACTCGGGTGATTGGAACTTCAGGTGTTCCGTTGCTCGATTGAGGTTGCGATTCTGAGGATGAGATTGATAGGCTAGGAGCTTGAACAGATTGGGTCTGGCTCTGAGTGTCATGAATGAGAGGGGCTTTTATTTGATTAGAATATATAGGCAGCTGGCGAGGAATAGCCATGGTCGTCTCGATAATAGAGATTATTTGGTCCCAGTGCTGCCTCTCTTCACTTAGCAATAATAAGCGTCCGATTGCACAAACGAGCTCTTCGTCAATCCACATGTCTCCCTTGCGCCAGCGCCTCATGACGTCATTCCATATTTCTAATCCTTGGAGCACTGCTTCCCTTATATTTTTTTTGAGCTGTAATGTACTTGGTGACATTGGGAGTCTACCGATGGCGTGATGTCGTATAGCATTAAGAATTGTAACAAATGTTATGGCGTCTGATGCTTGCGGACCACTTGATGGCTGATCAGCAGCAATAGAAAGCATTGTCTCGATATCGTCTGACGCGGCACACATTTTCAAAATGGCATTCGTATGAATAGTGTTTGGCTTAACCGGTGATTTATCTAGTGTCATAGATTGGTAAATCGTTAGCACTTTTGCAAGAGCCTGTTTTGAGTGCTGGTGCTGAGAGCAGCCTCTTAAGATGATTGTGTAGGTATAAGCATCAGGGGTCTGGCCACGCTTTTTCATCTGTTGATAGTGTTAGTTGGAACTTTTATGGAAGAATGCAATTATACTTCACTATGGATTTTAGTCGCAGTTTTTATTTTCCCCTTTTTCATAAGCCAATCAATTAGATGATTCCAGCTGACCACACACTGTATCTTTCGGCTTGACTCCCGAACAACTCTAGCTGCAAGTTCGAAATCATCTCGTTCCAAAGTCCTTCGTACAAACTCAGCTAGCTTTAGTGGATCATCTCTCGGGGAGAATGCAGGGTGCAATTCAATATGATTTCGATCATGGACAGGCTTTTTTTCGTCAGAATCAAGCCAAGTTCGCCTATTAATGATTCTCTCCGTAATGAGTTTTCGGACTGGTCGGGAGCTATACCTGATCCCCCTTTTTTGAAAATATGGTGGTTCCAATATAAATATCAAGGCTGAGTGCCGTGATTTGGGAGAAGTCGATGATACTATGTTCATACAGCCACCAGAAATCTGCAGTATGGTCCTACGACATCCATCACAGAACTTCATAACGAGGTTTAACCGGGACAGTAATCTGTCGAGCCTTCATAAAAGGGGATGATATTACCTGGTGATTGCCGGGCAGGAATCGATATATTGAACAGGGGCGCGCGCGTCTATGTGAAATCCGCAAACGCGTCATCAAGCGAATTCCATGATTCGCATCCGCTCGAGCATTCCGCGACGCTGATTTGCACCCTACAGGTTCTCAGCATCCTATACGCCCAAGTTAACTCTGATGCCAAAGCCATCAAATTCTCGAGCTCATATCGCCGAGCTTGTTGCTCTTCGTAAATCTGGGAAAAAGCGGTTGGAAACCTATGAGATACACCAGGAAGCTGATCTTTACGAAGAGCTCGATGAAGAAAGTTACAAAAAGGTTGTTCGTGACCGATTAAATCAGGACGACTTTGTCATAGATGATAATGGCCAGGGATATGCAGATTACGGACGAGAAGAGTGGGATCAAGTATCACAGAATTATTCAGATAGCGAAGAAGAACTTTCACTAAGTAAAGGTAGAAAACTAGGTGAATAAAGCTATCATCATAATTTTTAGCCAAGCTGACAATGGATAGATTTACAACAGCGAGAGCAAGGAAAAGTTGAAACAGAGAAGGGTATTAGTAACTACTTTGCTAGAGGAATAGCTACATCTAAAGCAAAGCCCAAGGTAGTCCTGCTTTTCCAAAAAAAAAGTTACTTACACTAGATAGGCCGCCGTAACAAAAGACAATGAAGAATTTCTTAACGGTCTCTTAAATGAAGTCGAAAATAATATCTCTAAACCAAGTCTTTCAAAGCTTCAGCGACAAGGAAAATTAAATGAGAGAAGACGAGCAAGAGAACTTTCTCCCTCCGCAGATGAAATCAAATCTCGGCTTCCTAAACGACCTAAAGTGTTTGATACGAGATCGCTAACCGGGTCATCCGAGAAACAAGATCTCTTTGATGATAACCTTCCAAAAGGAATTGACAAGAAAGCTACGGCTTTACCTCCTGATCTAACAACTTCGCCACGAAAATCTCACGATTCCAACCCACTCAGTCCTCCTAATGAAGACGATAGAGAAGACGAAATTGAAGTTGCCCACCTAGATGGAGTAACATCCACCAACATCAACATATCAGCAGTGCGGCCTCAACTAAAGCCTGTAAAATCTCAGCCAGAGGACCTTCCTTCCTGCTATAATAGAAAGATTCCAACAACTGAGATTGATACTCCTTGGAATGATATTGGAGAAAAATTAAAAGTCTTGAACAGTGGCTCGAATCCAGAGGTATTTCAATTTGGAAAATTAGACTACAATGACGCATTAGAGGAAGATGGTAGCCTTCGTTTTTTTTGGATAGATTTTATGGAATCTAACGGCTCGCTATGTCTCTTTGGTAAAGTTTTAGACAAAAAAACTGGGAATTTCGTCAGTACATTCGTTAAAATCGACAACATATTGCGGAAGTTATTTTTCCTACCCCGCAAACAAAAGCAAGGCTCATCGGACATGGTGGATATGAAAGATGTCTATGAAGAAGTGGATAGTATAATGACGAATCTCAAGATTGGGGACCATAAAATCAAACCATGCCATCGGAAGTACGCTTTTGAAATGCCAAACATTCCAAAGGAGGGAGAATACCTAAAGCTATTATATTCCTATTCAAGTAAAAGCTTGTACCCTAGGTACATCAAATACAGCTAATGTCATTAGAGCCTCAACTTCCAAGTAATCAGCACTCGGGACTAACATATTCACACGTTTTTGGTACAAGTACATCTTTATTTGAACAGTTCGTTCTGTGGAAGAGTATAATGGGGCCATGCTGGCTACAGATCGAAAATGGAGAATATGGAGTGCTCAAAAAAGCATCTCATTGTAAATTAGAAGTTCAGTTATCCGAACCAAAATTTATTAACATCGCTGGAGGTAATGAAGCCCTTCAAATACCGCCACTAACGCTGATGAGTATAACTATTCGAACTCTGTTAAACAAGAAAGAGAACAAACAGGAAATTCTAGCTATAAGTGCGCGGATATATCACAAAATATCCATTACAGATACAGTTGCACCTGAGAAAATACCAAGTCACTCGATAACTGTTCTTCGGCCCTCTCAAACCATGTTCCCAATAGGATTCGAAGCTGAAGCTGCAAAACATACCAAAGGATCCATAAAACTTGTGAAGCATGAGAGGGAATTGTTAAGCTTTTTCTTAGCTCGATTGGCCCTTGATGATCCTGATGTATTGATTGGTCATCAGCTAGAAGGTGTAGATTTCAGGATTTTGCTAAGCCGTCTTCTGACCAACAAAACGCCTCAGTGGTCCCGAATTGGAAGGATGAATCGAACCCAATGGCCTAACTCATTGGGTACCATGGAAGGAAACTTCTTTGCTGAAAGATCATTGCTCGCTGGTCGCCTCTTGTGCGATCTTGCGAATGACATGGGAAAATCTATAATGACTAAGTGTACTTCTTGGAGCTTGACCGAAATGTGTAGCCTCTATCTTTTGAACGATAGTCGTCGAGATGTCGAAAGTGAAATTGCTATGAATACGTGGGCTACTACTAAGGGGGGGCTAATGGATTATGTCCGACATTGCGAAGCCGATACGTATTTTATAGCAGCCTTAGCAATGAATATACAAATGCTTTCACTCACAAAAGTTCTTACCAACCTAGCTGGAAATTCATGGGCTAGGACGCTTACTGGAACTCGAGCCGAAAGAAATGAATACATCTTGTTGCACGAATTCCACAAAAACAAGTACATCTGTCCCGATAAGTTATCATCAAGAGGCAGGAGTAGGATTGAAATCGAAGATCCTGATGAAAGCTCATTAACAAGTAAGAAAGATAAGTACAAAGGCGGGCTCGTTTTTGAACCTGAAAAAGGTCTGTATGATAAATTTGTCTTGGTCATGGATTTCAACTCCCTGTATCCTAGTATTATACAGGAATACAATATATGTTTTACAACAGTTGAGAGGAGCAGTTTGGTAAGCGGAAAACCGGTAGAACTTTTCCTTCTGTTAATGTCTTTAGCCTGATGATGATGAAAGCGTTCCTGATGTGCCCAAGGACCAAGAACTTGGAATCCTCCCGAAACTAATCGCTACTCTTGTTAGCCGTCGACGGCAGGTCAAAAGCCTCATGAAAGATAAAAACGCAACCAGTGAACAGCTAGCGACCTGGGATATAAAACAACTTGCTCTCAAGTTGACAGCGAACTCAATGTATGGATGCTTAGGTTATAGAAAGTCAAGGTTCTACGCTAGACCACTCGCTGTCCTCACTACGTACAAAGGCCGAGAAATTTTGCAGAGCACAAAAGAGTTAGCTGAATCAAATTCTTTTCAAGTTATATACGGCGATACTGACTCTGTCATGATCAACGCAAACGTTAGCAATATCGAAGATGCACTCAAAGTTGGGAATGAGTTCCGAAAAGCCGTGAATGAGCGGTACAAACTCCTTGAGATAGATATAGACAATATTTTCCGACGTATATTACTGCAAGCTAAGAAGAAATATGCTGCAATTAATTTAGTGCAAGTCGAGGGGCGATATGTCGAAAAATTAGAGGTCAAAGGTCTCGACATGAAGCGCAGAGAATATTGCAACCTCTCAAAGGAAGTATCTTCTCGGCTACTTAAAGAAATACTTTCTGGTGATGAATCAGAAATAGTTATAACTCGCATTCATGATTACCTTCGAGAAGTTTCGGAAAATATGCGAAATGGTGGCGTACCTATTAGCAAGTACACTATCTTTACTAAGCTGGGAAAATCGCCAAAAGATTATCCAAACGCAGAAACTATGCCTCAAGTCCAGGTTGCGCTTCGCGAAATGTCTAGGGGAAAAACTGTACGCAAGGATGACGTCATCTCATATATAGTTACCACTCAGACTGGCGATAACGCTGTGCCAGTAGCAAAGAGATCTTACTCGCCGCAAGATTTACTCAAGGATAGTTCTAATTTGAGCCCTGATTTTGAATGGTATCTTTACAAGCAGATATTTCCGCCAGTAGAACGCCTGTGTGCAAACATTTCTGGCACAGATACAATTCGCCTAGCCGATTGTCTTGGATTAGATGTAAGAAAATATCAAATCAACAATAATACTTCTGCTAGCAGCCAAGGAATTGATATCCATCCTCTTGAAAGTCAGATTGATGACGAAACGCGCTTCAGAGATGCGTGCCGTCTTACACTAAGATGTCGTCTTTGTAAGGTAAGTTTTATATTTGAAGGCTTAAAAGGGAGTCAAAAACATTGTCAGCCTGAGGGTATATTTTGTGCCTGTGGCCATCGTTTGACAGATACTTCGGTCATGGCTCAGGTAGAGAATCAAATTCGACAACAAACCTGCAAATATTATGAGAGTTGGCTCATATGTGATGATCAGGCTTGTGGAAATCGGACTCGGCAAATGAGTGTTTACGGTCATCGGTGCCTTGGTCCCCAGGCCCTTGGTAAAGGCTGTTTAGGGAAAATGCGATACGAATATTCTGAGAAAATGATTTACAACCAGCTTTTATATTTTATGTCTTTGTTTGATGTTGACAAAGCAAAAGAAAAGTGCACTGAAGCTGAGAAAGGTATGATAAACCTGAGCTGTTCTAAGGTATAAATTTGACCAGGATCTAGAACAAATAACAGCACTTGCAGAGCACAACCGAGATAGATTCGGAATACTGAGAGGAATCACTAATGGGTATTTAGATAAATGTGGACGGCAGTGGGTCTCCATGGACAGTCTTTTTGGAAGGCTTGGATTTTAAGCTAGATTGAATTGAAGTTTTAGACATAAAACTAATACCCATTTTTTCTTCTTGGTATCTGAGATGACGACAGATTTTCTTAATTTAAGATCATGTCATGAAGGAAGATGCCTTGATCTTCATCGAACCCTTTTTGAAATAGATTTTGCGATGAAAGGTAAAGTTAGGGACACGCTTCAGATTTTAAAACTGAATAATATACTGAATAAAGTCGCTTCTATTCCTTGGCAACTCCTGTGAAGCAACTATTCTATGCCTGGATAACAATATAGAAATTGGAAATTTTCACCAAAACTATCGCACTAACCTCAGAAAAACTCACTTTTTATGCTTGATTAGTATATATGAAAATCTTGACTATACTGCGGTCTTCAATCTGACCGTGAGGAAGTCGTGTTGGGCTTGTAGTTAGCAAAACTCACAAGTATTTTTGGTTAAATTTTCCCTGGAAGTACGTCAATGAGATGAGATCTCAAAAGTGCATTATCATAAAGCACTTAGAGGACAATATCTGCACTGCAAGTTCCGTATCTCTAGCTTTTGAAAAAGCATGAAAAGATAAAATCAGATGTGTATAAAAATTATTGTCTAACTATGATTATCCAATATCACCTACTTTATGCGATAAATAATTGAAATGAATATAAAGCGTCCACCTATAAATGTGAAGATGTCCCGTTTGCAGAGATTATCTCTCTGCAAATCGATTTAATGTATTCATTCCAACGTTCTACATTCGCCCTTAGCTATAGCCTTAAGAAGTTTGTATCATTGTCCTTGTAGCTTAACCTTCCCATAATTTGTGGTGATCTGAAGTAAAGTGGAGTACCATTTTGCATCTTGAATCTCTGAAAGTTACGACATAGACGTAAGTTTTTGGAGGTATCATAGTCCTTGATATAAAATTCTTACGGAGAATTGAATTTTCTATTATTGTTATTCGGATCTACCTGTCTATACTTTGTGCCTTGCTCAGTTTCGACAACGTAGAAAATGTAGAAATTATTAACCGATATATCCCCCAGTAAAATCTCAACTCCGGCTGGTTAATTTATAATCGCACAAATTGTTGATTTGTTTTTGATATTACCTAATAAAATCGTGCGCATTTGAACGAATATTACTCGAGGTATAGACTCGAGCCCAAACCATTCATCCAATTATGATTGGTTTCCATGAGGAATATCGAATAGTGGTTCTATCATTCTCGCATAAAATTTATGCCCTTTCTGTTATTTATGAAAAGTAATTCTCTCTACTGATCTTCTATTTGAAAGAGAGTAAGAGTAAAATCTTCTCACACTCATCATACACATATCTAGATTCAAAGCGGACCTGGGTACTGTCTTTAGCTACTTTCAACATTTTGTCCTTTCGTCTAAACACTAATGTCTCAGCGCATCAAATGATCCTATAGTTTGAGGACATTTATGCTTCCCAGTATTTTCCCATTGTTTTACCGTACCCGACTTCATTACTATCCATTGAACCTGTATTGTAGGTGTGCTGCGATTTGAGTCTAACGGCAGATATTCATAATATCGCGGGCGATTACATGGAGGTCGGATTGATTCGATGTGGAGTGTGGCCGGCAAATTCAGGATATACAGTATCTTACTTCCAGACTTGGTAAAATTATGTTCTGAATTAATGTCGTTTGGAAGAAGGTTAATATAATTATGTATCCTTTGTCTCTACTTCTCGGTCCTACTTGAACTTAGCGAAATATTACAAACCCCGGCTGTTGGTATGTTCCACTGTTATACCCCTGAAAAGTAGCGTTGGGAAACATTGAACCCTCTTCTTCTTCAGCCTGAAATTGTCAGAGGCTTGTAGGGTCTCTCAGCCTAGAAATAAAATATGTTTCCCTTCTGGCACTTCTTCTATTCATTTCCTAAAGATACTATCCAATAGCGCCGCACATCACAAGACTTCGATCAATCATAAACTATGGCCATTTGCGGTTACATGACAGCCGTGAAAGCCCACAACTGCCACTGGATGCAGCTCTCTCATATTACCGACATCAAGACTAGATGCGAGGATATGTCTAACTTTCTTAAGTGTTTGGAGCGGCCTGCAAGCTAGAAGCTGCAGGATTACACCTGATCTAATTCCTGACCTGCTAACTTCTCAACTAGAGACGCAAAAACCCGACACCTGTTGGTGGTGTTCCCTAGGAAACTCCAGATCTCACTGTCTATTCCGCAGATCCAGGATTGAGTGACACATTCATCTTTATCTTTCAGAACATCCTTACAGCACCGTTTTCATGAAGCAAACCACCATCAGATCAGATGTTATGGTCGAAAGCCTTCTCATTATCAAACCTTGATCATTGAGGAAAAGCTATACGATCAGTTTCTGAAGCTTACCCGGCACCTGATACGGCGATGGCAGGTTGGATCAAGGCCGCCTCTACAGTTACAAAGAAGGGAGATATAGATGAATATGCGCACCTCGCCTGGCTGGAGTTGCAGAGACTTTGTGAATTTCCTGCCCCCGCTGTTTTCCTTGCTACTATTTCTCTTGGTAAAAAGTTCCGTATCAAATGTGGCTCAATTCTACAGGCAAACACTGAGCTAGATAAACCTCCATCACGGGCAATTTTTCATCAACCTTTTAAGTAATTTAGTAGGACAGGGACACTATACGTAGTTTACTTTAGGTTAGAGGAATAAATTGCGCAAGAAAGTTATAGACGCAAGTACCATTTAAACTTACATAAAATAAAAAATCAACTATTACCATAATTTTCGCCTCAGTATAAATTCGGGGTTCAGTTGTGATGACACAAGTTCTTAATTAAGGGTGAAGGCTGCAGTATCCTACCTCAAGTTCCTAGTGTTATCTTGGGCAGATAGAATTCTATTAATTCATCTAAAATATAAACCCTCTTGGCTAGAACTGAACATCATCCCAGCTCTGTAGGCTACGGTGAGTCATGGAACTTTGCAGGGAGTACTGTTGACAAATATTAGTTGTTAGGCCCCCAATCAATCTTAATGGTTACCTCTTTATCCACGCAGGATAAGGCATGAATGTGGATGATAGCACTGCAATGTATGTTTAGATCCCGAACCCATCCCACTGTTATTCAGAAAGCTCTGGAGCTAAGATAAAGAGAGAGAGAGAGAGGTGTGTTTATTGTACTACTTGAGTCTTAGAATATCTAGCACATTGGGCTCCTCTGTGGCCCAAGTCACATCTTCTACAGTGCTCCTGCTATCTTTTACTACTTGAAAGGTTATTGATTTATGTCAATGATGGATAGCCATTCAGCTCAGTGTTTACCTGTGGAATCTAATCGTGGAATTCGGCTACCTTTTCCACGGAACCTTCTATCCAAAATAATAAAATGGTAGCAATGGAAACTGCGTGCGCGGGAAAAAGTCTCAGAAAACCTGCAGCCCCAGCCCGACGAGACCTAGACACTGGACCACATTAGATGCGCAAATTCATCTATATCTCCCTTCTTTGTAACAGTCGGGGCCGACTTGATCCAATCCACCATCTCCGTATCGGGTGCTGGGTACGCTCCGGAAACTCATCGTATGGCTTTTCCTCCATGATCAAGGGTTAGTGATGAGTAGAGCTCCGACCCTAGCATCTGATCTCATCATGGTTAGCTTCATGATAATGGTGATAGAGGATGTGTTGAGAGATGAAGACAATTCATACCGCAAAGGTGACTTGGAATCCTCATCTAAGTGAGGACTTTGTTACTCAATCTCGGATCTGCAGGCTTTATAGTGAGAGCTGGAGGTTCGTAGGGGACACCACTCACAGGTGTTGAGAATAGTCCTCAAGCTCTGAAGTTAACTCTAGCAGATGAGTTGATTTTTTGACAAACGCGAGGCTTGGCAAGATAAGAGTGTCACGAAATCGCGGCAACATGAGGTCAAATGAGATAAAATCTCATCAAGTAGTAATCGTACTTTGATTCAAGGACAGCACGGAGGCCTTTCGATAAACACCTACTGTAGAGGTTGGAGATTTATTAGACATGATCAGATCTATTGAGGGTACCCTGCCGAAGTGTATCTTTAGAGTTCTCTGAAACGCGCGAAAATCATTGCTTGCCCATGAATTGTCCCCCAAGGAATTGTTCTTTTGAACGTGAAACATGCAGTGACCACAAAGAAACCCAAAAGTAGAGGAATTATCAACCAGGCTGACCTAGAATCTCGAAAATTTACAAACATTTGCCTCTAGTTCAAACTATCACAAGCGCACAGGATTGGAAGCGTATGAAACAAAGGCCTTACTGAATTATACTACATCCCCTTGGTAAGGCCTTATATATTCATTAAATACCAGTTTCCTGTATTAATTCCATATAAGCTCAGCTCAACTGAGCTCGTCACTCTCGCAGACGCTTATCTCTTTCCTCGTGGTCCGCTAGGCAGACCCATCTTTCTTCCATTCGAAGGATTACTCGGAATTCCTGGTGGCTTGATTCTTGGCGGTGGCTCGTAGCCGCCACCTCCGAATTCAGTCTCGTTGTTGGCCCAAGGGCTCGTGGCGGCTACAAAAGGCTTCTCTGATTTTTCGAAGCTCGAATTCTGCGAGCGCAATTCAGGTCTTCGTAGATTACCAGCTCGTAATCTATCTTTGGCACTCATTGGGGGTGTGTGAGCTCGCGCGTTTCCTCTCATCTCGACGTCAGCGTTTTGATAACTACCAGCCATCTTGCTAGGTAGTGGCCGACTCTGGACCTGACTAGTTTCTAGGTTCGATTGCCCTCGATTATATGCATTTGGTCTTGCACCTGCTGCTGTCGTAGCTCCTAAACGTGCCTGACCCCCTCTTCCTTGTCGCAGACTTGATGTATCCTGAGGTGGGTTTGGTGCTTCGTTTGAATTCCCGAATAACGAGGCGAAGGAGCTCGAGGCTGTTTGTTGTGTTCCTAAACTCCCATATCTCGATCCAACATTTGAAGGCGAGTACACAGGCTGCACGACAACGGGTGGTGGGGCTCTTGGGTCTGGAGGTAGCCAGGCTGGAAAAGAGCGACCCTTCTCGGTGTAGTAAGACCTCAAGACACGACAGAGATAGGTATCATCTTCCGTATCACCGTCGTTTTCTCCGGCGAGTAGGTTCTGTCGGATTGAATTGACTCGTGAGGTGGTTGTTGTGACAAGAGTAGACCAGTAAGATGACATCGCAGTCCAGGCGAGCCGCAGATGTTGGAGTCGAGATGGATTAAATTATTAAATGGAATCGGGAATACTTGTACTTTAGAAAATTCAACAACCTTTTAATCCCGCTCACTGAAAATGAAAGACGTGTTCAGGCAGAGAGTGTAATAGGCGGCGAAATACTAGGCACCGAAACATGATTGGGTTTTAGCTTGCGCTCCAGCAACCCCCGACTTACAGACGTCGCTGATGGCACAAGGCTCGAAGTGTCACAACTACAAGTTTGAGAAATCTCTCTTGATTCTTACGTGTTGGGGATTTTAAAATATGACCCAGATCTTCATTGATTATACCTAAACTGCCGTCCAACTCCTAATCCCAAACACTAAAGCTGACATGTACGATCAAGCCAGAGCTCGCTCAGGCGCTCCGATCTCCTCTTCGTACTCAATTTCCATCCTTGGAAATTTCTTAGCATCGAGGTTGGATGCTGCTCCTCGTTTTCTTTTCTCCCCGGAACTCTGTCTTTTAGGGGGTTCATCTTCACTATCACTTTCACTATTTTCTTCTCCACTTGCCTCGGCAGCATCTTCTGATCCAAGCCAGTCTTCAAGATCTGCCAAATCCTCATCCTCCTCTTCGTCACCAATATCACTCACGTACTCGACCATCCCTACATCCTCTTCCTCATCCTCCGAGTCTAGATCATCTTCTTCTATTCCCTCGTCCAGGTCCTCGTCTCTCATACCTTCGCCAGCCCTCTCCAACCCCTTGAGAACTTTCTTCCAAATAGATTCGCTAACATTTAATGGCTGATCACCATAAGCGCCACTTCTTAATCGTTCTATTAGTTCTCTTTCAATGGCTCTTTCGACTTTTGCAGCAGCTTCTGCTTTTCTCTCTCTCGTCTCCTCTCGTCTCTTAATTTTGGGCGCCATCCGTGGAACTAGTTTTTCTCCGAGCCTGATATCCTCTCTCGCAAGTCTCCGCATTCTTACTCCAACTTGTGTTAAACGAGTGAGCCTTTGTTTGCACTTGTGGATAAGAAACTTTGGCCAATATTTCAGTCTTTCGTCAATTTGAGCTAGGGCCTTTGCGTAGTTCTGCGATAGTTTGATTCGTTCCCACAACTTTGATGGCGTGTGAGCACGCTCTATAGTTTTCATGTAGAGGTAAATAGTTCCAGTATCTGGGTTCGATCTGATGGTGGCGTATCGTGAATTGGCCAGTGGGCATGACTGGCGATTGCACAGACCGGTGACATTGTATTCATGGCGACAGAAATTTTTTTCTTTAGTAGTCCTATCCTTTCAATAATGGACCCGTAAGTAGGGAGGGGGTGCTTACTTGAGCTTGAACGAGCAAAACTGCTGGTTTATAACTTGCCACACTATTTCATCAGAGGACATGATGGATGTTCGGGACTTTTCTGGTGATGCAATTAATATGATCTCGGAAGAAAATGCAAACTTTTTTGCAAGGATCTATTTACACACGTGATCTTCAATCAGAAACTTGGATGCCACCGTGGAGTCTGCGGATGATCATCGCAACGCCTGGGTTGGGGCTAAGAACAAAAAGCAAATGTGGAACACAATTTATGAAATTTGTGTCAATAACAATGGATTTCAAATATAAATTCTCCGTCCTCCAGTGGTGTCGGTAGGTACGCTCAACAGAGGGCAAGACTGAACACCTGTACGCGGTGTCCTCTACGAACCTGGGAGTGAAATATTCTCCCAGAGCCAAGTTCAGTCAAATTTTGAAATATCAAAGAAGTTGGCCCACGAGGCAAAAATCCGAATAACTCATCCACTTCGTTATTTCGCTGCTAACGAGTTTAACTCCTACCTAAGTCTCATCAAGTCTACAAGTACGACCAAGTACATCCTCATCCCTATGACCACACCTCTCTCCGACCTTCTCTGGCCTCAGCTGGTCACCAAATACACGCTCACGCCGATATTTACACCCGCTGGAGGAAGCAAAGCGTGGCGCACAAATCTGAGAGACAGTTCTTTGTGATGGACGTGAGAGGGATCAGGGCAAGTTGACAAGATGATGCAAAGGAAGGATATAATTTCGAAGGGCGTGAGATTCCGAACTTTGGCAAGGAGTTTTTTGAATTGGGATTTGTGCGCGCCAAGACTTCGTTTGCGAGAGTGCAACTGACATTATGAACACAAGCCAACGATGGAAGGTGTTGTGGTCCGCCTCCTGGTGGTGTTCTCCTGTATAGTCTGAGTAGCCTGGGCAACTACTCCACTTGTGAAGGGGACGCCTAAGACCACATATCGCGCGGATAAAAGTTGAAAGATGATGGAGGTAAGTCTGGATAACCCAGGGCTTTTGAAACGTTCACCTGAGTGGGTATTCACGGATGAGGGTTGACTTGGGGTGAAGAAAAAGCCGCTATAACTTCGCAGTGGTACTTGCAAATGAAATCCGAGGCATGAGTACTCTTCCTTTGCGTCGAATCGTCTATTCTGTATTTTTCTTTGATATTGTGTCAAAGCTAGATAGCTGCATACGCAATTAAAATCCGATGCAAAAAAAAAGTATTCTAACCATATCTTCTTCCAACAAGTCTAAACCAGCTTCAATTAACATAATAGTTTCACACTGTTGGAATGAGTTGGGCCTGTACGCAGAGATCTCCGCCGGCTCTACCGGTCCTTCACACATTGTGCATAAAGAGTGTTAGCTTAGGACCCATTCGTAATAAAGAATAATAAAAAACAATTTGAGAAAATCGAAAATTCTCATTTTCTCAAATCCACCCCTCTCAATCTCGTCGCATCCATCTCTGAATTTTGATCGAGCTCAGGCACTTTCACCATGCCTCCTGTTCGTAAAAAGAGTCCAAACGTCTTGTTGGACAACACGAGAGTCCGCCCGAGGGCTCTTGAAAAATTACCTGGCCTTGCCCAGTCTTCGAAATGCGCGGAGATGGGCCAGGCAGTTCGAAAGGGAAGGAAAAGGCCCTCCCGCAGTCGCTGAGCCTGATACTGACATAATCGGGTCAGTTGAAATTGTTGAGGAAATTCCTCAACCACCCTCCGTCCCCCACGGGATTGGAGAATCGTCAAAATCTACCCCGACCGCGCCAAAACTATCGGAGAACGCTGCACCCAAAGCAGCGTCAAAATCAACGTCGCAGCCCAAAGCTGCCACAAAAGCAGATTGCCCACCGAACCTTCCTTTAAGAGCTCCCGGCGCCAGGAGCCAAAAAAAACCGCCGTCCCAGTGCTGTTTGTAAAAAGCACCTGGATCACGGTGGCAAAAAACGTACTACGACAGAAAGCAGTTCCTACAGTGAAAATTATGCCGTAACCTACGGGTGCAGCCCAAAAGAAAGGGGCTTCGAAGACTAAAGTGGACAACTAACTATTCCTAAAACTTCACAGCAACCACCCGTGGCAGAAATTGTCTCCCAAGGGTAAACGAACTGCAATTTTGGTGCAAGCCGACTGCAATTTAATAATGGCTAGCTTGATACACCGAGTTAGGACCGGCTATTCCATTTTGGCAGAGTGTAAGAAAATGAGACAGCGGAAACTGGGTGCATCTTCGAACCTGGCGGGTTTCAACGCCAAAATCGAAGGATCTTCGGATCTAGTCTTTTTACGAATACTTAACGTACCCGTAAGAACAAATTACATAACAAGCCCGACAACAGTCGATTTTAAGGGGGACTTACACGAGATCCGTCGATAAACTTGAAAGGAGACCAGCCGAGTGCTATCTCATTGAATGTACTGCCCTGATGCGCCGCACAGAAACTGGTCCGCCATTTTCTCGGGACTCCGCGCCTTGTGCGGGATTCCGCATCTTCGAAAAGTCTGGCATGGTTGCAAAGCTCTAGTCACGTCGACCAATTCAGCAATTTAATTGCTGTCTCAGCTTCCACATTACTCGTGGTTGTTCTCACGCTCCGGCCTGTCGGAATTGCGGATCAATAATATACTCTGAGGCAGAGTACAAGACCCTCGCCCGATGTCGAAACTACGTGGAACCTCACCTCTCGGACTCTCGAGACTGCCGAGCTAGACCCCACAAGTTCGGTTCGGTGGACAAAGAGCAGCTTGAGGCGATTAGCCAAGTCGAGCACGGGAGGTTTACAGAAGCAGCTCGGGCAGAAAATGCCGCGAAGAGAGTGGAAAAGGCGATTATTGCCTTTAATAAGGACGTCTCGATGGCGGAGGGATTGGACTTCGGAGTTCTGGAGTCCGAAGCAGAAGTTTGAGGACCCAGCGACCTCGACAATGCCTTTAAGGCATCACTAACTAATAGCAGGATACCGGCTATACCAATGGTACCTGCTACCGATCTCTTGCTCTCAGCTGATGTGGGTGAAATTTGTCAATTGAGAGGTCTAACGGGCGAGGGAATATGTGATTAACGCGTTGCTTGGGTCTAAAATGGAGAAATATTCAATTCTCTGGGGCTATCTTGATTATTTTGATTTTGGGTTCTATTTCAATCTGCTATAACTTTGATAGCGATTCATGCGGTTGGATGAGTGGGCTGTTTAAAAGAACACAGGGACCCCTACCAGCTCCACCGGTCCTGTACCCATAGTAGGACGTAGAGCTTGTCACTGGACCAAGTACCATATTAGGTTAGCGTGAATTGTTTGGATATTTACTTGTTTCTCGTGTATCTAAGCCCCTTTTACTCTCCCATCGCACTACGCAGTCATCTCAACACTACATATCCTGATAACTTATCCTTGTGACTTATTCCTGTAACTTTTTCAGTAACCCAGATCCACCTCTGTGAAAGAGCTTTTACTTTAGCTCAGTAGTTTTAAAAAGCAACAAGGGGAGTTTCAGCCCCTATTTATTCTCGAGCTCCGCTTAGATTACGGAAACGAACCAATAAAACATTTCCCTATGCATGGCGAGCATTCCAAAGACACAACAATCATGCAATTGGACTAGAAATCACTGGGTTAATTACCCTATTCTCGCAGAGACCTAGATTTTTAAAAATTTGATGCTGGAAAGGACAAGGATTGAAAACCTATCAGAAGCGTTGTTTACCAAGAAAATGGTCAGAAGCTCTCCCAGACTCTGCTTTCGGTAGGATTTTGGAATGCCGAACAAGTTGGCCCAAGAGACGAAGATTTCAGGCTTCCAAGTAAATCGTCGCTTTGCACCTCATACGGTTTCGTAAATTACGTAAGTGTGAGCTAATATATATTTTTTCGAGGGACCACTTCTTCGTCAACTCAAGATCTAATATCAGCTGGCCTCTGAATATATGACGGCGAAAGCATGAATATATGGAATACAGCTAAAAATAAAGTGTACCAGTCTGGTAAAATCGGCTTCTGGTCAGGACGTAAGAGACTTTTGATAGATAGATAGATTGGACAAAGCTAATGATAGATACCTTCTTGGAGAATGTGAATCTTTCATTTTGGGAGTAATTTTCCATACTCGAAAACTATCATGTGTGCCAAAAAATTAAGTTCTTGGATAATTATCCAGTGCATTGATTCCGCCGCACGGCTATATATTACAATTAGTTAAAAATGAATTTTAGTTCAGAATTTAAATTTTCTGCATATTTACTGGAAATCTTTTCAATTAAAACCCCTGTGATGTTCTTTGTTTATTTATCCAAAGATAGTCTTTTGTCGTTGTTCTGCGCCTATTTGGCCCTCTACAGGTGTGGATGACAATTTTTCTATTGTCATATACAAGTGACCTGGCCTATCTTGAGCCGTGGGTTGTACTGGGCTTGAAGTAGTTTCTTTCTTCTGAACAATACATTCAATCAATTGGAATGTATCACACAAAACAAGAGTCAATTCTTGTTTTGATTTTCGAAGAGGAGCAAGGTTTTGCTCCAAATAATTAGCAATAACACCTCCATTTGTTCCATCGAATCGTAGATTCGTTAGAGGATACCACAGTCTTGTTCGATAATCCATTTCGAATAGATGCAGATGTCCGTAATACCAAGCAAGGACCTGGTTTGTATTTGGTCGTTCAATTGGCCTATAGACAAGACCCTTCAAAACTAGTTTTTCCATAGGCACTAACTGATCTGCCGTGACACTGATTTTATCACCTAGAGCCGGCGGGACAAAGCCTTTAAATTTCCCAACCACAGAAATATGATTTAGAAAGGCCAGGCTCGCTATGGAATCCTCAGTACATTTTTTCTCTTGAAGCAACTTGGACATGTAGATTGGAAGCTTATAATGCGGATTTTGGTGCTGGGACCGAATGTGTTTGAGACATGAGTTTTCTGGGCCAAAATTGGAGTGGAAGGAATTTTGCAAATTATTCGGCATGGGTTCTAAGTCGGAGATGACGGCTTCAAGAAT
Organism: Blumeria graminis f. sp. triticale; assembly: GCA_905067625.1. Classification (NCBI taxonomy): domain Eukaryota; kingdom Fungi; phylum Ascomycota; class Leotiomycetes; order Helotiales; family Erysiphaceae; genus Blumeria; species Blumeria graminis. The sequence goes on along the minus strand of LR898472.1, from coordinate 13,222,869 downwards.
CATGTCTGGCGATATTTCGGTCGAGCAATATCGTGCCGTGTGTGTCCCATACCATCGGACGCTGCCGTGGGACTGGATGATATTCGGGGGGATAACGGGCGTCGGAAAAATGCCGGCGGCGGGCGGTTGATAGACGCCATAAAAGGGATGGGGACTGCTGCGCATAACGACTAAGCGATCTGATTGTTTCGACCACGGGCACATGTACAAAATAACTGCATAAACGCAATGCATCTCTGACGACTAGCGAAAGGATCCTCACTAATTCTCGTAACTCCCATCAACTCAATTGTCAGACCAGATCCGACAGTAAATGTGACAACTAGATGAAGATTTGCGCGGCAATATGTAACGATCAGAGTCCTTGCCGGGGACCTACATTAAGGAAAACTTGAACTTTATAATATACAGCAAGTAAATGGTACAAGGAAAGACAAAATCCATTTAAAATGACCTTAGAGAGTGCTTCCCTACTTGTCTCACCTCATGATTAATATACGAGTCGTGTTGGGCCAATCTATTGACCAAGAATAGGGACGGGGGTATCCGTGATAAACCGTGCAAATTAAGAGATGAGGAAAAGAAGGCCAAGAGATCAAGTCAATGTTCATCAGAGATTTCTAATAATCTTGTCTTCAAGCGGGTCACGCAGACCAATTTTGGAATAATTTAATTCGACTAGGAAGGAAACCCTTTCTCTTCATTTTTCTTATTGAATCCGGAGCATAGTATGAGCTGCTCCATTTCACATCGATGCTTCCATATAAGATCAGAACTCTCTATATTTATTATTTCACGGTCTATGTCTACTCATTATAATCCTTACGATATTTCAACTAAAAGGGAAGCATTAATTAGGGGAAATATATCCTGTACAATAGTAGTGAGACATCCCCTAATATTTGCGGCCTCAATGTGGGTCAGATCAAAGGGTGAAGTGATAAAATTCTTGATTCAACGACGAATCCCCTGAAGCCAATTTAAGGAAATTACGCAGAAACCATCGTTAGAGCTTATGAACCTACTATCCCTAGATTTTTGGAGCAAAAGACCTCCATCCTACTTAATCAAGCCTTCCAAAGACCTGTGAGATTGAAAAAAGCCGAATTCACACGCAATTCAGCCAGAGAAAGAAAATTTATTTGAAAAACAGGCAAAAGTTTGGTGAAAGTTGTAAGAGCATACCTTGATTTGAGAATAGAAAAAGCTAAGAGTTGGCCAAAATTCATGGCGCGAAATATCTCATCAAAAGTAAAAGGTGGGCCAGAAGGTTGACGATGTTCGGAGAGTAGGGTAACGATTAATAACAAGACTTTCGCCTTTTAACCCTAAAATCAAAACTAGCAGCCAATTATAAGGCTTCTAGAGAAGCGAATCTTTACCTTGACATTATGATAAGCAGACAGAAGATGAATTTTGGGGGTAGAGCCTAACCAGTCCAGCTGGACTTTAATAGGGCCCTAAGTAACGTGGTAACCAATATCTGGAAATTAAATATAGGGATTAAATCCTACTTAAACCGAAGAAGGTTTCCAGAAGCCGAAAATCATAGGTATCCTGGTAGATATTCATTCCCAAGGTTCAAGTCTTCGATCATGGCTTGCCATCTCATGAGTCAATAGAGGAACAAATGTACGGATGAAGGCTGGTAACTGTTTTAGATCAATAATAAACATGATATTTGAGGTACGATAGATCACACTGCGGGTGTTATAGAAGAGACAATAAGAGTAATTCAGAATAGTCGGGGAAATGTGGTAGTCAAAAGGTAAAAGGAGGGTTTGAGTTGGAAATCCCAAGGGGCTAGTGTTCCCTAGTCATAGCAAGATGAGTAAAATACCATTAGTTGAGTGTTATGTTAAGCTCAAATTCTAGTTCCTCAATTATCCGGGCCATTAGGATACATGATAGCGCGTCAGGTGCCGGGAGTCGTAGATTTGAAGCCTGATAAGATTTTAACGCGTGACTTATTACATCACGTTCATTATGAGTGAAGATTAAGTTACGTTTATGATTCATCATGAAAGACCACAGCTTAGGAATGCAAGACAAGGTATCAAATCAACAGTTCTTGGGCAATCAGATCTTGCCCTTCACAGGTCCACAAGGTTGTGGATCTAGATATCGGCTAGAAAGCATGCATAAATGATTAGTGGGTAGGATGAGGTCTGGAATTCGGGCCCGCAATGAAGCCATCATGATGTGTAACAACAGAAAAATTTCCAGGCGATGTAAAACCAGGTTTAGACTACGAGAGTTTCTAGAGGTTTTCAGATACGTTGGATCTATCGAGTTCTTTGTAGTTGCAGTACAGAGCAAACGAACCAATGACTTGAGTAACAAAAATTACGCACCTAATAGCGGTGTCCTCCACCAGCAAGAAGGCAGGAAACTCCTGGACCCAAGTTTTTGTCAAAATTCTTTTTGTCGAACATGTTGGTCGACGAGGCATAGATGAAGGGCTTCCGATCACATTAGCCTTTTACTCCCAAAAAGACGTCGTTTTATCTACAGTTTAGGGCTAGTAAATCTAATTTGTCAGGTCTACACTCCTAGTTGATTCTAGCTTTGACCTCAGCAGGCCTTTCGATTGACGCCTGCGATTATGTGGATGTAAATTGGATATAATGGAGATTTTTTGAGTTTGGCTTTGGACTTAATGGTGTTATTCGAGCCTACGAATACCTAGCGAATAATGGTCCTCTTTTATATACGCTACGCCTTGAACAGTGCTCCTATAATTTACATTACGAAAATTTCATATCCGATCAAGTTTGTGATGGACGTTGCAGCGGAATATCATCGAGACTGGTCTCTCAAGAAGCGTCTAGATAGCTTAAATACCTATCCTACTCGACACGCAAGAATGCTACCTCGAATCCAGAAATACTCCACTATGTTTCTCGCGTTACTCGTGTACCGGATAGCAAATGGATGCAGGGTTAAGCAAATGGATGGAAATATTCTTTTGTTGAATATAGTTCAAACTTGGCGTTGAGTGAAGGCATTATGACGTAGGGATTAGGATCACGATTGTAGGAGAGAGCTAAGGCCCGGATATTTAGGTTCTGTGCTATTGATATTAGATGTTGGAGTTGGTATCAACAAGTACAATTCAGGACTTGGCCCCCAGGGTCTGTGAGAGCTATAATTGAGGTAATAAGATTATAGATTTATCAAATATAACTAGAGTCAGTCGTATAGGTGCTTAAAGTCTTCTTTCTACTCAAACCTAGTAGGGCCTGCAATTAAGATCCTTTCTAACCTACAATAGGGTGTTTCCAGCTATACGAGGGCCATGAGGCTTTGGCTTGGCTAGCGGCTTTCATTTTTTTCCCGCTCCCCTGCATTGTGTATTGTGAAGTATTGTTGGTAAAACACGAAGTAATACAAATTGGGTGCCGTCACGAAGTCAGCTGTCCGTCACGAAGTCGGTGAATAATCTCAATTAACTGGTATCTCGAAATACATAAAACGTTGTCTCTCTTTTCCTTCTCCATCTCCCCTTTCCTCCAAACAGGGCTCGACCCTCACTGTCCATAAGAGCATAGTTAAAAATTGTAAAATTGGAATATAAAAAAAATGTAGCTAGTATCTTATGTAGATTCTAGGAGTCCTTTATAGTCATTGACTCAGTTAGGACTATAATAAAAATCTAATCTAATCTAATCTAATCCCCTTTCCTCCTCTACTCCAAGCGCCTCGCTAATGAGCTAAATCAGATCCCTGTCTGTGTCATAACAACAGCCTGAATACCACAACAAGATAGAACAATTCATACTGCCCAAATATGATCCATTTACCGACAACTATAATGCTGCTCATTATTAAATCTAAGAATCAAGTAGTGATAAATCACAACAGATACTCATGAACAAGGACGGCATCAGTTACAGAAGCAGGCAAGGCCCGCATTGGTGGTTGCAAATGAAGTCAGAAGAGTCTTTTCTTTTCATCAATTAAATTTAATCAGCTACCTATCTATGACAAATGATCAGTGCTACGTATCCATGTTCAATGAATCTTGTGACTTCATTCGTAAATGCTACTGCGAGGTATATCTGCTTACGCAGTACAGTCAATCCTCCTCAGTGAGTACCCATCAAACGGACGTTTCAATAGCTTTTATAATCCAATCAGGCCTTCGTCATCCAGATACACCAGTATCGCGAGAAATTAGGGTTTTTATACCGGATTCGAACCAGCGATCTTCTATTGTGAGTGGGATATATGTTCTAGCTATTCAGACCCTACTTGGAAGAGGGCCCGGGATGATGCACCTCCCAACCTTGATGATGTTCATAGTGTTGCCTACACTATAGTAGTCGAAGAGTTGGCGCGCACAATCTTCATTCGAAAACTTCTTGCCGTAATTCAGTATCTGGCCCTCCTCTATCATTAAATCTATCCACAGCTTTATTTTTCCCACTTGTACCGACTTCTCTCACGTCCATTCCAAATATCTGCTTCCCAGATTTGTACAGAATAATTTGTCGTCCTCCTGCGTGTATTTGAAGGTCGACCGAGTTCAGAGACCGACTCGACGATAGACGTGTTTATTGGAACGAGGAGGTAGAAAGCCATACCTATAGACTTGATGAGATTTGCATGGGCATGAATCTCGTTGGAAGTGAGTGACTGATGTAGCGTAGAAACTTGAATTACTTCCTCGCCGCACAAATTCTTCCACATTGCAAAATTTGACTGAACTTGGCTCTAGGAGAATACTCTACACCCAGGTTCATAGAGGACATCGCGAACAATTTTGCAGTCTTTGTCCTACTTCGAAGATTCACGAAACAGATAGACAAGATATTTATCGTATGTCATAGCTTTCAAGGCGAATACTCAGCATAGAATAGCAGGAATAAACGATGACGATGGAGCTGTGAACTGCTGTCTAGACTTTATTCGGCAGATTCCGGATGATTTTGGCATCACTTTACCTTGCTGGAGAGATTGTAGCTTCCAACACTCAATTGAGAGATCATTAGCGGTAGAAATGGGCTGCATGGTGCAGTGGTACACCATTCGGGCCTACCTCCCACGTATATTCTGGGTAGCTTGAACACCTACCTCAATTCAGACTGGAGAAAGTTGGCTCGAATCCAGGAAGATACACACACCACACTCTCTCGCGGTGATATTGTACTTGTGGCATAATGAAAGCACGCTCGGATAGCCACAGGTTTTTCACGCTTATCCCTGTGGTGGGAATGCAAGGAAGAGGTTATACGCCGTAAGGGTTAACCTCGAGTGGTATCTGCAAATGAAATCTGAGTGTGAGGGTTCTAATCTTCAAATTGAATCATCCTACTTCGAGTACAAATCTTCCCATAAAACCTGCATCGGCCTCAAGGCGCCAAATCAGGACGATTGAATTATTTGATTTTGATTTCATTATCTTGATTTGGCACCCTAAGGGTCCATACAGGTGTCTATAATCTGTAATAACTACACGGGAGGAAATCTTTATGGTGAAAACCACCCAGACCTTTCTGCTTGTTGTCTTTAGTTTGCACATATTTTCTTCAGGAAGCGCAGTTACACTATAGTGCCATCCATGTAAATCAACCAGATCATCTCTACCCGCTCCAAGCATTACTCAACCTTTTCCTTTCCCTCAGCAGTATTCCGACCGCCTTTGTCATCTGGAATTGCTCTATCCAACCATGATTTAGGATCGACTGTGTATCCTTTTGATATCTTCAGGATTGTTTATCATCGCTTCGTGGGACCGATCTTTGGCTTGTCTCCAGATCTCAGCTTTACCATTTATTTACTCACTTATTAGCGGTAGAAAGAAGCCAGAAACGGTAGAGTGGCAAGTGTCTGTGCCCACAACTTCAACAGACGACGGCAATATCCTGGATCGATTTGATAGAAATTTGTCATTCTGAGATCCACAGATCGCTAAGCGACAAGTCGAGGCAATTCTTTATGGGCGTGAGATCATGACACACCCCAGAAATTATAAACAGTTATTTTAAACGAGTCAAAACTGACAACTACGTCGGCACAGACTAGTTATTCAGGTCTTTGTGGGCGACTGGATGAGGCCTTCAATGAAGTGTGTCTTGTCTTGTTCATTTACGTGCTAGGTAAAGTGATTCCCGTTGCACTCCTACTGGAGCCTAAGCACGGGTGGGGCCGGGCCGGATCAGGTTAACTACCATTAAGTACATCTATGTCAGGAACTGAGGATAGAGCAGCACCCTCATTTCTTTCCCCAAACTACATCTGAATATTCTCTCATCTTAGAGCGTTTACCGGGTTACAATGGTTGCTATGGGTTACAAATGAAGTAATAGAATAGCAGCAGGCGCACCCCTTGAAGCCTTAGTTGCTCTGGTTGCTATGATGTATATATGGGTTTGGTAGAGCCGATGTAGAGGGCCACGTCTAGTTTTCCGTCTTCCATTGACCTTGTCTCTTGTCCTAGTTTCTCTTGTCCCTTGTTCTCAGTTATAGCTAGAATCCCGAATTAATACCTTAGTCTATGACAAATCTTGTCAGATATCACTCACACTTCTAAGTTATCCATAAAACACAACCCCTGGTACCCTCGAGTTTGACAATCTACCTCGTCCCACTTAAATGACCGGAACACCTCAGACTTCACCCATGTGCAGAATCATGTCAAGCCCAACCGTCCAGAGAACCCCCTTTTTGCGCGCCGAAGCGCAAATTCCTCCTCAGCCTCGGCCACCACGCGCCCGAGCCCTTGACACCTTCGCCGTCTGTAACTTTTTCCTTCGATTCATTCGCAGCTTTTGCTCATCCCAGCATCTCTTCATCTCATCCAGGGGTCGTTTTCTTCACTGGAGGCCTCCTCAGTTGGTATTCCCTTTTAGTTCCTTCATACAGCATCCCTCTGTCCTTCAGCCGATCTCGTCATCCCAGAAACTTTGTAGAATGTCCACCCCTCCGGCCTTGCCCTGTCGCTGCCGTACCCCTAACCGTGGAGGTCGAAAACGCGACTGAGAGCTCAAGACCGAGGCACCGGTGCCCCAGTCTTTGTCGAACACTCTAGTTAGTATGCCGGCGAAATTTCGTACGTATTTCGACGGTGGCGATTCGTCGCAGGTCGGGTTGTTGGTGCCCTTGGCCGAGGTGAAGACGCATCTAAGGCCGGTATTTTGACCGTACCTTCACAGCGACTGGCTGTTGCGGAGGGTCGGACATCCTCTTGCTTTTTTGTTGGCGATTTGACTTTTGGAGGTATATGATTGCTTCGGTAGGTGGTGAGATGATTTTGGCTAGGAATGATTTTCCAGAGAAATAGAAAATATGATCTTGAAGGTGTCGGTTGTTGTAATACGAACATCAGAAAGGTTATATGCTGTCTGCGGTTCGTATCTGGGGTGTAGATGGTTGATTTCGTTGAGTTGTGCAGTCGTGAAATCTCTGCAAGTCGGATTTTCGTCCAAAAATGAGCCAACACTACTCCTCCCGATCGCCAACTCGACGAAAACTCTCAAATCCACCCTTTGTCGTGACTGAATCTCGGCTCTGGGAGAATATTTCACTCCCAGGTTCGTAGAGGACACCACTGACAGGTGTTCAGCCTTCGTCTTCCTCCAATGAAGTGTTGTTGTTGTTGTTTTATTCAAGTCCTAAGCTAAAGCTCCAAATCCACTATGAGTACAGGATCGATGTTCACAGCCAGAACTACATCTAAGAAATACCCAGCTTGATTCCACCGCATGAACCACCACAAAACCAGCAGTAAGTTAAAAATATGCGCCAACGCGAACTCCTTTCCCAAAATTGACAAAAGAAATAGATAAATTGCAAAGAAATTCGAATGGGAAGCAAAACTTCTCGCCTCGATTCCCATTCTGTCAGGTTTAGTTTCCTGACGAGTTATATTCGATCTCCACTGAGAGTAGGAGATGGATGCATAGGAGAATACCCAAAACAATTGGTATCCTGCGCAAATTGTTTGAAGCTCTCGAAGCACTTAGGCCCGAGTAGCTTGTGTAAGAAGGCATTGTGTGACAATGACCCTCTGATTCGACGCGTGATATTTGCGTTGAGTCGAAAATGTATGAAGTGGGCAGGGGTGGTTTCCTCCCCACAGATGCACTCTGTAATAGCGTGCGGATTATTGAAGCGACGATGGTACGCCGCGAAATTGCCGTGGCCCATAGGGGCTACAATGAGATGTCGTAACTGTAGCCTGGAAAGCCCCAGTTCTGGTGGTTTACGACGGCGCATGAGCAAATCTAGCTCACGATACCGTAACGGGCAAGTTTCATCCCACCAGCTGTCGAGCAAAGTCTGTCGCTGTCGATGCAATTTTTGGTGTAAAAATGCTGTCGTGGTTGTTGCTGATTCAGTTTCCACGCTGGGAAGCGTTCGTAGGGCGAATTTGGCCGCTGCGTCTGCTTCCTCATTTCCATGTATTCCTGAGTGTCCTGCTACCCACGTTATTCTTACCTGAGCTAGCCCAGATAATTCGCGAAACTTTCGTACTTCCTCGTGGCTGGTCGAGGACCTGCCCGTGCTCAGTGCACTTATCGCATGTTGACTATCCATCAACACATTAATACACTGCGTCGTTCCCTTCACCAGGTACTCCTTTTCTCTTAGGTGACCCAACGCTGCTTTAAGAGCTTCCTGTGCCCCCATAATCTCTGCATCTAAAGCCTCTCCACCGTGCTTTATGCCACTTCCTTTTTGAAAAGTTTTCCCATCCAGCTTTAGGACAAACCCCCAAGCTGAGCGTCCCTTTCCCTCCGATGCTCCGTCCGAGTAAGCACAAATTTCTGACTTTGGCACATTAGTGATCCAAAGTTTACAGGCTTCTACTTGGTCTTTTCTCGAACCAACCTTCGAACCCGGCCGCGATTGATAAAATGGTGGGGCAAGAGGTTCCGCGGCCTCTGCCTTTGGTAGCTGTCTATAAGCACGCTGAGCCCGTGACATTTGAATTTCAGGACACGCAGATTTTCGATTGTGCTTTTTATATTTTCGCGTACCGACATTTGGGCAAACTGCAGCACGGATCCTGAGCGGATGGCGGTCGTCAAGTGTTTGCATTCTGGCAGAGAGGCGAAGTCGGTTTCCTTCGAGAATGATTTTCCCAGTTGGTATTCCTCCTTCCCTATGTAGTACGGCGTTGGGGGTTGTCCTCATTACCGGTAGTGCTGATCTAAGACCCATTAAGACAGCCTTATCAATCATACTACATAGGCCAGCAGTGGGCGGTGTCACCATCCCTCGTACTGTTGGGCGTCTAAGGCCAGGCCACCAGACGTCAGCTCCGTACGTTGCGATTGGGACGATACATGTGTCGATCGCTTTAACCAACGCCCCAGGAGCGGCTCCTCGGTAGGCTGTATTGAAGCGACGCATGTGCTGTGCAATTTTCAACGCTTTGCCACACCAGGTTGTGACGTGGTGTTTGAAGTTTAGTCGAGGATCGAGGTACACACCAAGCCAGCGGACATTTTGCGACGGCTCTATGAGAGTTTCGTTGACATAAATTCCAACCGATGTTTCGCGGTATCGTCCGGGGAATTGTACGACTTCGGACTTGTCTGTATCGAAAGCGACGGCATTATTTCGAGCCCAGTCTAGTAGGTTATTGACCTCGTCCTGTGCTGCGGCTGCAGACTCTGCAATCGTCCGGCCAAATCCAAGGATACCAATATCGTCGGCGTAGCTAAACCTCAGACCCGGGTTTCCACTTCGCATGGGCTCTGCCATATATAGAAGGAAGAGAAGTGGCGAGATCGGTGAGCCCTATGGAACTCCGCACACTAGCTCTCTCTTGGCAGTGACTCCCCCAGAGTATCGCACTTGAACCATCCGATTGGCGAGGAAGGAGCTAGTCCATTTGAGAATAGACTCCGGCCATCCCTGCTCCTGCATCCTCCTTACTAATCGATTATGGAGTACCGCGTCGAATGCTCCTTGAACGTCCAACGTTACAAAAGTAGCTGCCCATCCTTGTGAATTTGCCTCTTCGATGTCGTGGACCACATATGAGACCAGATCCGTTGCTGAGCGCTTCCGCAGTGCACCAAACTGTTGCTGGCCGACTACATCATGGATTACTGCAAGGTGTGCCATCCGCTTAGCTAAGAGCCTTTCTAACCCTTTTCCCAAGCATGAGAGAAGAGCGATTGGTCTCCAACCTTTGATTGTCGTTGGGTCTCTATCGTTCTTTTGAAGGAGGACCACCTCGGCTAATTTGAAACACTTTGGATGGGTGCCAAGCAGAATGCAAGCTCGGAACAGTTGGGAAATCCAAGGCCAGATTGTATTCCAACACGCCTCCAGCAGGTTTACGTAGACTCCGTCTGCTCCTGGGGCCGTATTTCCGCAACCATTAGTACAGGCTCGGACCTCTTCATCTGTTACGTCCTCTTCCCATGGTATCCGACTGGTGCTCGCGACTGTACATGGTGACAAGTCGTCTGATGCCTGAAATCGTGCCAGGAGGGAGTCGCGAAGGATCGTGGCCCGTTTTAATGGATATGTTATCAACGTCCCATTATGGTTCAGTGACGGAGGGATACTAGCCTGTCTGGGGTTATCCATTCTCATTAGCTTGAATACATCAGTCGGCGTAGTAATTGATTCGACCTGTTGGGTTTTGAACTCCTTTTTCGAGGTCTTCACAACTGATCGGAGCTTTTTCGCGCTGAGTGCCCGTTGACTGGGAGTTATCGCGCTTTTATACTCAGCAAAGGCTGCCTTGCACTCTGAGGTCCACCACGGAGCAGATCTGCCGCAGCGGGCTTTTGGTCGTGTTCCTACTGCATTGATTGCATTAGTGAGATGGAAACAAATTTCCTCGGCATACTCTTCAACCCTCTCGATTGTGTCAAGAACTGGTGGTGGTCTGACCCACTGTGCAATTACCTTGGCGTATCTGGGTAGCTTATCCTTTGTTACTCGGAGTTTTGCCTTTTCGGGTCTCATCACTGAGTTGCGAACTGGAATTTGTCCTCGGATAGGGAAGTGATCGCTGGTGACACATCCACTACGATCTACCCAAGCACGGGCGCCGTCGATATTACTCCAAACTAGATCTAGCGTGTTTCCAGCTCGGTGAGTGGGCTCTCCAATAAAATGACAGATCAAATGGTGTTTGTCTGCCCATTTCTCGATCATTTCTCCTTGTACATGAGGACGTTCCACGCCAGGTTGCCAAGCCCAATATACCGAGTTAAAGTCCCCAGCAGCGACGGAGTTTGGCGGTGGAATCCAGTTGATTAGTGGCTGGATAGCTGTCGGGTCATTGGGTGCCTTGTTGACGTTGAGAAAAGTAATGCCGTTAACTTCAACCCAGCAATAGTCTCCTGTAGACACAACATAAGGAAAGATCTGTGTTGCCGATATCTTTTTATCGTCTATCCGGGTATAGGTCACAGCCCTCGGCCTAACATTTTCGCCGCCGTTAGGCAGATGATAGGTATATCCTGGGTGATCCTTTGTTGTGTTCTTTTGTTTTTTCCACAGAGGTTCTTGAACAAGAACCACGTCGATACCCAGCTCAAATTCTCAGGCAAGCGCAATGTTTTGCGTTGAGCCCCCTCTACCTACGTTCATTGACATAAAGCTTAGAGTAGGAGAGAGGCTTGAAGAGACCCGTGGGGTGCCCTTCACAAAGATTTTTGCTGATTTGATGCCTCATCGACCTTGGCTACAGTCGCTGTAGCGTCGGACATGAGAACTTCAAAACAATTGGTCGATTTGAAACCTGGCTTGTTAGTGTTTGACGCTTCTGCGGCTGCTGACATTGCTGCCTCTGTGCGTTTGACTGCTGCTTTGGCCCGAGTGACTGCTGCGAATTCGCATTGGCTAGCTGCCTTATGGTCTGAAGGTTTTCCCTGGAGGCCATTCCAGACTTTGTTGGACGAGCTAGACAGTCCCGACTATCTGACCTGTGTGGACCTCCACAGTTGCGGCACTTGGTGTGTGCCTTGCACTCCGCGATGGAATGCATAGTTGAAGTACAATTCCAGCAAGCTGGGGCACGCGAGCAGCCCCTGGTGCCATGAAACTGTAGGCATCGTTTGCACTGGTTGATGCTTTGACGAGGCTGGTGGCGGACCGCAATCCCAGAGTCGTCGAGAAGTCGGAAACCTGGCCGAGGAATCGATGCTTTTTCAAAAAGGGCCACCCATGACTGGTATGGGGCGCCCGGTCGGCTTTTCCCGTGTGGGCGAGCTTTTACCGGGACAGCTTTGGTAACCCTGACTATCTTGTCGGCCACCATCTTTTCTGTGATGAGAACTTTGCCCATTATTGTATTAATTGCGACTGGGACCGTCGCTATTCTAAGGGAAGCCAAGTCCGAGGCTTTCTCCAATATCGCATCCTGCTGGGCGAAGGATCCAGCTAGGCTAAGCATCAGCGTGCGTGCCTCTTGGTTTTCGGCTCTGATTGCGAAGCCAGTTGGCACACGGTAGACATGCTCAATTTTTGTTTTGGGGATTTCGAGCATTTGCGTAATTGCTTCTCTAACACCGAAAGGTGAGAGTGTATGCCAGGGATGTTCTTTTTCGAGGCGGAGAAACAAACGTTCGTCTTGTACGGCCGGTTTTGTTGGCCCGGTTGATTTTTGGGCCATTCGAGTCGAGTTTGCTGCCTTGGGCATTGTCTGCGCGACTTTTGTAGGTGCCGGGAGCGTCTGTAGACCATTACGGGTGATCGAGGCCCAAGTGGTTTTGGCCTGGCGCACTTCGGCTTGAGCCGCTTCGCGATGTGGCTCACTTTGCTTACCAGCAGCATATTCTGCGGTCTTGCAACTAGTAGCCTTGCTCTCGGGGCGTGGGGGAAGTGATGGGAGGACTATACCTGGTCCCGCGATCGTAAATTGAGCTATTGCAGCTCTAATGTAGACTTTCATAGAGTCTATAAATTGAACACTCGACCCTTTGGAAAGGGGTGAGAGAGCATTCTCGACACCGTTTATTGTAGCGGTGCAAATTTTTACATTTTCCGCAGTTTTTGCGGCCCGGCGTTCCTCAGCCTCAATTAAGGATCTGAGTTCGGGGGGGCATTCCTCCGTCCGCCTGCCTTCATTTCCACAGTGAGGAGAAGGATTCTCTTCTGTGGTTCCTGGTGTATGTTCCAGGGGGTTCGGGGTAGATGCTGCACCTTTTGCCTTGTTAGTATCTGCAATCGCAGCCCGCCTCATAGCCGGCACAGCGACTTCAATGAGAGGAAGTATGTGCTGTTCGGTAGTCGCTGTCCCTAAATTGTTGCGACTCGTCGCTGCATTTTCAGCTCCGGTCGCATCTGGCTTGGAGTGAATTGAGTTGGGTAGTCTTTTCAGATTCTTAAGAATCTTGTCAATGTCAAAGTTGCCAACATCTATCATATCGCAATCTATGGTACTTTCGTCGATTAATTGGTCGATGTTCATCTCTTGAACGGCAGTTAGTGGGCCCAACTTGACGCTTGCTTTCTGTCGAGCAACGTGTTTGAGGTGCTTGCGGTTATCTACGATGTCTTTCGCCCGCGATGGCTTACTGCGAACTGGGGGCATATTGGTAGCCTGCCAGTCGCTCACAAATTTTGAATTAAGGGCGTACGATATCACGATATCAAGAGAGGGAGGGAGAAGGGGAAAGGGTGAATATTCGAAAATTCGAATTTCAAAAAATTGTGGGTGTGTGATTGTGTGTTAATTGTACTACTTGAGTCCATGACTATCTAGCACATTGAGCTCCTCTCTGACCCAGGCCACACCTTGTACAGTGCTCCTATCCTCTTTTGTTACTTGAAAGATCATTGATATATTCCCCTTGATGAACAGCCATTCAGCTCAGTGTTTACCCGTTGAATTCGGCAACCTTTTCCACGGAACCTTCTACCCAAACACAAAAAAAAAAAAAAAGGCAGCGATGGAAACTGCGTGCGCTGGAAAAAGTCTCAAAAAACCTGCAGCCCTAGCTAGGCGAGGCCTAGATACCGGGACCACATGAGTTGCGTATATCCATCTACATCTCCCTTCTTTGTAACAGTCGAGGTCGACTTGATCCAATACACCACCTCCTTATCGGGTGCTATAAGGAAATGGTTAAACTGTCCTTTGCAGCTATTGATGGTGACATGAATTAAGATGATGATTGTGATTGAGATAAATTTCTATATAGTTTATAATACATAATATGCTCAGGTTCATATACCTCGAGCCAAGCAACCAGATTACGTTCCTCTAGATCTAGATTCATCAGAATAATTACTTACTCAGTAAATTTCTCCTAGTCTCAGTTGTGTGTTTAGGATCTTGATTAGGTTTCTAGTAACTAGTCAATGATGTTTCTCATATCACTGAGACATAGTCATGGTTGATACAACAGGTACAAACGATGAGTCGTGTCTGTACATGACGTTGTGATATAGTCATGATCGTCTGAACAATATCAACTCATGAATGAATCATGTCTCTACATGACAGGTGCTGGGTACTCTCCGGAAATCTATCGGATGGCTTCTCCTCCATGACCAAGGATTGATGATGAGAAGGGCTTCGACCCTACCATCTAATCTGATCGTGGTTAGCTTTATGGTAATGGTGATAGGGGATGTATTTTGGGATGAAGACGATCTAGAGGGCGAAAGCGATTGAGAGTCCTCATCGAGGCGATGACGTTGCTACCCAATCTCGGCTCTGCAGACTCTTCAGTGAGAACTTGATATTGGTAGAGGACACCACTGATAGGTGTTGGCTTTCGTCTCCCATGATTCCGCAGTATGAGAGAGCGATCTGCCTCGAGCGGACTACTGGCAACCCAATTATCGCCCTTAATCGTGGCGCAAAGTTACCGGCTCGATTGGGCTAGGTTTGATCTACATGAACTAAAAATTACAGATGAGTGGTCGCCGACAATCCAGTGTTGATAACATTGGATAAGCTTTTCCAACTCCTGGTACACACAATGTAGCAGGTGATATGAGCCCCTTGTCAGTAACCTAAGCAATGACACCAGCATGTAAAGCCTATTTCATGACCCGCTAATTAAGATATCAACTATCTATACTGAGTCTTGACTCCCACTTACGTCTGATCAGATTCGTTTCAAAGATGCTTAAACTTTACATGAGCTGTATCACATAATCGCGACCCTCGAATAGAATTACTTTGTCGCTCTTCCATTCCCCAAGCCTCACGCGCGATTTTGGCAGGCGTACAGTAGTCCATCATAGCTAGATGTTAATTACATTTCAATCAATCTCTTGTGGTTTCACTCAGCAAAGTGTCTCATGGACATCTTGATGATTGTCAGTAGCCAACTATTTGAATATCCACAACTTGTTGCATGAGTTGGTATGGTTTGTTTCTCTACACCCTTCGCCCAAAGCCAACAGTTTCGTCACTCTCAGGGCGCTTTACTTTCCGGAAATTTCTACTGGGAGCCGCGCAGCTAAAACTCAACTATAGCCCGCCTATCATCAGCACATCATAACTAGACCGTATAAGCATCACTGGCCCTGACTCTAACCTTCTTTCATCTGCAGCTGTGACGTCTGGGAATGGCCACGATGGTGATGGCCAATAGTAACTCTCTAAGCACTAATCTTTTTTCCTTAAAAGTCATTGTACTCCGTTCCAAGCTCCCCGTTGTTAGAGCTTGTGAGTGACAGCGTCAGGAGTGATATCGATTCTATTTTCGTCTTTTTACCTAGTTAAATCATAACTTGAGATTCACAACTCCACAAATATTGCGGTTTCTAGGATATTAAAAAACATCACTTTTCATGAAAAGCTATGCAACGCTACATGTCGCCTTTTCATCTGTATGGCTTTATGCTTGCCATTTATTCACCTCATCTAGCCCGATCTAATCGTACTTTCTGCTGTGCCTTAATATGGCGGTTGCTGGATCTCGTTGGATCAAATCCAGCGGTTCCGACGCGTCGTAAACCGCGAAAATGGCAATCACAACTGCAGGCGGATGTGCACGCAGTACCAATCGATAAGAATCCAACGTTTGAAGTCACCTACTAAAGAAGCTTAGGATTCTTTACTCAGTTAAAGACGACGATGATGTAACCATCATAACAGAAGACATGCCGGAGGTAGTAAGGGCCTTCAATCTACACAACATGGCTTGGAAGGAGACCAAGACTAAAAAATATCCCGTCAAAGAGAGGATTCTAGGATTGCCTGCAGCGAGAACTTGCGCGTCCGTATCTGGGTCCCCACAAACGAAGATAATGCTTCAATTGCTCAGGGAAAATGCAGGAAACATGCAGGCAGCAGAGCCGCTTCCAAGGCCACTGAAATATATGCCAGGGGTTTACGCAATCCACTAGATCAGGAGTAACGACACCTAGGAGTTTATTCAGTCGGCGAGCCAAAGACATACTGCTACAAATTTCGTTGAAGCAGGGCAAGACTGAACACCTGTACGCGGTGTCCTCTACGAACCTGGGAGTGAAATACTCTCCCAGAGCCAAGTTCAGTCAAGCCTCGCAATACCGAACAAGTTGGCCCACGAGGCAATGATTCAAATTACTCCACCATATCAATCTTTCACTCCCAACGAAATCGATTCCTACCTAAGCCTCATCAAGTTTACAAGTACGACCTAGTACATCCTCATTCCAATGACCACACCTCTTGTCGACTTTCTATGGCCTTAGCTGGTCGCTAAATACACGCCAACGCCGATATTTACACCCGACGGAGTAAGCAAAGCGTGGCGCACAAATCTGGAAGACAATTCCTTGGGATGGATGTGAGAGAGATCAGGAAAAGTTGATAAGATGATACAGAGGATTGGATACAGTCTCGACGGGCGTGGAATTTTGAATTTTAGAAAGGAATTTTTACAAATTGAGCTTTGTGCGTGCCAAGTCTTCGGCTGCGAGAGTGCAGGCGACAATGTAAACATCGCCATGGTTGGATGGTGCGGTGGTACATCTTCTTGGCCGGTCTGCCAAGCAGAGTCTGGATAGCTTGGACACATATCACACTCGAGACAGTAGATCGCTGGTTCAAATCCAGTAAAACACAACCACTTTTCTCGCGGCGCTGGTATGCATGGATGATGAAGGCATGCTTGGATAATCAAAGGTTTTGAAACGTCCCTTTGGTGGGTACTAACGGAGGGGGGTCGACTGTTTGTGTAAGCGAACATACCTCATAGTGGTATTTGCAAATGAAATCCAGAGTATGAGTGTCTCTAACGTCAAAAGAGTCATCCCACATGTATACACAACACTGGTCATGTGTCATAGCTAGATAGCTGAATACACATTAAATGATTTAAAAAAAAATTTCATTCGTTGAAACAAAGGACCCGATGGTCCGAAGGTATGATTTCCCGTCGGGGTTTGTCGAGACCCGCTAAAGATAGAAATTAAAGGAGACAAGCTCGCCAACATCGGCTCTGATGGGAGAGACTACGAAGTGTACGAGAGTCCACATTCCAGGACTAACTATGAACATAATAAGATAGATATATGTTGGAAAATATACTCTGTAAGATATTATATGGATAAATATGATGAAGTAAAGAATACTTGATATTTTACAACTATAGGAACATTGGACTTATATATACACCTAAGGGAGAAATTCCCGCTAGCCTCGTGTGCCTGTCAAACCTAGTGATGACTAGCCACCTCTCATCTACCATTATGAGCCAAGGTACACTGTAGTGCGTAAATATCCAAACGTATAGGCGACAGTAGGCGTGATTAGCGTGCTCAGGACATTTGTAGAGAGAGTCGATCTTGTCGGGAACCTGAGACGAAGCAGGTAATGGTTGAGTCCTAAATTCGAGAGTCAGAATTTCCAACAATATACGGTGTAAGGAGCTCGAGCGAGCCATGGGAAATTGACGTCTAAGAGGGTCGATTATACTGAGCCGCCCCACAGAGGCCTCGCAAGAATAGATAATCCGACACGGCATTATCCTCTATGATATGCTATACTCGGCACAAGCGTGGTCTTCCAAGACGCAATTAACGCAGTATTACAACTTTAGTTCATAGGGATACACACAAGCATCGTGTGGAAGGCAGACTCATGTGGCGAGTGCGCTAGTTTTCTCCAGACTTGAGACTGCCCAATTAAAAGGGTTTCATGCGCGAATTACGACAAGGAGCATGGTTCATGGCTGAGAGAAGTCTCTCGAACCCTTTAGGCCTACAAGAGGAGTATTCAGAGAGACCGCTTCGAGCTCACGGGATGAAAAGCGCAGATCCGACAGGAGGTTATCCCGTCAATTGCGGCACCAAAGGTATCAATGAGAACTGAAGATCAGGGATGCACTCTAGTCGCCAGCAGAAATGCTGAACCACCAAAAAGGACACCGGAATGAGCCCGTAAGTTGATTGCCGATTCAATGGCGCCACTAAACACATTAAGATATATGAAGCCGCTACCTCAAGCCATCCAACTGATGAGGAGCATTTGAAAGAATGATTTAAAGGTTCTTCCGCCCTTCACCCGAGAAGTACCCACGGCGCCAGAGGAGATTCTTGGCCGTGATACTGAACCTGATGCAACAAAAGTACATTCTCGGCGTGAAGCTGGGATGAGCTGTCGTAGCGGAGGCATGGGTTTGTAGCTTGAAATCTTCTTTTCATCTTCATGGCTCGACAAATTAGATAGCAAGTAGGACGTTGAGCAAGGATGAATACTATTCAAGAATTTGGCTGCGGTATTTCATTCTTGTCGCGAATATAGATAGTTCAAAATGCAGCGTATTGTTCGATAGCATCTGTGCATCAAAGCGCTCCTTGAGATCAAGGTTAGAAGCGGCCGTTTATTTCGCATTCACGGGAAAAATAGCTATCATCCATGCCTCTGGCTCCGTCATGTTGAAGATTTGCCCAGGCTAAACGTATCCTTCGACTTTCAGCGTGCGCAATCGTTCTTCACTTGGCCTACCGCATGCATTCCAAGCCAGTCCCCGGAACACTTCATCTACCCCCGAGCTACTACTAGTGCAGTCCGCAACCCCATAACGTAGCGCAGGCCTTTAAAGGAAAATACCGATGGCCGGACGACGAGGTATGAGAGCTAAGCGTTGAGCGATTGAGTCGTATGGGGAATTGTTAGCACCACTATTGGGCATGTGTCGAAGAAGCATTTTTGCAAGCGATCAGACCTCCGAGGGATATAGAGAAATCACATGAGAAACGCCATGATAGGTTCTCGTCAGGCCTCGTGAAGTACTGGGTAGAGGGACGATTGAATGGTGTAATCGAGAGAGTGAGCTATGAGACAGGCTTCGCACGGCGCACGGAATGGAGGCCGATTTAATTTATGAGCTACGGAAGCACGTCGCTTATTTTTCAGTACAGTAATTTTTTTTTTTTATATATTTACATCTAATTTGAGTCTACGACTATTAAAGTCAGTACAGTAATTCGGCTAGTAAAGGTTTCTTTTTTTGCATCAGATTTTGATTTGGTATGCAACTATCTAGCCAAATCACGAGAGGAGGAAGCGGGATGAAGGCAGCCCCACTGTAGAGATGAAAGAAGTAGATAGGCTATGGGATGGGATGGGAGTATCTAGAGGCAGACAGGGACTATATTCTAACGTGCACGTACCACACGTACTAAAGCTATTGTATCTAGGGCCAGGTTGAAGCAAGGCCGTAACTAGCCATGAAACAATATCAAAGAAATGTACATATTAGATGGCTCGATGTAAAGGAAGAGCACTCATGCCTCAGATTTCATTTGCAAGTACCACTGCGAAGTTATGGCGGCTTTTTCTTCACCCCAAGTCAACTCTCATCCGTGAATACCCACCCAGGGGAACGTCTCAAAACCCCTGAGTTATCCAGACATGCCTCCATCATCCACTGATTTTTCTCCGCGCGAAATATGGGTTTTGGTGTCTCCTTCCCAAGTAGAGTAGGTGCCCAGGCAACTCAAGCTATACTGGAGAACACCAACAAGGGGTGGACCACGGCACCTTCCATCGTCGGATTGTTTTTATAGTGTCAGCTGCACTCTCGCAAGCGAAGTTTCGGCGCGCACAAAGCTCAATTTGTAAAAACTCTTTGCCAAAATTCTAAATTACACGTCCGTCGAGAATGTATCCATCCTTTGCATCATCTTGTCAACTTGCCCTAATCCCTCTCACGTCCGTCCCAAAGAACTGTCTCTCAGATTTGTGCGCCACGCTTTGCTTCCTCCAGCGGGTCTGAATATCAGCGAAGGCGTGTATTTGGTGGTCAACTGAGGCCAGAGAAAGTCGATGAGAGGTGTGGTCATTAGAATGAGGATGTACTAGGTCGTACTTGTAGACGAATGTAGGAGTCGATCTCGTTGGGAGTGAAAGATTGATATGGTGGAGTGATTTGAATCATTGCCTCGTGGGCCAACTTGTTCGGTATTGCGAGGCTTGACTGAACTTGGCTCTGGGAGAGTATTTCACTCCCAGGTTCGTAGAGGACACCGCGTACAGGTGTTCAGTCTTTGCCCTCCTACTACAGGTTTCGTGTCAACTGAAAGTGCAGATTCAATGACTCACTGCCACGAGATCATTTGGCATATTCTCTCACACATCTCATGTGGGCAAGTTTGATTCACATGGCGATCTACCTCGCACCTAGCTTGCTTCAATTCTGTCCTGTAAATAATAATACGTGCCGTACGATCTACAATTTCTTGCGTAAATTTGCAAATTAACTAAGAAGCTTTCAGAGATGCAAGAATAAAAATGACTTTGCAAGGCAATTGTTGTGATTATGAGCATACGGTAGTCAATAGGTCAAAGCTCCTGTTTTGCATAACGCGCAAGGCGTGATAGCCTTGAGTTGTGATCAAAAGCATGAAGTTTTATTATAAACTATGAAGGCTATAAATAATTACAAGATTGTCACATGACCAAGTCATGTGAGACTTAAATACCATCACACCCCCCCCAGAAACTGAATGCTTTAGATCAATTCTTACTTGATCGCAAAATATATTATGTTTGAGGCGTTGGAGTGCTTTTGTAAGACCATTAGCTTTGCAGAGATTTGTGGGAGTATATTTTAATTTGATGGAGTTGGTTTTAATCGCGTCTCAAACAGTCCCATGCCGCATTAAGAAATAACGATTTCTTGCCGAAACTTTGTTAGAGTTGGCTGTTATCATTGCTGCAGTATTATCTATTTGAGTTATGATTGGCTTTGGAGGGGTTCGAAAGAGTTCTTCATAAAGAGGCTTTAGCCATTGTGCAGCGACAGCTAGCGTGGTAAGCGCAGCATACTCAGATTCACATGTACTCTAGGCCGTTACTGTTTGTTTCTTCGACCACCATGCGATTGGTGAGTCATTAATCATAAAAAGGATTCCAGATGTACCTTTGGAGGAGGTAATGTTTCCCCAACTACTATCAGAAGAAGCAGTTAGATTCAAATGACCTTTCTTTGGAAAGAATAAGGATGCTGATTTTGTTCGTGAAGTATAACGAACGAGGTGTTTAAGTGACGCTAAGGCATTTTGAGAGGGGTTTCTCATGTGGCGACAGAGTCGATTAACTGCGTATTGTATATCAGGCCTCGTCATATTCGCAATATGTAGTAGCGTTCCTACGGCCGATCGAAACGATGAGGCATCATCTTTTGAGCATAAGGTATCTATTTCACGATCTAACAGATTATCATCAGCGATCGGTGTACTTGCACCTTTGCAATGTACCATGCCCATTTCTTCGCACAGAGATTCGAATTTATCTTGCTGGTTGATTCTTATACCATCAGATTTCCTATCAATATTGATACCAAGAAATTTAGTCATTTTGCCAAGGTCTTTAAGTTGAAATGATTCAGCTAAGGTTTCAACAATCTGATCAATATGAGAATCAGTTTCAGATATGATCATAAAGTCATCGACATATGTTGAAATGATTGTGTTTTTATGTCTAAATATGTTATTATCGGTCTTTAGCGATTGGAATTTCATTTCATTTAACACTTGTCGAAGTTTCAATTGCCATCGTTGTGGTGCCGTCTTCAGACCATAGATTGCCTTATGCAGCTTACAGACTAGATCTCCAGGTAATTCTTTACCATGTGGTTGCTCAATATAGATTGGGCGATCAATTTCTGCATGAAGAAACGCTGCTGTAATATCAACATGGCGAATATAAAGGTTGTGCCCAGCGGCTAGTGCCAAGAGCATGCGCATTGACGTTGGAGGAAGGACATCAGCGTAGGTGTCATCCGCAAATGGCTCTGAAAATCCACGAGCATACCTTACTTTCAGTTGCCCATTTGGCTTTTCTTTTAGAGCCCATTTTCCTGTCATAAATTTGCCCATTGCTTCAATTCGAGGGACGAGAGTCCAGACCTTATTTCGTATCTTATTATTTATTTCTTCATTCATAGCGTTATTCCAATCATTTGCTCTAGGTCCAGATAAAGCTGTCTTGATAACTTGTCGAATTGAATGAAGAGCATGAACTTGAAGTCTGAGAGGAAAAGAGTTTTCTTGGAAGCGGACATCACGTCTTACAACTGTTCGTTGAGTATTGGGATTCAAAATAATATGGCCACTGGAGAATTCGCAGCCAACATAAATACCTTCTCTGGCTTTGGATTTCAATTTGTTGCTGTCTGGCTCAAGCCAAAAAGCACGACAGCCAAAAGGGTGAAGATTATGAATTTTAGGCATTGTATGAAAAACTGAGTAATACAGCGAATTTGGAGAGACAGAGCTAGGAGTGACATTGAGGATATAAATGGAAGCTGCAAGAATGAGAGGCCACAAACGTAATGGTAAGCCAGATTGTAAATGAAGAGCACGCATTTTTTCTGTAACAGTGCGGAAATTTCTCTCCACTATTCCATTTTGTTCTGGAGCGTGTGAGGAGGACCTATGCCACTCGATTCCGCGGGATAAGAGATTTTGTTGGAGATCCGAGTCAGAGAATTCAGTGCCACTATTGGTATGTATAATTTTAGGAGTTTTGCCAAATTTTGTCATTAAATGTTCCAGTAGTTGAACAATTTGGCTAGGCACAGTTTTCTTCGAGTAGACTGGCCATGCCCACTTCCAGGAAGTGAACTCATCAACGGCAAGGAGAAACCAGCTTGCATTAGGAATCGATTTATCAGCCGTGGTAGGGAACAATGACTTTTGACCTCCAACTAGGTCCATGTGGATGACCTCTCCAAACGAAGATGCACTACGTAAAGAGCTATATCCTTTGAACTTGGTGATTTTGGTTTTGATGCAAGTCTCACAGTCGTATGGAAATTTGTAACCTTTAATATCTGCAGTTTTTAAGGCTATGTCTTGTGCTTTCTGTCCAGGGTGACCAAGTTTGTGTGTGTGTGTTTATTGTGCTACTTGAGTCTATGACTATCTAGCACATTGGGCTCCTCTCTGACCCAGGCCACACCTTGTACAGTGCTCCTATCCTCTTTTGTTACTTGAAAGATCATTGATATATTCCCCTTGATGAATAGCCATTCAGCTCAGTATTTACCCGTGGAATTCAGCCACCTTTTCCACGGAACCTTCTGCCCAAAAAAAATAAAAATGGTAGCAATGGAAACTGCGTGCGCCGGGAAAAGCCTCAAAAAACCTCTGGCCCCAGCCAGGCGAGGCCTAGACACCGGGACCACCTGAGGTGCGCATATTCATCTATGTCTCCCTTCTTTGTAACGGTCGAGGCCGACTAGATCCAATCCACCATCTCCGTATCGGGTGCTGGGTACGCTCCGGAAACTCATCGGATGGCTTTTCCTCCGTGATCGAGGTTTGGTGATGAGTAGAGCTCCGACCCTACCATCTGATCTGATCGTGGTTAGCTCCATGATAATGGTGATAGGGGAATGTGTTGAGAGATGAAGACGATACAGACCGCGAAAGCGATTGGGAATCCTCTTCGAAGTGAGGACTTTGTTACTCAATCTCGGCTCTGCAGACTCTACAGTGAGAGCTGGAGGTTCGTAGGGGACACCACTGACAGGTGTTGAGAATAGTCCCCCTTAGGGTGACCAAGTATACCATGCCAATCGCGTTGCACGGGATAGAGTTCAGGGTTTACTAAGTTCAAAGGGGGCTTATATATTAACCTGCCAGTAGTACGAAGAAAAATTGCACAAACTGTACCATCAGGACGAAGAAGTTCGACATTACGATATTCAGATGGCCAACGTATTGAGAATCCTTGGCTTTCTAGTTGTGCCGAGGAGAGAATTTAATTTCTTTGACCTGGCATGTGAATAGCTCCCTTTAAGATTTCGGTTTTGCCGTCAACGGTGGGAAAATTTAGGTTACCACGGCCAGAAGTTATCACTTTACCTCCTCCGGCTATATAAACAGTCTGAAATGCAGGGGAATAAGAAGAAAAGTCTGATTTATTTCCAGTTACCTGAAAATCGGCAGCAGTATCCAACTGATAACTATAATCTTCTAAACATTTATCAACAGAAAGAATATTCTTGTTCCCTTGATTTAGACCCGATCGAGGTTGTTCTTGAGCTTTGCCCTTGTGAACGTTCATTTTCTTCCTACATTTGTCTTCACTGTGTCCAACGACATGACAAAAATTGCAAGCCTTTGGCTTACCTGAGGATCTAAACGAACTACTATAGGTGCATTTTAGACACTCAGAGATTGTATTTTCATATGATAGACCACGGCACCGATTTGCCAGATCAGGCTAGAGCTTTCTAACGTGAAAGAGTAAGATATGGTGCATCTGAAAGTGAATTTCTGTCGTAATCTGAAAATGCTCCCTTAAATCCTGATATCGCTTTTGATACTCTTTCATAAAGCTTTGTAAATTGGTATTCTTTTCAGGTTGATAAGTCCAAAATCGAGAAACAATGGAGTTTGCGTTTGAAAATGAAGCAGCTTGAGAAGATTTAACGATTTCATTCAGGATAGCTCGAGGGTTATCACGAGGTGCTGTTCTAATATGAGGGGCCGTCTCACGAAGTTTAGTGACCCACCACGTTGACCACATTCGAATGGCTTTATTTTGTTAGAAATTGTCAAGGATTTCTAGAAGGAAATATCTCGAAGAACAAGTGTACAATTTCGGACAAGAATTTATTGATAGTTGTATGTGATATCGAACTCTCTTCTCAATATGAATTAATAATATATAATACTCCGTTAACTTATTTTTACATGTACAGATGAGTCTGTCCTTAAATACAGATCCCGAACTCCCAGTGATCTAGCAACAACCAGCCACTCAATTATCGCAAGGTAGCATTTCCTAGCCACTGCATTCCAGATGCCACTGAATCTTATTTCGTCCAACTGAGCTTAATCATATTCAATCGAATCAACTCAATTGATCTTGATGATCATACCTAGAAATCTAAGCCTTCATACATGCTGAGTCTAAATTTGCAACATAGTTCGAGGTAGTTGAGGAAGGAATGCCGCAGAGGTTTGGGATAAAAAATCAGATTTTCGACGGATTCAAACCATTGAAACCAATTTTTTTTCTTAAGACAAGGAAGTGGTGTCATCTTGTCAATGCTTTGTAATCGGTCAGTTAGCGTCCAGATTTGTGTCTTTCTCTGAGACTCTTTGATCGATTCTTTCAAGTCATCCGCAGTAGTGAATGTGAGACCACCAATGATAATATCATTTAATTCATCGGAAGGAGAATTATCATCTTTGAGGGGATGTTTTCCCTCAGTATTCGGGGCCTTAAAGGAGTCAGACATCGTGAAGATGTGCGAGAGTTGCTATCGAATAATATATTTAGATGAATACGAGAGCACCTTAATCGATGTCGTTGATTAAGAAACGGAAGCTGAGAACGAAGTGGAAGCGACTAAAGGGCCATAACCTGTTGTGATCAAAAGCATGAAGTTTTATTATAAACTGTGAAGGCTAGAAATAATTATAAGATTGTCACATGACCAAGTCATGTGAGACATAAATACCATCACACCTTGTGATCTGAAAAGTGTGGGCTAAAGACTGTGCGTGTCGAACGAGAAGAAGAATTTTCCCATGTACAAGATTTAGGTATCGGCTGATCTGCCTCCATCACAACCTACACACTAGCTACTGTAGTCCTCGCAGATCGTTCACTTTAACGGTAATTTCCGAGAGCTTTTGCGACCAGCTGCCCTTGACTATCTAATTTTCCAATCAGGAAACCTTTTTCATTTTTTTGATCCATTCTACATTTTATTGAGCCGTTGCGGGCTATGATAAACGCCGCCTCATAGAAGCTGTCAGTAGATTCTCTAATGATGCTGATTATTTACATACTCTCAAACGTCATGGCTGTGAGGTGGATGATAGATTTCTAAAATCGAGGCCGAATGATAGAGACATCTAGATTTTACCCTTCAAGTGAGCCATGAGTACGTTAAGGAGTCGGGTATTGACTCGCGTATTGCTGATGAGATGTTTATAATTATCAAGGATATTTATTGATGCTAGACGCATAATTAGCTAAATATTTCTAATAAACTTCATTTTATTCAGGAAGACACGACATAGCCAATTCAGCATTCACACCGCTGATTGAGGGTAAAAAATTTCTTGATTATTTAGTGTCATGAAGGTTAGTCAAGAAAACCGTATTAACCCGTGCTTTTCCACTAATTACTCTTTTCAACGTATCCTCCCTCCTTTGTGTTTGAAAGAGGCACTTGCCGCATGGCTCTTTCAACTCGAGCTAAATCGATGACAAGAGCTCATAAACTTGTCAGCAACTAGTTTTGTATGGTGCAGTGGTACACCATTCGGGCCTACCTCCCACGTATATTCTGGGTAACTTGAACACCTACCTCAATTCAGACTGGAGAAAGCTGGCTCGAATCCAGGAAGACACACACACCACACTTTCTCGCGGTGATATTGTAGTTGTGGCATAATGAAAGCACGCTCGGATAGCCACAGGTTTTTCACGCTTTTCCCTGTGGTGGGTATGCACGGAAGAGGTTATACGCCGTAAGGGTTAACCTCGAGTGGTATCTGCAAATGAAATCTGATTGTAAGTGTTCTCGTCGTCATAATGAGTCATCCTACTTAAAGTACAAATCTTCCGATAAAAACTGCATCGGCCTCAAGGCGCCAAATCAGGACAATTGAATAATTTATTTATTATTTCAATACCTTGGTCAGAAATATTTCGCGTTTGACTAAGCATTTTCATCAAGTCACAAGTCAAGGACATGTATAAAGTTTTCGTGGCATCAGACTCAGTACACTCTTTGCCAACTTGCTATCTGTTGCTCATGGGTGAGACTGAACCTCTTGAAATAAAATAACACTTCAAAAATTTGATCGATGTATTACATTCAAGCCCAATCACCAATAATTTCTAGTCGTTTAAGGGAGGGCAAAATGGAGACTAACTATTAACCTGTGCCGATTGGAGCCTAGGGCTTCAATCCGAAGTTTTCTAGGATGAGTCAACATACTGATTAAATTCTTGGTCCTGAGATCATTTAAATAACAGGCTATAGATGGTCACAAATCACATAAATTCTCGAAGCTCTGTAAGCCATTCAAGTAGTGTAAGAGTCTTCATGAAATACACTAAATTGCACCTACCACGCTACCATTAAAAACTAGGCTGAGATTGAAGAAAATGTCAGCCATTGAGATTCTTACTAACAAAGTCGCACCAGCGACGTCCTTCTGTTTCAATTTAATCCCACCAAAGCAAGCACTCATAAATGCATTCGCGCAGGAAATGTTTGACGCTCATTATTTAGCTCAAAGATGAGAGGGGGTTTCTAACATCTCTACTCTTGCATTCTGTTATATTTTCATTTTTAAACTGGATAGCCTATGAAAATGAGAAGAACACTTCCAACCATAACAAGAAAACTAACACCCGCGAGCCACCAGTTACAGCAATTCGAGTTTTGATTGTTGCTGTTTGAAGTTGGCTTTTCATTTCTCTAATGAGAGAAATGACATACATACCATCTCTGGCTCTCGATTTTTGTAACCCAGTCTGCACAAATCTTGAGTCGTTCTCGTACACTTACGGTAGAGAGTAGCTTGTATTTCTCAGTATCCGATATTGGTAAGACACTGGCAAACCACCATGGGAAGAGACTTGGATCTTGAGGGAATTCACCATAAACCTCAAAGACCCGAGTTTGCAGCCAAGGCGCCGATTGTTCCCGCATTTTTTTGACAAAGTTGACGCTCAAGTTGAATAGTTCCCGAGTTGATCTCCTTTCAATATATGATGTTGCCTGAGTATCAGATGACTGAGTGCCATATCTTGGTAACATATTTTCTCCCAAGCTCAACTCTCGACTGTGATTAGGTGATTCCGATACCGAAATTTCATGCGCCTCTAAGGCGTCCTCTACCGCCAATGGAACGTCCTCGACAAGTTTGACTTTGGCTATCATGTAATCATCTTTAACACCGTGCTTCATCACCTTAAACCGGGATAGTCCTATCGTCTCGGTGAGACTACGACCATCAGATAAGTTGTGCACATTGACAATATGTAATAGTGTGCCATACTCGTAGAAATCAACCTGGCCATGCTCGCCTTGTGGTTCTTTTTTTTGATTGTAGAGGAGCATGCCGAAGTTTCTGTCGCCACTTTCGACTGCTCGTCTAATCATAAGACGATACCTTGGTTCAAATATGTGGAGGAAAGTCGGCATACTTGGAAAGGAAAGTGTACAGATGAAAACTGGCACTTCCATATCGTCAGACCCTAATTTTTCTTCATTCTTTGCTATTTCAGCACGCGCGATAAGAGCCTCGGGACATAAACCATTGAGGAGTTTACTGAGTATTATGGAGGGTGTCTCTGACGAAGAGACCCCGTGCGGTATTTTCTGAGGTGCCCGGCATATAGGACAAAGATCCGAATGATCAAAAACTCGTCGTAAACAGGTTCGGCAGAATGTATGACCACATGTTGTCGTGAATGGGTTGAGGAAAACGCCATAGCAGACGTGACAGTCTAGCTCTCCTCTTATAGCTTTTTTGAGATGATGAAGAATCGTCCTATCGATAGTTTCCGATTGCTCAGTATTCCCAGAAACTGATGCGTATGAGACATCCGAATCATATGAAAGTTCTCCTAATTCTGCCATAGTATACGTCGCGAGAAGTCGACCACCGGGTAGTACCTGAGTCCGTGCAAGCGGTAGAGTAGAAGATGTATCTGACCAGGTATTTCTTTCTTGTAGCTGTACAATAACTTTTGAAGCCTCAGCCCATCCCTTTGCCTTTTCCATTTCATGCCTGACTAGAATTATGATTTTATTGAGTACAACATTAACATTACACTCTTCGGTAGAATGATTGAGTGCACAATTTGGAAATGGACAAGAGAATTCGTAGTTTCTGTTCGGTGGGAAGGAAAATGATGTAGTTTGGCGCAAATTTGCAGTAGGAATGCATGTTCGGCAGAGAGTGTTGCCGCAGGGTAGAGTAACTGGTTCTTGTAATGGGTACGAGCATTTCGGGCACTGAGCTATTCTCACAATTTGGCGTGCATCTTTCGAGGCGTCAAGGGGATCATCGTCGTGTGTGTGGCCCGAAGTAGAGTCGTTGGAGACTCTTTGATGTGTTGATATGAGTGGAATAGCACGGGTGCCGCTGACGAGAGGAAGTGAGGACATTAATGAGATTTCGATGTTGAAACTGTCTGTGGAAGAAAGAGGGTAAGTTGGGTTGAACCCGTAGAGGAGGAAGCTACCCTTGATTTCCTTTTCTCCAGCGCTTCGATGATTTTATCAAACCAGTCTTTGTTGCATGTAGGAAATGCTGATATGAGGATATGAATCCCGCAACCCATGCGATGGCAAAGTTGATAAACTAGGTTATGGCGGAAGGATGTCACTGGATCTAGTGGAAATGGAAGACGTCAGCAGTCATTGATTCTGTCATATCGGAAAGGAAATAAGTTAATACGAAATTTGCACGATCTCAACTGGGATTGACAATTTCTAAATATAGCAAGCACCAATCGCATAAAGCAAGACTATCTTTTTTGTAAAGTAGCAGGGGTTGGAAGCTGAACGAACAAGATGTAACATTGAATAACACAAACAGACAGTCCCAAAGACCTTGATCCATTGCTGGATACAGAGATTTAGAGTGACTGAATCGAGATTAGTGGACAAATTGCCGTTCAGCTGGGCGCAAGATTTAGTCTGCAATACTTGTTATAGTCTATCTAAACTACGGAATTCAAAATATGGGCAGTGCCGATCATATTATGCAATTTTTTACGCCATCCTAAACCCGAACGAATTCATCATTGAACGAAGCCTTCTGAAGAGCAACGAAGCAGCGACACAGCGTGACCAGCTACAAGCCTGATCAGGCCGTTACATCTGACTTTTTCTTGTGATTCTGGAGAACTGCCGGGGCTGATGAGGCGGGTGTGGAAGAGAGAATGAATATTGTAGGGTGAGGCCTAGCGTTGATTAGTACGAATGTTTAGACTAATAAGGTAGTCCGGCTAGCTTCTAACACTAGTTACAACAGGGGGGTGGTGAGTGTAGGGAAGGCAAAGAGAATCCAGCTGCGTTCGCGTCGCAACGGAGAACCCCAGGTCACATGAGGGCTATTCGTCAAGAAATGAAACCCCTGTACATATGTGTGTATCCCTCGGCCATTCCAACGAGGTGCAGCAATCTTACTACCACGGCCGCGGCACGTGACCCTAACGTTGGGGGAATGTTTGTGTTTGGTGCAATAAGAAGAACCCGCGGTCAACGCCTCTGGGATTGACACATCATTCCTGGCTAGAATCCTTGTACATTTGTTTGATGTCTTATTCCGCCCATGAAGGTCTAGTTAGGAAATCCAAGTGCTCCCCCATTACCATGTGCAGAATCTCAGTCGCTCACAAATCTCTTGGGTGAAACGGAATTAGTGAGCTTCGGAATCCGAAAAGCGTACAGGGGCTTTAGTGGACATAGGGAGCTCCATTCCATCTCAGGAGAACCAAGGCTCTGTATGACCATGAGGTGGAAGATGCTAGAATGCAGAGTCTGTGTGCCTTCTTGTGATCCTCACATCGGAGGAGGCGGGCTTGATGGGGTCTTTGGCCATGAAGCCAAACGTGCTAACCTTGGCCATCAGGAGCCCAAGTTCCTCGGCAGCCTTGAGATCTTGCATGTGTCCCTGCATTCCCGATCCCTCGGAACTTGGGCCACTCAAGTTCTCGCGCTGAGTCGGAATGTTTGGGCCAGCGCCGGTAAGAATCCGAATTTCCCGGCACGATTCCACTTGCTTCTAACTCTATGATCTCCATGTTGATTAATCCCCCGTATTTGTGACTCATGCATTCTGTTCATTAACCAGCGAATGTGAGTGGAAATCAGCAACGCCCTCTGAGCCACATATCCGCTATTCACACAGGCCCTACCAGATAGTGAAATTCTTAACACTCTGGAAGCTTTGGTTGATTCACAGACCAATTATCGATTAACTGTAGTTATACATTCAACCGTTCTTAGCTAAAAAGGAAATTAGTGGATAATAAGTTTTCAAATATGTAATCATAACAAAAGTCTTCTCCGAGTTGGGACGGAAATACAGTAGCAGCCTACGTTTCAAAAATTTCACCCTTATAAACTACCGATGGTAATGAGCGCCTTATGTTTAACTTGATACCGGTATGGCATTGAGAGTCTGATGTATGCGAGATGAAGCGCATTTTTGCGTACTCGACGCTCTTGTAGTCCAAGGCCTAGTTGTTGTGAAATATCGTAAAGTCGTGTATGGCGGTTGGCTCTCTGATCAACAATTATCATCAAAGTTGATCAAATATCTTCAGAATCAATGGTTCAAATCTGGAAACGAAGGAATGAAAGCTTAGTCTCATTCAGTGTTGCTAACCATGCACTTGGGAGTGGTATTTTCTCGCAGAGCCAAGCTACAGTTAAATTTTGCCGCATTGAAGACGTCGATCCGTCAGACAACGATGCAAGACTTCCAACCACGTCAACTCCCCACTCCCGAAATGGCCGGACTCCGACCAAAACATCATCATGTCTACCAGCGTAATCTCGTACATCTGCTTTCCCATTGGTGATCTTTACGTCGACTCAGTATTTTGATTCAGCTCCCCTCAAAACGCGTGCCAAAGGCAATAGAAATATCCGTAGAAAAGTTCAGATTGCTGCACACAAGTTGATCAGTCAAGGTCATGCTCGATACGTGAGAGAAAGCCGGATACTCGGACAAAATGAGGCGTTGGTGTAATTTCGGAAGAGATGAAGTTTAATTCCTAGAAAAGAATTTAACACTGAAGAGCCTTGCGTGCGTCGACTTGGTTCTCCAGTGTGCAGATGATAAGATAAAACATACATGGTTAGATGGTGCAGTGGTATTCTATTCGGAGGCCTACGACAACAATCCTACTTTGGATAGTAGATTGTTGGTTCGAATCCAGCAACAATCAACCACTTTTCTTCCTGTCCTTGTTTGCAGGATGATGGAGGCATACTTCGATGATCCCTCACGGCCGAGAGTCGATTGTTGAGTGTGGCAAATGTTCGTTGTAGGGGTCCTTGCAATTAAAATCTAGAGAATTTTTCTCAAGGCAAGAGCTATCAAAATTGCGTATAAAGCATTAGTCGTGTGTCATCAATAGACAACTGGATGGATATTGAACGATTAAAAAATCTAATATTTTCTACTTGTAGGCTAATAATACCTACACCTGGGATAGTACCTCCTTCGTGGCCCACTGAAAGCTTTTGATTTGGTCTTGCGCTTAGAGGAACCTCTTTCCTTTTTATCTCTCATCTCTTATCAAAGAAAGGACGGCAATCTGCGATTATTGGGCAGCCAATGTAGGTTACAAAACCGCTGGATGCATGGCTCACTTGATGCCAAAATCAGGATTCAATCCGAAGAATTGTCTGTCCTTTTGAAGCATTCAGGGGTATCGGCTGGTTGAACGCAGTACAATTTACAACGAGAACTGGTGATTATGGATACTGCGGATAGATGGAGAGTCTTCGTCCTTCCTGGCATATAGACAGACACAAGACAAACACAGTTCGATGCAAATCAGTATATCACACTAAAAGACAATCTTTCTTGGAATACGAAAGGAATTAAAGCTATCCCACTTTGGACTCTCACTGATGAGAGATGATGGGGTCTAGTAAGTAAATCTGCCAAGGTAGAAATATAGGCAAATTTATTCAAAGCTCGGGTAAATCACATCAAAAGAGTCATTTAATTTGTACACAAAGTAAGAGGTCTAAACCATAGCCATACATCTAGCCACCCATTGAATGTCCTGTTATATCTAAACAGGCTCTGGGCTTCGCGTTATGCTCATAGATACCCGTTATCGACTTCAGCTTCAAAGAGCGAAGGTTAAGTAACGACCAAGGTAAAGTAGGCAGACTCAGAAAGCCCGCTGCCATCACTTGTTGTGATGATCTTGAGGGAGTTGGGCCAAGGAAGATAAAGACTTAACACCTGTGCGTGGTGTCCTCTACGAGCTTGGGAGTGAAATATTTTCCCAGAACAAAGTTTAGTCAAAATTCGCAATAACAAAGAAGCTAGCCCACGAGGCAGTGATTCAAGACTCTCAATCAAGTCAATACCTCACTCCCAATAAGTTCGATTCCCATCAAAGCCTCACCATGCCTGCAATTAAGACCTGTTACATCCTTACCCCAATAACCACACCTCGTGTAATTGGAATAAACAGACAAACAAACAAACCACACCTCGTTAAATCAGTCTCTGGCCTCAAGTTGCCTCCACATACACGCTCACAAGAATATGAACACCGGCAGGAGGAGACAAATTGCGGTCCAAAGAATTTGTGATAGAAGCAAGAAGGATGTGGATAAGTAGACAAGATTTTGCTAACGTTTGATACAATTTCGAAAGGGGCGAGATTTATGAAAGGAGTTTTACAAATTGAGCATTTTGTGCCATACAACTTCGATTGCGAGGTCGGCAAAGACGAATTCTTCACATTCCAGTGGTGCTGGTGTAATCGCTCGGTATGCTCTGCATATCTGGGATAGCCAACAAGAATCGCATCCAAATCGAAGTCGAAAGCACTCACAAGCACATCTAAAATCGACGACTTCTCGTCAATGTTTGACCTATCATTTTCACGCAAATCCTCCACCTCAATCCAAATACACCACCTTGCCTCAAATAGCGATAAAGGCGTTACTCCAATTGCAATGGAGCATTTGCCTCATCAAAAATCGGCCATCTCCCACTACACATTTACGATGCTATGTATACCCGCGAGGAGGAAGTCAAGTCATAATCTATAAAGCTCGGGTCTTGGTCTATGGGGGACCCTTGCTCTAATGGGGCTTCATATCTTGAGAAAGGATAGGCAGCTGGAACGTTGGACGAACGAGTGAAGAAGTTACAAATGGGCATGCTGGGTCGCACATTTTTCGAGTGTTTTCGACTTAAAGATGTCTGTGGGCGCAGAGACCACGATTCCGGATAGTGCAACCGAAATTTTAAAAACAGGCAATGATGGAAGGTGTTTTGGTCCGCCTCCTGGACGTCATCTCCCCAAATTAAAGTCTGGGTAGCCTGGACACCTACCTCACTCGAGAAAGGGAGAACTATGAAGCCATATCTCGCGCGGCGGCTATATAAAATATGACAAAGGCATGCTAGGGTAGCAAATGGTTTTTCATGTTTTCCGTTTGGTGGATATTAACGGTTGAGGGAAGGGTGAGAGTCCCTAGCACCAAGGTCTCGAGTGGCATCAGCGAATATAAGGAAATGGTTAAACTGTCCTTTGCAGCTATTGATGGTGACATGAATTAAGATGATGATTGTGATTGAGATAAATTTCTATATAGTTTATAATACATGATATGCTCAGGTTCATATACCTCGAGCCAAGCAACCAGATTACGTTCCTCTAGATCTAGATTCATCAGAATAATTACTTACTCAGTAAATTTCTCCTAGTCTCAGTTGTGTGTTTAGGATCTTGATTAGGTTTCTAGTAACTAGTCAATGATGTTTCTCATATCACTGAGACATAGTCATGGTTGATACAACAGGTACAAACGATGAGTCGTGCCTGTACATGACGTTGTGATATAGTCATGATCGTCTGAACAATATCAACTCATGAATGAATCATGTCTCTACATGACAGCGAATGCACCCACTACATGAGTAGCTCAAATGTCAAACTGAGTTATCTTCGTATATAGTCGCCGGAGAAGCTAGTCTTCTCCGTGTCATGCTCTTTGAGTGCAGGGCTTGTGCCCGTCACGAATAAAGTTTCAATCATTCAATTGTGAGAGTGCAGGCAACACTATATATACCGCTGCGGCTGTATGGCGCGGTGGTATATGATCTGGGACGGTTTCCCAAATGGATTCTGCATAGCTTACACACATGTCCTACTCGAGGCAGGCGATCACTGGTTATAAAACGGCATAAAATCCCATATTTCTCGCGATGCTAGCAGGCATGGACGATGAAGGCATGATTGAATCATTAAAGGACTTGAAACTACCCCTTGTTGGATACTCACGAAGGAGGGTTGAGTGTTTGTATAAGCAAGCATGCCTTGTAGTGGTGTTGACGAATGAAATTTAGAGCATGAGAGGGGGACTATTCTCAACGCCTGTCAGTGGTGTCCCCTACGAACCTCCAGCTCTCACTGTAGATTCTGCAGAGCCGAGATTGAGTAACAAAGTCCTCACTTCTATGAGGATATCCAATGACTTTTGCGGTCTGTATCGTCTTCATCCCTAAGCACATCCACTATCACCATTATCATGAAGCTAACCACGATGAGATCAGACGGTAGGGTCAAAGCTCTTCCCGTCACCAACCCTTGATCATGGAGGGAAAGCCATCCATGAGTTTCCGGAGCCTACCCAGCACCCGATACGAAAATGATGGAGTAGATCAAGATGGCCTCGAATGTTGCAAAGAATGGAGACATAGATGAATATGCGCACCTCAGGTGGTCCCGGTGTCTAGGCCTCGCCTGGCTGGGGCCAGAGGTTTTTTGAGGCTTTTCCCGGCGCACGCAGTTTCCATTGCTACTTTTTTTTTTTTTTGGGCAGAAGGTTCCGTGGTAAGGGTGGCTGAATTCCACGGGTAAATACTGAGCTGAATGGCTATTAATCACGAGCACTGTACCGATGTTCTTTCAAGTATCAAAAGAGGAGAGGAGCACAATATGCTAGATAGTCATAGACACAAGCAGTACAATAAACCTGTACACACTTTGTTAAAGATTTAAATTGTCTACAACTCCGAGCTTGATGATGGCCTGGGAGACGAAGAATATCATGATCTGTCAATTAAGATAAAAGGGAGAAAAGACATTAATTACAAGATAGGACCAATACAGAGAGGGGTGACAAGCCAAGAGTAGGTATGGACATTGTGAATGAAATCGGAAGCATCATCGTATTAGAGAGAATTTAGGTGCGCGATATACAAGTAAACGTGTCCTGACCCTGCTCATCATCACCAATCCCGCACTACCATGAACACCATCCATCACTGTTATCCATTGCAATCATAAGTATCAACATAAGTTGCTATTGTACGCTATATTTGTATGGATCGATAGCAAAAGAGAAGTGTCAATACCCTCATCTTGGAGCGGCGCTTTATCCTCAACGATTCCGCAGCTGGCTACACAAGGGTAATTCCTTCTGCATATGGTCTTCTGGGCTACTAAAGATGACAGGTTGAACTAATCTCAGTCACTCTCTTCTCTGTATCATTCCACTAGACTCCCTGACTTTGATAGGCTTGAGCCCAGCGCTGTGGCGGTGTCAAAGCCCAGATTCGAGGGCTCACATCCCGGGAACTAGTCTCAACCTTCGTCGAATAGCTGTAGTATCATGGCAGTACCATGTCGATTCTATGCACCACCTCTAAAGATTGGCGTGAATGGCATGGGTTCGAAGCCAAGGACCATGATAGGAATGGAGGAGAAAAGCTTGGATAGCCAACGAAAGATTCTGCGACGGGGCTCATCGCAGGTCTGCGGATGAAATAGGTTGTGGTTCTAATTGTTGAAAGCCTGTTTGGATTCGCGTGAAGGCTATGGTCGCTTAGGTGCGTTCGATTTTGCCCAGGTTGGCCTATAGAGCGTCGAGACGACATAATTACAGGAATGGTTATGTTCCGTGTGGTCGTAAAGTCTCCTAACGTCGGATGCAAGAGATTTCGGCAAGGGATAGTGGTTAGCGAATGGGAGCTCGGGCAAACATAGTCGTCATTGAACCGAATGGCCAGCCGGGCCGCGAGCAACTCGCTGCACGTGGCCCGGGGAGACTGCGAGGACAGCGGGTGGGGAAATTGCATCTGCAGATTCGCCTCCAGAAACACGTCGGAGCCCCCCTCCGCCACGACGCCATTGGGTTGCCTTGCCCAGCTCATCCATGATCCCTCACCATCCACAATCTGTATTGTCGCGCCCAAAACTTTGCTTGACGCTCCGTGTCGTGCGGATAGGCGGGCCTGCCCAGTTACGGAGAAGGCCTTGATGCCCCGAGCCCAACTGGCGCGGTGAGTTTTTAGTCTTGTAACGTGATGAGCCACTGGTCGGGGGTTAGGGGCAAGGTGTTCTTGAGGTCACTGCGACCCCGTTGCCGCTGGGGAATGCCGTTGTAAACTTGATCTCAGGATAGTCAATGGACTGAAGCACCTGTTAATCATTTCGCGCAGAGTATGATAACAAATGGTCTGATTGTCGTGCATTGGATTGTAGCTCACAGAGTAATCCCTCTAATGAATCGAGAACTGGGTAGATACAATCTGGCTGCTTGGCTCTCGAGGTATAATAGGGTGTGTAGAGAATCGATGTCCATCTCAATCATCGTCTGAATCCATGTCACCATCCACAGCTGCAAAGGATAGTTAAACATTTCCTCGTAAAATCTGACCAGATCTAATCCCTATAGAGCGCACATTACAGAGAATGTCGCGTCTATGCTGTAGGCAAATTAGAAGTGCAGTGTCAATGGAGAGATGAAAGCTTAACACCCGTTAGTGACATCTTCTACGAGCCTCCAGCTCTCACTGCAGAGTCTGCCGAGCAGGGGTTAGACATCGGCTTCGATGAAGATTTCCAATTGATTTCGCGGTCTGTATTGTCTTCATCTCTCAACACATCTCCCTATCACTATTATCATGAAGCTAACCATGATCAGATCGAATGTTAGGGTCGGAGCCGTACTCATCACCAATTTTTGGTTTAGGCGGAGTTTTTCGACGAGTTTCCGCGGCGAACCCAGCTCCCGATAGGGCCATGGTGGGTTAGAACAGCTTGGCCCCTTTTGTCGCCACGAGGAGTGACGTAGATGGACATGCGCATTTTGCCTTGCTGGGGCTGCAGGTTGAGGCTTTTTCTGGCGCACCTAGCTTCCATTGCTACTTTTTTTTTTTTGGGTAGAAAGTTCTGTGGAAAAGGTGGCTAAATTCCACGGCTTGATACTGAGCTGAATGGCTATTTATCACGGGCAATATTTCAATAATCTTTCAAGTAACAAAAGAGGAGGGGACCACTGTGAAAGGTGTGGCTTCGGCCAGATAGTAGCTCAATATTCTAGATAGTCATAGACTCACAGAGCACAATAAATACACTTTTCTCTCCCTTTAATACTTTCTGGCGTACATAAATCTCACATGACAAGGTAAAATACAAACAAGCTGAGGCCCATTTTACATCCTAAATCGAGCTAATACCAGTCCATTTCTGTTACGAAGGCCAGTATTTTCTAGCAGAAAACTACTTAATACGCCAAGGTGTTCGTGATGTAGCTGGTAAGTGAGTTACTTACCAGCTTAGTATATTATTCTGACAATAATCTTAAAAATATTTTTCATAGTTTTAATCTACATGAATCACGAAAAGATAGGTGAGTGATACAGATATTATGGGTTTTACTCCTGGTCTAACGGAGCTGGTGACTCCTCAAAATCTTGAGCTCAAAGTCGATATTGAGGGTTCACAAGCCTTGGTCTCCATTTTATCTCAGTATCATGGTACCAGAAATTGCACCACCATCTACTACTGATACTGATGCAAATATTTCGAGATTTTAGCCCCGAAGCTACGCTATATTCAGCTACTCTACGTGCCTTTAGAGCAAAATGTCTCGCATCTTTCGAATTTCTTAGTACACTGTAAGAAACTAGGGGATAGGTAATAATTGAATAATTACTACCATACCCGTAAAAATGAACGGAAGAGATTGAGATTCAACCAAAAAACTAAAACAGGCCAGTCCTCGGGGGTTTAGCCTACTTTTGTTGCATGGCACGAAATATTACTTCTTTGGCTATCATGTTTGCCAAAATTATTTTTTCCCGATTAAATCTAAAGATATAATCTCTTGACAGCTGAAACGGATGACCGGTAGTAACGGTCGGGTTAACACCCCTCAAATAGATAGATGTTAGAGCACATGTCCTTGAAGGGAAATTAAAGATAGGGATAAATACTGAGCAGAAATTCCTCAACATGGCACCAAAAAGGGCCGTCTTCTTACTAGTTATCTTTGGTCAGTGCTGAGCGCTAGTCAGCCCGATTATTACATGATCAGAAATTCCTGATAAAGATTCGTAGCTATGGTATTCATGGCAGCTTACGCTACCAATGAGCTGTCCCTTGCATAGACTGGCGCTGGTAGGGACTTTGATGATCATATCGTCCTAAAGCATCACTGCCACTTCCATCAACCACTTCACTCAAATCTGATTCTAAAAGTGACTAATAACTTGAGCGCCGTTGAGCAACTAGGTACGGCGTAGATAAATTCTTAACGAGGTACAGAGACAATAATAAGTTCAGGTCCCACATACGGCCTACATGGGAGTCAATTAATACCGTACTAGGGATGACAGAAGGGGCTGGCCTTTTTCAGAGGTGTGAATAGGAATTCTTTCTTCACTACTATCTATCTGAAGCGACCTCGGCGTTGGATAGGTTGAGGAACCGAGAATTTCGCCACAATCAAATCATTTGCCATCCTTCGATGCAAGGAAAGCTATCGACTAAGGATTAATGAAGGCAAATAAGTTTTGTTGGGCAACTGTTCTTGTTCGAGTTCTCTCTTTATCTACTTGAGTTTCTAATATTTTTGGATAAAGTTAGTGCTGTTCATATCTACCGTGATAAACTTGAATGTCGGGAAAAGGATCAGATATAGTGCAGCAGCGTACGTTTGTGTATAAATTAAGAAAATAGTAGCTCAATCGATTGCTGCCATATACCTTTCAGGTGACTTAAAATACGAATAATAACAGAGAAAGTTGAGAAATGAGTCCTCCTCTTGCTGTGAAACGAAGAAATGTAAATGTCCTGTCTCTGCGAGGCCATCCCTCCTACCTCTGTGGTCTTGAAACGTCCTTTGAGATTGGATAAAGGCTGCGCTCACCTTCGTGGTCAATCTAGATAGTAGTCCTAGAATCAAGCAAGGTCTTGACATGAGAATCTAGCCTCAATTTTTAAAATTAAGTGTGTCTTCCTGAGCTTATGCTGAGGTTATAGTTGTCGCCTTAATAATGACCCTTCGATGCAAATGCTTTCTATAAATCTTCAAAGTCGTAGGTCCAGTATTATTTTCTTTAATGTGCATCTTTTTGGGTATTCGATAGCGTGAATAAAGATAGTCAAGTCTGAATAGAATCTTTTCGCAGTGACAGTTTAACTTCAAACTCAGAGTAGCGCCCAGTGCACTCAGATTATCATAGTTTGGTGACGAAAGTTTGGCAAGTAAACCATGAGGGCCACTAAATTCGCGGAGACACGAGTTTGACGCCAAGCAAAAATAAGGAGATGCAGCTTTAGCTGATTATTCAAGAGCTTGCTCAT
Organism: Blumeria graminis f. sp. triticale; assembly: GCA_905067625.1. Taxonomy (NCBI): domain Eukaryota; kingdom Fungi; phylum Ascomycota; class Leotiomycetes; order Helotiales; family Erysiphaceae; genus Blumeria; species Blumeria graminis. Next base: position 13,182,143 of record LR898472.1, on the reverse strand, counting down.
CAAAAACTCGCATGAATTGAAAGCACTTTTCTCGTGTTGCCGACAACGATGCGATATAAAACACTAATTAAACATTTGGGCTGTGTACTCCCTCATCTGGAGCTATCCCATTCTCTCACTAGTAGGGTCGACGCTACTTTTTCCGGGATTGTCGATGTGAAGCCCTACCACGTGGAACACTTTCTTCATTGCCGACAAACCTTCGGAGTTTCTCTTCTGCTGCCTTGCAACAAGCATCGCAACCCTCTTCCACTTCAAATGTCTGCCAAATTTCCATCATTTTGCACGCTGTCTGCACACGGCTAGCATCGGGACATAGTTTCCCCAATACATAAGAATTGTGTTCGCACAAATGATGATAGGCGTACCATTTACACATGCCGGTAATACGTCAAAATGCCGTGCCGTTGATGACTTGGAGTTGGCTAGTTAGGCGTCGGTCCTTTCTGGAGGTTACCTGTTAAATTCAGATTGCCGTTGGTATCAGTTAAACTTATAATGGCCCAATTCACAACTAAGGCTTCAATTGGTAATGCACAAGGGCTTGAGATTTTATGAGGACTCGAGATATACTTTCTGAGCTGCCGGCTAGATAGTCGACAATAGTGGGCGGATGGAAATCTTGAACACAGAGGACTAGACATGAGCGTCACATTGATCTCTTTATAAATTTAAAAGAAAGACTTAACCCAAACGTAACGTAGGACCAGCCCAAATTTGAGATTCTGGTCTCAGGTGGAGTTGTCATACCATCCTTTCTACCCTTTGGAATCAAAAGAGTCTTCGTGACCAAACTCGACCACTTTCGGTAAAATTGCATATGATTTCGCGGCGCTTATTGGACCGAAAATCTAGTGTAACTCGCAAGACTCGAGCAAATACAGTCCATGATTGATGTGACGAAAAACTGTGGAAAACTCGGTCACTAGGAAAGGGAGCCAGACAGTCATTCTCTTGCCCTTACTTCCGCCGATCATCACTGGTCCCATGTTAGTCGGGCTCCAAAGATTTTCCTGCTACACAACTGTCTGCTGACAATGGTGTTGTTAGCCTCATCTTTCCCCGCTTTTTCATTTTTCTAGTGCGTCGGCCACGAATTTCGCCTGCATCTTCGGCGCAGGCCGCCTGCGTGTTGGAATTAAGCGGTTCGGTCAAGCAAAGGCTACGGTCACAGTCAACTCACTTGAGAGTTTGTCTGCGTCACCATCGCGCCAATGGTTGCGGACGGGTCTTTAGAACTCCCTCGTTGGCTTGCAAGCGCTCCTGCTCGCTCGACCAGGTCCGACGCATGAATAATCCTAGTAAACAGCACGTCAAGCTAGCTACCTTTAGCTTGGCAGCGCTAACGCAGACAACGCCTATGTTCCCCAGACCTCGTGACCTATATCTTTCGATCTACCTCCAATGTATTTATTCGAGCCGAGAAACTTCTCGTAACACTAACCGCCTCTTCTCTTCAGCCCAATCGCCAAGCTCTTGACTCTCCCTAGACGCTCAGTGAAAGCACGAGTGCGTTTATGTCCTGGCTCTCGATAACCATCATGTATGGTGCTTACAACCGCCCGACAACCAAAAGATAGTTTTGTCGGTGAAGATTTTACAAAGTCCATCTATCGTCAATCTAATTAAATATTCTGACGCGATCCACGGGGCGCATAACTTGAGGCCATCATGGATGCCACCGACCGACTTTCGTGACCTTAGCGCTCTATCTTGCAGAAAAATGATATATTTTAGTAATTCTGGATTGCGGTTATGTATCTCGCCATAAGAATTCCGCCTGCAGGTTTCTTCCCCGCTTACGATGCAGCCGCAGCGCTAGACTTGGGGTATTTTCGTACGTCAGAGGTGCAAAGGAATAGGGGCAATAAGGGTTGAATAGAGTGGAGAAAGCTTGAATTGCTTTGATCGTATTTCTCTAACCGAGTGATGTGGTGCTCCGAAAACTACCTTCAAATTTTCGATCGCTCTTTTTACATATTTCTTTAAGTGTCCCCTCGGCCGGCATCCCGACACCGGAAAGTCCGTTGGCAGCGACCCCTGGACAAACGCGTTGATTTAAACCTCCACCTAAATTGCGTTACCAATCGTTCATAGTATGTAGAGTTTTAGCCGAAGCTTTAATATGGGTCAGGGGCCAGTTATACCTTCGTCCGTCCAAAATGGTGCTCATTCTGAGCGGCTCGGCCCATCGCGCGAAGCAAAACAAGCTGGCAACGAAACAGCTGTGGCTAAAAGCAAACCGACCGCTGAAATTGCTCACTGCTGATGAATTCACGACACATGTGTAGGAAGATTTCCTTCAGATTTCCCATGTTTGCTTAGCATACGCTTAATGCCAATGGGAGTGTCATCCTGTTTATGGGAATCTGATTGCTTACTAGCATCTCCTTTTTAAACTGTTAGGCCACACATTCATTCTGGAACTGGCATCTAGTTTTCGTTATTCACCTCATTCTAATTGACCTCATCAATTTTGAAGACATATTCAAAAAGTGCAATAGAAGAAACGCTATGATCCCTTAGATCCAAAAGCGAACGAGGGGCAGTAACCCGTCTCTGAAATCATCGTCAGCGTAAGTGTTTCAAATTTATCTTCAAGATGACGCCGATTCACATCGGACTAAGATACAATGTATCAAACAATAGCTAATATCAAGGCTCTAGAGGACAACGATCCTGAGTAAGAAAACTTACAAGCTTATATAGTGACCCTTTTCTTCCGAAATCTGATAAATCCTAACTCACACTGTGTTATCCGAAGCTTGAATTCTACACGAAAGCAGATTCATGACAAGTATAGACGTGTCTGCTGTATATTCGTCTATTAGAGCGGTAATGAAGCCCGAATACGTGCGACTAACCCAAATGGCTATATTAGAAGTTGATAAGAAATTTCTTGGTCAATTTGCCTGTTGCGTTCAAAATAAGCATCCGCTGCTCGCGCAAAAACTTTACCAGGTATTTGGCATTCTCACAATCATGTCCACTCAGATGAATGAAGCCTACAATTTACGAGTCGAAAGTAGAGTTCAAGAAACTCAAATTGTTGATCTGATTGACCGGGTCGTTTGGTATGCGCGGGAAGGTCTTCAAATTCTGGAAGAATACGTGCTTCCCATGGTCGCTAATTATCGAGACCTAAAGGTGCTAAGCTTCAAACTGAGGGCAAGTTTTTACTATCTATATACACTCTTCCACAATCAACCCCCTCTTAACTTCGAGTCAAAACAATCAACCAGAGCTTGGGGACGACCACCTACGTATCGAAAAATTGACAAGGGTAGAGTTGTAGATCTTAGCTACAGCCATCCATCTTATTTTCGTGGGACCTTCTCCCGCCAAAACAGCCCGAATTCTTCTTTTTCAGGAGGATCGCAACCTTACTCGGAATTTTCTCGGAACTTTATCGTTGATTACCATGACTACCGCCCAATCACGCTTCAATACTTCCAAGAGGCTGCAAGCCTAGCTGATAGCACACTTAGGGCAAATCACCCGCTTCGTATATCCATCAAAGTCGGATATGCGACCTACGTAAGCGAATGTCTACATGATAAGGAAGGTTCTCATCAAATAGCATCAGCAACAGTTGCAGAGACTCACAACAAACAAGGCCCCCAAAATGACGAAATTTCAAGTGATGCTGCAATGCTAGTAGAAGTTTTAACAAATATGATGAGACATGATAAACATCTAAACGATGGCGCCAAAAATTGCAATTATTAATTGTCATAAACAATTATTTGTAACGCTTCACAACTAAGTAAAAATTTAAAAGCTGATGACACAGTTTCGTAAGAATTTTGAAACTATTCCTCTATATCTTGGCATTAACTCATCTAAGCGATTCAATCATATATTCAGATTCAAGTAAAAGAAGCTATACTATAAGAGATTCCTGGTTTTTCATCAGAAATTTGGTTATTACTAAAATCAAAGGCAACAACCTTTTTGATGCCCAGTTGGCTCAAAGTTAATTGGAAATGTCATTGTAATAACTTTGTATAATCTCGGCATCGATCATCCGACCTGTATAATTATAGAAGGCTGCTTGAATATATTTCCATTTGTGCAGCTCATATCTTAACACAATATTCTCCAGTAGCTCACTGTCTTTCTGAGACCAATTTTCGTCCAGCCGTAATGAAAATGGAGAACTAGAGTTAAGATTTTCTTTATTCTTGAGGGGAGAAGATATTTTATCTAACTGCAAATTTCCTTTACAATTGTCCAACAATTTCATTTGATCAACATTGTTACTTGAGCAGTCAAGATGGTTGACAGCATTGGAAGTGCCACGAGACAGATCATACGAATCCATATATCCGGTATCCTGCTCGAAATTTCGCAATTGATGCTGGCACTGATCGTCGTCTTCATCGGATTTACTGCCATTTTTACTACCAACGTCATTATACTCAATTTCTTCGCACTTGTTGCTCTCGTTATTTAATTCATTCTTTGCAGAAGTTTCTTTGTTGCCGTCGCTTGATTGTAAATTTTGTTCACCATCAGTTGAGTTTGTTGTTTGGTTTTCAGCGTCTAGATTATTTCCAGAAGCTATCCCCGCACTCGTCTGGATGTAGTTATCCACGGCTATCCCGTTATTAGATGAACAAGTCCCGCCTTCGAGTGGCTGATCTTGAGGATTCCTTGTCATCTCCTTATTCTTTGCTTCCGTTGTATCAGTGGTGGCGCTAGATGTTCTTTTTTTTTTATAACCATGATTGACTTTTGTCGCAGAAAAATCATAGTCGCTGTTGATCTACTATGCTTTAGAAATCAACAATATTCATATCCTTCCACAGGGCCGTACAGAGTTTACATCACAAGCGACTGTTCTACAGAGCTTGTATCCTATGCTTCCGCGTCTGTTCCATACTCTGGGGGAAAAGGAGACCCCAAGTACCAAAAAAATGATGCGAGTCTGAAACCTGCTCATGCTTCGTTTCTTCGTCGGCATCTTGCTTATAGTACCTTGTGTAGTGGGCAAAAATGAGTAGAACTTGGAGCTATATTTTAGACTGACTTAAGCCGCTATCTCGTGAAATAATTTTACTCGTAATAAGTCACAGTATATCGGTAGGTGAAGAGATTTTGGCAGAAGATCAAAATCTTAGATATCTGACTAGTAAAAGACATTATCATGCCATGATATCTCTATTAAGCCACGAAAACTCAGCATCATGTTTGTTCCGAGTGAATTACAATTGGGCGCCTGATACCAGGCATTTATTTTTCGACCAACCTTGAGCCAATTCATTATTGTTGCGAATAACCCACTATTAGGCGGGACTTGCGAGTGAAATATCGCCAAAGAGCAGAGCTGCGATTGGCCAAGATAGCAGGGCTTCCAGCTCATTAAGTTATCAAAGTGAATCTGTGTGTTTGCAGATTCTCTGATAGTCTTGTATGGGCCGGGCAGAACTGCTACTTCATTGAAATACCAAAGTAAAGAGGTGAGCATTGTACATATTCCAGGCCCAAGGGCACGCAACATATAGGTGTAGAATACGATAAGTCTGGGTTTAAGTTTATGAGCATAGCAGCCGCAGGCTACATGTGGTTGTTGCGCAAAGATCCCATCGCGCTTCGGTTAGATATAAAAACTCATGGAATATCCAATGATTCATAAGACACGCGCAACTAATCTCACAGTTGTACTCCGTAAACTTCAATTTCTATTTAGCCCTGACAATTTGCCCTTTAAACGACAACTACTGTACTCGAAGTCTCGATCTAAAGCCTTGGCCTTCGTGCTAGTATTCATGGCCTTAATTTCCCCTGAATAAATAATTGCATCAATTCGGAGGACAGGGACTGGAAAACTGAACGTCATGTCCTCTGAGGACCTAGGAGTGAAATATTCTCCCAAAACCGAGTTAAGTCAAATTTCGTAAAACTATAGAAGTTGGCCCCCGACGCAATGATTAAATACTCTACACGAAATCAAATCTTTACTGCCGATAAATTGTATCCCACTAAACCCTCACCAAGCCAGAAATACGTCCCAGAGCATCTTGATTTTTCTGTTCACATCCCTCTTCCAATTAGTTTCTGGCCTTGACTGTCCTCTTAATCTACGCCGACGACGATATTGATGCCCGTCCGGGCAAAGAAACCGTCGCGCACAAAACTGGGAGGCAGATGTTCGGGATGGACGTGAGAGATAGTAGGAAAGATAGGCAAGATGATGCAAACGGAGGACAAAACCTTGAAAAGGCTGGTATTTCGACTTTTGGTAAAGAGTTATTCACATTGGGTGTTGTGCGCGCCAAGACGTATATGGCAAGGGTGTAGGCGAGACTGTGAACACCGCCATGGTTGGATGGTGCGGTGGTACATCTTCTTGGCCGGTCTGCTAAGTAGAGTCTGGATAGCTTCGACACATATCCCACTCGAGACAGTAGATCGCTGGTTCAAATCCGGCAAAACACAACCACATTTCTCGCGGCGCTGGTATGCATGGATGACGAAGGCATGCTTGAATGACCTGAGTTTTGTGAAACTTCCCTTTGGTGGGTACTCACGCAGGAGAATCAACTGTTTGTGAAAGCAAGCACATCTTGTGGTGATGTTTGCGAATAAAATCCAGAGCTTGAGAGTCTCTAGTATCGAAATAGTCATCCAATGTGTCTACCTCGCACCGAACACGTGTCAAAGCTAAATTGCTGAATACATATTATATGATTAAAAGAATTGCATCGACGTGGCCCATCGAGATATAGACTCTATTCTGCATTGAAGAAACTGCTGCGTGAGATACAACTAAAGGAGAGAGGGACGCACAGTTGGTAGCCCTGGCTTGACTCTTCAACCAAGAATACGGCTATCGACAGTGGTGTTGTGTGCAGTCTGCGCACCGAATTTCTTTGATTCGGATATCAATTTTTTTTTTGCATCAGATTTTAATTGCGTATGCAGCTATCTAGCTATGACACAATATCAAAGAAAAGTACAGAATAGATGATTCAACGTGAAGGAAGAGCACTCATGCCTCAGATTTCATTTGCAAGTACCACTGCGAAGTTATGAATGCTAAATAATACCTCAGTTCAGCCCTCGTCCGTGAATATCCACTCAGGGGAACGTCTCAAAAGCCTTGAATTATCCAGACATGCCTCCCACCATCAGTTAACTTTTCTCCGCGCGAAAAATGGTCGTAAATGTCTCCTTCCCAAGTGGAGTAGGTGCCCAGGTTACTCAAACTATACCGGAGAACACCGCCAGGAGGTAAACCACGGCACATTCCATCGTCGGCTTGTTTTTATAGTGTCAGCTGCACTCTCGCAAGCGAAGTTTCGGCGCGCACAAAGCTCAATTTGTAAAAACTCTTTGCCAAAATTCTAAATTACACGTCCGTCGAGAATGTATCCATCCTTTGCATCATCTTGTCAACTTGCCCTAATCCCTCTCACGTCCATCCCAAAGAGCTGTCTCCCAAATTTGTGCGCCACGCTTTGCTTCCTCCGTCGGGTATAAATATCGGCGTGGGCGTGTATTTGGTGGTCAACTGAGGCCAGAGAAGATCGAGGAGTGGTGTGGTCATTGGGATAAGGATGTACTAGGTCGTACTTGTAGTCTTGATGAGACTTAGGTAGGCGTCAAACTCGTTGCGAGCGAAAAAACGATGTGGAGGAGTAATTTGAATTTTTGCCTCGTGGGCCAACTTCTTTGATAATGCGAAATTTGACTAAACTTGGCTCTGAGAGAATGTTTCACTCCCACGTTCGTAGAGGACACCGCGTACAGGTGTTCAGTCTTGTATTCCTTCGGATATCAATGTGGGCATGCTAAAAATCCATGCAAATCTCCAGCCTGCTTAAGCGAGATTCTAAAGAGTCGCACATTGACGAATTTTCGCGACACTCATCAACAATCGAACACGCAAATCCTCACCATTAGAAATTAAAATCTACTGGAAGACTGTCAAAATGTCCAAAATCACAGTCGGTAAGTCTATCGCTGTCAATGAAGCTTTCTTGAAGCGCCTACTGACTCCCGCCCATAGCTGGAGTGCGCACCAACGTTCAACAACTCCTCGAGTACTCGCACGAGACAAAGAAGCGAAACTTCCTCGAGACTGTCGAGCTACAGATCGGCCTCAAGAACTATGACCCTCAGCGTGATAAGCGTTTCTCGGGAACCATTCGGCTGCCCGTCGTGCCCCGCCCGGGAATGTCAATTTGGTAAGTGAATACCTGGCATCACTCAAGACCAATCAGTGACATTGTAACAGCATCCTTGGTGACCAACACGACATTGATCGTGCCAAGCACGGTGGCGTTGACGCCATGTCTGCAGATGACTTGAAAAAACTCAACAAGAATAAGAAGCTCATCAAGAAGCTTGCACGGAAATATGATGCATTCGTTGCCTCTGACACACTCATCAAGCAAATCCCTCGTCTCCTAGGTCCCGGACTATCTAAAGGTAAATCTCAAATATCTAGCAATACGTATGAGGCTAAATCAACATAGCTGGAAAATTCCCAACTCCTGTGTCCCACAACGAAGATCTGGCCGGCAAGATTAACGAAGTCAAGTCAACCATCAAATTCCAACTTAAAAAGGTTCTTTGCATGGGTGTCGCTGTAGGCAATGTAGGAATGACAGAGGATCAGCTCATTGGTAACATCATGTTGTCAATCAACTACCTCGTTTCCCTCCTCAAAAAAGGCTGGCAAAATGTCGGAAGTTTGACCATTAAGGCTTCAATGTCGCCCCCAAAACGTTTATATTAGTTTTAGTATAAATATTATAGATCAAAATCTAAACCTAAATTATGCGTCGAGATTTCTCGTCAAAATGTCACCAAACCTGATTCCTATCAAAATTCGTGGATGATAGTCACACTTTGCAGAATGTAATTTTGATGCCGGCTCGCATAACTTGTCTCAAGATACAACGATATTCCGAAAGTCATTATCAGTCGGTAGACTGTACACAAGTGTATCTTTGTGGAGAAGTCTGTAAAGAAATTGAGGTGTAAACTAAAAATGGAATTGTGAATGTGGCAAAGTTGTAGGCTTTGCAGCGGTTTTCACAAAATCATGTGTTATTTACTATTTGTTTAATTTTTTGAGAACCCAAAGTTTTCCCCATATAATGTGATGTGTCATAGATCTGTGTTCACGGATGCATAATCATCTTTGGCTGTTCGAACTGAGATTTAATTATGTCTTACTCATCTTGGACGAAATGAATAAAATTTTCGTGAACTAAAACACTAAATTATTTCAGCAACAGTTATGTTATGCAAAGATTTTAGTTTATAATATATTTTTGCATTTAGAATTTGTGTACTACTATTTGATGTGGTGATTTCTTACAATTCAAAATGGTATGATGTTGTTGAACTAATTCATGTATTTCATTGTTAGTTGTTATCTAATACGGTATGTTGTTAGATCTCCACAGTCAAACTCAATAGAAAAGTTGTCAGAAGACTGATAAGAAAAGACCCAAACTTCAATCTATCGTGCCGGGAACGGAACCCAGCCCATACATCAACACTAGGTTAATTAGGCCACGCTCAGCAAGCTGCCGTAGCAGAGCACGAAATAAATAAAATGAACATGATTCAATTTTACCTATTGATGATAATGAGAAAAGATGGGTGTGGGTGGCGGCGAGACTTTATAGATGAAGTCTCGCGATTTCCGCGCTAAAGAGTATCCCTGCCGCGTGCTGTTTGTCCTGTTTGCATTTAGCCGTGGGCTAGACCGGTCTTCCATGGTAAGGGAAGAAGAATGTGGAGATTACCCCTAAGGCTCCAACCACTCAATTCCTTCCCATTATTTGCGAATTCCCCTCAGTAAATCTGCTCAAATCACGCCGGAATTTCAGGTCTGCGAGTAGAAACGAGTAAACTTGTAGTAGGCTTGATGACTTAATTATGTCATTACATCCCCCAATCCTGTTAGTAAGTAAATTTTAATCTGATATTTGCGACGCGCTATGTGATGTCTGGTATTTACGATCGCAACAAAACTCGTTACGGTTTAATCATTATGTGAGATTTTGAGGTAGCCTATGTCTTTTACTAGGAATAATTACAATAAGAATAAAAGTAGAGGGATAGACGGATGGATTGAATAGCACTACTGGTCAGGAGGTCGAAGCAGCGTCATTGTCACGGGTCAAGGAACAGGCGCTGGTGCAACTATGTGGTCGATAGTATGTAAATTATCATTCTGAAGAGAGAACTACTTCAGACTCTATCTATACATATATATATATCTACATTGTCTATGTGTTTGAGGCACAGTCCGTCCGTCTCGGATCCAATGGGATTCCTCACATGTGTTGGCCCTACTTGTTTTTTTTTAATCAGATTTTAATTGCGTATGCAGCTATCTAGCTGTGACACAATATCAAAGAAAAGTACAGAAAAGATGACTCAATTTACAAGAGGAGCACTCATGCCTCAGATTTTATTTGCAAGTACCACTGCGAAGTTATGGGCCCTGTGAAGGGACTTCACATTTGTTGTTCACAATTATGGGTCCAAAAATGAATTTATATTTTATCTAAGGAGGAGAATATTTACAACGCGCGCGCAAGATGTTTTGTTCCAATCGAGCGCGTTTTCCCGTGACACTAGCGCGCTTTTGTTCATAGACGGAGCCGGATAGTTCCGGATCCACATACAAGGCTACGGCCTGTAACAGGCCCTACTTGTTGTAACGCCTCAATGTGTTGTAGCTGTATGGTCAAATATTGCTGCCCTGCCAAACTAGATGCCAATGCCTTGATATTATGTTGAGTGGCTTCATGTATCCGCGCATTGATGTCAATCAATCGTGCGCTACCAATGTTAGGCCAGGCTCATGTTGACCAACATCCGCTACAGGGACCAATCGGCTCACCAGCCGTTACAGTCATGAAGTGATGACTCTTGATAGTACACGGCTTCTCACCAAGTATTAGGCCTGGGGGAAAGTTATCAGTCAGTAGATTCACAAAGTGGACCAAAGGCTACGAGTAGCTGTTAGTAGTGGCTACAGATATCTTTTCTCCTTATTCAGGTTGATAAATCGTCTTCTTCAACACCATATTGGTTGCCTTTACGATTATTAAGCCGGCCAGCTCGGCTCGTAAGCATAGCTGCGTCGAAGTACCACTGCACCATCCGACCATAGGGTACAACAAATGGTGGAAGCGGCCGCCAGCGATCTATCTTAAACGCGCCAGGGGCATAGGACCGGTTATTCTACTTGTGCTTTGATGAGCGTATAAGATTGCAAAATAGAAGGGCAAGATTGAACACCTGTACGCGGTGTTCTCTACGAACCTGGGACTCAAATATTCTCTCAGGGTCAATTTCAGTCAAGTTTGGCAATATCAAAGTTGGCCCTCGAAGCAACGATCCAAGACTCTCTACGAAATAAAACTTTCACTCCAAACGGGATCGACTTCTATCTGAGTCTCATCAATTCTGCAAGTACGACCTAGTTCATCCTCATTTCAATTACTTCACCTCTCTTGGGCCACCTCTGGCCTCAGATGGTCACTGATATCCGCCCGCGATATTACGAATACCCGTAGGAGGACAAATATCGTGGCGCACACATTTGGGAGCAGGTTCTTTGGGACGGACGTGAGAGGGATTAGGAAAAGTTTACAAGATGATGCAAAGGATGGATACATTCTCGACGGACGTGTAATTTAGAATTTTGGCAAAGAGTTTTTACAAATTGAGCTTTGTGCGCGCCGAAACTTCGCCTGCGAGAGTGCAGCTGACACTATAAAAACAAGCCGACGATGGAAGGTGCCGTGGTTTACCTCCTGGTGGTCTTCTCCGGTATAGTTTGAGTAACCTGGGCATCTACTCCACTTGGGAAGGAGACATTTACGACCATTTTTCGCGCGGAGAAAAGTTAACTGATGGTGGGAGGCATGTCTGGATAATTCAAGGCTTTTGAGACGTTCCCCTGAGTGGATATTCACGGATGAGGGCTGAACTGAGGTATTATTTAGCATTCATAACTTCGCAGTGGTACTTGCAAATGAAATCCGAGGCTTGAGTGCTCTTCCTCTACTTTGAGTAATCTTTTATGTACTGTTGGAAATGGAGACACGGAGTGTTGTGGACGTATGGGCCCTCCATTTCGTCTAGGTTCCCGACACGATCTCGTGTGTATTTAAGAGGTTGGAACAGGTAATATGGTAGCGCTTCAGGCTACCTATTGGACATATGAGCGGCTGTATGGCGTGGGCGCAAGGAGGTTATTGGGGGTTTTCTATGCCTAGAAGGCGCCACACTCGTTTATGCTGTGGCTTAGGCTCTGTGTCGCTTACACTTGTACTTGTTGCGCACACTTCCCACACCTTTAGCTGTAATCCGAACATGACACTCTTTTAGTCAACTTCTACTTTCGTTCCATGAATGTTGCGCCCATTACATTGTGCGATATTTCCAACATGTACTTTTCTTTAAAAACTTGTCATAGCTAGATAGCTGCATACGCAATTAAAATTTGATGCAAAAAAAACTACCAGAATACAGTAGGGGAGGAATGAAGCGTTTAGCCGACGGATGGTGCCCAATGAATGCGAGGGGTGCATTCTTGATGGAACCTTATATCTCGGCGGCTCGCTTGCTGTGAGACTTGGGGATTCGCTCCGACTTGGAGTTCAGGAACCTCATTGATATCTGAAGATTTTACTACCACACTCAAGTAGATGTAGCCGGTCTTCTGTTTCTGCGAACAGATATGAATTATATTTGCAATTTGTTGTAATCTAACGCTTTTCATCCTAGGACTTCATGATGAGCAGTAGTTGTATAGTACGTGACGCCATGCGGGGGATAAGGAACAGGATGGCGAAAGCCGCTAGCCGGATCTAAGCGATCTGGCCCACTTGTAGATGGAGGAATCCCATTTGTATATGGACAATACAATCCTAACTAGTAGAACAACAATAGTAAGGAACTCATACATCCATACCTCAGTTATCTCATACATCGTGACCCATAAAACTCACTCTCATATCTATCACTAAACGAAAAAGCTTTAACACAATTATTTAGCAATGAAACAAAAGATAAAGTACAGGATAGATGACTCAGTTGAAATAGAGGACAATTATGCCTCGGGTTTCATCTACGAGTATCAGTATGCATGAATGAATGAAGGTTTATTCGTGACGAGCACAAGCCCTGCACTCAAAGAGCATGACACGGAGAAGACTAGCTTCTCCGGCGACTATATACGAAGATAACTCAGTTTGACATCTGAGCTACTCATGTAGTGGGTGCATTCGCTGATGCCACTGGAGACCTTGGTGCTAGGGACTCTCACCCTTCCCTCAACCGTTAATATCCACCAAACGGAAAACATGAAAAACCATTTGCTACCCTAGCATGCCTTTGTCATATTTTATATAGCCGCCGCGCGAGATATGGCTTCATAGTTCTCCCTTTCTCGAGTGAGGTAGGTGTCCAGGCTACCCAGACTTTAATTTGGGGAGATGACGTCCAGGAGGCGGACCAAAACACCTTCCATCATTGCCTGTTTTTAAAATGTCGGTTGCACTATCCGGAATTGTGGTCTCTGCGCCCACAGACATCTTTAAGTCGAAAACACTCGAAAAATGTGCGACCCAGCATGCCCATTTGTAACTTCTTCACTCGTTCGTCCAACGTTCCAGCTGCCTATCCTTTCTCAAGATATGAAGCCCCATTAGAGCAAGGGTCCCCCATAGACCAAGACCCGAGCTTTATAGATTATGACTTGACTTCCTCCTCGCGGGTATACATAGCATCGTAAATGTGTAGTGGGAGATGGCCGATTTTTGATGAGGCAAATGCTCCATTGCAATTGGAGTAACGCCTTTATCGCTATTTGAGGCAAGGTGGTGTATTTGGATTGAGGTGGAGGACTTGCGTGAGAATGATAGGTCAAACATTGACGAGAAGTCGTCGATTTTAGATGTGCTTGTGAGTGCTTTCGACTTCGATTTGGATGCGATTCTTGTTGGCTATCCCAGATATGCAGAGCATACCGAGCGATTACACCGGCACCACTGGAATGTGAAGAATTCGTCTTTGCCGGCGGGTATCAGTATGATATTGTCGAAGCTTTTTGTTTACCTCAGGATAGCCCTCATCCGTGAAGAGGGGGACTATTTTATACACCTGTTAATGATATTTTCTACGAACCTCCAGCTCTGGCCGCAGAGTCTGCAGAGCTGAGATTGAGTGACATAGTCCTCGCTTCGATGAGGATTTCCAATCGCATTCGCTGTCTGTATCGTCTTCATCTCTCAACACATTCCCCTATCACCATGATCATGAGGCTAACCACAATCAGATCAGATGGCAGGGTCGAAGTCCTACTTATCATCCACTCTTGATCATGGAAGGAAAGCAATCCGATGAGTTTCCGGAGCGTACCAAGCACCCAATTCGGAGATGATGGATTGAATCAAGATGGCCTCGATTGTTACAAAGAAAGGGAATGCGGACGAAAATGCGCTTTTCATGTGGTCCCGGTGTACGGGTCTTGTACGACTGGGACTGCAAGGTTTTTTGGACTTTTACAGCGGACTCAGTTTACAAAAGGTGCAATATTAATTTAGTTCACAATTAGCTGAAGAGACCATCGGCCGATTGGTGTAATGGTTAGCACGTCGGATTCTGACGCATGTAAAATTCCGGAGATGCTGGTTCGATTCCTGCATGGGCCTGAAGAACTCCTCTTACTATCTCAGAAGGAAAGTAATGTACGACGTAAAGCAATCTGTTTTTGGATCAGATTTTAATTGCGTATTCATCAATCTAGCACGATATAATCTCGGAGAAAATTATACAAAACACGACTCACCATACGAACAGAGCACTCAAGCCTCGGATTTCATTTGCAAATACCACTGCGAAGTTATGGTGGCTTTCTATTTACCCCAAGTCAACCCTCATCCATGAATACTCAGCCAGAGAAAAGTTTCAGGCCACCTAAGATGTCCAAACACGTCTCCATCATCCGCTGACTATTATCTACGCGAACAATGAATTAATTTGGCTTTGAGAGAAATTTTTACCTTAGCATTTGAAGAGGGCACCGCGTATCGGTGTTCTGTCTTTATCCTCCGCCGGCCTATCGTTGTAGGAATCAAGCTGAGGCCAGACCTAGTGATGGCTAGTGTCTACAGAGCGGGACTAAATTGATAATTGTTGAGAAAGTTTGCTGGCTTAGGGCAGATAAGGCATCCCCCTGCTACCTTTTATGATCTTAGTTGGCCTCTTCAGTGATGGCGCCAAGCCCCTTGCGAGACTCGAGGACTGTGCGTATTCTTGTGCTAGAATTTCTACTGGCCTCACGGTTGCAACTAGGATAAATAACATGGCCTACTGACAGGTTTAACAGAGTCCATCGATTCTATGATCCTCGTCTAGAACACACTATTGCAGATCCCGAAGGTTGAGTGCGGTCCCACAAAATAAATCATGACAGTTAAAGACGTCAAAAGATCGGCATGTCCATCATATTAATGCCAACATGAACGCATCGTGTCGACATGTCTAATGAAGTCAAGCACAGCGGTAGTAGAATCACTGCAGCTCACTTTGTGCTTGGCCATGGATTTTGGCTGGATTGTGTTGACCCCAGAATAACGGGCTTTGCGCCTGGAATGAGTATGGCATCTAGAACTGCAGGAATGGCTCCGCCTCAATCATTTAGGAAACAAATCAACCATCAGGTAGAATCGATGTTGCAGGCAATGATTTTGAAGATGGCAAACTACAACTTTTCACCCAAGTCATGGCCGCAAAGGCTTATTTACTTACAACCTACCCCATGCGTCATCCAAAGTGGAGGGTCCCATCCAAGGTTCACGCGCCCCGACCATCCGACCTTTCCCCTATTCCAAAGCGATTTTATGAGATATTGCCAGTGTTATGTGTAAATCTAGGATGACAATTTTGATTACACAAGCTCATACTCTGGATTAAATTCGGAAATACTAAGATCAGGCACTTTTTTTTGACTATAGATAGTCAAGCTTTCTGCGCAAGTGCTTAGTTTTGCTAGAGTCATGGCTCTGGAATTTACGATTCAAGAGGTCATGATTTATACGCATCGCTTTCGGAATATGTGAAATTCTAGATACGTAAGCTAATAGATTAGACGATCAGTCGTGGTACGAAATGCCACGTTGCATAACACAAAGTCATCTTTGCTACAGCAAGAGATACTTGTGATGAAGACCTCATCGTTTGCTTGCACTTGGTTTGCTGCTTTAATCGTACTAGCGTAGTATTTTGCAAAGAATATCATTGATTGCCCAATACTTTTTAGAGGCAATAATCCGTAGGAGTCCCAAGATCTCCCATCTTCTAGTCTTCATTTGACAGGACATGGTCTGGCCCCAGCATCGCCCGTTTGATGCAGGGAAAGATTTAAACATCGATGATCATTATATCCATAGGGCCCCATTAGTTGATATAATTATTCTATTTTGGATTGCAGGGTAATTGCATCCCTCCAGCGGCCCTGTGAACCCGCTCAAGGGGCGAAAGCTTTTTCCGTCCAAACATTCCACTTATGAATCACACACTAATGCTCGGACTGTTGTGCATTAGAATCAGTCATACCCCATTTCTTGGGAGGCAGGTGTCCAGGCCCTATGGCATTGAGCGGGAAGACCGGATCGATTGATAGCCCTGGACATCTGAAAACGAGATCCCTTGTCCGAGGGGATGCGCCCCTAAGCCTTTTAATAGCGTAGAGCACAGGCGTTTCTTACGACATGAAGGCCATCGCGCTTGCCTGCTATAGTCTACAGATTGACGCGAATCCACATCTCTCGCACCGGAGCGTTTGAGAATCTTGAACGTGAAAAGGTGAAAGACACGCAACTCTATTACCGTTGCAGATGATAGCTCTGTCAGCAGTGCTTCGACCACCGGTAAGTACCTCGTCGACTTTAGCATTATGCTGAGGACTCTCTGCTTTACTCATGCTCTGCATAGTTATATTTGTTACATTTGGTAATGATAGGCACTCCTGCCTGATTCGTGCTCGATGATCCGATAGAGTGATGTCGCGTGGTCTTTGCCGATATTCTTTCAATGACGGCACATCTCTGATTGTGCAATCAACAGTCAAAAGAAGAAATCAGCTATGCTTGATTCGGAGAACGATAAAGTCAATTGGCGCTGCGAGGCATTTCCTCGTGGCTTTGTCTACTCCAGGGTCGCGTCCACGCGTTGTCGGCTAATATTTTACATCACGTGATATAAGAATGAGTTGTCTCTTTCCCAGCATTGCTAACCAGCCCCTACTCAGCTCGTAATGCTCCAGTGTTATACAATAGTGATTCGTTCCAGTGGACCAGAAAGGACAAGTCTATCAATTATTTAAACTTTTCATAACTCTGAGCATGATGATTGCCAGCAAGACGAAGAATAATATGGCCTGTAATTAAAGATAAAAGGGCCAACAGATAATAGTTGTGAGTTGAGACCAATATAAATAGAATTGATTAGCCAAGAGTAAGTATGGATATTGTGAATGTAGTCGAGAGCATCATCATGTTAGACAGGATACAACTGCGCGATATACATATACACGTGTCCTGACCCTGCCCATCATCACCCATCCCGCACTGCCATGAACACCATTCATCACTGCTATCCATCGCAATCATGAGTATCAACATGAGTTACTATTATACGCTATGTTTGTGTTGGTCCGTACCAAGAGATAAATGTTGACCAAGTGTTCTTGCGAATGAAGTCTAAATCTTTAAAGCATAAGTGAAAGTGAAAAAGTAGACCAGGCGCTCATGTGAGCAAGCTTCTAATCTAACTTTGAGCTAGGAAAGCCGCTGCTCTTTGGCTATGATCAGCAGATTTAGTGCCACGCTTTTCTATCTTGAACGTGTTATCAAGGAGAGTAATTGCTGTCATAGGATTATCAAGGTGTCTATTTTTTACTCTTAAGAAGGACTATATATGAAATTTAGCCTAAGTTTGGACTGTGAATAACTCAGCTACTAAAGATTAGAAGTGTTTTGTAGTGCTCTTGCTATGCTACTTAAGCTAGAATGCCGCTCCACAGACAGACGTTTATCAAAGCGTTTCGATAGGCTATCACTGATGCCAACTCTAACGTTGACGTATATATATTTGGATGGCGGTCGGTTGTAGCTCACCTACTCTGTCGGCTAAGATGTTGCGCATCGACCCTCATGCTTCACAGATGGCACGGTTCGTAGATTGGGAATAAAGATAGCTTATTTGATACATCTTCGGTGGGTCGATCCATATCTCGCACTTTATCTATTTCCGGGCCAAGGGTTGACTCGTTAGTAGATCTTTGTCATGTCCGCCAAGTCTGTAGAATTCTATGACGCCTGATTTTCTAGTCGACCGTCTGGGTTTCCAGTTGCGAGGAAGGTCGTGAGGCAGGGATCTTCTTCAACCTGCTGCGGTTCACGGTGGCAAATTGAGAGCTGTTGGAGGGAGATAACCGAGAAACAAGACCATGAGAAAGAATAATTAATCGAATTGTTAAATTCTTTGGAAATGATGCAAATAAAGTTTCCCTACACAAAGCCATAATACTAGTGTAGCATAAGTAATTGCCTTAGGGTCCCAGAATTAACTTCTTCCAACTATTTGCTCGACAACTTGAGGATTTCAGTCTCCTCAAAGTTCATTGAAGATTCGAGCAAAAGTGAGGGGCTCTGATACTACAACATCGTTGTTCAGGGCTGATTGGTACATGCTATTCATCAATAGAGATTATCTGAAGACGACCCGTCACTGTCCGTAGTCCGCTCGCTTGTCCCGCGCATCGAAATCCATGCCCTTGTTCGCAGTTGGTCCAGCGCACTGCCTGCTGCGCAAAGACACTCACATCAACGCAGCCAAAAATCGCACGAACCTCCCGTCGCAGAATCAGTAACCGCCTTGATATGAATTGCACTCTGGCGTAAAATTTAGGCATAACCTCATTCGACGCTCATTACGGCTAATAAGGTTCCCACGATTCGAAATCCGGATTTCCGAGTGAGGCATAGTCGACTTCAACGTAATTTTGGCCAGATACCAATTTAGGGCAGAAAGATGAAGACTCTGGTCCGATCAATAATGAAATGTAGAATTTCATATGAGGTAATGAAGAATTAAGGGAAATTGTTTCAAAGAGGAGAGCGAATGCACAGGTCATTCCCCGCACGAGCTTTGATGAAATCTATGCGAGCGACTTATAGCGTCGAAATTGTGTCCTTCCCGCGACCTGTAGACTCTGGGGTAGGATATTCCTCACCAAAAGCGCTGAGCTGGGCTTGAAAGCTCCAAAAATAATACGTTTACATCAATGCAATACCTCTACGTGTTCGGTAATTCTCACACGTACATGGGCGCCAACGGCGGATCTTCCAGATTCCAGTCAAAACACGATCAGCGTCCCGCTCGGCTTCAAGAAAAATTCATCTGGATAATCGGAATCTAACTGGACTGGTCGCTCATTTGATAGCTAGACTTCCGGGACGAGACGCTGTAACTCCTAGAACCATACTAAATCTGCGTTGCGGCAACATTTTTTCAGCTCAAACAATTATGGATCTTTGAAACTCGACTTTCGAAGAACCAAGTCTGTCTCTACCGCCACTCTTTTACATCTTTCATCAAACGTTTACGCCTCCCTCGATGTGTTAGAACTACCCAGGCGCCCGCCGAAATCGCTCATTTCATCACCATTATTCCGTCGAGTTCACCTTAGCTATGCAAAGCCTTCTCGTCAGAGAAAGCGATATTCTGGAAATAAACAGAGATTCACAACTCTCAGGAGTGACATATACTGCTCTAATCATTCCGTGGATCGCTATTTCTCTAAGGGTCTACACCAGGTTAAAGATACAAAAACTGTTTGGCACGGATGACTATCTCGCTGTAATATCTTTGGTTAGTTATCTGCTACTATATTACCCATCGAACTTTAGGCTGATCTCTCTAGTTTGTTCTTACGACTCTCTGTGTTATTTTAATTAAAACCGGCACCCATCTTGGCCTCGATACCCACCGGGTCGACATTACTCCGCATTATTTAGTAAAACTTTCATGTTACACATTCACTTGTGAGATTCTCTACATAATTACAATTGCCCTTACCAAACTAAGCATCGGATTCTTTTTTCTTCGACTCACAACCAGAAATTATCAAAAACATGTAATAAATTTCACTATAGCTATAGTATTCATTCTCTCAATAATTTATATTTCATTTACTATTTTTCAATGTCAGCCAGTAAACTACTTTTGGCGTCAGCATGAGACCATTCCTCCACTAGGAACATGTCAGACAAGAAAACATGTCGTCAATTTGACCTATGCTCACGCAGCTATGAATTGTGCCACTGACTGGATCTTTGGAATCTTGCCATTTCTCTTCATCAGGAAGCTTAATCTAAGTCCGAGGATCAAACTATCGGTGGTGCTTATTCTTTCCTTGGGTTTTTTGTGAGTATTCCCCTTCTAGCCTTCTCTTGAGTGAAGAGCTAAAGAACGCAGTGCTTCCATTGCAACTATAATTCGTATAATATATTTGAGTCTTCTAGGGGGAAGTTCTGGCTATACATGGGAGAGCATAAATCTTATCAAGTGGTCTATAATTGAACCATCTGTTTCATTGACAGCAGCTGCGTTGGCGACAATGCGACCGTTATTTCAGGGATTATTTTCACCTAAAAGTCGCCTGCCCAGACTCAGCATCAGTGTAAGAGAAGGATATGCAACAGCTCCAGGCGACAGCTACCCTAACGAGTTTGCTATTATGCTCGGGCTCGCAGTCTCGCCCGGTGTTAAGACTACGGTCTATGCGGAAAACACACTGGATTCCTATTGTTCCAGAAAATCTGCATGGAGCGAATGGCGAGAAAGTAGTGTGGGCCTCGTGAGCCCAATATGGAAATCTTCTTGGCGCGGCTCTACCAAGAATGAAGACGAATTTCAAAGGCACACCTTTGACGCTGTTCAAAGCACCACCAGTCTAGGACTAGGTGATCTGGAAGATGGAAATTGGGTTGTTCACAGAGATTCATCTTCCGGTATAACTAAGACCACGGTGATAACCCGACAGATAGGAAAATGAACAGCAAATTTTCATGTAGGGAAAGCTTGAGACGCTCTTGGCATAGTAGCCGCCTAGATAATTGGGAGACGAGATATCAAAAAACCATCTCAGAAGATGGGAGAGGGATAAAAATCTAGCTAAAACAGGCTACGAGATAAGTCGGCGCCTTGTGTAGATGAGAGGGCTGGTGATGGCGCTGGGGGGCGCAAATACAGAGACGGGTAAACCGCGTCGACAAGATAATGGTTAATTTCGAGCAAGTTAGCTCACGGTAGATTAACGATAAATATGTGCCTGATAGGCTCCTACAATAACAAGCATCAAGTGCCGAGGGGAAGAATATCAATCTGGAAGACTTAGCCATTCAGAAATATGCAATTTATCCTTGACCCAGTGATTTTATATAGAAGCAACAGAGGGTGGTTGCTACTCATTCATCAGCAGAAAAATGCATCTGATTGAGTCATGTCATATACTACCATGCACATGATGTATGGCACATTTCACTGCCACCTCCAGGGAGATGGGTTGGGGTTACAGTGAAGGCGAGGCACGCTGAAACGCTAGATACCTATCCTCCGAGAAGACTTTTCTCAATACCTGTCAGTGGTGTCCCCTGCTAGCCCTCAGCTCTCACTGTAGAGCCCGCAGAGCCGAGATTGTGTAACTAAGCCCTCACTTCGATGAGGATTTTCAAACGCTTTCACGGTCTGTATTGTCTTCATCTCTCAACACATCCCCTATCACCATTATCATGAGGCTAACCACGATCAGATCAGAGATCAGGATCGAATTCCTACTCATCACCCACCCTTGAACATGGAGGAAAAGCCATCCGATGAGTTTCCGGAGCGTACCAAGCACCCGATACGGAGATGATGGATTGAATCAAGATGGCCTCGAATGTTACAAAGAAAGGGGATTTGGACGAAAATGCGCACCTCAAGTGGTCTCGGTGTCTAGGCCTCGCCTGGCTGGGGCTGCAGGTTTTTTGAGACTTTGCCCGGCGCAAGTAGTTCCCAATGCTACCATTTTTTTGGCTAGAAGGTTCCGTGGAAAAGATGGCTGAAATTCCACAGGTATGTACTGAGCTGAATGGCTATTGTTGAAGATATATATGGTCACAAAACTGTACTGCTAGTAAATGCCTACAGCCTTTTGGTATGCTTGTAATATTATCTGCCAGGTTCTTCATTTATTGTACATTCTATAGGTTCTAGTCTAGATCTGCATATTAATCAAGTCACACGGATACTAAGGCTTCGTGACTGATACTTCAGCTATTCGTCATGGGCAATATATCGATGATCTGTCAAGTAGCAGAAAAGGATTGGAGCACTGTGTAAAGTGTAGCCTGGGTTAGAGAGGAGCCCAATGTGTTGGACAGGCTAAGACTCGGGTAGCGCAACAAACAACAATAAGATAGCCCGCAGAGATCAGTAGGGCTATTGAACTTGATTTGATTTAGTCCGAATTGGCGCCCTATGGGCCCATGCAGGTGTCTACGAACTCTATTGTTTACAGGGGAGGAAAGCTTTGTGGTGAAAAACCCTTCAACTTTTCGATTTGTTAACACTCTAACGTTGTGTCACCTTCAAGAAGTGCACTAACACTGTTATGTTCAGTGCAGATACCGTCGACTTTCTTGCTGCTGGCAGGAGATCATCTTTCCCCTACTCCTCTCTCTCTGGCCCACCTGGTGCAGGCCATGACCCCGTGCTTCGCATTCTGGAACGGACATCCATATTGGCATCGTGGGTTATCTACTCCTGGAACTTTTCTTCTGCGCAGGTAGGAATTGAATCCCATATGTTCGCTTCTCATCTGCATGGCCACGCTGCTCCGGGCCCTGCTCAGGTGGTTATGGATAAGGGAAGGCGTCTCACTTTGGCTCATTCTAGTCCTTCCTATTTTACCATCTGTGAAGATATTTCAGTAGGGCTTTTGTTGCGCCGATTCGGCAGGCTTACCACCATCCCTGAGCTCTGTGTGCACCACTACTCGACTAGTCTATCTGCACAGTCCGAACAGTGCGTTGTGCGTGCAGTAAGGGGAGGTTTGCTCATTGCACGGAAGCCAATAATGTCATCGTTATGCAATGTCCCGTGACCGCGGAGGAGTGGGTGGGTCTGAAGGTTCTTTGTTTTATGCATCAGATTTTAATTGCGTAGGCAGCTATCTAGCAATGGCACAATTGAGGTGCCTGATGGATTAATTTGTGAGGGAGAGAGATAAGCCTAGCTTTGTGATGGCGTAGGTTGCGGGTGTCTCGTGGCTCCAAACTACCAATATGTGTAGTAGAGCTTGAGACTGGATGTAACTTGATTTTCTATTAATACAGGGTATCGTCTGTTTAACTACAGTATTCCTTATCCTGCGCCCAGATTCCAACGTGAACAACATTACATAAGCATTACAATTTATCAGAGCCTCTTTTTTTTTTAATCATTTAATGTGTATTCAGCTATCTAGCTATGACACATGGCCGGTGCTATGTATACATGTTGGATGAATCTTTTGACATTAGAGACACTCATACTCTGGATTTCATTCGCAAATACCACTCTGAGGTATGTTCGCTTACACAAACAGTTGACCCCCCTCCGTTAGTACCCACCAAAGGGACGTTTCAAAACCTTTGAATATCCAAGCATGCCTTCGTCATCCATGCATACAAACGCCGCGAGATAAGTGGTTGTGTTTTGCCGGATTTGAACCAGCGATCTACTGTCTCGAGTGGGATATGTGTCGAAGCTATCCAGACTCTACTTGGCAGACCGGCCAAGACGATGTACCACCGTACCATCCAACCATGGCAGTTTTTAAAGTGTCGCCTGCGCTCTATGAGAGCCTCGTACTTATCTAGAGGCCTGTCCGACCTGGATCCTCACGATATAGGAGAAAATGTACAGAGAGTGTGTGTGTTTTATTGTACTACTTGAGTCTATGACTATCTAGCACATTGGGCTCCTCTCTGACCCAGGCCACACCTTGTACAGTGCTCCTATCCTCTTTTGTTACTTGAAAGATCATTGATATATTCCCCTTGATGAATAGCCATTCAGCTCAGTATTTACCCGTGGAATTCAGCCACCTTTTCCACGGAACCTTCTACCCATAAAAAATAAAAATGGTAGCAATGGAAACTGCGTGCACCAGAAAAATTCTCAAAAAACCTGCAGCTCCAGCCAGGTGATGCCTAGACACCGGGACCACCTGAGGTGCGCAAATTCATCTATATCTCCATTCTTTGCAACATTCGAGGCCATCTTGATCCACTCCATCATTTTCGTGTCGGGTGCTGGGTAGGCTCCGAAAACTCACGGATGGCTTTTCCTCCATGTTCAAGGGTGGGTGACGAGTAGGGCTCCGACCCTACCATCTGATCTGATCGTGGTTAGCTTCATGATAATGGTGATAGGGGAATGTGTTGAGAGATGAAGAAGATACAGACCGCGAAAGCGATTGGGAATCCTCTTCGAAGTGAGGACTTTGTTACTCAATCTCGGCTCTGCAGACTCTACAGTGAGAGCTGGAGGTTCGTAGGGGACACCACTGACAGGTGTTGAGAATAGTCCCCCGAAAATGTACAGAAAAGATGACTCAACGGTCTGAAGGTTGAGGCCGACGATGCCAACACATAACAAATAAATTATTTGATTGTCCTGCTTAAGCGTCTCGAGGCCCATGCGGGTTTTATCGGAAGAAATGTACTTTAAGCAGGATGACACATTTTGACGTCTGGAACACCCACACTCAGATTTCATCGGCAGTTACCACTCGAGATCAACCCTTACGGCCTACAACCTCTTCCGTGCATGTTGACCACAGGGAAAAGCGGGAAAACCCTGTGGTTATCTGTACGTGATTTTCATCATGCTGTGGACATAATACCTTTGCGAGAGAGTGTGCCGTGGGTTACTTCCTGGATTCAAATCAGTTACCTTCTATTTGAATTGAGGTAGGTGTCTAAGCTACCCAAGATCTAGCTGGGAGGGTGACCCGCACGGTGCACCACTGCGCCATCCAACCCACCAACACTTGCAGTCGGAGAAAATTTTATGGACTGGCACTGTCAAGGAGTCGGAGGATTGAACACCTGTACGCCGTGTCCTCTACAAGACTGGGAGTGAAATGTTCTCTCAAAATCAAGTTCAGTCAAATTTCGCAATACCAAAAACGTTGGCCCACGAGGCAATGATTCAAGATACTCCACCATGTGAAATTGTCACTCCCGGCGACATTGATCCCTACCGAAGCCTCATCAAGTCTGCAAGTACAACTTGGGACATCCTAATCTCCATGACCACTTCTCCCTTCGACCTTCTCTGGCCACTAAGTATATACCCATGACGATATTTTCACGCGACGGGTGAAGCAAAGCATGGTGCATAAATCTGGGGTACAGTTCTTTGGTATAGACGGGAGAGAGATCAGGACAAGTTTACAAGACGATGCAGAGGATAGAGACTATCTTGGCGGGTGTCAAATTTTGAATTTCGGCAAGGAGTTTTAGAAATTCAACTTCATGCGTGCCACTCAATTGCGAAAGTGCAGCTGACACTATAAAGACAAGTCAACGTTGGATGGTGCGATGGTCTGGCTCCTGGCGGTGCTATCTGGTATGATTTGAGTAGCTTGGACACCTACTCCACTTGGGAAGGAGAAAAGTTGATGGATGACGGAGGCATGTCTGGATAACTCAGGGTTTTTGAGATGTTCCCCTGAGTGGGTATTCACGGATGAGGGCTGACTTGGGGTGAAGAAACAGCTGCCACAACTTCGCAGTAGTACTTTCAAATGAAATCTGAAGCATGTGTGCACTAGCTGTGAGCTGCTCTGTTTATTTACGTGCTAGCTACATGTCACCTATCGCACTCCTACTGGAGCTTAAGCACATGTGGGACCGGGCCGGATCAGGTTAACTATCGTAAAGTACAGATATACCTCGTCCCATCTCAGACTTCACCCATGTGTTGAATCATACCAAGCCTGATCCTCCAGAAACCCGCTGTATAGGCTCCGTAGCGTAGATTCCTACTTCGTACACGTCCCATTTCCATCATGACTTTCCCCATTAGGGCATGTCTAGGCAGGTGATGTGACGAGTGTGGAGGTGGGTCGCAAGCGTAGGGTCGACTGAGAAATGCGTCGTCGCAAATGTAAAGGGAGTTTGAGAGATGTTGGATGTTTGAATACGAGCCCTAGATAAACCTAAGCCCATGCGTGAATCGTATGTTGGTGGTGATGAGTTTTGCTTCGACTTTCTCGCGGTTGCGTCATCTCTGCCGACGCATTTTTCGACCAAAATACCGAGTCCAACTTCTCCGAGCCGAAAATCCACCCGCCCCAGCTCATGACAAAATTTCGGCTCCGACATAATTTTCACTCGCAGACACGTAGAGAGCGCCACTGGCTGGTTATTATTGATAATTCATTCTATTGTCCTTTCTGAGTCTATGACTATGTAGGACTTGCAGGTCCTCTCTGCCTACAGGTCAAGGATACCTATACCAGTAGTGTATCCCTTCCTATGCCTCCCATACAGCTCCCATCAAACAGTACCACCCCTCACAAGTCCTCATTCGATCATACACTAAGAGGAGCCATCAGCCCTTCATTATCTCCCCTCTCCAGCCAACAGAACGATGGCCATTTGCGGGTGTATTGCGGCCGGGAAAAATCGCCAAAACCACTGGGTGCAGGGCTCTTCTAATACCGACATTAGGACTTAATCCGAAGACATAGTGCCCCTTCTGAAGCGTTCGAAGAGGCCGGCCAGCTGGGCGCTGCAGACTTGTGGGTACCTCGGGAAATTCACCCTCTGCCTTTCTAGCCTCCTTCCAACTCCTTCCCTAAGGTCGTGCTGAAATGTCAGAAAAGTCTTGACAGAGCGTGATTGCTGTATAGTAGCTTAGCCCAACTTCTTTTGTGCTG
The DNA here is from genome assembly GCA_905067625.1 of Blumeria graminis f. sp. triticale. Classification (NCBI taxonomy): domain Eukaryota; kingdom Fungi; phylum Ascomycota; class Leotiomycetes; order Helotiales; family Erysiphaceae; genus Blumeria; species Blumeria graminis. The sequence goes on along the minus strand of LR898472.1, from coordinate 13,155,118 downwards.
TCCAGGGCGCTGGGGAGTGCCGTTGACTCATCGACAATTGAAGCCCTCCTGGCTAGTTAACCGAAACCTTGGTCTAATCGCCCACAAACGTTCCAAAGTTGAAAACTCCTCGAAAATGCCAGTCCCAGCATGCCCTTCAGAGACCTCTTTCCCCTCTCGCTCCACATCTTAGCCGCCTGTCCTTCCTCAAGATGCAAGCCCCATTAGAGCAACGGTCCCCCATGAACCAAGACCCCAACTTTGTATATTATGACTTAATTTCCTCCTTGCGCGTATACGTAACGTCGTAAATTTGTAGAGAGTGATGGCTGATAATGAATGAGGCAAGCTCCTGTTTGCAATTGGAGCAACTTCTTTATTGGTCGTTAAGGCAATGCGGTGCGTGGAGAGGTTACGGTAGAGGACTCTCGTGAGAATGAGAAGACCGGCATTGATGAGAAGTCGCCGATTAATAATGTGTCTGTGTTTGCTTTCGACTTCGATTCAGATGCGATTCTTCTTGGCTATCCCAGATATGCAGAGCATACTGAGCGAATACACCGGCACCACTGACGGGTGTTCAGCCTTCGTCCTCCACTAGCTGGGTTTTGATTCATCCATTATTTAGGGTTTTCCTCTGATATTCTATCGTAGTTATACAGCTACATACAAAATCGAAATTTGATGTAGGTAAAGTGTGAAAGTGTGGCGGTGATTTACATGTCACATACATGAATTCTTGATGCCTCACAACATGTGTATACAGTGTGAGCGAAGCTGGGGAGTCGTTGATTGGGGTACTAATGTAATTGTTGGAGAAAAAGATCCAGGTGTCGGATTTCACACGATTTCCATTAGGAAGCAATCCTCACTATCTACAAGAAAACATGGATGATGAAAGTTTATTCGTGACGGGCACAGGCCCTGCACTCAAAGAGTATGACACGGAGAAGACTAGCTTCTCCGACCACTACATACGACGATAACTCAGTTTGACATTTGAGCTACTCATGTAGTGGGTGCATTCGCTGATATCACTCAAGACCTTTATGCTAGGGATTCTCACGCTTTCCCCAACCATTAACTTCCACCAAAGGGAAAACCAAGAAAATATTGAGAGATATAATGGTTGAATTTCTTAAAATTTAGTAGTCTCTTTCATGTAGAGACTAGAAGTCCTCTAAAGTCAAAGGCTCAGATAGGACTATAATAAAATCTAACCTAATCCGTTAGGAAGCAATTGTGTGCATGACCCTATATCGGTGAAAAGTCCAAAAAACTCCGCCCGACGAGAGGCTTGAACTCTCAACCTTGGGCTTAAAAGGCCCACGCGCTAACCAATTGTGCCAGCCGGGCATGGCAATGCAAGAGTAAATTAAATTATATATTATATTAAAATCAAACTGCAGGTGAACAAAACATGCCTGTATGCCTCTGCTTAATCTGAAGTCTCATGCTTAGCAACAGATTCTGTTTAAGCAATCTTGAAACCCTGCATCCATTGTAATGGCCGTGTCGAGGGTAGGCGGGGCCGCATGGTATAGATCACTTGATGCTAATGCCGCGCGGACCATCAAGACACATCTCTGGTGTTTCGAATAAAGGGCATTGATGATGCCCAAGGTTTGTATACGCCAGAATGCAGCAGAATATCCCATTGGATGCTTTAATTATAAAATTGCAACCAAATATATACCGTTTTGCAGGACGCCACACCGAAAGTGAGGAATATGAGGCCCGTGCTTACGTCCATTTTTTTAATTCATAGTGTATTCAGCTATCTTACGTCCATTAGGTCCCTCTGGTCGGTACATGGGCACGGCGTGCTGAGGTCGAGGCGATTCGACCAATCCGCATAGCCTGGATCCTCAAACTTACCGGCGGTCGGGAGCAAGACCGTGACGTTGGTTTGCCGTGAATTGCTACTCGAAATCTCTCTTTGTTCGACGAAGCTTGCTACCCGTGTGTAGGAATTGAAGCGAGTACGCGCTGAGCACTAGAGATTGAGAATTTCCGCCAGTTCCCTGTCTAGTTCTCTTTCTAGCCTCCTACCCCACAGATACTGCTCCGTTTCCCCAATGGCCTACATGTCGGTGCTGCGGTAGAATGAGTTGATCCAAGGGGTGTAGCACAGGGTTGTCTAGGTATTAGAGAAGCTGTAGACAGCTAATCTCAAAGAAATCACAGTAAATTGGTAAAGACCTGCGCTTGCATGCCATCTCTCATTTGCACTTCCATTCCTACGACACTCACGCCACATTCCCATTCAGGTATCCTTAATAAATTTCTATACTGTAGCCCCTTTGTACGTGGATACGTTTTAGTTTTTTTATAGCACTTTCCCGACAAGCCACCTCAGCGAGGCCTAGCCAGAGATATTCCCCAAAGGCTATGATAAGTGTTCGTCTACAAAAGGTCTCGGCACCCATCCTTCGCTCATGGCCGCTCAAGAGCAAAAGGGATCGCAAGCTGGTACTGCAAGCCTGGGTCCATAGCTTTCTGACGACGCCGTGAGCAAAGATAATTTGCCGCCAGTCTGTTGCTTTCGGGTTCCACGCAGCTCCGAAAACATCTATGATGATCTGAATAGACTAAACTTTCAGCCGTCCATAGAGCTTGCGAGTCAAAAAACGATGAGCTTTTTTTCACAATATATCCCAAAAATACACCGCACATGTGTTTTGGAAGTGAGGCTGGTGCCTTTGGAGGGATACCAAGGCCACTTCCACAAGATAACGTGGAGTAGTTTGAAACTTGACTATCCATTCGAGTTTCGGAAAATACCAGTCATATGAGTCACCGTTATCTCACAGCCGCGCCAATCTGGACTCGAAGTAGATTTCTGGGGTAAAAAGTCATGCTGGACCAACGCTACATGACGGAACATCGAAGCTATATGTTCAAAAAGGCTAGAAGCCGAGGGAAATGACCCGCGCGGCGATAGAGTTTGATGGCCACCAAAGCTATGGGTGAGATCTTCGCTGGGCCAGGTAGAGGGCGGCTCCCGCATGAACCATTGGGTTACTTCTGCAGGCGCTTGACGCAAGGTGAATGAAAAAGACGGTCTCCTTCAGGGTTGGAAACCGCAAGTTTGGCACGTACGAGCGCTCTCGGCTGAGAATACGTCGCTAGATTGTGGCATTATTGAAGGGCGACGAGGATGCTTTGCCTCAGAGATTGCTCCCGATTACCAGGCTTCGACTCAAGTTTTGTAATAATGTCTGACCTACCGTGGCAATACTCCAAGACAGTGCGCCGCAGTTGATATAAATTTATGCCGAGACATAGCCAGACAAAAAGTCCATTGTCCGGATCTACGATGGCAGTGCAATGATCTTCATACTAGATGTACTCGTGGCTCGAGCTAAGATTGCTAGTAGTAGTGCTAAATTGGGTAGAAGTCGGCCGTAGGCCAATATAAGCGTCCCAGTTACACGTCGGCGCGAACAACTCACAAGGAAGGGGAAACACCGCTGCAGACTGACAATGGTAATTATTTCTCTCGCATATTCACACATACTTTCGATCCAGTTCTTCGACTCCATGCCAAATATTTCAACACGCTTGCACACCAGCTTACAGTAATGATGTTGCTTACTCTATTTCATTTTAGCTTCAATCCTGTTGATATTCCAAGACATGGATAGCCCGAACCTACTATCTAGACCATGATAGTAGGCTATAACCCAGCAAATAGAATACTCTGCTGTCGCTAATATCCCGATCCATCTGTAGTAAGCTTGGATTCGGTTGTTTTCGAGGGCTGATGGGAGGTTTTTACAATCCTCTCTTTGAGAAGAAAGACAAACCTTACAGATAAACACAAAGGCTTTATGGTGAATTTTGGAAAACCTCCCTGATTGGCTCAGTTAACCAGCGTTGGAGAAAAATTGTGGCCTCGAACAGCCACGACTGATAGCGCAAGTATCGTATCGATGCATTTCGACTCATAAAGGAAAACTGATATTGTGGGAAAATAACCTTGCTAATGGAAAATAGTAATTTCCAAAATTACGACATTCAAAGGGGCATATACGCTGTGCACCTATTGAAGTGAAAAAAAGCCAAGGTTTTGGAGCAAACAAGTATTTTGACAATATAATATAATAACCAGATCCAATCGCTTTAGTTCACACGAACTTTGCTCGAAAAGGCTAGGTTGTGGGATCTTGGTACAAAGGGGAAGACTGACTAGCAATACCTTAATTCAAAGACGCCTGAGAATCTTTTTTAAAAATCAACACTAGCCCCTACAAGGCTTAGAATATCCATCGAGATGGCACAGGGAAATCTGGTGGATATTGGATAGAAGGTACCGTATTCTGAATCCAGGCGACTACAAAGATCATTTCGAACGAAGTAGGATGAAAGCCGGCCGTAACGCCTACCCATACTTCCTCCCTATACATTTCGATAACGGGCGAGTTCAGACTCTCCATCATCTAAACCTGACCACTTGTCTTCCCAGTTTCGACCTCTGCTCTCAATCTTGAACCCCGGATCGATGTTGATGCCGTGAACCCCATTTTTTACACATTTATCCCAGCCTTTTTAGTCCATCTGGTATAGTAATGTGAAGGAATAACTGTCGTAAAATTACGAATGACATTCAGTGGCATCTATATCTTGCAGCCAAACGACTATACAAAGAGAAGAGACTATTGTAATTTTTCTTTTCCTACGTCAGGTAATCGATTTTGTCATTCAGTAACCCAAGCAGGTAAAAAATTTCTTTGCATGCGACAGGAAACGCTCCGGCAGACCTTGGTGCGGCTAAATGTATCGTATTGTAGCTAGGGCATAATGAGAAATGAAGAGCATGGGACTACTTCGACAACTTTCTTGGTGGATTCAAATCCTTGCCATTTCAAGACGTGGGCTGTAAGCGGCGAAGACATTCATCTGTAAGAATCTCGTACTATTCGTGTTGACTTTAAAGTTAATTTTAATCACCTGCAAGCATAATTCTAGCGTCTCTTGGGCTGACATGGTGGAAGAGCGCGAGCGTCGGCTCTCGACATACCCAGATGGGGGGCGATCTTGGTCGCATCTTCGGCCCCAAATTTAACGATTAGGGAGCAGACTAGTGCTACCCATAGCTAGCAGGCAGGAGTTCAAGCTCTGGACATATTTATAATGTATCGGAGAGCGGGAGTTACGCTCACCAGTTTACCAGATACAAGGTAGAAGTCTCCCGAGAAAGATAAGAATTCGGGGAAATCAGGTCCGAGCCATCTAGCTTAGTATCTTGCATCTCTCTCCGTGATGTATACTTTATCAAACTTGAACAGAGTCAGAGGTTATTTTTCATAACAACATTTCAGTACAAGCAATTACATTTCCCATTAGACGTGTAGAACATCTGCCCCCAGGTTGTGATAAATGATTGGCTATCTTTTGTGCTGCCTCAATGCTTGCTTGGGCTACAGTCTGGGCTCAAATGCGGTTTATTTTAATGTGTGGGCGGTATTAATAGGTCCTGAGAGGAGAGAAGGGGTAGTCTCTAGGAGGCGCTGAAGGTTTTTGTCGATATATCTCGGATTTGCAATGATATCACAGCGGATGATAATTAGGTGTAAAATTGATCTATAAAGTATATTCTCTTATGCCTGCTCCTCCACCTATTTAATAAGCTACAAAAACCAATCTACGTCATATTTTGTTACTTCATTACTATCCATCTAACTAACAAAGCTCCTCTCGTCCCTGCTTCACAGAGAATTCCGCAAGAATTGACTGACCAATAAAGAGGTTTCTACCACAAACAAGGAGAATACTGATCTGGCACTGATCTCCTCGATTAGAACTGTGTGCTATAGACCAATGGAACACGACTTTCGAATAGATATCTACGCTTTAGCTTTCGATTTATGCTAGAAGGTACACCCATTTTATCCCACTCAGCTTGCACGCGCACCATATCGTACCTGATGATAACTGACAGTGCTTTATCTACCGTGGTGCTACGATAGTTTGTTACTTGGCGTGACCGTGATATATCGAAGGATAATTATCCCTATATTTTTTCGCCATATATGATGTGACTAGCACATTGAAAACAAGTAGCAAGTGAGGGCGAGAGTGATGCAGTTATGTGCTGCCTTGACTACAATGACAACCTCCACAGCATCAAGTGTCGTAAATATTCCACTTTCGGCAGGGGAACCAGGTCTCTTTAGAAATTTTACTCAGCTTCGTCGACTTACTTTCATCGCTTGTTCTTAGCTATTCTGATATCGGCCAGGATAATTACCTTTCCCTCTCTATTGAAAAGCAACCCTTACCTCGAGATGAATTTTCGGAGGTTGGAACTTTTGTTAAGCTTGGCACACATTCAAGGCTCATTTTGGAGAAATTTCACGCTTCGGAGGGTTCTTGAGTAGGCAGCTATTTAGGGGACCCAAGTATAAGTTGAGCGTTCAAGGGTGAGAATCCAGAGGCTCCCTAGCTAGTTCGAAGAGCTCAATTTGATGAGCTTTCCTTACGGGCAATTTATAGACGGCGATAAACGCCTCCCTTCTTAAGCGGTGCTACACCATCTAAGACTGATTGAGTCTGGAACTGATGTTAACATCTTGATTTCACGACGGGAGAAAAGGGAAAAATCCAGCTGGCTTGAGAGATGATCTCCTGAAAGACAGAGCCGGATCAAATTCAGCGTCAAATCACTAGCATCGCCCTAACAACTAATACAAGTCGCACTTTTTTAGAGGCTAGACGTATGCTTGACTATTGCTATTCGTAGAAAGGAATCTAGAGTTATTATAGCGGCTAAGAAAACGCCCAACCTCGTCTAGATTCCAAATATCTTGCTGTCGGAGAGAAGCGTCGTTCATGAGGCCTAAAACGGCTTGGATTTCTTCCGTGTCAGCTGCACGGCTCAGCTGATTTGAAGCTTTTATCAAGTAGCTGGTGGTATACGTGAGGTTTCGTGGTTTAAGATATAAAATAAGTATAGGCCAAGCGGCTTCTAGTCAACATTGCTATTCTGGCGCGAACACGAGGAAGGACGTCCACTCCCCCAGTCAAAACCCAGGATATAAAGAGATCGTCTTATTTGGCGATGGGTCTCTACGAGTGTTTGATTTTAATGCGCGGCAATATTTTGGTCCTTTAGCTACTTCTCCAGGGCTGAAAGTACAATATTGTGAACTAAGTCGACCTCTCGCTGGCTTGGATAAACACTGAGTTAAGACTCCTAGAGTGCGCCAGACACACAGACAAAAGATGTCCATAGTCGATTCGAGGGGCGTAAAAGTAGAAAAACGAAGTAAAGTAAGATTCGTGAGTCCCAACAAGCGATAACCAGAATAAGACTTTTGTGATTAAATCATTCGAGCTGACCCCTATTAAATTCTATCGTCTCCTATGACAAGCCGTGTTGAAACTCAGCTGCAATTTCGGCCAATGTTTGGCATAATGTTTGATTTTGCCACAAGATTTCACTAACTTCTTGACTCATTCCTCGAATTTTATTAATTATTGGAAGCTCATCCCTTACTTGATGAGCGCGAGAAATTCATATGATAAAACTTTGGTTAAATAAAATGAGCAGATGCGAAAAAGGTAAAACAAACTACCATAAACACAGGATGAATTCTCAAAAGCTCAGGCCTATAGGCTACTTTCTAATGATCTAGTGACTTAATGACTTTTCATGTATTATCCTAGAAATGATGACTAATTTGGTTGATAAGTAATGAGTTACCTGTTTAGGAATGGCATTAGGAGAGGGAGATAACATCTATACACGTGTTTCCTTTAGTTAGAAAAGACAAAAATAAAGCTAAATGTTACTTCAATCGTTACTACTGCTATAGAAAGCTTGTGATACAAATACCACCTAAGTATTCCGACAGCTGCTATGATTCTAATTGAGCAAGGGAGTGAGCCAATTATCAAGCTGCGAGACCAACATATATATTTACTTGCTAAAGACTACACTAGTGATGTTACATGGCTATACATTATTTGAAATTGTAGAGAGATACTTAATTTTTGATTTTCCCTTCAAACAATAAACTCAGTTACATTTTAGATGCTAGCTTAGTACATGATCAAATTTGACAAGATATTGGTTATCTGGTGAGTGGATGGTGCGTATAACTTGTCACAATAACCAGTCGGTTGATAAGCGACAACTAGATCCCTCGGCAATATGCTATCTCATCCTTATTTATAAGAGTCGAGTTATATGAGACTATCTTAGGTCTATAATATAAGATTTCTTTTGGTTATAAAGCTAGATGAATAAATATGGCCGAGATTACGACATAGCTAATTTTATCGCCATGACTTGACTGATTGTAGCTTAACGCTTCGTATATTCTTCCTGAAAAGGCGCCCGAATCGATTTTATTCTAATATAACCTCAAATAAATAGGCTTTAAATCAATTATTTGCTTCAGTGGATTCAACCTCCATATTATTATGAGTGTATCAAAGGGCTCTGAGTCTAAAAGAAGTGATTTTCTAATAAAATTGCACTTTTGAAGTTTCGAAGAGAATATCTGATTGCATGTATTGTGGAGTTTAGGTGACAGCTTGTAACATGATATATTAGGAAGAATCCCTTGATTTAGTGGCCAAAAATCATGCAAGCATCCTGTTACAGGCTAGCTACTGAATTTCTGGATATTTTTCCCTAAATCAATTAGTTGATTTCAAGTACCAGTGGTCATAATGATCGAAATTGCTACCTCCAAATAAATCACTTGAAGCTGTGATTTAGAACATATTAAGCTTTGGAAGTATCTTATGGAGAGAATGGTGATGTTCAAGTCCAAGACATATGGCTAAGAATTATTTTGATATAATTCAATCGTTTGGCTTGCAGCAGTTAAATTTTAGAGCTGTTTCTGTGCCGATACCTTCAAGCTTGATCTTTTCTTCTGTTGTCATTTCGCTTTCGGCTCTCTTGATCTGCACAAAAAGTACCGAGATTAAAAGGGCAGTAGCTGCGCAGGCAACTTCAAACCAGAAAACAGCGTGGTAACTCTGCCTCGGATATAATGCTACCGCTGTTGCATATGTGTTAACAATATCTGCAAACCCAAGCATAATTGCTATGCCAAGGTGAACTAGAAGGGAGATGATAGCCCCTGCCAGCCCCTGCTGACTCTTGGGCAGAGATGTTGTGATAAAGATATTAGCCACATTAAACGTAATATCTATACCAATTGGAGCGCACATCATTGAAGGAAATATATATGTCCAGTAACTTGCTTTCTGGGGTGTGATTGCGAACAAAAGCGGTGCAATAATCCATGAAATACCAGAAATGATGATTAGGACTGTACCAGGCAGTAGGTGAAGTACCATTCCACCAAATGCTGCTATCAAACAGCCACCAAAAGCCATGGGGGTGTACCATGCAATTACTTGAAATGGTGATGCGTCCATTACATTTTCCATGTAGAATGTGGCATAGAACAAAAATATTCCAAGAGACCCAAAAGTTAAAAGTAAAACAAGAAATAAAGCGCACATGCATGGTACTTTAAATAAGGAAGTGGGTAGTAGTGGCTGGGAAGCCACTCTAGCCTCAACATAAGCTGCTGTTAACAAAATAATTACACCTAAAATAAAGGTAAGATAGATGTATGGTGTCTTCCATTTGTCCGGTGCGTGAGATGAATCAATGATAGCGAAAGTGAAGAGGGTGATACCTGCCACCACGAGTATTGATCCAAGCCAATCCATTTGAGCCGTTACTTTGCAATTTCGCTTTTCTTCCATATCAGAAGGAATGGTAATGTAAGCGGTGATAGCTGTGATAATCGATAAGATAGCCCCCACCCAAAAAAACCAGCTCCATGACGCGTATTTAGCCGTAAATCCCGCCAACAGGATCCCAATAAAGAACCCCATCGGAGCGCAGGCACCATAAATGCTGAAAACAATGTTCTTTCTAGGACCCGGACGATAAATACTACCCAGAATCATCACAGATGATGGGAGAAAGGCGGCTGGACCAATTCCCTGGAGTGCGCGGCAAATGTTTAGCATGATTCTGCCATTAGAAAATCCACAGACTAGACTTAATACCGCAAGCCATGCACATCCTGCTACATAGACGGGATAGCCCCCATAGATATCCGAAAGCCGTCCAAAAATTAGGAGAAAGCTAGCTACCGTTACTGAAAATGCGCTAGCCGGCCATACGGAGGATTCAGATGACATTTGAAGTTGTTTATTTAGAGCAGGAAGGAAAACTGAAAATCCAGAGATAAAGTACTCCTTCCGCTTATTAGAACTAGATTGAGAAGATTGGGTTGATAGAGCATACCGAGAGAATTTGAGACATTGAGATAGAGAATACGAAGCCGATTTCGGCCCATTTCGATCGGAAAACTTCTGGCCTTTGATTCCCGAGACGCTTAAGTTGGGAAGCAATTGTCTCTTCGACAACTAATTCTCTACTCATACTTCGTTGGTAAAAATTCTTACTTGGCCCTTGCCTAGCTGTCTGTTGACTTTAGAAACGGTTTACTGCACAGCACACCTATCCGTGTAGGTAGCTACTTTCAAGAGACGTCTATCATCGAAAATATGGCTTGAATTTGAAATTCTTTCCCTTAAATGTGCCACAGATAAAGTAATTGAGTCAATGAAAAGGGTTTATTTCTGATCCAAACAGCCAGAAATCCATACCCTATGATCTTCTTGTAGATTTTCAAGTGAGTAGAACTACTTCAAGATGAAAGTAATGACATCAACTATGATTTTAGGAAAGAAAGCATGATCAGAAGTGAGAAGCATGATGAAACACTATGGAATAGCCACTGCTCTATCACCAAACTATACCAAGATTTAGTCACATTGTCACATTCTGAATAGATGCGAGCGAGAGCCACTAAAATTCGGAATATGTAGCTCAAAATCCATCTAAAGAGTAGAATTTCAGATGATCGCTATCATCGTGGTTGGTGAGAAAAAAGAAAATGTAATTTTTGCATCGAAAATTTCCCGCCTCGTTTAGAGGCACGAAAAGACAGCGCCACGGCCGAAGTAGTAAGATTCATGTCTTCAGGCTGCACGATCCAAGATAATTTTTCGCCTTGCACGACTTAGTAAAGCCGCAAGATGCACGGTATTCGGAAAAGAAGCTATGGAAGCCATGTCTCAAGGCTACAAAGAGCTTCATAATTTGCGGCTAACTACTTTGATGAAAAAAATCCCATAGGCTAGAAAGATTATCGCAATGCAGACCTATCACCCGGCATAGTTTTTCCACTTCAGTTTCCCCGATCGATGAAACAAGGGCTCGAAGGATATGGCAAAATATGTTCTATTTGAGGCGTATCCTTGGCGAAAGGTTGAAGTGTAATATTACATAGAAATATGTTGAAATAGCGGCGTGAATGTGCAATATAGTTGAGATAGGCGAGATTGTCGAATAGAATTCTTTCAAGTCGGCAGATTTTTTAATAAACAAGCAGCTGACTTAGTCAAAAAATTGAAGCTTGAGCTGGCCCAAAATATCCTCTCAGATCTTGAAATTCGAGAATCTTATGCACTTCGCTGTTGATGAAAAAACCAGCAATAGCTCATCATCAGGTTGGGAAAAAAATGGCTGCAATTTAGTTGGCAAGAAGCAACGAGCAAGGAAAAGTTCGGTTAACAAATTCTATACGTGGGTCCGTCTGGTGTCTTTCCGCCAGAATTTCTTCACATGGAGATGATTGGGTGAGTCCGCTAGTTTGGAACGACTCTTAATGCAGTAACCCGTCTCCTCAAGGCTGACCACCAAGTGACCTATGCATACCCGAAGACCCAAGATCACGCTGCTAAAGAAAGCAATAACTTGTACCTCGCTACTAGCGCATGATTCAACAACCTTTTTCGCAGCAGGAGCTAGGAGCTTTAGATTGGCCTCAGGCATCTTAACTGATACTCTATTTTTGTGACTTCTGCCGCGTCATGACACTTTGGTCTGCTCCAAGACTCAAACTAGTAACAGCCTACACTGCAAGCTTTGATCACTGCGCCAGACGATCCGACTAGGTGCTGGTCTAACGCAGAGTCGCGGTATAGTGTCAAAATTTTCTTGACGTATGAATCCTGGAAGGGTTTGGCTCACCTCATATCTTATTCCGAGGGAGATTTCATTCCCTCACGCTCTTGATGATAGTTGCTGGCGAAGATTCATTTTGCGCACCATGGATTATTCTTCATTGCTAGGGCTTGAGCCTTAGGACCTACCAGCAAAAAGGTAGCTATCCAAGATGAGAAACCGGCTTCAAACTAAAAGATAACCAATCTAATTACGGTAGTCTGTCGAACCTTTTGAGCTGGTTCAGAAGCTGTAATGATTGAGACTAGAGGTATCTGGAAGAATAGCTCGCACAGGAGCTTTCAATTGAAGTAAATAAAAAGATGTAATTGTCTGTCTGTCTGTATTTCTTCCTCTTTCTCTCGGCTTATATATCTACACAAATCTACTACCTGACATATGATGATAATATCTAGAAATAGCTTCCTTACATCGCAAGACACAATCTAAACATGTTGTAGCCAAGATGTAATCCTAAATAGACTCAATACCAGTCCACCACGTCTGTTACACGGACGCCAAGTATATTCTAGCTGAAAATTACCCAAAACGCCAAGGTTTTCCTGAGGCAATCATAAATTATGTCAGGTACCAGCTTGGCATGTTATTCTGACAATAATGTTACGATCATGTTAGAAGAATGGAATTTACTGTTGAGATCTAGACATGCCAGACTGAACTGCACGCAGTGCGGAGTAGACGAAGACTATTCATCTTCGATCGCTACCAGCTTTGGTGAGGTCTCGATTGGTAATGATCTCGGTGGTGTGAATGTTATTCCATCACGTAATCAGAACACAATGTTTCTACCTAAGCGAGGTAGAACATAGATAGACAATTAGATGTAGATTAAACACTAACAATTTTAACTACCGAAATATAAGTTCAGTAAAACCAAAACCTCACTGATCCTAAACTTTTATCTCTGATCCTTAAATCCCCAATATCTTATGATTCGTACAGTATTGACTTGACTGTCAACGTTCACTTCTATCTTTCCAAATACCCCTAGAACTTTAATATTTACATGAATCACGAAAACATCAAGTCAAGGACACTGATTCCATCGGGCTCTGATTCTGGTCTGACATAGTCTTTCATTATCTGGAACTCAGTCGAGACTTTAACTAGAACTAACCCCATTACTCCCTACCTCAATTTGGCTGCTACCTGCCATAGGTAATTCGTCCTGTAGAAAAATATGGACTGAGCGTAGCCGCTACTGCTTGTAGAAAAATCCCAGCTGTTGACTGAATATATCGAGACCAAAGTATAGGGGACTAACAAAGTTAAAATGAAGGGGTGGATAATGATGTCTACAAATTTATTCATTGACCACTTGATTTAAAGAATCTGTTTGGATATGTGGGGTTTCTGTGCATATCGGATAGTAGACTGCAGTAACATGCTGGTCACTTGAATACTGTACATCCACGCTCCAGGGACCTAAAGTCGATATCAAAAATTCGCGTCTTCGAGAGTGCCTCGCCCAGGAAACGGACACAACCAACTTTCACTAAAGAGGCTTGTAGGAAAGTAGGAGACATGAGAAAAGCCTATCTACTGTTAAATCGAGAGCAAAGAGAAGGGTGGTCCCTCAACTTTTAGCACTAGCCTAACTGTCTATTGAAGGGGCCGAGTCCTGGCAATAAGAAGCGAATTAAAGCTACTACGAATGTCATGCAAGCTAATGTTGTTTATAGCCGGTAGTTGTATTTCGTAGGCACAGGTCAGATGAGATAAAGCTTTGCCCAATAAATATGAGTTTGAGTGGACGACTTGATTTTGACAATGAGCTAATGCCGTGCATATATTCGTTAATGTTACTCCAAGTGCAGTAGAACTATTAACTTTCATTCAGCCGTATACTTTTGTTCTGTCAAAAATTTTAAACTCTCGGACTACCTCGCCCTTTCATTACACGGTGTATGGTGGTTGCTCTTTTATCTAAATCTGACATTATTAATTTCTAGAACTTTTGTGTGATGGGTGGATGACGCAGATACTATTACCGAAAAATTGAAAATTGTAAGAAGTCTGTCGCTCGCGTTGTCATATCGTTACTGTCATCTCCTAGACTAAGACTAAGTAGGATATGAAGATCCTTTCGAACTAAAGGCTAGGAAAACCTTTAATCTGGGTATTATCCATTCTTCTATGTGTTGTTGAATTTTTAAAGCCCTGAGCTAAAGTAAAAAGCTCTACATCCTACTATCCGTACAGAACCGGTAGAGCAGGCGAGGATCACTGTACACAAGACGAAATAATTCCAACCACATGAACTTCCACATAAATAATGGTGTTAACAGCAAAACTAAAATCAAAAACTAAAGTCAAATTTAGAAGAAGTCCCAATTAGGCACGGATCCCGTGCTTCTCTCCCGTTCCCTTTCCTGTCACATCTTCCGAGTGACAATAACTAACCTCCGCTGAGAGCAAAAAATGAGCTTGCAGGCAACCTTTATCTAGCCGGTGTCCTGCTCATTATTTGTTGAAGCCTTGACGGCGTCACTGAGGCTTGCTGAAATCTTAAAACTCCTCTTCGGATTCCAGAATTCCAAAACCCAGTCCGTCTGACTTGTAGAAATCGTTCTTCGAGCCGTAAATCGACTGAAAGGCTATTTTGGCTGCAGCTTTGTCACGAGCATAATCTGCGTGCTTTTTTTGCTCGACCATGCGAATTATCGCGAGCTGCTCTTATTTCACCGGGCCGAACTCTTTGGGTTTAGCTCCGCAGAACCGCGAATCCGATCGGTGAGGTTACCCACAGTTTCGATACCGTGTGGGGGGTTTGCACTCTGCTTCCCAGTTTATTTTTGATCCGCAGTTCCAACAAGCCGTAGGGCGAGAGCAACGGCGAGAGGCATGAAAGCCAATGCATCTATTGCACTGAACTATTTTTCGACCAGGTTGCAAGAGCTTTGTAGCTTCGGCGTTATCGAGGAGGCAGAATCCAGGTCTTGGCATGGATTCGCGAGGGAAGAGCGCTTGCCAGTTCTGGTATAGCGCCCTGAGTTTGCAGCTCCCATGAGGAAGAAGAAGAAAAGGAACTGACTTGGTCATCGGCGTGACTTCGTCGGCGACCATCTTTTCCGTGATGAAAAAGGAACCTGTGGGTGTATTGATCCTCACCGGGACGGTGGTAATTTGAAAGGCAACCAGATTGATTCCAGATTCCCTCCGTGATGTAGAGGAATCCAGGAGCTCTTTCCAGGTGAGTTCATCCTTTGCTGCCAGTGCAAAGCCTACCTTTACTCGCTAGACCAACGTGATATTGTTGTCTGTGGTACCGAGCACCTCTGAGACAGCTGATCTTACGCCAGCTGGTGTCAGGTGTCGGTGATGGTGGTCGTAGGCAAGGTGAAGAAAAAGTTGTGTGCCGGCTGCTGACCTCGTATTGGCTGGCTTTGTTTTTGACGGCCCAGTGCTATGGCCAAGGCCTGCTCAGACTACTTTCGCCCAAGTTGTCTTTTGGGGCCAGAACCTGGGTTGTCGAAGGGTTCGGTACCTTTTTTTCTTGAGCCCTTGTCGGAAGAGGGTTGCTGGGCCTGACTGTACGAACTGGCTAATGGCCGCTCGAAGGTAGACTTTGATACCGTCTACGAACTCTTTTTCTTCGCCAATCCAAAGAGGCGAAAGTGCTGCTTCGACACTACTTATTGCAGTGGAACAAATTGCTAGACGGGCTTTTAATTGCGTCGTGCGACGCTTTTCGGCCTCCATCACTGATTGCAGCTCCAGAGGAAATTCTGGTGCTGAGGTCGAAGCTGTGCCTTGGGAAGCTGGCACAGAAAATTTTCTTGCAGACGTCTCTGCGTGTTCTGTCATCTTCTCTCGGACGACTTAATTTTTTTCCTTGAGGTGCTTGCTTCTGGGGCAAACTCGATGGGAATGTGGGTCTTGGGACCGATTCTTACTGACCTGACGGGCTCAGAATCAGTCATCTCTTTTTTGGGAAGATTTGGAGACTTCCTTTCGAAGGCGTCACTAGTAAACTTACTTGAAAGTTTTTGTGCGAGGCCAGGTGTTAATGCGAGAGCCCTCGGGGGGACTCTCGAGTTGTCCAACATTGCGTTGGGGAGCTTTTTTCGAGCAGGTGGCATGATTAAAACACCAGCGACCCAATCACAAAATTTTGGGTGAATGCGACGAGCGCGAGAGGGAGGAGGGGGGGAAAATGGGAATATTCGAAAATTCGAATTTCAAAAAATTGTGTGTATTTATTGTACTACTTGAGTCATAGACTATCCAGCACACTGGGCTTCTCTCTGGCCCAGGCCACACCTTATACTGTTCTCCTTGCCTCTCATGTTTCTTGTAATATCATTGATATATTTCCCGTGATGAATAGCCATTTAGCTCAGTATTCAGCCACCTTCTCCACGGAACTTTTTACCCCAAAAAAAAATTGGTACCAATGGAAACTGCGTGCACCGGAAAAAGTCTCAAAAAACCTGCAGCTCCAGCCAGGTGATGCCTAGACACCGGGACCACCTGAGGTGCGCAAATTCATCTATATCTCCATTCTTTGCAACATTCGAGGCCATCTTGATCTACTCCATCATTTTCGTATCGGGTGCTGGGTAGGCTCCGAAAACTCATGGATGGCTTTTCCTCCATGTTCAAGGGTTGGTGACGGGAAGAGCTTTGACCCTATCGTCTGATCTCATCGTGGTTAGCTTCATGATAATGGTGATAGTGGATGTGCTTAGGGATGAAGACGATACAGACCGCAAAAGTGATTGGAGATCCTCATAGAAGTGAGGACTTTGTTACTCAATCTCGGCTCTGCAGAATCTACAGTGAGAGCTGGAGGTTTGTAGGGCACACCACTGACAGGTGTTGAGAATAGTCCCCCAGCACTACAGCTTGCCCAGCCATGTTGCAACATTCCGAATGGCACAACCATAAGTCTGATTCGAACGAAATCATGAATTGATGTAAATAATTTCTCCACCTGATTTTGGTTGTAAAAATTTTATCTTTTCTTCATATAGAACCATCTGCATATCATGAGATTCGTTGGACGAACGACCTCCATGTTTTCTATAATTTTTGAGCGTAGGATGATAAGATGCTGGCTCTCATTTGCTTTGTTGGGTCTGTGTAGGCGCCAACACGTCGGGTCGTTTGTTTGTTTGCATTTAACGCCAAGTAGGCTCACGGGTATGACCCGGCCTCTATGCCCAAGAATGGGCGTTTGGCGTGTCCGCATAGCCTATTACTATCGGACAATTCTATCGTCTAAAAAACTACAGTACCCTCTCTTTTTTCGCAATTAATGCTCGATATTAATGCAAGGTAGAGCTCTAGGCCACTCTATTCGTGTCAATTCCTCAATGCCTTACTCCTTAATACCCCCCTTTTTTAAAAAAAAATTACTATGATTAAATTACAAATTTGTGCAGTTGTTTCTAGGCAATCCTATCAATGTCACCGCTAATCTTGCCTCTACACTGTGAAACCTTGTTGTTTGTATGGATGAGCTGTGTTGCACCATTTCCCGAATTCTTTCGCCCCTCTTGTTGTGCCGAGGATCCACATGATGTCCCCCTCCTTACCGCAAGATGGACGTGGTCTCAGGGTTTTACTTTGATCAAGTTTCCTGCATACAAAGGGATGTTTCGGAGCCTTTTCCTCTCCACAGATACACAATAGCTTGGCGTCTTGGTTCTGGAAGCGTCTGTGATACGTGGCGTAGTCTCCGTGAGCGGAGCAGGCAGCAAGGAGTAATGCAAGATTTTTCCGAGATAAAATCTGTAATTTCTCAGGCATTTTTCCTTTCATAGGTATCTTCAGACTCCTGTCTCTACTCGGAGCGTGATCCGTCCAAAATCGGGTGATGCTACTCTCGTGCCGCTCCTTTATGAGGCTTTTGGCTCGGTATATTGAAGCTTTGGTCCGTGTAGTTGTTTCACTGCAGGCCTCCTTAGCTAATACGTCTGCACGCTCGTTTCCTTTGATCCTTGCGTGACCCAGAACCCATTGTACTTTCACCGCACCCTCTACCCCTCTCGAAGCTTGTACTCTACCTTTCCAATTTTCCCTCAGTTGTCGAAATTCTGTAATCTTGACCGAGCTGGATGGGCTTAGGTAGCCAGTGTGCTATCGTAGTGCCGCTTCTTCATTATCCAGACATACCATAATATTTGTAGCTTATTTGGCCATACAATGTGCCGCAGCTGCTTTTAGCCCCTCGACTACCACGATAATTTTTGCAGTCCGACCGAGGTAAATTTTCGCATTTGAAATTTCTGAGTTTAGACCCCCATAGATGCAATACGCACTGCCTGCCTCTCCTACCTTGTTCATTGCCCCATCTGAATATATGAAAAGATCTAACAAATTGTGTCTCTGGCTTTGCTCCCAATCTCGATATTCCATCAGACCTTTTTCTCGGCCGATAGCTCCAATCTCTTACTTGGCTTTAATCCCATAGAGACTCAGCCAAAGAGGCGTGATATTTTCCAGCGACCATTCGGCGTCGGGTCGTTTAATTTAGACTGGACTAACCGGTACGTGAAAAACTCACGTGCTGTGCCAGGACACCACATTAAATATTATATTTTGAGTTTGATTTCATTTAACCCGATCAGGCACCCTATGGGTCCATGTAGGTGACTATCTTCATTATTTACAAAGGAGTAAACCAATTCGGTGAAACCCCCCTGATGCTGTCTGTTTATACTACTATCAATTTGTTTAGTTTAACTTCAGGAACTGCAGTTTACACTGTTCAGCCAGTGTGGATTCCGTCCTCTCCCCTTTCAGATCGATTTATTATATCTGACATTGCCACCTCGACTTCCCCTGCAAGTCGAAACTGTTTTATGCACCCTTTGCTTGGTATCCACTGTGTGATTCTAGCCACATCTTCTGAGCTGTTCATCATTGCTTCAAATGACCTGACTTTAGCTTGTCGGAGAAAGTCGCCTCTTCCATTTTCCCACTGCGGACACGCCAAAAACATGTGTTTGACGTTTTGTGATGGATATCCACATTGACAGCTGGACTTTTCTACTCCGGTTCCTTTTGTTCTGCACTGGTGAGAATTGAGCCCGATATGCCCGCTTCTAAGCTGAATGGCGACACAGTTTTGGGCCCTGGTTAGGTTACGGTGGATTTTTAAGGTTGTATCTTTGAATTTCATTTTGGCGCTGTCTATTTGTACATCAGTAAATATATTTGCCGCTTTCCAATATTCAGGATCGGCTGATGCTGGTCGGCCAGGACGGTGTTTCCTGATCTGGCTTGTCCATGAATCCTTCCACTCCTGAAAGGCCGCTATCTTTTCAGCTTCTTTCAGCTTACCCTTGCCATTTTCCCTTCTGCAAGCTCTTGTTCATTCGGCGATATCTCTACTCCTGTTTAAGGCATGCAGAGTTTCTCTCCCGTTTGCGGGCAGTTTTATCCTCTTACATGTCGGTCGTATTGTCCGTTGAGCCAGGAGTTTAGCTGATAGTCCAGTGTGCTGGATCCTTCTTTGTTAAAGGCAAATCTCTATAGGGAGCGTTAAATATTGTAAATAAATAAAATTGTCGGAAAGTAGTTCAATTTGTTTTGCACTAAGAGTGGTACATCTCTCTGTTGCTGAGTCATTGCCTTGATGACTCAGCAAATACTCCTAACTACACGTTTGCCATGCTCCTCGACAACAACAAAAACAACAACACACCTCACTTTTTTACCTTTCATTTTGCATTGAACTAACCTTACGAGCACGGAAATTAGGGCCAACTGACTAAAATACATAAATGCTGCAACATAGCTAGCCGTACTCGAAATATGTCGAACAGATTGAGCTCGAATGGCGGGTCACAGCAATATATCTTCTACAAACCTCTGACTGGTATCTTGAAGCGCCTTAGACGTTACGGTTGAGTGATCTTTAACAAAATAAAACCTTCATCCCTTCCTAGGCCCGTTGACGAGTTGTTCATGCTTGTTTCCATTAAGGAGGGGGCGTATAAAGTCGTTCATGATGACATGGAACCCTCATTCGAATTGAAGATTCCTAGGGGGAGAAGGGGAAAGAGATTCTTTTTTGCGTCAGATTGTAATTGCGTATGTAGTTATCTAATTATGACACAATATCGGAGAAATAGTAGAGAAAAGATGGCACAACATACAACAGGAGCACTCATGCCAGAGGAAAGAGATTGGAAGCCTTGAATCATCATCTTTCGTTTATGCGTGGTCTATTCTGAAACTTCGCATGGCACCTTGGTTCTGAGGCTCGCGTAGGATACTAGCGATAGACACTCCACCTCTCTGCATGCACATGGTAGAAGCGCAAGCGCGCCAATTTCAGATGTGGTAAGTTCGTTGGGAAATTAGTGACAGGGACGTCTGTCTTTTTTGAGAGGAAACGGCACGAGTCGTTTGACCGAAAGACGGGATCTGTGATGAGGTGGAGCCATGCAAGGGATATTTTATTATTAGTCTTGTGAGTGGGGCGCAAATAGTTTCATCACCCCAGGGTCGAGAATGGCTATTCTGCTGACTGAGGAAGAATCATTGGGGATAAGATTGGCCGTGCCTCGACCTAGATAATGGCTATGCGAAATTGTGGACAATGATGGCGTGGAAGATGATAAGGCTTCATCTACACCAGGCCGCTCACTTTCCAGAAAGTAGCAATGAAAATCGTGCGAGCAGAGCCGTTACCAGAGACTAACACTAGGTCAAGAGTGGCATGGCGTGATCAAAAACATCGGAAAATTACGGGCTTACTATTGTATTGGAGGTATGAGGCAAAATTTGATTAGATAACGGTGAAGGTTGGGGTGATATTCCTGGACGGAATGGTAGGTTACTGTAGATTTTAGGCTGTAGAGTCATGGATCATACAAGGAGACTCATTGGATGAAGGTAGTTTATGGAGCAAGTAAACGTGACAAAGTCAGCGGAGCCTCTAATAGCCTGACTCGTTTCAAAACACTACAAGAGTAATACGGAATAGTTGCTATTAAGGATCACGTTCCCCTGGAAGGCAGCGGCCCGAAATCACTTGCTTCCGACAATGATACTTGGGTGTTCTCGTCCAATATATTTGATTATTAGGAGCTAGCTAACATGACAACCTCTCCAACTCTATAATTTCTCCATGAGTTATCAAGACGTGTCTTGGCCCTCTAAATCCCTCGATACTCTCCTTCAGTAATTATTCTCTCGTTGATACCCTTGGTTCTTTGGCGCCGTCATTAATGGTGGGTTCCACGTTCAGTTTGATATAGGTGTGCAGGTTTGGTAACTTCCATCTCGCTTTCGGATAACGAGTCCAACTAGGCAGCATTTGTCGTCAAATACGACCCGACGGCTACCGCGGAAGTGAAGGAACCAAGTACGCTTCCATCGCAGGGGCCACTCAAGAAGGGGAGCGTGACTATAAGTCTGGAATGCAGTGAACACGGAGGGAAATGGACTCTTTTGTCGTTGCTCTTTGTAAACCTGGCAACCCTTTGATAGGGATTTGTCGATCTTCGTCCGCTTGTAGATTTTTTTGCCGCATTTGAAGTTGTCATGCTCACCAAAGGTAGGGAAGAATGGCTTATGAACGTCATTCTTCTTATCATTAAGGATGACGATGTTGATAGGCTGGACTTGTGCGTGTCCGTGTCTTCGCTCGAGGCTGGAGGCTCCATGAATGGATGAGGCGGAAGCATAGCTAGAGATGAGAAGACTGAAGGATGTCAAGATAGACGAACGCATTTTGATGGTTGATGTAGGTGGTAAAGTATATAGTTGACTAGACTTAAGATTATGATTTCGACGCTGGAGGTCAGATAGCTCGTGAGTAACAGTGAAGAAAAAGCTAAAGGAGTGGCTGCGTATGTCGAGAGAGCACGGAGAGAGAGCAGAGTGGAGGAGATTAGGTTAGATAGTGGGGAGGATTGCAGTTGGGCCATCGTTTGCTTGTTATAATCAAAAGGCTCCTGAGAGGTATTTTTAGAATGGACCTGGAACCAATATCGGCCAGAGCATTTCCAGAGTAGACGCCGAATCGCTACTGGAAACTCGTCGGCTGAATCATGCACGACGGCCTTCCACGAGCCAAGGCTTCATCCTTGCCGCACAAAACATCTGCGCTGGAGTTTGACTCTTAGGACCCAGAATAAATTTCCGACATTTATCTCCACAATTC
The DNA here is from genome assembly GCA_905067625.1 of Blumeria graminis f. sp. triticale. Taxonomy (NCBI): domain Eukaryota; kingdom Fungi; phylum Ascomycota; class Leotiomycetes; order Helotiales; family Erysiphaceae; genus Blumeria; species Blumeria graminis. The sequence continues at coordinate 13,132,940 of LR898472.1, read as the reverse complement.
ATGCCGCCGAGCCAGACACGCCATCTGTCGTCTCCACCCTAGCTCATCTGGCTCAGGGTGTCGTCACACCTCTTATCCGTCGATAAATATCCACATTGACCGGATGTCACCCTGCTGGGCTTTGGAATTTCGGTCTTGGAAGAGTATATCAGGCTCCGTTTCATTTCCGACGGTACTGACGGGTGGTTAACCTGGACCACCTAGCGCGTTGCATACGATGGTTGTCATCGGCCTTCCGACCTGCTATCGTGTCCGCACTCTGCACGTTTCCGAGGGGACGAGTCGGTCGGCTTTAGCTCACAATGCCTGTCATACGTAGCTTTATCTAGCAAGTACTTCTCAGGATCACTAAATTCAAATTCTCTCCGGGACACTCTCGAGTGCAGCTAGAATTACCGGGGACAGACGTGACTTGTCAGACTCAGAGATCCGGCCCACCCGAGTTCATAGAAGGGAATAGAATCAATATATCCGCCCTGAGTGCCGCATTATTCCTAGCATGAGATAATTCAACTCGAGAACGCCGGCCGGGATACATAAATGAAATCATTTTCTTGACGGCATTTTCGGACTGACAGAGCCTCTCTAGGCGGACTAAGATTAAACACTTGTCAGCGATGAATTCTCTGAACTCAGTCTCAATCTAATTTTGCAATACTGAAGATGCGGGTCTATGGAGGAAGGATCCAAGACTTCGACCTAAAGCTCCATCAAGTCTGTAGGCACATCCTCTCTTCCATGATCTCGCTCGTCGTTGACCTAGTCTCTTGCCTTGAAAAACCCCCAGGTACACATCTGCCAGATCATGATGCCCGTCGAAATACTTAGATTGCGTCGTAAAAAGTGGGTAGGATTTATCAGTGAGAAGGATTAGCGAGGTGTCAGGAACGGAAATTTGCGCATACTCGGACGGCTCATCGGAAGGGCACGTACGCTCCGCCTTGGGTTTCGTTCTGAAAAAGGATGGGAAACTCATCAGCAAAGGAAGTGGCATCAAGCACGGGGGAGAGGTGCTGGATGTAGAGATAATCGGAGCAAGGAAGGCTCTGGAGGCCGCACTGGAATTCATGGAGGACGAGCAGGTCAGGGAAGGTGGAAGTCTGTGGCAAATACACGTGTTTCTAGACAGCCAACAGGCTGTTAGCGCATTAGCGAGGGGCTCATCTTAAACTAGCCTTGAAGATGTACGCAAATTCCGTGCGTTATCTAATAAGGCTGAAATATCAGTGAAGTGGGGTTCAGGGCATGCAGGAATCCAAGGAAATGAAGAGGCAACGCCATGGCCCGTGCAGCACTTCGAGAATTGCCTAGCACGGATACGCAACCAGGATCATGTACTATGGCTTTTTTTTTTTTTTGCATCAGATTTTAATTGCGTATGCAGCTATCTAGCTATGACACAATATCAAAGAAAAGTATAGAATAGATGATTCAATTTAAAAGTAGAGCACTCATGCCTCAGATTTCATTTGCAAGTACCACTGCGAAGTTATGGCGGCTCTTTCTTCACCCCAGGCCAACCCTCATCCGTGAATACCCACTCAGGGGAACATCTCAAAAACCCTGAGTTATCCAGACATGCCTCCATCATCTTTCAAATTTTCTCCGCGCGAAATATGGTCTGAGATATCTCCTTCCCAAGTGGAGTAGGTGCCCAGGCTACTCAAGCTGTTCCGGAGAACACCACCAGGAGGCGGACCACAACACCTTCCATCGTTTGCTTATTTTTATAGTGTCAGCTGCACTCTCGCAAGCGAAGTCTTGGCGCGCACAAAGCCCAATTCGAAAAACTCCTTGCCAAAAATTCGGAATCTCATGCCCTTCGAAGTTATATCCTTCCTCTGTATCATCTTGTCAACTTGTCCTAATCCCTCTCACGTCCATTCCAAAGAACTGTCTCCCAGATTTGTGCGCCACGCTTTGCTTCCTCCGTCGGGTGTAAATATCGGCGTGGGCGTGTATTTGGTGACCAGCTGAGGCCAGAGAAGGTCGAAGAGTGGTGTGGTCATTGGAATGAGGATGTACTTGGTCGTACTTGTAGACTCGATAAGACGAAGATAGGGGTCAAACTCGTTGGGAGCGAAATAACGAAGTGGATGAGTTATTTGGATTTTTGCCTCGTGGGCCAACTTCTTTGATATTGCGAAATTTGACTGAACTTGGCTCTGGGAGAATATTTCACTCCCAGGTTCGTAGAGGACACCGCGTACAGGTGTTCAGTCTTGCCCTTCGTACTATGGCATATCTACGTGGTCTCATGAATCGCAGACGACAGAGGCTGCTAGACGACTGGTTGGGAGAATGACCACACTTCTTTTCGACTTTCTCTGGCCTAAGCTGGTCACCAAATACACGCCCACGCCGATATTTACACCCGACGGAGGAAGCAAAGCGTGGCGCACAAATCTGGAAGACAATTCCTTAGAACGGACGTGAGAGGGATCGGGACAAGTTGATAAGATGATGCAGAGGATTGGATACAGTGTCGACGGGCGTGGAATTATTAGTTTTGGAAAGGAGTTTTTACAAATTGAGCTTTGTGCATGCCAAGACTTCGGTTGCGAGAGTGCAGGCGACACTATAAAAACCGCCATGGTTGGATGGTGCGGTGGTACATCGTCTTGGCCGGTCTGCCAAGTAGAGTCTGGATAGCTTGGACACATATCCCATTCGAGACAGTAGATCGCTGATTCATTTCCAGCAAAACACAACCACTTTTCTCGCGGCGTTGGTATGCATGGATGACGAAGGCATGCTTGGATAATCAAAGGTTTTTAAATTCCCTTTGGTGGGTACTAACGGAGGAGGGTCGACTGTTTGTGTTAGCAAGCATACCTCATAGTGGTATTTGCGAATGAAATCCAGAGTATGAGTGTCTCTAATGTCAAAAGAGTCATCCAACATTTATACATAGCACCGGTCATGTGTCATAGCTAGATAGCTGAATACACATTAAATGATTCAAAAAAAAAAAAAAAAACTGGTTGGAAGAGGCCTGTCCGCCTAAATACCGCCAGCTCAACCTATAGGTGCGGAGACGCAAACCACCCGAGCTGTCTCTCTCTAGGCACCTCCTCCGTGAACTAATTGCAGCACGAACGGGTCACGGCAGTTTTGCGGCATACAATCGCCGTTTCGACAACTCATACGCTCCTACGGAGTGCTCTTGCGGGAAGGAAACTACTCCAACCCACTTCATCCACTGTAGCCGCCACGCACAACACACACGTAGGCTCAGAAAATCAATGTCCCACGTTGACTTTTTCATAAAGTTTCTCGGGCCCAAGTCCCACGATAGCTTCAAAAATTTGCGGAAGAAAACAGCTGTTTTGATAGCCAACCCGCCCACTCATCCACTGCTCTCAGCGGGGATCAGACAATCTAGTCATTGCCACAACGCATGACACAAAAGGGATCGATACGAGAAGTGTCGTTTCTCTGAGGAAAATTTTATGTACTTAATTTTAGGGTTGAAGGATGGAATCTCGATTTCGGAGTCGGAGTAGGTGGTGTCTTCTCAGTTATAATTTACCTTCTACTTTTTCTGTAGCGAGTCTCGCGGTTGGAATGAGTTGGGCCTGTTAGCAATGATCCCCGCCGGCTCCACCAGTCTAGTACCTATAGTGGACCTAGAGCTTAAGCTTAAGACTTAAATATAATAATAAAACGCACATCTTTGAGAAATTCGAAAGTTCGGAAATTCATTTATCCCTCTTTCCTCCCTTCCCGACCTCGTCGCATCCATTTCTGAATTGTGATCGAGCTCAGGCATTTTCACCATGCCTCTAGTTCGCAAAAAGCGTCCCAACGCCAAGTTGGACAACACGAGAGTCCACCCGAGGGCTCTCGAACAATTACCTGGCCTTTTTATTTTGCATCAGATTTTAATTGCGTATGCGGCTATCTAGCTATGACGCAGTATCAAAGAAAAGTACAGAAAAGATGACTCAATTTACAAGAAAAGTACTCATGCCTCGGATTTCATTTGCAAGTACCACTGCGAAGTTATGGCGGCTTTTTCTTCACCCCAAGTCAACCCTCATCCGTGAATACCCACCCAGGGAAACGTCTCAAAAACCCTGAATTATCCAGACATGCCTCCATCAATTACCTGGTCTTTCCCATTCTCCGAAATGCGCGGAAATGAGCAAGGTCTCAATGAAAGGGAAGGAAAAAGCCCTCCCGGCCGTCGCTGAGCCCAATACTGACATGATCGGGTCGGACGAAATTGTTGAGGAAATTCCTCAACGACCCTCCGTCCCCCACGGGACTGGAGAATCGTCAAAATCTCCTCCGACCGCATCAATACCGTCGGAGAACGCTGCACCCAAAGCAGCGCCAAAACCAACGTCGTAGCCAAAAGCTGCCATGAAAGCAGAGTGTCATCCCGAGCTTTGACCAATTGTCGAAGCTGAAAAACGACGCGCCGCCGAAACAGCGGCAAATCTGGCCCTCTGCTCCGCCGCCATCTTTCCCGTCGAAGCCACCCTTCTTCCTTTGACCAACGGGTCAAACAGACAATTTGTAGACTCGATGAGAGTCTATCTACGCGTAGCCATCGCGCAATACATGGCTACGGGCCCGGTCATCACGCCACCCGTCCTCCCTCCTCGCCCGGCGAACCCGATCCCAAGGGCTCCCGACGCCAGGAGCATACAAATTCCCGCCGTCCCAGCGCTGCCCCTCAAAAGTACCTGGGCCATGGTAGTAAAATATGGACTGCCACAAAATTCATTTCCTATAGCAAAAGCTGTGCCGCAACCTGCGGCTAAGGCCCCAAAGAAAGAAGCTCCCAAGGCGAAATTCGACAAACGACTGTTCCTTCGCCTAGAAAGGGAGCACCCGTGGCGCAAGCTTTCACCAAGCGCCATAACGAAACAAATATACGATGGGCCGCAGTGCCTCGTGGGTGACGCAAGCTCCGTACACCGTGTCAGAACCGGCATTGCGATTCTGACAGCGGATGAAAATGAAAGGGAAGAGCTTCTAGATGCCTCACCGAAGTTGTCGGACCTCAACGCCAAAAGCGAGGAAGCCTCCAACCTTGTCACCTTTCGGATCGCGAATGTTCCAGCGACCATAAAATTACTCAACCGTATTGAGACGGTCGATGCGGGTAGGATCTCACTGGAGACCTACTGCAAAACACACTGACTTCCATGCCAGGTGCGACCGCACGGGACATGCCGTCCTGGAGCGCCATACAGAAACTGGCATGCCCTTTTCGACAGGGACTCCGCCCCTCGTGCGGGCTTTCGCATTCTCGACGAGTCCGGTGCGGTTACAAAGGTCCAGCCTCGTCGCCAAATTGAACAGTGCAAACGCTGTCTGGGCTTCCACGCCACTCGTGGTTGCTCCCGCGCTCCGGCTTGCTGGAACTGCGGATCAAATATGCACTCCGAAATAGAGTGCAAGGCCCTCACACGCTGTCGCAACTGTGGGGGACCTCACCGATCCGATTCTCGGGCCTGCCAAGTCAGAACAAAAATATCCGGACCGGTGACAACAGAGCGGCTCGCGTGGATCCACCACATCGAACTAGGGGAGTTCGGGAAGGTGGCACGAGCCAGGGCTGCAGCAAAAAAGGCCGAAGAGGCGATCATCGCCGCGGCGAAGGATGTCTCGATGGCCGAGGCAACAGGTTTCGGAGCTCTGGGATCTGAAGAAGAAGTTTGAGGACACAGCAACTTCGACGATATCCCTTTTGGAGCATCAACTAACCAATAGCAGGATACCGGCTGGATAAAGGGTGCCTGCTAACCCATCTTTTGCTATCTGCGGAGAACGGGCAAATTTATCATCTGGAAGGTGTGACGAACGAGGAAATGTGTGAGGATCGCATTGAATGGGTCCAGTATGGAGGAACCTTCTGTTTTTTTCGGAGTTGTTTTGATTTTTCTTGATTTTTCGTTTCTGTTTAATCAGCTGCACTTTTGGTAGCGATTCACGAGGTTGGAACGAGTTTAAGCTGTAAGAAAAGTTACAGGGAACCCTGCCGGATCCGCCGGTCCTTGACCCAATGTGGAAAAACAGCTTTAGCTAAGGACCAAAAGTAAAAAAAAACAAACAGTTTTTTGAAATTCGAATTTTCGAATCTTCACCTTTTCCCCCTCTCCCCCCTCTCGCGCTCGTCACATTCCTCCAATAAATTGTGATCGAGACGCCTGCATTTTTATCATGCCACCTGTTCGAAAAGAGCTCCCCAACGCAATGTTGGACAACGCGAGAGTCCGCCCGAGGGCTCCCGCGAAAACACCTGGCCTGTTACAGGTTGCGCCTATCTCCTAGTGACTGTCGCACGGACACTTATCATTATTACGTCATTAGCCTTGCTATCTAAAGAGATGTCCTACTTGGCAATACAAATACAGGGTTGCAACAAATCTGGAAACAAGATATTGTTGCAGCAAGTCTCATATGGAATCATAGGCCGATAAGACCCAGATTCGCTATGACGAGCCCACTCGGAATATCAAGGATATGGAGTAGTAGAATAGATAGTGAGGTTAGCGCATTGGGAGTTGGGACACCTTAAGTAGCCTCCTCTCGATGGACAATTCCTAGCTGTATGTGGAAAATAGACAGTAATCGGCCACCATTCCTTTGCTACATTGTTTTGTTGATCGCTCATCACATGGCCTCGCACAAAAACTTTCAAGTAAGTTTGCTAGTGAGGCCTTCGTCGCAGGGAAGTCTCAATACCTTCCCGACAAAGGGATGACTGATTCCGAGCCCGTCAGGTCAGCAAAAATTGGTCCCGACACCCATACCCCCATCGAGCTTGCCCCAGAGGCAAGCACCTCAAGGAAAGAAAATGAAGTCGTCGTCCGAAAGAAGATGACAAAACATGCAGAAACTTCTGCAAGAAAATTCGCTGTGCCAGTTCCCAAAGGCACAGCTTCGATATCATCAATGGGGTTTCCTCCGGAGCTGCAAACAGTGATGGAGGCCGAAAATCGACAGACGACGCAAATTACGTCCCGCCTCGCCATCTGCTCGACTGCGATAAAAAGTGTTGAAGTAGAACTTTCGCCTCTTTCGATCGGCGAAAATAAAGAATTCGTAGACCGTATAAAATTCCACCTACGAGCAGCCATTGGCCAGTTCGTTCAGTCTGGTCCAGGAAGCACACCACCAGTCCTTCCTGCTCGCCCCGCCTCCCTCTCCCACCGAGGGCTCCAGAAATTAGGGTACCTAACCCTACGAAAACCCAGGCTCCGGCTCCAAAGACAACTTGGGCCACCGTACCTCGATGTTACGGTTTTTACCCGGTGTCAGTTGGCTGGGCTGACTTACGGGCCCAGCCTTGCATGTAAGTGGGATGTGGCAAATAGGGCTGTCTATGTGTTATATTAACTAGGCTATATGGGAGCAGGACGATGGATACTCTTGGGGAAGTTATGCTCACAGTAGGTCTCTATAGTCGCTGTCGCGTGTGTTCTCGTGATATGTAAGACTTGACTCTATATTCTCGTATAAAGGAAACTTAGTTACAATGAATGGACGGAGGTTAAGACCTCCTTATATCTTGCTCCAGACTTACTGTGTTGTTCACAGCCTAGTGCTAGAACATTCCCTTATGATATCATTTCTCTCTTACGAGAAATGACCAGCTCGTTCTCTCTCAGTCTATCAGTCTCCCGCTGATTCCATTATCTCTATTCCATCGAGTTCTAGTTTGGTCCAGTATACCCACACATGCATTACACAATTTTTTTTGAAATCGATGAAAAATTCACCTACCCATCCCCTCAACCCTTCAATTCATAGTTTCACAAGCTAATTTCATCATTATCATAGTCGCAAGACCCTGAGTCTCCGAAATGGCGACGGGTCCTACGAAAATCACTCGCCCCGCGCGCCAGCACAAAGCCATGGCGAAAATTAAAATCAGGTTGCAACACCGCCTAGATGCAAGAAATCTATCGATCGATACGATAGATCAAGACAAGATGGAGTCAGAGATGACCGAAAGATTGAAAGTCTTCCAGGAAGACTCAGACTCAACAAACCCAGACGTGGAAATGGGCGATATGGTCATCGACCAATACATAATCGAGGGTCTCGACAAATCCAGATGGAATGTCGCTCAGAAAAATGATGATGTGGTCCCTGTGACCTCCGTCATTTCAACATCAAAGAAGATTGCTGCTCCTGCTGTCAAGAAGGCAGCAATTCCAGAGGTGAATAAGGCTAATCAAGCCACAACTGCTTAGATCGCCAGCAAACCCTCATCAGTGGCGACTGAAAAACAACAACCTTCCTGCAGCGAAAGCAGGAAACAAAAAATCAATGGCTGCCCCCCGGAACTACAAGCCATGATTGAAGCTGAAGAGCGCAGGGCAGCTCAAGCAGCAAAAAATATAATGATCTGCACTGCTGCGATCAATGCTGCGATCAATGCTGTCGAGACCGCGGTCTCCCTATACTCAGAAGAGTCGAGCAATCAGTTCATCGACTCGATGAAAATATATCTTCGAGCAGCCATTGCTCAATTCATGAAGTCGGGACCCAGTGCGGCCCCCCCAATCCTTCCACAGCGCCCAAGCTGCCAGGAAAATATGAGTTGTCCTATAACCAAGGCCAAAGAAAGAACTCCGATGAACAGTCAGGAGCTACAACGCCAAGTCACCTAGGCCAAATCGACCTGGGCAACAGTCGCCCGGGGCTCTCCCCAAATGTCAATCGCTCCAGCGAAGACTGTTCGAGTCGCCCCAAACCCAGCAGTACAGGTCAAGAAACAAGCTAGACCTGTGACTGCAAAGCCAAAAGATGTTCGTCTGTTTCTTCGCCTCGGAGAGGAGCATGCATGGCGCGCTCTTTCGCCAGCTGGCGTGAGAGATGCCGTGACTAAATTGGTGGAGGTTCCATCCTCCAATATTGAACATGTGTATCGTGTTCCCACCGGCTTCGCTATGAAAGCCAAAAATGAAGAAGCACGCCAGCTCCTCTTAAACGCTGCAGAATCATTCAGCAGGGTTGAGGCTAAGTTGGAGACAGCCTCGGATCTGGCTGCCCTTCGAATCGCAACGGTTCCAGTGGCCCTATACACACTTATGGGCAAGGTTACAGTCACTGAGGAGATGGTGGCAGAAGAAATAACTCGAACCACCAAGGCGGTTCCTGTACGTGTCCGTCCACTCGGAAAGGGGCGAGTAGGAGCTCCTTACCAAACTTGGATAGCTCACTTCGAGAGAGCGTCTGCCCCTCGGCCGGGCTTCCGACTTTTTGACGACTCTGGAATTGCAGTTCGTCACCAGCCTAAACAGGCAATAAGCCAGTGCAAACGATGCCTGCAATTCCACGGCACTCGAGGCTGCTCACGTGCCCCAGCTTGCTGGAACTGCACGTCAACGATGCATTCCTCCGCAGAGTGTAAGGCACATACAAAGTGCCGCAACTGTGGGGGCCCCCACCGATCGGACAGTCGTGACTGTCTAGCTCGTCCTACAAAGTCTGGACCAGCATCCAAAGAGAACCTCGAGGCAATCAGGCAGGCGAGTCAACGGGAATTTGCTGCAGTTGTACGAGCAAAATCAGCTGTCAGACGCGCTGAAGCCGCAGTTTCAGCAGCCTCTGAAAAGGCAAAAATAGCTCAGACGAGCTTCAAGTCCAGCAACTGCTTCGAAGTGCTGATGACCGATTCATCGCCTTCTGTAACCAAGGTTACAGAGAACGTGAATCGTGAAGAAAGCTTATAAAGGGCGCCCCACGGGCCCCTTTTCGCCTCCCTCCTACCTTAAATTTCATGTCGATAAATGTAGGAAGGGGAGGCCCCACACAGGACATCGCGCTCGCCCGAGCTTTTGAGCTGGGAGTCGATGTATTGCTTGTTCAGGAACCTCTGTGGAAAAAACAGAGCAAGTCAACAAAGACTCATCCGGGATATGATTGTCATATTCCCCATGGTGAGGATCAGTCAAGGCCGAGGGCGGTGACCTACACTCGGAAAAACGACAGTGATATTAAGGCAACGCAGATCTTTCCCTGTGCCATGCCTACGGCGGACTATTGCTGGGTCGTGGTCAATGGAATCACGTTCCTCAACGTCTACAAAGCGCCCAACGACCCACAGGCTGTTCAGCCTCTAATCAGCTGGAATCCACCGCCAAATTCTGTTGCGGCGGGGGATTTCAACGCAGTGTACTGGGCCTGGCAACCGAGCACCACCCGAATCCACGGGCAAGGAGAGGAAATCGATATATGGGCGCAACATCACCATCTATCCTGTCTCATCATTGGGGAGCCCACGCACAAAGCTGGCAACACCTTGGATCTAGTCTGGACTAACATCAATGGCGCGCGAGCATGGGTGGATCGAAGTGAATGCGTAACCAGCGATCATCTCCCTATCCGAGGACAAATTCCGATTCGAGCTGCAAGTATGAAGGCTGGGATCCCCAAGCTCCGAGTGACGAAGAAAAATCTCCCAAAATTTGCTGCCTTCACTGCCAGATGGATCAAGCCGCCTTCAGCCCTAGACACTATCGAAAAAGTTGAAGAATACGCACATGAACTCTGCTTCCAAATTAAAGCCGCTATTAATGCGACAGGAACCCGAGCCAGAGCAAGCAGCGGAAAATCAGCACCTTGGTGGACCCCGGCATGCAGGGTAGCACGCGCTGAATACCAAGCGACCTTAACCTCTCCCCAGCGGGGCGTCTGCGCGAAAAAGCTTCGATCAGTTCTCCGAGCTGCGAAAAAAGAATACCAGAAGCAACAGGTCGAAGCGATGAAGTCGCCGAGCGATGTGTTCAAGCTACTGAGAAAGGCCAGTCCACGACAGGCTAGCATCCCACCACCACTCAATCATAATGGAACCCTCATCTCGGACCCTTTAGAGCGAGCCACAATACTTCGCGATGAGCTTCTTGCCCGACATCAGGCGTCAGACGACTTGCCACCGTGCACAGCGACAAGCAGCAACCGAATCCAGTGGAATGAAGATATCTCCGAGGAAGAAGTTAGACACTGCACAATCGGCTGTGGTAACACAGCTCCTGGAGCAGACGGAATCTCAGTTGAGCTGCTAGCGGCTTGCTGGAACACAATCGGACCGTACGTCGCTCAACTCTTCCGAGCCTGCGTGAGGATCGGCATTCATCCATCCTGCTTCAAGCTGGCTGAGGTCGTTCTTGTTCCGAAACCTAATCGAGACCCAACGACAGTCAAAGGATGGAGGCCTATCGCCCTTCTTTCTTGCCTAGGTAAAGGTCTAGAAAGGCTCTTGGCTAAGCGTATGGCGCATCTCGCTGTGATCTTTGATGTAACGGGACAACAGCAATTTGGCGCGCTCCCAAAACGCTCAGCAATCGATCTCGTCTCCTGTGTGGTACACGACATTGAAGAGGCAAGCTCCCAAAAGTGGACGGCTACATTTGTAACCCTGGACGTTCAAGGTGCCTTCGACGCAGTTCTCCATAACCGTCTGGTGAGAAGGATGCAGGAGCAAGGTTGGCCAGACTCGATCCTCAAGTGGACGACATCGTTTCTAGCGCATCGAATGGTCCAAGTTCGTCACTCGGGAGGAGTGACCGCTCAACGACAGCTAAGCTGTGGAGTCCCCCAGGGCTCACCGATATCCCCACTCCTTTTTCTTCTTTACATGGCAGAGCCAATGCGAAGCGGAAAGCCAGGTATGAGGTTCAGCTACGCCGACGACTTCGGAATCATCGGATTTGGCCGTACCATAACGGAATCCGCCGCTGCGGCCCAGAGTGAAGTCGACGATCTCCTGGATTGGGCGGGAAAAAATGCGGTTGCTTTCGACACAAGTAAGTCTGAAGTAATCCAATTTCCAGCACGGTGCCGCGAGCCTACGAAAGGAATCTATGTCAATGGAACCCTTATCGAGCCGGCCGAATATGTTCGCTGGTTGGGTGTCTACCTAGATCCCCGGCTGACCTTTAAGCACCACGTAACAACTTGGTGCGGTAAATCCTTGAAAGTTGCACAGAGCCTGCGCCGCTTCAACACTGCTCTCCGAGGAGCCGCTCCAGGAGCACTTATTCGAGCAGTCGACATGTGTGTGGTTCCTATTGCGACATTCGGTGCGGAAATCTGGTGGCCTGGTCTCAGACGCCCGACGAGAAAAGGCATGACAACCCCACCAACAGCACATCTAAGTGGTATGATCGACAAGGCTGTCTTGATGGGACTTCGAGCTGCACTCCCGGTAATGAGGACGACAGCAAACGTTGTACTGCACAGAGAAGGAGGAATTCCACCAGGGAAAATCATACTGGAGGGTAATCGACTTCGACTGTCAGTTAGGCTCAAAACTCTGGATGATCGCCACCCGCTGAGGATTCGTGCGGCTGCGTGCCCAAATATCGGCACGCGGAAATACAAGAAAAGAAATCGAGGGACTTCGGTTCCTGAAGTAATAATGTCACGAGTCCAGCGGGCGTACCGACAATTACCAAAAGCAGAGCACGCGGAACCACTGCCGCCTACATCCTACTTACCGAAAGCAGGATCTAAGGAAGAACAAATTGAGATCTGTAGGCAATGGATCAACCAGGTGCCGAAGTCGGAAATTTGTGCCTACTCGGATGGCTCATCGGAGGGGAATGGACGCTCTGCTTGGGGTTTTGTTCTAAAGAGAGACGGGCAGACTTTGCTTACGGGAAGTGGCATCAGGCATGGGGGTGAGGCTTTGGATGCGGAAATCACCGGGGCAAGGAAGGCTCTTGAAGCAGCATTGGAACTCCAGAGCGCGACGCAACGAGTCAACCTTCTACTGGATAGTCAGAAGGCAATCAACGCACTCGAGACAGGCAAGTCCACGACAAGCCACGATGAAGTACGAAAATTTCGGGAGTTGTCCAAATCAGCTCGCGTGACAATTAAATGGGTTCCCGGGCACTCAAGAATCCAGGGTAACTTGGAAGCCGACTCGGCCGCCAGGTCTAGCCTACGAATGCTGCCGAGCCCGGAAATGCATCCAGAATCCATCACTCTGGCATTTCTTTATGGCCAAATGAATCGTCTGCGGCAGGCGTTACTCGACGATTGGTGGAACGAAGCTTGCCCGCCCCGATATCGCAAGCTCGACCTGCTCATGCGACGAAGGAAACCACCTGAGCTGGGACTTTCGAGGTTCCTACTCCGAAATCTGATTGCAGCTCGTACTGGACATGGCAATTTCGCGGCGCATCATCGCCGTTTCAAAAATCTGGACGCTATAATGGAGTGCGCCTGTGGGGAGGAGACCACTCCTACCCATTTTATTCACTGTCGACTACACGCTCACGTCACGCGTCGACTCAGAGGGAGATCGTCACATAGTGGCTTTATCCAAAAACTTCTCGGGCCAAAGTGTCACGAATTTTTCAAAATCTTTGAGAAGGAAACCTGCTGTTTTGGGTTGCCATCTACAAATTCGTCCTCTGATCTCATCGGGGACAATATAAATTAGTCATACAGATGATATGACAGGAAGGAAGACAAGTCGAGGAGATTTGTTTCCGAACCAGAGATTGGTAAATCTACAGAGCTGGATAGTTTTGTGGTTAGGAGTTTGGTTTTTTAAAGGTTGAATTTTTGTACCAGTGCGAATTTTATACTAGCTACTATTTGTGTAGTGGTTCAAGCGGTGCGATCAAGTTTGGCTTATCAGGGATATGATCTTGGCTGTAAACATCGGTCTTTGACCCTTAGGGGATAACGGGTATAGCCTAGGACCTAAATTAATAAACAAACAAACAAACATGCATTACACATAGATCCCACATCATATTATCCACAACACTTCTTACAAGAACTTCCATCTGGTGCAATGGCCCCAGCCGTTGCATCGTCATCGACAACGCCCCCGAATCCAGGGGGGCAACTCCACCCAAGCCTGCTAGGCATTGTTAATGCAATGCAAAAAGCAGAACAAGAAAGAAAAGAAAGATTGGGCATAGCCCAGGAATTTCTTGAACTAATCGACTCCTGGGCCAAGAGCAAAGGAGAGAAGCAAGCAGCAGCAGTCGTCGCGACTCTGATGAACAAGATCACGCCTGTCATCACTGCCTTTGCAGTAGATCAGGCAGAAGTAATCAATAGTCCAAGTAAGAACTCCCCCGCCATGGCAAGCACTCCCAAACCAGTCGCGCCTAGGAACCACATTGTTGTTGAGAACAACAGCCACGGCCTACCTCCAAAGCCGCAAGAAAAAAGCTCGCCTTGGGTTACAGTTGCTCGCAAAGCAGCCAAGTTACCAACACCGCCCAGTGCGCAAGTTCCGAGAAGACCGGCTCCGACAAGCCGCCCTAAGGCACAGACAACACCCAAGGAAGACAAACGCCTGTTCCTTCGTTTGGGTAGAGATCACCACTGGCACAAATTATCACCAGTCACAATCAAAAAGATAATAACCGACAAGGCTGGGATAGCAGCCTCAGCTATCACCTCGATGTACCCAGTCAGGTCGGGGATCGCTCTCGAATGTGCGTCAGACGCATTGAGAGACACAATCATCAGAAGTGCACCTTCCCTACAGGAAGACAACACAGTGATTGAGGCAGCCTCAAAATGGACATCTCTGATGGTACCACATGTGCCATTGTATATCAGGACACTTGAAGGCAGCATGCCAGTCACCATTGAAATGGTGAAGAACGAGTGCCAGGCAGTATGTGGCGCCACACCAATCCAGGTACGGCCCACAGAAACAAAGCTTGGTCAGTACTCAACGAGCTGGATCATTCATTTCCAACAAAAACCAGCAAACACAAAGTTCCGTCTTTTTGACGAGAGCGGACCGGCAATTCCCTTCTCGCGCCGACGACCAATCGAGCAATGCCAACGTTGCTGGGGATTCCACACTACGCGTTCCTGTACCCGGAGCCAACGATGTGGACGATGTGGGGGAACCCATGAGACATCAGATTGCCAGGCCAAGGTGCCAAAGTGCTCAAATTGTGCCGGACCTCACCACTCACATGAGAGTAGCTGCATGGCCCGACCAAGAAGACAAAACGGGATAATTCTGCCCCGTACCCCTGCAGAACTACACATCATCAGAGAACGCGGGCATCGTGATTATCACGCTGCTCTAGCGTATTCGGAAAGGAAGGGCAAGGCAGTTGAAACTGTCATTACCCCGGATTCAACAATGACGTGTTAATGTTAGGGAACCCCTCAACAAAAGCACCAAAAGATAAACATAACACTCTCCACTTTCACCAAGTGAATGTAGGAAGGGGTGGGGAGAATACAGATATAGCATTGCAGCAGGCATGGGACGCCGGTGCACATGTAGTCATGGTACAGGAACCATGGACAAGGAAGAAAGAGGGGGGTTTTATCACCAAAAGTCACCCTGGATACAATAGCCACATACCGTTTGGAGGAACAGACGTCCGGCCCCGCGTGAGTACTTTCACACGCAAAGGCATTGGTGCGACTCAATTTTTTCCGCCGTCATCAGGCCCGACATCTGACTACTGTTTTGTAAAGATGGGCAGCCTGACTTTCGTCAACGTGTATCGTGCCCCGGGCACCAGTGGAACCTTGGAGCCCTTACTTCGGTGGGTAGTCAGAGGACTCGTGGTTGTTGGTGGCGATTTCAATTCTGTGTCACAGCATTGGCAGCCGCAAACGACAATTCAGTACGGCAATGGAGGCCAGATCATGGAATGGGCAACAGCTCACGATATGGATCTAGTTAGCATTGTCGGAGAGCCAACGCATAGGGATGGGAACGTGCTGGACTTAACGTGGAGCAACACAGCTGCAACAGCATCAGTCTCCAAGCAGTATCACTGTACCTCAGATCACTCGACCATCGAGGGTACAGTCTTAAACCCTACAGTATCAGACCTATCTGGAATTGTAAGGAACACTCGTGTCAGCGATGAGAACCTAAAGGAATTCAACCGATGTGTCAGCCAATGGACCAAAGCTGCCCCTCTGGACAGTGTCATGGACATCGAAAAATTCACAGCTAATCTCCTGCAGGCTCTTGCAGACGCGCTGAAGATTGCGGGGAAAGTCCCAGCCATTGAAAGCGGAAAAACCGGGCCCTGGTGGAACGATGAATGTCGCATCAAGTGGCAGGATTACAAGGCAGCGAGAGAAAATCCGGACCTTGTAAGACAGGCGCGTAAAAGCTTTAGAGCCGTTGTGCGAAAAGCCAAGCGAGAGTACTGGAAGAGGCAAGTGGAGGCAGTTACAACTGACGCACAGGTATTCAAGCTCATGAGATGGGCTAAGCCTCGACCAGCAGCTGAGCCCCCTCCTTTGCAGATTGAGGAAAATCGGTGGCTTTCAGACCCGCGAGAGCGGGCTAGTGCGCTACGAGACATTCTCTTGGCAAGATTTAGCAGCGAGAACGACATCCCAACCTGGGAGAATGGACAGGAGGTGCGCATTCCATGGGATACGGAAATATCACTGGAAGATGTGACAAACGCTACCATCTCTGTCAATGATACGGCACCGGGAGCGGACAAAATAACAGTACGTTTACTGAAATCCTGTTGGTACCACCTCGGGCCTCTGGTCAAGGATCTCTACCAGGCCTGTCTAAAAATCGGCCACTTTCCGACGGCATTTAGGGTGGCAGATGTTGTGCTTCTTCCCAAACCGGGACGAAATCTATCAACTGCCAAGGGCTGGCGACCAATCTCGCTGCTGTCGAGCTTAGGTAAAGGACTTGAGCGTCTAGTTGGCAAGAGAATGGCATGGCTGACGATAAGTCACCAAGTTGTTCATCCGCAATTATTCGGCTCAGTACCAGGACGATCTGCGGTCGACCTTGCATCCTGTGTAATCCATGATGCTGAGGCGGCCATGAGAAGCGGAAAATGTGCGGCTATGGTCACACTAGACATCCAAGGTGCGTTTGACGCAGTCCTTCACAACCGACTACTCCAACGCCTTCGAGAACAAGGCTGGCCACTATCTCTGTGCCGGTTCATTCAGACCTTTCTCTGCCAACGAAAAGTCCAGGTGAAATACCGTGGTGGAACCACAGACGAGAAGATGCTGGAATGTGGAGTACCTCAGGGCTCGCCACTGTCACCACTTCTTTTCATGCTCTATATCGCTGTGCTTTTTAAGGACCATGGACTAACGAGCAGGTTTGGCTATGCTGATGATCTAGCCATCATTAGAGTTGGAAGCACCGCGGCCGAAGCTATCGCAGCAGTCCAAGAAGACCTCGACAGCCTCGTCCTTCTCGCCAGAGAACACAGGATCGAATTTGACCCGGCAAAGTCGGAACTTCTAGTGACCGGAGGAGGTCCTAGGAAGAAAATCAACACAGCCAACCTCTCCATCTTGGTGAAAGATCGCCGGATCGAACCGTCGCCTCATATCCGGTGGTTAGGAGTCTGGCTTGACACTCAGCTGAACTTCAAGCAGCATGTACAGGAATGGACTGGAAAAGCTAATCGTCTAGTCCACTTTTTACGACATATAAACGGAGTTCAGCGCGGGGCAGCACCCGGACCTCTAATTCGTGCGGTACAGGCATGCGTTCTGAGCACAGCTCTCTATGGGGCAGAAGCGTGGTGGCCGGGTCTTTCTCGAATAACCACCATCCGAGATAAAGAAGTCGGCACTGGAGTAGGGTGGCACACATCTCTGCTGGACAAAACTATCACGAAAGCTATACGAGTAGCACTCCCAGCGTGGCGTACCACTCCCAATAGCGCTCTTCATCGTGAAGCGGGAATTCCCCCGGCATCAATAATTCTCCAACAAAAGATGTTGCGGTCTGCAGCTCGAATGCGAAGAATGGATGCCTGGCACCCTCTAGCCCTTCGGGCGGCGGAGGACCCGAAAGATACTATAAAACGCCTAGGTCTTAGATCGGGACAACGAGATCGCTTGTTCAGACAGCCAGAAAGGTACATGACACGCCTACAAATAAGCGTGCGTCGAGTTCCGACAGCCGAAGGCCCTGGAAAGCTCTACTTTCCCCATGGTCTCCCGGCATCGACACCAGGCAGTCGGGAAAAAGAAGCTAGGTCAGGAAGCATCAAACGATGGTTAACTTCCCTTCCAGCCAACGCAGTCTGTGCCTTCTCTGATGGATCCTCGTCGGGTCCCGGGCAATCAGCTTGGGGTTATGTGGTATACCAAGGAGGCAAACTAGCTGGAAGTGGCTCGGGTCCGCTTCCCGGAGCAGAGGTATTCGACGCAGAAGTTGTAGGCGCTATGAAAGCCTTGGAGGCTGCACTAGCGGTGGGAGAAGGCTTTCCGGTCAGCATTCTTCTGGACAATCAAGCGGCCGTCAGAGCGCTCGAACAAGGAAGATCCAATTCCTCGCAGACAGTGGTGGACAAGTTCTCATCGCTGAGACATAATAGGCGTGTAGAAATACACTGGATACCTGGTCATGTGGGGATCCAAGGCAACGAAGAAGCCGATAAGCTGGCCAAATCAGCCCTGGGAGATCTCAATGACCAATCACTAACCGCAGCTTCGCCCAACGGAGACGAGCAAATTCTGACCTTTGCGGCTCTAGGGAGACTAGTGAAAATGCGGAGCCAAAAGCTTGTGGAAGAGTGGTGGCAGAAGTATCGGCCTAAACGATACAAAGATCTCGACCTCTACATGCGCTGCAAGCGACCGCCGGAACTGGCTCTGCCTCGATGGGCGTATCACCGTCTTATTGCGGCAAGAACAGGCCACGGGGACTACGCCGACTACCACCGGCGTTTCAACCCCGAACATGAAGATCTGATGTGCATTTGTGGCCGAGAGAAAAGGCCCTGGCATTTTTCAGAGTGCCGACCTGCTCTGCAACGTTGGAGAAGCTGTGAGAAAATGACTCCACCTGGGGTCAGGGAAATGATAGGGGAGAAGGGATGGCAGAAGTTTTTCCAATTCCTAACCATAAGCAGATGCTACAGTCTGCCGAAGAACTGACAGGGTGGGAGTGACCATGCTGAGATAGTTTCTGGCTCGAGAGGAGAGGTGTTTGGAAGATAGGGATACGGTGCAGGGCACCGTAACTCAGACATTTGCTGTGATTTTATTTTTCTTTTGTCGCTTCTGGCTTTAATGCCGGTCATGTAGGTAGCAATGAGCTCGTAGGGCCCATCTACCCGTGTCACGTCTAAATAGATGTTGGGTTCGTCCTGTCACGCTAAAGATTTCAAATTCAAATTCAAACATGCATTACACACTAAACACCCCACGGTTTAGTTCCACAGTCACGTGCATATGCTATGACGCGACCTAAAGCATGTACCATGGTAAGTTACATGGATAACACAACACTATGACAACAGGTTAGACGCTTAGTAAGTGCTTATGTAAGACATTCATAAGCACAAACCTTATTATTATTATTATTAATTCATTTTATTGTCCTGTCTGAGTCTATGACTATGTAGGACATGCAGGTCCTCTCTGCCTACAGGTCAAGGATACCTATACCAGTAGTGTATCCCTTCCTATGCCTCCCATACAGCTCCACTCAAACAGTACTACCCCTCACAAGACCTCATTCAATCATACACTTAGAGGAGCCCTTTGCCCTTCATTATCTCCCCTCTCCAGCCAACGAAACGATGGCAATTTGCGGATGTACGACAGCCGGGAAAATTTACAAAAACTGCTTGCTGCGGAGCCCTTCTAATACCGACATTAGGACTAAATCCGAAGACATAGTGCCCCTTCTGAAGCGTTCGAAGAGGCCGGCCAGCTGGGCGCTGCAGACTTGTGGGTACCTCGAGAAATTCACTCTCTGCCTTTCTAGCCTCCTTCCAACTCCTTCCCTAAGTTCGTGCTGAAATGTCAGAAATGTCTTGACAGAGCGTGATTGCTGTATAGCAGCCCAGCCCGACTTCTTTTGTACCGTCCAGGGCGTTGGGGAGTGCCGTTGACTCATCGACAAAAGAAGCCCTCCTGGCTAATTAATCGAAATCTTAGTCTTGGCGCCGACACAAAATCCAAAGTTGAAAACTCTTCGAAAATGTCAGTCCCAGCATGGTCTTCAGAGACCTCTTTCCCCTCGCTCCACATCTCAGCCGCCTGTTCTTCTTCAAGATGTATAATCCCATTAGAGCAGCAGTCTCCCATAAACCAAGACCCCAACTTTGTATTTTTCGACTTGATTTCCTCCTTGCGGGTATAAATAGCGTCGTAAATTTGTAGTGAGTGATGGCCGGCGATGAATGAGCCAAGCTCCTGTTTGCAATTGGAGTGACGCCTTTATAGGTCGGCGAGGCGAGATGATATGTGTTTAGATCGTGGTTGAGGACTCAGAAGATAATGGTGAGTGCTGCATGATTGAGAAGTCGTCAAATGGAGATATGCATGTGTTTGCTTTCGACTTCGATTCGGATGCGATTCTTCTTGGCTATCCCAGATATGCAGAGCATACTGAGCGATTACACCGGCACCACTGGAAGGTGAAGAATTCGTCTTTGCCGGCCAGCACAAACCTTACATTGGCTGAGTCCCTTTTTTTTTAAATCATTTAATGTGTATTCAGCTATAAAGCTATGACACAAGGCCGGTGCTATATATAAATGTTGGATGACTCTTTTGACATTAGAGACACTCATACTCTGGATTTCATTCGCAAATATCACTATGAGGTATGCTTGCTAACACAAACAGTCAACCCTCCTCCGTAAGTACCCACCAAAGGGAACTTCAAAACATTTGGTTATCCAAGCATACCAACGCCGCGAGAAAAGTGGTTGTGTTTTGCCGGATTTGGACCAGCGATCTACTGTCTCGAGTGGGATATGTGTCCAAGCTATCCAGACTCTACTTGGCAGACCGGCCAAGACGATGTACCACCGCACCGTCCGACCATGGCGATGTTTATATTGTCGCCTGCACATTCGAAACCGAAGCCTTGGCATGCACAAAGCTCAATTTGAAAAAACTCCTTGCCAAAATTTGAAATTCCACGCCCGTCGAGACTGTATCCATCCTTCGAATCGTCTTATGAACTTGTCCTGATCCCTCTCACGTCCATACCAAAGAACTGTCTCCCAGATTTGCGCGCCACGCTTTGTGTCCTTCGTCGGGTGGAAATATCGGCGTGGGCGTGTATTTGGTGACCGGCTGAGACCAGAGAAAGTCGACGAGAGGTATGATCATTGGAATAAGGATGTACTAGGTCGTACTTGTAGGCTTGATGAGGCTTAGTTAGGAATCGGACTCTCTAGGATTGAAGACTTGACGTGGTGGAGTAGTTTGAATCATTGCCTTGTGGACCAACTTGTTCGGTATTGCGAAATTTAACAGAATTTGGCTCTGGGAGAATATTTCACTCCCAGGTTCTTAGAGGACACCGCGTACAGGTGTTCAGTCTTGCTCTCCGGCTCTGTCCCACTTAAGTGTTCTCTTCATAGAAGATATAGATTATTTTGTGGCAGTCTTTGCGTGCAGCGTCCGTGATTCTCGTCCTTTTACACTCGAGCAGGCCTAGTCAGCAGCGCTGGGTCATCGACAAAAAAGGCAGCACCGCCCGCCCAGAAAGCAAAAAGTGTAAACTCGAGTGAAAAAGTCGTGCATCGACTTTTTCTATGCCTTGACTATTTCTATCCCCAACGTCTCCTCTCTCCAGCTGTCGTAAGGCTAGCTGTGTCTCAGGCGCTGGTACTGCTGTCAACAATATCACGTTGGTTCAGCGGGTAAAGACCGGCTTTGCAATAACCGCAAAGGACGAACTCGCTCGAAAGAGCTCCTAGATTCCACTACATCACGGAGCGAATCTGGAATCAAACTGGAACCAGCATCAAATCTGGTTGCCATGCAAATTGCCACCGTCCCGGAGACAATTCGAACACATGCTGGCCCCATCGCTGTGACGGCGAAGATTTGTGTCATAGCTAGTTAGGCTGCATACACTCAATGATTTAGGAGGGCAAGGCTGAGCACCTGTACGCGGTGTCCTCTAGGAACCTGGGAGTGAAATATTCTCACAGAGCCAAGTTCAGTCAAACTTCGCACTACCGAACGAGTTGGCCCACGAGGCAATGATTCAAATTACTCCACCATATCAATTTTTCACTCCCAACGAAATCGATTCCTACCTAAACCTCATCAAGTTTACAAGTACGACCTAGTACATCCTAATCCCAATGACCACACCTCTTATCGACTTTCTCTGGCCTTAGCTGGTCGCCAGATACACGCCCACGCCGATATTTCCACCCGACGGAGGAAGCAAAGCGTGGCGCACAAATCCGGAAGACAATTCCTTGGGATGGATGTGAGAGGGATCAGGACAAGTTAATAAGATGATGCAGAGGATTGGATACAGTCTCGACGGGCGTGGAATTTTGAATTTTGGAAAGGAGTTTTTACAAATTGAGCTTTGTGCGTGCCAAGTATTCGGTTGCGAGAGTGCAGACGACACTATAAACATCGCCATGGTTGGATGGTGCGGTGGTACATCGTCTTGGCCGGTCTGCCAAGTAGAGTCTGGATAGCTTGGACACATATCCCACTCGAGACAGTAGATCGCTGGTTCAAATCCAGCAAAACACAACCACATTTCTCGCGGCGCTGGTGTGCATGGATGACGAAGGCATGCTTGGATAATCAAAGGTTTTTAAATTCCCTTTGGTGGGTACTAACGGAGGAGGGTCGACTGTTTGTGTAAGCAAACATACCTCATAGTGGTATTTGCAAATGAAATCCAGAGTATGAGTGTCTCTAACGTCAAAAGAGTCATCCCACATGTATACATAGCTCCGGTCATGTGTCATAGCTAGATAGCTGAATACACATTAAATGATTTAAAAAAAAAAAAAAAAAAAAAACGGCGAAGATGGTTCCTGATGAAGTTAAGTGAGTGACTAAATCGGTTCCTTTTCTTGTTCTTCCTTACGAGACCAGCAAACCCGGGGCGCCATACCAGAACTGGCAAGCGCTCTTCCCTCGCGAATGCACGCCCCGACCTGGATTTCGCTCTTCGATGACTCCGGAGCTGCAAAGCTCTTCCAACCTCATGGAAACATAGTTCAGTGCAAACAATATCATGGCTTCCATGCCTCACGCGGTTGCTCCCGTGCTCCAGCTTGCTGGAACTGCGGATCAAAAATGCATTCTGAATCAGAGTGCAAAGCCCCCACACGGTCTCAAAACTGTGGTGGATCTCATTGATCGGACTCGCGGTTCTGCAAAGCAAGACCTAGCAAGTTCGGCCAAGTGAAAAAAGAGCAGCTTGCGATAATTCGCAAAGCCGAGCAGAAATATCACGCCGATTATGCTCGAATCAAAGCTGCAGCCGAAATAGCCATTCAGGTGATTCACGGCTCAAAGAATGACGTCTACATGTCGGACGGATCGGGTTTTTAGATTCTGGAATCTGAAGAGGAGGTTTAAGGTTACGGCCAGTCTCAGTGAAGTCGTTGAGGCTTCAACACCTTAACAGTAGGACACCGGCTGGAGAAAGGGTGCCTGTGAGCTCAGCTTCTGCTCTCAGCGAAGATCAGAATTTGTCACTTGGAAGATGTGACAGGAAAGACAACGGGCGAGAAGCGCGGGGTCGTGACCTAGTTGGGACTTCTTCTGAATTTAATTTATATTTTTGTTTTTTGTTTATGATTTTAGATTTGCTGTTAACACCACTATTTATGTGGAAGTTCACGCAGTTGAAATGAGTTTGGCATGTACACAGTGATCCTCACCGGCTCCACCTGTCCTTGGCCCATTGTCGAAAAAATAGTATTAGCTTAGGACATAATCAATAAGACAAACAAACAACCATAAGGTCTCGTGTTGGCCAGCTCAGTCTACATAAACTAACCGACGGCGTCGGGTCGTTTAATTTAGACTGGGCTAACCGGTGCGTGAAAATCTAACGTGCTGTGCGGGGGCACGACGTTAAATATTTAAATTTGATTTCATTATCCTGATTTGGCGCCCTATGGGCCCATGCAGGTGTCTACAGTCTATAATATTTACCCGGGAGGAAACCTTTATGGTGAAAACCTCCCACACCTTTCTATATGTTGTCCGTACTTCTCACAAATTTTCTTCAGGAAGCGCAGTTACACTATAGTGCCATCCATGTAAACCAACCAGATCATCTCTATCCTCCCCAAGCACTATTTGACCTTTTACTTTCCCTTAGAAGTATTTCAACCGCTTTTGTCATCTGGTATTGCTCTATCCAACCATGGTTTATGTTAGAGTATAGAGAAGACTTCGGAGTAAGAATTGCCTGAGAACGGAGAAGAGGTTCAGTTTGCTTGATTTACTAATAGACTACAGGTATTATGATATATACAGTGGAATTATAAGAAATAGAGGTTACCCGGAACCGACTCGACTGCAGAAATAAGTGGGACCCCGTACCAGAAAATAATTATCCACTGACTGAGAATACTGGGTCACGCAATAGAAGTACGAACAAACCAATGACTGGATTTGTTCGGGAAGAATGGGATTCAAGCAGACTCTAACGTTGAGTCCTATTGAATTAGAAGTGTGGGATCCTGCCTGACCTCAGAAATGTAGTTCAGGCAAGATGCATGCAACCACATTGGTCGATAGAAAGAAAAGCAGGAAACTGTATTTCCAACAGTTTAGGATCCACAGTGTTATCCTTTTATATCTCCAGGATTTTTTATCATCGCTTCGTAGGAGCGATCTTTGGCTTGTCTCCAGATGTCAGCTCTACCATTTGACCGTTGGGGCAGGACATAATCATATGCTTGGGTTTCTGTGATTGGTAGCCGCATGGAGAACCTGGACTTAATACTCCGGGTACTTTTCATTTGTGTAAATACGAGTTAAGCCCCATGTGCTCACTTCGCATTTTCATTGCCAAACTGCTTTGGGCCCCTGTCATGTTACGGTGTGGGAAGAGTGGTGAGCCTTGAAAACTCGGTTTTTGCCGTCCAGGCTCTCTACTTTGGTAAAATTTGGCTGCTCTCCAAGTTTCGGAATCTGCAGTTACCAACTGCCGAGGCTTCTGAGTTTGTTTCTGCTTGGCAACGTTAAATATTATATTTTGAGTTTGATTTCATTTAACCCGATCAGGCACCCTATGGGTCCATGTAGGTGACTATCTTCATTATTTACAAAGGAGTAAACCAATTCGGTGAAACCCCCCTGATGCTGTCTGTTTATACTACTATCAATTTGTTTAGTTTAACTTCAGGAACTGCAGTTTACACTGTTCAGCCAGTGTGGATTCCGTCCTCTCCCCTTTCAGATCGATTTATTATATCTGACATTGCCACCTCGACTTCCCCTGCAAGTCGAAACTGTTTTATGCACCCTTTGCTTGGTATCCACTGTGTGATTCTAGCCACATCTTCTGAGCTGTTCATCATTGCTTCAAATGACCTGACTTTAGCTTGTCGGAGAAAGTCGCCTCTTCCATTTTCCCACTGCGGACACGCCAAAAACATGTGTTTGACGTTTTGTGATGGATATCCACATTGACAGCTGGACTTTTCTACTCCGGTTCCTTTTGTTCTGCACTGGTGAGAATTGAGCCCGATATGCCCGCTTCTAAGCTGAATGGCGACACAGTTTTGGGCCCTGGTTAGGTTACGGTGGATTTTTAAGGTTGTATCTTTGAATTTCATTTTGGCGCTGTCTATTTGTACATCAGTAAATATATTTGCCGCTTTCCAATATTCAGGATCGGCTGATGCTGGTCGGCCAGGACGGTGTTTCCTGATCTGGCTTGTCCATGAATCCTTCCACTCCTGAAAGGCCGCTATCTTTTCAGCTTCTTTCAGCTTACCCTTGCCATTTTCCCTTCTGCAAGCTCTTGTTCATTCGGCGATATCTCTACTCCTGTTTAAGGCATGCAGAGTTTCTCTCCCGTTTGCGGGCAGTTTTATCCTCTTACATGTCGGTCGTATTGTCCGTTGAGCCAGGAGTTTAGCTGATAGTCCAGTGTGCTGGATCCTTCTTTGTTAAAGGCAAATCTCTATAGGGAGCGTTAAATATTGTAAATAAATAAAATTGTCGGAAAGTAGTTCAATTTGTTTTGCACTAAGAGTGGTACATCTCTCTGTTGCTGAGTCATTGCCTTGATGACTCAGCAAATACTCCTAACTACACGTTTGCCATGCTCCTCGACAACAACAAAAACAACAACACACCTCACTTTTTTACCTTTCATTTTGCATTGAACTAACCTTACGAGCACGGAAATTAGGGCCAACTGACTAAAATACATAAATGCTGCAACATAGCTAGCCGTACTCGAAATATGTCGAACAGATTGAGCTCGAATGGCGGGTCACAGCAATATATCTTCTACAAACCTCTGACTGGTATCTTGAAGCGCCTTAGACGTTACGGTTGAGTGATCTTTAACAAAATAAAACCTTCATCCCTTCCTAGGCCCGTTGACGAGTTGTTCATGCTTGTTTCCATTAAGGAGGGGGCGTATAAAGTCGTTCATGATGACATGGAACCCTCATTCGAATTGAAGATTCCTAGGGGGAGAAGGGGAAAGAGATTCTTTTTTGCGTCAGATTGTAATTGCGTATGTAGTTATCTAATTATGACACAATATCGGAGAAATAGTAGAGAAAAGATGGCACAACATACAACAGGAGCACTCATGCCAGAGGAAAGAGATTGGAAGCCTTGAATCATCATCTTTCGTTTATGCGTGGTCTATTCTGAAACTTCGCATGGCACCTTGGTTCTGAGGCTCGCGTAGGATACTAGCGATAGACACTCCACCTCTCTGCATGCACATGGTAGAAGCGCAAGCGCGCCAATTTCAGATGTGGTAAGTTCGTTGGGAAATTAGTGACAGGGACGTCTGTCTTTTTTGAGAGGAAACGGCACGAGTCGTTTGACCGAAAGACGGGATCTGTGATGAGGTGGAGCCATGCAAGGGATATTTTATTATTAGTCTTGTGAGTGGGGCGCAAATAGTTTCATCACCCCAGGGTCGAGAATGGCTATTCTGCTGACTGAGGAAGAATCATTGGGGATAAGATTGGCCGTGCCTCGACCTAGATAATGGCTATGCGAAATTGTGGACAATGATGGCGTGGAAGATGATAAGGCTTCATCTACACCAGGCCGCTCACTTTCCAGAAAGTAGCAATGAAAATCGTGCGAGCAGAGCCGTTACCAGAGACTAACACTAGGTCAAGAGTGGCATGGCGTGATCAAAAACATCGGAAAATTACGGGCTTACTATTGTATTGGAGGTATGAGGCAAAATTTGATTAGATAACGGTGAAGGTTGGGGTGATATTCCTGGACGGAATGGTAGGTTACTGTAGATTTTAGGCTGTAGAGTCATGGATCATACAAGGAGACTCATTGGATGAAGGTAGTTTATGGAGCAAGTAAACGTGACAAAGTCAGCGGAGCCTCTAATAGCCTGACTCGTTTCAAAACACTACAAGAGTAATACGGAATAGTTGCTATTAAGGATCACGTTCCCCTGGAAGGCAGCGGCCCGAAATCACTTGCTTCCGACAATGATACTTGGGTGTTCTCGTCCAATATATTTGATTATTAGGAGCTAGCTAACATGACAACCTCTCCAACTCTATAATTTCTCCATGAGTTATCAAGACGTGTCTTGGCCCTCTAAATCCCTCGATACTCTCCTTCAGTAATTATTCTCTCGTTGATACCCTTGGTTCTTTGGCGCCGTCATTAATGGTGGGTTCCACGTTCAGTTTGATATAGGTGTGCAGGTTTGGTAACTTCCATCTCGCTTTCGGATAACGAGTCCAACTAGGCAGCATTTGTCGTCAAATACGACCCGACGGCTACCGCGGAAGTGAAGGAACCAAGTACGCTTCCATCGCAGGGGCCACTCAAGAAGGGGAGCGTGACTATAAGTCTGGAATGCAGTGAACACGGAGGGAAATGGACTCTTTTGTCGTTGCTCTTTGTAAACCTGGCAACCCTTTGATAGGGATTTGTCGATCTTCGTCCGCTTGTAGATTTTTTTGCCGCATTTGAAGTTGTCATGCTCACCAAAGGTAGGGAAGAATGGCTTATGAACGTCATTCTTCTTATCATTAAGGATGACGATGTTGATAGGCTGGACTTGTGCGTGTCCGTGTCTTCGCTCGAGGCTGGAGGCTCCATGAATGGATGAGGCGGAAGCATAGCTAGAGATGAGAAGACTGAAGGATGTCAAGATAGACGAACGCATTTTGATGGTTGATGTAGGTGGTAAAGTATATAGTTGACTAGACTTAAGATTATGATTTCGACGCTGGAGGTCAGATAGCTCGTGAGTAACAGTGAAGAAAAAGCTAAAGGAGTGGCTGCGTATGTCGAGAGAGCACGGAGAGAGAGCAGAGTGGAGGAGATTAGGTTAGATAGTGGGGAGGATTGCAGTTGGGCCATCGTTTGCTTGTTATAATCAAAAGGCTCCTGAGAGGTATTTTTAGAATGGACCTGGAACCAATATCGGCCAGAGCATTTCCAGAGTAGACGCCGAATCGCTACTGGAAACTCGTCGGCTGAATCATGCACGACGGCCTTCCACGAGCCAAGGCTTCATCCTTGCCGCACAAAACATCTGCGCTGGAGTTTGACTCTTAGGACCCAGAATAAATTTCCGACATTTATCTCCACAATTCATGCCGCCGAGCCAGACACGCCATCTGTCGTCTCCACCCTAGCTCATCTGGCTCAGGGTGTCGTCACACCTCTTATCCGTCGATAAATATCCACATTGACCGGATGTCACCCTGCTGGGCTTTGGAATTTCGGTCTTGGAAGAGTATATCAGGCTCCGTTTCATTTCCGACGGTACTGACGGGTGGTTAACCTGGACCACCTAGCGCGTTGCATACGATGGTTGTCATCGGCCTTCCGACCTGCTATCGTGTCCGCACTCTGCACGTTTCCGAGGGGATGAGTCGGTCGGCTTTAGCTCACAATGCCTGTCATACGTAGCTTTATCTAGCAAGTACTTCTCAGGATCACTAAATTCAAATTCTCTCCGGGACACTCTCGAGTGCAGCTAGAATTACCGGGGACAGACGTGACTTGTCAGACTCAGAGATCCGGCCCACCCGAGTTCATAGAAGGGAATAGAATCAATATATCCGCCCTGAGTGCCGCATTATTCCTAGCATGAGATAATTCAACTCGAGAACGCCGGCCGGGATACATAAATGAAATCATTTTCTTGACGGCATTTTCGGACTGACAGAGCCTCTCTAGGCGGACTAAGATTAAACACTTGTCAGCGATGAATTCTCTGAACTCAGTCTCAATCTAATTTTGCAATACTGAAGATGCGGGTCTATGGAGGAAGGATCCAAGACTTCGACCTAAAGCTCCATCAAGTCTGTAGGCACATCCTCTCTTCCATGATCTCGCTCGTCGTTGACCTAGTCTCTTGCCTTGAAAAACCCCCAGGTACACATCTGCCAGATCATGATGCCCGTCGAAATACTTAGATTGCGTCGTAAAAAGTGGGTAGGATTTATCAGTGAGAAGGATTAGCGAGGTGTCAGGAACGGAAATTTGCGCATACTCGGACGGCTCATCGGAAGGGCACGTACGCTCCGCCTTGGGTTTCGTTCTGAAAAAGGATGGGAAACTCATCAGCAAAGGAAGTGGCATCAAGCACGGGGGAGAGGTGCTGGATGTAGAGATAATCGGAGCAAGGAAGGCTCTGGAGGCCGCACTGGAATTCATGGAGGACGAGCAGGTCAGGGAAGGTGGAAGTCTGTGGCAAATACACGTGTTTCTAGACAGCCAACAGGCTGTTAGCGCATTAGCGAGGGGCTCATCTTAAACTAGCCTTGAAGATGTACGCAAATTCCGTGCGTTATCTAATAAGGCTGAAATATCAGTGAAGTGGGGTTCAGGGCATGCAGGAATCCAAGGAAATGAAGAGGCAACGCCATGGCCCGTGCAGCACTTCGAGAATTGCCTAGCACGGATACGCAACCAGGATCATGTACTATGGCTTTTTTTTTTTTTTGCATCAGATTTTAATTGCGTATGCAGCTATCTAGCTATGACACAATATCAAAGAAAAGTATAGAATAGATGATTCAATTTAAAAGTAGAGCACTCATGCCTCAGATTTCATTTGCAAGTACCACTGCGAAGTTATGGCGGCTCTTTCTTCACCCCAGGCCAACCCTCATCCGTGAATACCCACTCAGGGGAACATCTCAAAAACCCTGAGTTATCCAGACATGCCTCCATCATCTTTCAAATTTTCTCCGCGCGAAATATGGTCTGAGATATCTCCTTCCCAAGTGGAGTAGGTGCCCAGGCTACTCAAGCTGTTCCGGAGAACACCACCAGGAGGCGGACCACAACACCTTCCATCGTTTGCTTATTTTTATAGTGTCAGCTGCACTCTCGCAAGCGAAGTCTTGGCGCGCACAAAGCCCAATTCGAAAAACTCCTTGCCAAAAATTCGGAATCTCATGCCCTTCGAAGTTATATCCTTCCTCTGTATCATCTTGTCAACTTGTCCTAATCCCTCTCACGTCCATTCCAAAGAACTGTCTCCCAGATTTGTGCGCCACGCTTTGCTTCCTCCGTCGGGTGTAAATATCGGCGTGGGCGTGTATTTGGTGACCAGCTGAGGCCAGAGAAGGTCGAAGAGTGGTGTGGTCATTGGAATGAGGATGTACTTGGTCGTACTTGTAGACTCGATAAGACGAAGATAGGGGTCAAACTCGTTGGGAGCGAAATAACGAAGTGGATGAGTTATTTGGATTTTTGCCTCGTGGGCCAACTTCTTTGATATTGCGAAATTTGACTGAACTTGGCTCTGGGAGAATATTTCACTCCCAGGTTCGTAGAGGACACCGCGTACAGGTGTTCAGTCTTGCCCTTCGTACTATGGCATATCTACGTGGTCTCATGAATCGCAGACGACAGAGGCTGCTAGACGACTGGTTGGGAGAATGACCACACTTCTTTTCGACTTTCTCTGGCCTAAGCTGGTCACCAAATACACGCCCACGCCGATATTTACACCCGACGGAGGAAGCAAAGCGTGGCGCACAAATCTGGAAGACAATTCCTTAGAACGGACGTGAGAGGGATCGGGACAAGTTGATAAGATGATGCAGAGGATTGGATACAGTGTCGACGGGCGTGGAATTATTAGTTTTGGAAAGGAGTTTTTACAAATTGAGCTTTGTGCATGCCAAGACTTCGGTTGCGAGAGTGCAGGCGACACTATAAAAACCGCCATGGTTGGATGGTGCGGTGGTACATCGTCTTGGCCGGTCTGCCAAGTAGAGTCTGGATAGCTTGGACACATATCCCATTCGAGACAGTAGATCGCTGATTCATTTCCAGCAAAACACAACCACTTTTCTCGCGGCGTTGGTATGCATGGATGACGAAGGCATGCTTGGATAATCAAAGGTTTTTAAATTCCCTTTGGTGGGTACTAACGGAGGAGGGTCGACTGTTTGTGTTAGCAAGCATACCTCATAGTGGTATTTGCGAATGAAATCCAGAGTATGAGTGTCTCTAATGTCAAAAGAGTCATCCAACATTTATACATAGCACCGGTCATGTGTCATAGCTAGATAGCTGAATACACATTAAATGATTCAAAAAAAAAAAAAAAAACTGGTTGGAAGAGGCCTGTCCGCCTAAATACCGCCAGCTCAACCTATAGGTGCGGAGACGCAAACCACCCGAGCTGTCTCTCTCTAGGCACCTCCTCCGTGAACTAATTGCAGCACGAACGGGTCACGGCAGTTTTGCGGCATACAATCGCCGTTTCGACAACTCATACGCTCCTACGGAGTGCTCTTGCGGGAAGGAAACTACTCCAACCCACTTCATCCACTGTAGCCGCCACGCACAACACACACGTAGGCTCAGAAAATCAATGTCCCACGTTGACTTTTTCATAAAGTTTCTCGGGCCCAAGTCCCACGATAGCTTCAAAAATTTGCGGAAGAAAACAGCTGTTTTGATAGCCAACCCGCCCACTCATCCACTGCTCTCAGCGGGGATCAGACAATCTAGTCATTGCCACAACGCATGACACAAAAGGGATCGATACGAGAAGTGTCGTTTCTCTGAGGAAAATTTTATGTACTTAATTTTAGGGTTGAAGGATGGAATCTCGATTTCGGAGTCGGAGTAGGTGGTGTCTTCTCAGTTATAATTTACCTTCTACTTTTTCTGTAGCGAGTCTCGCGGTTGGAATGAGTTGGGCCTGTTAGCAATGATCCCCGCCGGCTCCACCAGTCTAGTACCTATAGTGGACCTAGAGCTTAAGCTTAAGACTTAAATATAATAATAAAACGCACATCTTTGAGAAATTCGAAAGTTCGGAAATTCATTTATCCCTCTTTCCTCCCTTCCCGACCTCGTCGCATCCATTTCTGAATTGTGATCGAGCTCAGGCATTTTCACCATGCCTCTAGTTCGCAAAAAGCGTCCCAACGCCAAGTTGGACAACACGAGAATCCACCCGAGGGCTCTCGAACAATTACCTGGCCTTTTTATTTTGCATCAGATTTTAATTGCGTATGCGGCTATCTAGCTATGACGCAGTATCAAAGAAAAGTACAGAAAAGATGACTCAATTTACAAGAAAAGTACTCATGCCTCGGATTTCATTTGCAAGTACCACTGCGAAGTTATGGCGGCTTTTTCTTCACCCCAAGTCAACCCTCATCCGTGAATACCCACCCAGGGAAACGTCTCAAAAACCCTGAATTATCCAGACATGCCTCCATCAATTACCTGGTCTTTCCCATTCTCCGAAATGCGCGGAAATGAGCAAGGTCTCAATGAAAGGGAAGGAAAAAGCCCTCCCGGCCGTCGCTGAGCCCAATACTGACATGATCGGGTCGGACGAAATTGTTGAGGAAATTCCTCAACGACCCTCCGTCCCCCACGGGACTGGAGAATCGTCAAAATCTCCTCCGACCGCATCAATACCGTCGGAGAACGCTGCACCCAAAGCAGCGCCAAAACCAACGTCGTAGCCAAAAGCTGCCATGAAAGCAGAGTGTCATCCCGAGCTTTGACCAATTGTCGAAGCTGAAAAACGACGCGCCGCCGAAACAGCGGCAAATCTGGCCCTCTGCTCCGCCGCCATCTTTCCCGTCGAAGCCACCCTTCTTCCTTTGACCAACGGGTCAAACAGACAATTCGTAGACTCGATGAGAGTCTATCTACGCGTAGCCATCGCGCAATACATGGCTACGGGCCCGGTCATCACGCCACCCGTCCTCCCTCCTCGCCCGGCGAACCCGATCCCAAGGGCTCCCGACGCCAGGAGCATACAAATTCCCGCCGTCCCAGCGCTGCCCCTCAAAAGTACCTGGGCCATGGTAGTAAAATATGGACTGCCACAAAATTCATTTCCTATAGCAAAAGCTGTGCCGCAACCTGCGGCTAAGGCCCCAAAGAAAGAAGCTCCCAAGGCGAAATTCGACAAACGACTGTTCCTTCGCCTAGAAAGGGAGCACCCGTGGCGCAAGCTTTCACCAAGCGCCATAACGAAACAAATATACGATGGGCCGCAGTGCCTCGTGGGTGACGCAAGCTCCGTACACCGTGTCAGAACCGGCATTGCGATTCTGACAGCGGATGAAAATGAAAGGGAAGAGCTTCTAGATGCCTCACCGAAGTTGTCGGACCTCAACGCCAAAAGCGAGGAAGCCTCCAACCTTGTCACCTTTCGGATCGCGAATGTTCCAGCGACCATAAAATTACTCAACCGTATTGAGACGGTCGATGCGGGTAGGATCTCACTGGAGACCTACTGCAAAACACACTGACTTCCATGCCAGGTGCGACCGCACGGGACATGCCGTCCTGGAGCGCCATACAGAAACTGGCATGCCCTTTTCGACAGGGACTCCGCCCCTCGTGCGGGCTTTCGCATTCTCGACGAGTCCGGTGCGGTTACAAAGGTCCAGCCTCGTCGCCAAATTGAACAGTGCAAACGCTGTCTGGGCTTCCACGCCACTCGTGGTTGCTCCCGCGCTCCGGCTTGCTGGAACTGCGGATCAAATATGCACTCCGAAATAGAGTGCAAGGCCCTCACACGCTGTCGCAACTGTGGGGGACCTCACCGATCCGATTCTCGGGCCTGCCAAGTCAGAACAAAAATATCCGGACCGGTGACAACAGAGCGGCTCGCGTGGATCCACCACATCGAACTAGGGGAGTTCGGGAAGGTGGCACGAGCCAGGGCTGCAGCAAAAAAGGCCGAAGAGGCGATCATCGCCGCGGCGAAGGATGTCTCGATGGCCGAGGCAACAGGTTTCGGAGCTCTGGGATCTGAAGAAGAAGTTTGAGGACACAGCAACTTCGACGATATCCCTTTTGGAGCATCAACTAACCAATAGCAGGATACCGGCTGGATAAAGGGTGCCTGCTAACCCATCTTTTGCTATCTGCGGAGAACGGGCAAATTTATCATCTGGAAGGTGTGACGAACGAGGAAATGTGTGAGGATCGCATTGAATGGGTCCAGTATGGAGGAACCTTCTGTTTTTTTCGGAGTTGTTTTGATTTTTCTTGATTTTTCGTTTCTGTTTAATCAGCTGCACTTTTGGTAGCGATTCACGAGGTTGGAACGAGTTTAAGCTGTAAGAAAAGTTACAGGGAACCCTGCCGGATCCGCCGGTCCTTGACCCAATGTGGAAAAACAGCTTTAGCTAAGGACCAAAAGTAAAAAAAAACAAACAGTTTTTTGAAATTCGAATTTTCGAATCTTCACCTTTTCCCCCTCTCCCCCCTCTCGCGCTCGTCACATTCCTCCAATAAATTGTGATCGAGACGCCTGCATTTTTATCATGCCACCTGTTCGAAAAGAGCTCCCCAACGCAATGTTGGACAACGCGAGAGTCCGCCCGAGGGCTCCCGCGAAAACACCTGGCCTGTTACAGGTTGCGCCTATCTCCTAGTGACTGTCGCACGGACACTTATCATTATTACGTCATTAGCCTTGCTATCTAAAGAGATGTCCTACTTGGCAATACAAATACAGGGTTGCAACAAATCTGGAAACAAGATATTGTTGCAGCAAGTCTCATATGGAATCATAGGCCGATAAGACCCAGATTCGCTATGACGAGCCCACTCGGAATATCAAGGATATGGAGTAGTAGAATAGATAGTGAGGTTAGCGCATTGGGAGTTGGGACACCTTAAGTAGCCTCCTCTCGATGGACAATTCCTAGCTGTATGTGGAAAATAGACAGTAATCGGCCACCATTCCTTTGCTACATTGTTTTGTTGATCGCTCATCACATGGCCTCGCACAAAAACTTTCAAGTAAGTTTGCTAGTGAGGCCTTCGTCGCAGGGAAGTCTCAATACCTTCCCGACAAAGGGATGACTGATTCCGAGCCCGTCAGGTCAGCAAAAATTGGTCCCGACACCCATACCCCCATCGAGCTTGCCCCAGAGGCAAGCACCTCAAGGAAAGAAAATGAAGTCGTCGTCCGAAAGAAGATGACAAAACATGCAGAAACTTCTGCAAGAAAATTCGCTGTGCCAGTTCCCAAAGGCACAGCTTCGATATCATCAATGGGGTTTCCTCCGGAGCTGCAAACAGTGATGGAGGCCGAAAATCGACAGACGACGCAAATTACGTCCCGCCTCGCCATCTGCTCGACTGCGATAAAAAGTGTTGAAGTAGAACTTTCGCCTCTTTCGATCGGCGAAAATAAAGAATTCGTAGACCGTATAAAATTCCACCTACGAGCAGCCATTGGCCAGTTCGTTCAGTCTGGTCCAGGAAGCACACCACCAGTCCTTCCTGCTCGCCCCGCCTCCCTCTCCCACCGAGGGCTCCAGAAATTAGGGTACCTAACCCTACGAAAACCCAGGCTCCGGCTCCAAAGACAACTTGGGCCACCGTACCTCGATGTTACGGTTTTTACCCGGTGTCAGTTGGCTGGGCTGACTTACGGGCCCAGCCTTGCATGTAAGTGGGATGTGGCAAATAGGGCTGTCTATGTGTTATATTAACTAGGCTATATGGGAGCAGGACGATGGATACTCTTGGGGAAGTTATGCTCACAGTAGGTCTCTATAGTCGCTGTCGCGTGTGTTCTCGTGATATGTAAGACTTGACTCTATATTCTCGTATAAAGGAAACTTAGTTACAATGAATGGACGGAGGTTAAGACCTCCTTATATCTTGCTCCAGACTTACTGTGTTGTTCACAGCCTAGTGCTAGAACATTCCCTTATGATATCATTTCTCTCTTACGAGAAATGACCAGCTCGTTCTCTCTCAGTCTATCAGTCTCCCGCTGATTCCATTATCTCTATTCCATCGAGTTCTAGTTTGGTCCAGTATACCCACACATGCATTACACAATTTTTTTTGAAATCGATGAAAAATTCACCTACCCATCCCCTCAACCCTTCAATTCATAGTTTCACAAGCTAATTTCATCATTATCATAGTCGCAAGACCCTGAGTCTCCGAAATGGCGACGGGTCCTACGAAAATCACTCGCCCCGCGCGCCAGCACAAAGCCATGGCGAAAATTAAAATCAGGTTGCAACACCGCCTAGATGCAAGAAATCTATCGATCGATACGATAGATCAAGACAAGATGGAGTCAGAGAT
This sequence comes from Blumeria graminis f. sp. triticale, assembly GCA_905067625.1. Classification (NCBI taxonomy): domain Eukaryota; kingdom Fungi; phylum Ascomycota; class Leotiomycetes; order Helotiales; family Erysiphaceae; genus Blumeria; species Blumeria graminis. The sequence goes on along the minus strand of LR898472.1, from coordinate 13,096,469 downwards.
GACCGAAAGATTGAAAGTCTTCCAGGAAGACTCAGACTCAACAAACCCAGACGTGGAAATGGGCGATATGGTCATCGACCAATACATAATCGAGGGTCTCGACAAATCCAGATGGAATGTCGCTCAGAAAAATGATGATGTGGTCCCTGTGACCTCCGTCATTTCAACATCAAAGAAGATTGCTGCTCCTGCTGTCAAGAAGGCAGCAATTCCAGAGGTGAATAAGGCTAATCAAGCCACAACTGCTTAGATCGCCAGCAAACCCTCATCAGTGGCGACTGAAAAACAACAACCTTCCTGCAGCGAAAGCAGGAAACAAAAAATCAATGGCTGCCCCCCGGAACTACAAGCCATGATTGAAGCTGAAGAGCGCAGGGCAGCTCAAGCAGCAAAAAATATAATGATCTGCACTGCTGCGATCAATGCTGCGATCAATGCTGTCGAGACCGCGGTCTCCCTATACTCAGAAGAGTCGAGCAATCAGTTCATCGACTCGATGAAAATATATCTTCGAGCAGCCATTGCTCAATTCATGAAGTCGGGACCCAGTGCGGCCCCCCCAATCCTTCCACAGCGCCCAAGCTGCCAGGAAAATATGAGTTGTCCTATAACCAAGGCCAAAGAAAGAACTCCGATGAACAGTCAGGAGCTACAACGCCAAGTCACCTAGGCCAAATCGACCTGGGCAACAGTCGCCCGGGGCTCTCCCCAAATGTCAATCGCTCCAGCGAAGACTGTTCGAGTCGCCCCAAACCCAGCAGTACAGGTCAAGAAACAAGCTAGACCTGTGACTGCAAAGCCAAAAGATGTTCGTCTGTTTCTTCGCCTCGGAGAGGAGCATGCATGGCGCGCTCTTTCGCCAGCTGGCGTGAGAGATGCCGTGACTAAATTGGTGGAGGTTCCATCCTCCAATATTGAACATGTGTATCGTGTTCCCACCGGCTTCGCTATGAAAGCCAAAAATGAAGAAGCACGCCAGCTCCTCTTAAACGCTGCAGAATCATTCAGCAGGGTTGAGGCTAAGTTGGAGACAGCCTCGGATCTGGCTGCCCTTCGAATCGCAACGGTTCCAGTGGCCCTATACACACTTATGGGCAAGGTTACAGTCACTGAGGAGATGGTGGCAGAAGAAATAACTCGAACCACCAAGGCGGTTCCTGTACGTGTCCGTCCACTCGGAAAGGGGCGAGTAGGAGCTCCTTACCAAACTTGGATAGCTCACTTCGAGAGAGCGTCTGCCCCTCGGCCGGGCTTCCGACTTTTTGACGACTCTGGAATTGCAGTTCGTCACCAGCCTAAACAGGCAATAAGCCAGTGCAAACGATGCCTGCAATTCCACGGCACTCGAGGCTGCTCACGTGCCCCAGCTTGCTGGAACTGCACGTCAACGATGCATTCCTCCGCAGAGTGTAAGGCACATACAAAGTGCCGCAACTGTGGGGGCCCCCACCGATCGGACAGTCGTGACTGTCTAGCTCGTCCTACAAAGTCTGGACCAGCATCCAAAGAGAACCTCGAGGCAATCAGGCAGGCGAGTCAACGGGAATTTGCTGCAGTTGTACGAGCAAAATCAGCTGTCAGACGCGCTGAAGCCGCAGTTTCAGCAGCCTCTGAAAAGGCAAAAATAGCTCAGACGAGCTTCAAGTCCAGCAACTGCTTCGAAGTGCTGATGACCGATTCATCGCCTTCTGTAACCAAGGTTACAGAGAACGTGAATCGTGAAGAAAGCTTATAAAGGGCGCCCCACGGGCCCCTTTTCGCCTCCCTCCTACCTTAAATTTCATGTCGATAAATGTAGGAAGGGGAGGCCCCACACAGGACATCGCGCTCGCCCGAGCTTTTGAGCTGGGAGTCGATGTATTGCTTGTTCAGGAACCTCTGTGGAAAAAACAGAGCAAGTCAACAAAGACTCATCCGGGATATGATTGTCATATTCCCCATGGTGAGGATCAGTCAAGGCCGAGGGCGGTGACCTACACTCGGAAAAACGACAGTGATATTAAGGCAACGCAGATCTTTCCCTGTGCCATGCCTACGGCGGACTATTGCTGGGTCGTGGTCAATGGAATCACGTTCCTCAACGTCTACAAAGCGCCCAACGACCCACAGGCTGTTCAGCCTCTAATCAGCTGGAATCCACCGCCAAATTCTGTTGCGGCGGGGGATTTCAACGCAGTGTACTGGGCCTGGCAACCGAGCACCACCCGAATCCACGGGCAAGGAGAGGAAATCGATATATGGGCGCAACATCACCATCTATCCTGTCTCATCATTGGGGAGCCCACGCACAAAGCTGGCAACACCTTGGATCTAGTCTGGACTAACATCAATGGCGCGCGAGCATGGGTGGATCGAAGTGAATGCGTAACCAGCGATCATCTCCCTATCCGAGGACAAATTCCGATTCGAGCTGCAAGTATGAAGGCTGGGATCCCCAAGCTCCGAGTGACGAAGAAAAATCTCCCAAAATTTGCTGCCTTCACTGCCAGATGGATCAAGCCGCCTTCAGCCCTAGACACTATCGAAAAAGTTGAAGAATACGCACATGAACTCTGCTTCCAAATTAAAGCCGCTATTAATGCGACAGGAACCCGAGCCAGAGCAAGCAGCGGAAAATCAGCACCTTGGTGGACCCCGGCATGCAGGGTAGCACGCGCTGAATACCAAGCGACCTTAACCTCTCCCCAGCGGGGCGTCTGCGCGAAAAAGCTTCGATCAGTTCTCCGAGCTGCGAAAAAAGAATACCAGAAGCAACAGGTCGAAGCGATGAAGTCGCCGAGCGATGTGTTCAAGCTACTGAGAAAGGCCAGTCCACGACAGGCTAGCATCCCACCACCACTCAATCATAATGGAACCCTCATCTCGGACCCTTTAGAGCGAGCCACAATACTTCGCGATGAGCTTCTTGCCCGACATCAGGCGTCAGACGACTTGCCACCGTGCACAGCGACAAGCAGCAACCGAATCCAGTGGAATGAAGATATCTCCGAGGAAGAAGTTAGACACTGCACAATCGGCTGTGGTAACACAGCTCCTGGAGCAGACGGAATCTCAGTTGAGCTGCTAGCGGCTTGCTGGAACACAATCGGACCGTACGTCGCTCAACTCTTCCGAGCCTGCGTGAGGATCGGCATTCATCCATCCTGCTTCAAGCTGGCTGAGGTCGTTCTTGTTCCGAAACCTAATCGAGACCCAACGACAGTCAAAGGATGGAGGCCTATCGCCCTTCTTTCTTGCCTAGGTAAAGGTCTAGAAAGGCTCTTGGCTAAGCGTATGGCGCATCTCGCTGTGATCTTTGATGTAACGGGACAACAGCAATTTGGCGCGCTCCCAAAACGCTCAGCAATCGATCTCGTCTCCTGTGTGGTACACGACATTGAAGAGGCAAGCTCCCAAAAGTGGACGGCTACATTTGTAACCCTGGACGTTCAAGGTGCCTTCGACGCAGTTCTCCATAACCGTCTGGTGAGAAGGATGCAGGAGCAAGGTTGGCCAGACTCGATCCTCAAGTGGACGACATCGTTTCTAGCGCATCGAATGGTCCAAGTTCGTCACTCGGGAGGAGTGACCGCTCAACGACAGCTAAGCTGTGGAGTCCCCCAGGGCTCACCGATATCCCCACTCCTTTTTCTTCTTTACATGGCAGAGCCAATGCGAAGCGGAAAGCCAGGTATGAGGTTCAGCTACGCCGACGACTTCGGAATCATCGGATTTGGCCGTACCATAACGGAATCCGCCGCTGCGGCCCAGAGTGAAGTCGACGATCTCCTGGATTGGGCGGGAAAAAATGCGGTTGCTTTCGACACAAGTAAGTCTGAAGTAATCCAATTTCCAGCACGGTGCCGCGAGCCTACGAAAGGAATCTATGTCAATGGAACCCTTATCGAGCCGGCCGAATATGTTCGCTGGTTGGGTGTCTACCTAGATCCCCGGCTGACCTTTAAGCACCACGTAACAACTTGGTGCGGTAAATCCTTGAAAGTTGCACAGAGCCTGCGCCGCTTCAACACTGCTCTCCGAGGAGCCGCTCCAGGAGCACTTATTCGAGCAGTCGACATGTGTGTGGTTCCTATTGCGACATTCGGTGCGGAAATCTGGTGGCCTGGTCTCAGACGCCCGACGAGAAAAGGCATGACAACCCCACCAACAGCACATCTAAGTGGTATGATCGACAAGGCTGTCTTGATGGGACTTCGAGCTGCACTCCCGGTAATGAGGACGACAGCAAACGTTGTACTGCACAGAGAAGGAGGAATTCCACCAGGGAAAATCATACTGGAGGGTAATCGACTTCGACTGTCAGTTAGGCTCAAAACTCTGGATGATCGCCACCCGCTGAGGATTCGTGCGGCTGCGTGCCCAAATATCGGCACGCGGAAATACAAGAAAAGAAATCGAGGGACTTCGGTTCCTGAAGTAATAATGTCACGAGTCCAGCGGGCGTACCGACAATTACCAAAAGCAGAGCACGCGGAACCACTGCCGCCTACATCCTACTTACCGAAAGCAGGATCTAAGGAAGAACAAATTGAGATCTGTAGGCAATGGATCAACCAGGTGCCGAAGTCGGAAATTTGTGCCTACTCGGATGGCTCATCGGAGGGGAATGGACGCTCTGCTTGGGGTTTTGTTCTAAAGAGAGACGGGCAGACTTTGCTTACGGGAAGTGGCATCAGGCATGGGGGTGAGGCTTTGGATGCGGAAATCACCGGGGCAAGGAAGGCTCTTGAAGCAGCATTGGAACTCCAGAGCGCGACGCAACGAGTCAACCTTCTACTGGATAGTCAGAAGGCAATCAACGCACTCGAGACAGGCAAGTCCACGACAAGCCACGATGAAGTACGAAAATTTCGGGAGTTGTCCAAATCAGCTCGCGTGACAATTAAATGGGTTCCCGGGCACTCAAGAATCCAGGGTAACTTGGAAGCCGACTCGGCCGCCAGGTCTAGCCTACGAATGCTGCCGAGCCCGGAAATGCATCCAGAATCCATCACTCTGGCATTTCTTTATGGCCAAATGAATCGTCTGCGGCAGGCGTTACTCGACGATTGGTGGAACGAAGCTTGCCCGCCCCGATATCGCAAGCTCGACCTGCTCATGCGACGAAGGAAACCACCTGAGCTGGGACTTTCGAGGTTCCTACTCCGAAATCTGATTGCAGCTCGTACTGGACATGGCAATTTCGCGGCGCATCATCGCCGTTTCAAAAATCTGGACGCTATAATGGAGTGCGCCTGTGGGGAGGAGACCACTCCTACCCATTTTATTCACTGTCGACTACACGCTCACGTCACGCGTCGACTCAGAGGGAGATCGTCACATAGTGGCTTTATCCAAAAACTTCTCGGGCCAAAGTGTCACGAATTTTTCAAAATCTTTGAGAAGGAAACCTGCTGTTTTGGGTTGCCATCTACAAATTCGTCCTCTGATCTCATCGGGGACAATATAAATTAGTCATACAGATGATATGACAGGAAGGAAGACAAGTCGAGGAGATTTGTTTCCGAACCAGAGATTGGTAAATCTACAGAGCTGGATAGTTTTGTGGTTAGGAGTTTGGTTTTTTAAAGGTTGAATTTTTGTACCAGTGCGAATTTTATACTAGCTACTATTTGTGTAGTGGTTCAAGCGGTGCGATCAAGTTTGGCTTATCAGGGATATGATCTTGGCTGTAAACATCGGTCTTTGACCCTTAGGGGATAACGGGTATAGCCTAGGACCTAAATTAATAAACAAACAAACAAACATGCATTACACATAGATCCCACATCATATTATCCACAACACTTCTTACAAGAACTTCCATCTGGTGCAATGGCCCCAGCCGTTGCATCGTCATCGACAACGCCCCCGAATCCAGGGGGGCAACTCCACCCAAGCCTGCTAGGCATTGTTAATGCAATGCAAAAAGCAGAACAAGAAAGAAAAGAAAGATTGGGCATAGCCCAGGAATTTCTTGAACTAATCGACTCCTGGGCCAAGAGCAAAGGAGAGAAGCAAGCAGCAGCAGTCGTCGCGACTCTGATGAACAAGATCACGCCTGTCATCACTGCCTTTGCAGTAGATCAGGCAGAAGTAATCAATAGTCCAAGTAAGAACTCCCCCGCCATGGCAAGCACTCCCAAACCAGTCGCGCCTAGGAACCACATTGTTGTTGAGAACAACAGCCACGGCCTACCTCCAAAGCCGCAAGAAAAAAGCTCGCCTTGGGTTACAGTTGCTCGCAAAGCAGCCAAGTTACCAACACCGCCCAGTGCGCAAGTTCCGAGAAGACCGGCTCCGACAAGCCGCCCTAAGGCACAGACAACACCCAAGGAAGACAAACGCCTGTTCCTTCGTTTGGGTAGAGATCACCACTGGCACAAATTATCACCAGTCACAATCAAAAAGATAATAACCGACAAGGCTGGGATAGCAGCCTCAGCTATCACCTCGATGTACCCAGTCAGGTCGGGGATCGCTCTCGAATGTGCGTCAGACGCATTGAGAGACACAATCATCAGAAGTGCACCTTCCCTACAGGAAGACAACACAGTGATTGAGGCAGCCTCAAAATGGACATCTCTGATGGTACCACATGTGCCATTGTATATCAGGACACTTGAAGGCAGCATGCCAGTCACCATTGAAATGGTGAAGAACGAGTGCCAGGCAGTATGTGGCGCCACACCAATCCAGGTACGGCCCACAGAAACAAAGCTTGGTCAGTACTCAACGAGCTGGATCATTCATTTCCAACAAAAACCAGCAAACACAAAGTTCCGTCTTTTTGACGAGAGCGGACCGGCAATTCCCTTCTCGCGCCGACGACCAATCGAGCAATGCCAACGTTGCTGGGGATTCCACACTACGCGTTCCTGTACCCGGAGCCAACGATGTGGACGATGTGGGGGAACCCATGAGACATCAGATTGCCAGGCCAAGGTGCCAAAGTGCTCAAATTGTGCCGGACCTCACCACTCACATGAGAGTAGCTGCATGGCCCGACCAAGAAGACAAAACGGGATAATTCTGCCCCGTACCCCTGCAGAACTACACATCATCAGAGAACGCGGGCATCGTGATTATCACGCTGCTCTAGCGTATTCGGAAAGGAAGGGCAAGGCAGTTGAAACTGTCATTACCCCGGATTCAACAATGACGTGTTAATGTTAGGGAACCCCTCAACAAAAGCACCAAAAGATAAACATAACACTCTCCACTTTCACCAAGTGAATGTAGGAAGGGGTGGGGAGAATACAGATATAGCATTGCAGCAGGCATGGGACGCCGGTGCACATGTAGTCATGGTACAGGAACCATGGACAAGGAAGAAAGAGGGGGGTTTTATCACCAAAAGTCACCCTGGATACAATAGCCACATACCGTTTGGAGGAACAGACGTCCGGCCCCGCGTGAGTACTTTCACACGCAAAGGCATTGGTGCGACTCAATTTTTTCCGCCGTCATCAGGCCCGACATCTGACTACTGTTTTGTAAAGATGGGCAGCCTGACTTTCGTCAACGTGTATCGTGCCCCGGGCACCAGTGGAACCTTGGAGCCCTTACTTCGGTGGGTAGTCAGAGGACTCGTGGTTGTTGGTGGCGATTTCAATTCTGTGTCACAGCATTGGCAGCCGCAAACGACAATTCAGTACGGCAATGGAGGCCAGATCATGGAATGGGCAACAGCTCACGATATGGATCTAGTTAGCATTGTCGGAGAGCCAACGCATAGGGATGGGAACGTGCTGGACTTAACGTGGAGCAACACAGCTGCAACAGCATCAGTCTCCAAGCAGTATCACTGTACCTCAGATCACTCGACCATCGAGGGTACAGTCTTAAACCCTACAGTATCAGACCTATCTGGAATTGTAAGGAACACTCGTGTCAGCGATGAGAACCTAAAGGAATTCAACCGATGTGTCAGCCAATGGACCAAAGCTGCCCCTCTGGACAGTGTCATGGACATCGAAAAATTCACAGCTAATCTCCTGCAGGCTCTTGCAGACGCGCTGAAGATTGCGGGGAAAGTCCCAGCCATTGAAAGCGGAAAAACCGGGCCCTGGTGGAACGATGAATGTCGCATCAAGTGGCAGGATTACAAGGCAGCGAGAGAAAATCCGGACCTTGTAAGACAGGCGCGTAAAAGCTTTAGAGCCGTTGTGCGAAAAGCCAAGCGAGAGTACTGGAAGAGGCAAGTGGAGGCAGTTACAACTGACGCACAGGTATTCAAGCTCATGAGATGGGCTAAGCCTCGACCAGCAGCTGAGCCCCCTCCTTTGCAGATTGAGGAAAATCGGTGGCTTTCAGACCCGCGAGAGCGGGCTAGTGCGCTACGAGACATTCTCTTGGCAAGATTTAGCAGCGAGAACGACATCCCAACCTGGGAGAATGGACAGGAGGTGCGCATTCCATGGGATACGGAAATATCACTGGAAGATGTGACAAACGCTACCATCTCTGTCAATGATACGGCACCGGGAGCGGACAAAATAACAGTACGTTTACTGAAATCCTGTTGGTACCACCTCGGGCCTCTGGTCAAGGATCTCTACCAGGCCTGTCTAAAAATCGGCCACTTTCCGACGGCATTTAGGGTGGCAGATGTTGTGCTTCTTCCCAAACCGGGACGAAATCTATCAACTGCCAAGGGCTGGCGACCAATCTCGCTGCTGTCGAGCTTAGGTAAAGGACTTGAGCGTCTAGTTGGCAAGAGAATGGCATGGCTGACGATAAGTCACCAAGTTGTTCATCCGCAATTATTCGGCTCAGTACCAGGACGATCTGCGGTCGACCTTGCATCCTGTGTAATCCATGATGCTGAGGCGGCCATGAGAAGCGGAAAATGTGCGGCTATGGTCACACTAGACATCCAAGGTGCGTTTGACGCAGTCCTTCACAACCGACTACTCCAACGCCTTCGAGAACAAGGCTGGCCACTATCTCTGTGCCGGTTCATTCAGACCTTTCTCTGCCAACGAAAAGTCCAGGTGAAATACCGTGGTGGAACCACAGACGAGAAGATGCTGGAATGTGGAGTACCTCAGGGCTCGCCACTGTCACCACTTCTTTTCATGCTCTATATCGCTGTGCTTTTTAAGGACCATGGACTAACGAGCAGGTTTGGCTATGCTGATGATCTAGCCATCATTAGAGTTGGAAGCACCGCGGCCGAAGCTATCGCAGCAGTCCAAGAAGACCTCGACAGCCTCGTCCTTCTCGCCAGAGAACACAGGATCGAATTTGACCCGGCAAAGTCGGAACTTCTAGTGACCGGAGGAGGTCCTAGGAAGAAAATCAACACAGCCAACCTCTCCATCTTGGTGAAAGATCGCCGGATCGAACCGTCGCCTCATATCCGGTGGTTAGGAGTCTGGCTTGACACTCAGCTGAACTTCAAGCAGCATGTACAGGAATGGACTGGAAAAGCTAATCGTCTAGTCCACTTTTTACGACATATAAACGGAGTTCAGCGCGGGGCAGCACCCGGACCTCTAATTCGTGCGGTACAGGCATGCGTTCTGAGCACAGCTCTCTATGGGGCAGAAGCGTGGTGGCCGGGTCTTTCTCGAATAACCACCATCCGAGATAAAGAAGTCGGCACTGGAGTAGGGTGGCACACATCTCTGCTGGACAAAACTATCACGAAAGCTATACGAGTAGCACTCCCAGCGTGGCGTACCACTCCCAATAGCGCTCTTCATCGTGAAGCGGGAATTCCCCCGGCATCAATAATTCTCCAACAAAAGATGTTGCGGTCTGCAGCTCGAATGCGAAGAATGGATGCCTGGCACCCTCTAGCCCTTCGGGCGGCGGAGGACCCGAAAGATACTATAAAACGCCTAGGTCTTAGATCGGGACAACGAGATCGCTTGTTCAGACAGCCAGAAAGGTACATGACACGCCTACAAATAAGCGTGCGTCGAGTTCCGACAGCCGAAGGCCCTGGAAAGCTCTACTTTCCCCATGGTCTCCCGGCATCGACACCAGGCAGTCGGGAAAAAGAAGCTAGGTCAGGAAGCATCAAACGATGGTTAACTTCCCTTCCAGCCAACGCAGTCTGTGCCTTCTCTGATGGATCCTCGTCGGGTCCCGGGCAATCAGCTTGGGGTTATGTGGTATACCAAGGAGGCAAACTAGCTGGAAGTGGCTCGGGTCCGCTTCCCGGAGCAGAGGTATTCGACGCAGAAGTTGTAGGCGCTATGAAAGCCTTGGAGGCTGCACTAGCGGTGGGAGAAGGCTTTCCGGTCAGCATTCTTCTGGACAATCAAGCGGCCGTCAGAGCGCTCGAACAAGGAAGATCCAATTCCTCGCAGACAGTGGTGGACAAGTTCTCATCGCTGAGACATAATAGGCGTGTAGAAATACACTGGATACCTGGTCATGTGGGGATCCAAGGCAACGAAGAAGCCGATAAGCTGGCCAAATCAGCCCTGGGAGATCTCAATGACCAATCACTAACCGCAGCTTCGCCCAACGGAGACGAGCAAATTCTGACCTTTGCGGCTCTAGGGAGACTAGTGAAAATGCGGAGCCAAAAGCTTGTGGAAGAGTGGTGGCAGAAGTATCGGCCTAAACGATACAAAGATCTCGACCTCTACATGCGCTGCAAGCGACCGCCGGAACTGGCTCTGCCTCGATGGGCGTATCACCGTCTTATTGCGGCAAGAACAGGCCACGGGGACTACGCCGACTACCACCGGCGTTTCAACCCCGAACATGAAGATCTGATGTGCATTTGTGGCCGAGAGAAAAGGCCCTGGCATTTTTCAGAGTGCCGACCTGCTCTGCAACGTTGGAGAAGCTGTGAGAAAATGACTCCACCTGGGGTCAGGGAAATGATAGGGGAGAAGGGATGGCAGAAGTTTTTCCAATTCCTAACCATAAGCAGATGCTACAGTCTGCCGAAGAACTGACAGGGTGGGAGTGACCATGCTGAGATAGTTTCTGGCTCGAGAGGAGAGGTGTTTGGAAGATAGGGATACGGTGCAGGGCACCGTAACTCAGACATTTGCTGTGATTTTATTTTTCTTTTGTCGCTTCTGGCTTTAATGCCGGTCATGTAGGTAGCAATGAGCTCGTAGGGCCCATCTACCCGTGTCACGTCTAAATAGATGTTGGGTTCGTCCTGTCACGCTAAAGATTTCAAATTCAAATTCAAACATGCATTACACACTAAACACCCCACGGTTTAGTTCCACAGTCACGTGCATATGCTATGACGCGACCTAAAGCATGTACCATGGTAAGTTACATGGATAACACAACACTATGACAACAGGTTAGACGCTTAGTAAGTGCTTATGTAAGACATTCATAAGCACAAACCTTATTATTATTATTATTAATTCATTTTATTGTCCTGTCTGAGTCTATGACTATGTAGGACATGCAGGTCCTCTCTGCCTACAGGTCAAGGATACCTATACCAGTAGTGTATCCCTTCCTATGCCTCCCATACAGCTCCACTCAAACAGTACTACCCCTCACAAGACCTCATTCAATCATACACTTAGAGGAGCCCTTTGCCCTTCATTATCTCCCCTCTCCAGCCAACGAAACGATGGCAATTTGCGGATGTACGACAGCCGGGAAAATTTACAAAAACTGCTTGCTGCGGAGCCCTTCTAATACCGACATTAGGACTAAATCCGAAGACATAGTGCCCCTTCTGAAGCGTTCGAAGAGGCCGGCCAGCTGGGCGCTGCAGACTTGTGGGTACCTCGAGAAATTCACTCTCTGCCTTTCTAGCCTCCTTCCAACTCCTTCCCTAAGTTCGTGCTGAAATGTCAGAAATGTCTTGACAGAGCGTGATTGCTGTATAGCAGCCCAGCCCGACTTCTTTTGTACCGTCCAGGGCGTTGGGGAGTGCCGTTGACTCATCGACAAAAGAAGCCCTCCTGGCTAATTAATCGAAATCTTAGTCTTGGCGCCGACACAAAATCCAAAGTTGAAAACTCTTCGAAAATGTCAGTCCCAGCATGGTCTTCAGAGACCTCTTTCCCCTCGCTCCACATCTCAGCCGCCTGTTCTTCTTCAAGATGTATAATCCCATTAGAGCAGCAGTCTCCCATAAACCAAGACCCCAACTTTGTATTTTTCGACTTGATTTCCTCCTTGCGGGTATAAATAGCGTCGTAAATTTGTAGTGAGTGATGGCCGGCGATGAATGAGCCAAGCTCCTGTTTGCAATTGGAGTGACGCCTTTATAGGTCGGCGAGGCGAGATGATATGTGTTTAGATCGTGGTTGAGGACTCAGAAGATAATGGTGAGTGCTGCATGATTGAGAAGTCGTCAAATGGAGATATGCATGTGTTTGCTTTCGACTTCGATTCGGATGCGATTCTTCTTGGCTATCCCAGATATGCAGAGCATACTGAGCGATTACACCGGCACCACTGGAAGGTGAAGAATTCGTCTTTGCCGGCCAGCACAAACCTTACATTGGCTGAGTCCCTTTTTTTTTAAATCATTTAATGTGTATTCAGCTATAAAGCTATGACACAAGGCCGGTGCTATATATAAATGTTGGATGACTCTTTTGACATTAGAGACACTCATACTCTGGATTTCATTCGCAAATATCACTATGAGGTATGCTTGCTAACACAAACAGTCAACCCTCCTCCGTAAGTACCCACCAAAGGGAACTTCAAAACATTTGGTTATCCAAGCATACCAACGCCGCGAGAAAAGTGGTTGTGTTTTGCCGGATTTGGACCAGCGATCTACTGTCTCGAGTGGGATATGTGTCCAAGCTATCCAGACTCTACTTGGCAGACCGGCCAAGACGATGTACCACCGCACCGTCCGACCATGGCGATGTTTATATTGTCGCCTGCACATTCGAAACCGAAGCCTTGGCATGCACAAAGCTCAATTTGAAAAAACTCCTTGCCAAAATTTGAAATTCCACGCCCGTCGAGACTGTATCCATCCTTCGAATCGTCTTATGAACTTGTCCTGATCCCTCTCACGTCCATACCAAAGAACTGTCTCCCAGATTTGCGCGCCACGCTTTGTGTCCTTCGTCGGGTGGAAATATCGGCGTGGGCGTGTATTTGGTGACCGGCTGAGACCAGAGAAAGTCGACGAGAGGTATGATCATTGGAATAAGGATGTACTAGGTCGTACTTGTAGGCTTGATGAGGCTTAGTTAGGAATCGGACTCTCTAGGATTGAAGACTTGACGTGGTGGAGTAGTTTGAATCATTGCCTTGTGGACCAACTTGTTCGGTATTGCGAAATTTAACAGAATTTGGCTCTGGGAGAATATTTCACTCCCAGGTTCTTAGAGGACACCGCGTACAGGTGTTCAGTCTTGCTCTCCGGCTCTGTCCCACTTAAGTGTTCTCTTCATAGAAGATATAGATTATTTTGTGGCAGTCTTTGCGTGCAGCGTCCGTGATTCTCGTCCTTTTACACTCGAGCAGGCCTAGTCAGCAGCGCTGGGTCATCGACAAAAAAGGCAGCACCGCCCGCCCAGAAAGCAAAAAGTGTAAACTCGAGTGAAAAAGTCGTGCATCGACTTTTTCTATGCCTTGACTATTTCTATCCCCAACGTCTCCTCTCTCCAGCTGTCGTAAGGCTAGCTGTGTCTCAGGCGCTGGTACTGCTGTCAACAATATCACGTTGGTTCAGCGGGTAAAGACCGGCTTTGCAATAACCGCAAAGGACGAACTCGCTCGAAAGAGCTCCTAGATTCCACTACATCACGGAGCGAATCTGGAATCAAACTGGAACCAGCATCAAATCTGGTTGCCATGCAAATTGCCACCGTCCCGGAGACAATTCGAACACATGCTGGCCCCATCGCTGTGACGGCGAAGATTTGTGTCATAGCTAGTTAGGCTGCATACACTCAATGATTTAGGAGGGCAAGGCTGAGCACCTGTACGCGGTGTCCTCTAGGAACCTGGGAGTGAAATATTCTCACAGAGCCAAGTTCAGTCAAACTTCGCACTACCGAACGAGTTGGCCCACGAGGCAATGATTCAAATTACTCCACCATATCAATTTTTCACTCCCAACGAAATCGATTCCTACCTAAACCTCATCAAGTTTACAAGTACGACCTAGTACATCCTAATCCCAATGACCACACCTCTTATCGACTTTCTCTGGCCTTAGCTGGTCGCCAGATACACGCCCACGCCGATATTTCCACCCGACGGAGGAAGCAAAGCGTGGCGCACAAATCCGGAAGACAATTCCTTGGGATGGATGTGAGAGGGATCAGGACAAGTTAATAAGATGATGCAGAGGATTGGATACAGTCTCGACGGGCGTGGAATTTTGAATTTTGGAAAGGAGTTTTTACAAATTGAGCTTTGTGCGTGCCAAGTATTCGGTTGCGAGAGTGCAGACGACACTATAAACATCGCCATGGTTGGATGGTGCGGTGGTACATCGTCTTGGCCGGTCTGCCAAGTAGAGTCTGGATAGCTTGGACACATATCCCACTCGAGACAGTAGATCGCTGGTTCAAATCCAGCAAAACACAACCACATTTCTCGCGGCGCTGGTGTGCATGGATGACGAAGGCATGCTTGGATAATCAAAGGTTTTTAAATTCCCTTTGGTGGGTACTAACGGAGGAGGGTCGACTGTTTGTGTAAGCAAACATACCTCATAGTGGTATTTGCAAATGAAATCCAGAGTATGAGTGTCTCTAACGTCAAAAGAGTCATCCCACATGTATACATAGCTCCGGTCATGTGTCATAGCTAGATAGCTGAATACACATTAAATGATTTAAAAAAAAAAAAAAAAAAAAAAACGGCGAAGATGGTTCCTGATGAAGTTAAGTGAGTGACTAAATCGGTTCCTTTTCTTGTTCTTCCTTACGAGACCAGCAAACCCGGGGCGCCATACCAGAACTGGCAAGCGCTCTTCCCTCGCGAATGCACGCCCCGACCTGGATTTCGCTCTTCGATGACTCCGGAGCTGCAAAGCTCTTCCAACCTCATGGAAACATAGTTCAGTGCAAACAATATCATGGCTTCCATGCCTCACGCGGTTGCTCCCGTGCTCCAGCTTGCTGGAACTGCGGATCAAAAATGCATTCTGAATCAGAGTGCAAAGCCCCCACACGGTCTCAAAACTGTGGTGGATCTCATTGATCGGACTCGCGGTTCTGCAAAGCAAGACCTAGCAAGTTCGGCCAAGTGAAAAAAGAGCAGCTTGCGATAATTCGCAAAGCCGAGCAGAAATATCACGCCGATTATGCTCGAATCAAAGCTGCAGCCGAAATAGCCATTCAGGTGATTCACGGCTCAAAGAATGACGTCTACATGTCGGACGGATCGGGTTTTTAGATTCTGGAATCTGAAGAGGAGGTTTAAGGTTACGGCCAGTCTCAGTGAAGTCGTTGAGGCTTCAACACCTTAACAGTAGGACACCGGCTGGAGAAAGGGTGCCTGTGAGCTCAGCTTCTGCTCTCAGCGAAGATCAGAATTTGTCACTTGGAAGATGTGACAGGAAAGACAACGGGCGAGAAGCGCGGGGTCGTGACCTAGTTGGGACTTCTTCTGAATTTAATTTATATTTTTGTTTTTTGTTTATGATTTTAGATTTGCTGTTAACACCACTATTTATGTGGAAGTTCACGCAGTTGAAATGAGTTTGGCATGTACACAGTGATCCTCACCGGCTCCACCTGTCCTTGGCCCATTGTCGAAAAAATAGTATTAGCTTAGGACATAATCAATAAGACAAACAAACAACCATAAGGTCTCGTGTTGGCCAGCTCAGTCTACATAAACTAACCGACGGCGTCGGGTCGTTTAATTTAGACTGGGCTAACCGGTGCGTGAAAATCTAACGTGCTGTGCGGGGGCACGACGTTAAATATTTAAATTTGATTTCATTATCCTGATTTGGCGCCCTATGGGCCCATGCAGGTGTCTACAGTCTATAATATTTACCCGGGAGGAAACCTTTATGGTGAAAACCTCCCACACCTTTCTATATGTTGTCCGTACTTCTCACAAATTTTCTTCAGGAAGCGCAGTTACACTATAGTGCCATCCATGTAAACCAACCAGATCATCTCTATCCTCCCCAAGCACTATTTGACCTTTTACTTTCCCTTAGAAGTATTTCAACCGCTTTTGTCATCTGGTATTGCTCTATCCAACCATGGTTTATGTTAGAGTATAGAGAAGACTTCGGAGTAAGAATTGCCTGAGAACGGAGAAGAGGTTCAGTTTGCTTGATTTACTAATAGACTACAGGTATTATGATATATACAGTGGAATTATAAGAAATAGAGGTTACCCGGAACCGACTCGACTGCAGAAATAAGTGGGACCCCGTACCAGAAAATAATTATCCACTGACTGAGAATACTGGGTCACGCAATAGAAGTACGAACAAACCAATGACTGGATTTGTTCGGGAAGAATGGGATTCAAGCAGACTCTAACGTTGAGTCCTATTGAATTAGAAGTGTGGGATCCTGCCTGACCTCAGAAATGTAGTTCAGGCAAGATGCATGCAACCACATTGGTCGATAGAAAGAAAAGCAGGAAACTGTATTTCCAACAGTTTAGGATCCACAGTGTTATCCTTTTATATCTCCAGGATTTTTTATCATCGCTTCGTAGGAGCGATCTTTGGCTTGTCTCCAGATGTCAGCTCTACCATTTGACCGTTGGGGCAGGACATAATCATATGCTTGGGTTTCTGTGATTGGTAGCCGCATGGAGAACCTGGACTTAATACTCCGGGTACTTTTCATTTGTGTAAATACGAGTTAAGCCCCATGTGCTCACTTCGCATTTTCATTGCCAAACTGCTTTGGGCCCCTGTCATGTTACGGTGTGGGAAGAGTGGTGAGCCTTGAAAACTCGGTTTTTGCCGTCCAGGCTCTCTACTTTGGTAAAATTTGGCTGCTCTCCAAGTTTCGGAATCTGCAGTTACCAACTGCCGAGGCTTCTGAGTTTGTTTCTGCTTGGCAACGTTAAATATTATATTTTGAGTTTGATTTCATTTAACCCGATCAGGCACCCTATGGGTCCATGTAGGTGACTATCTTCATTATTTACAAAGGAGTAAACCAATTCGGTGAAACCCCCCTGATGCTGTCTGTTTATACTACTATCAATTTGTTTAGTTTAACTTCAGGAACTGCAGTTTACACTGTTCAGCCAGTGTGGATTCCGTCCTCTCCCCTTTCAGATCGATTTATTATATCTGACATTGCCACCTCGACTTCCCCTGCAAGTCGAAACTGTTTTATGCACCCTTTGCTTGGTATCCACTGTGTGATTCTAGCCACATCTTCTGAGCTGTTCATCATTGCTTCAAATGACCTGACTTTAGCTTGTCGGAGAAAGTCGCCTCTTCCATTTTCCCACTGCGGACACGCCAAAAACATGTGTTTGACGTTTTGTGATGGATATCCACATTGACAGCTGGACTTTTCTACTCCGGTTCCTTTTGTTCTGCACTGGTGAGAATTGAGCCCGATATGCCCGCTTCTAAGCTGAATGGCGACACAGTTTTGGGCCCTGGTTAGGTTACGGTGGATTTTTAAGGTTGTATCTTTGAATTTCATTTTGGCGCTGTCTATTTGTACATCAGTAAATATATTTGCCGCTTTCCAATATTCAGGATCGGCTGATGCTGGTCGGCCAGGACGGTGTTTCCTGATCTGGCTTGTCCATGAATCCTTCCACTCCTGAAAGGCCGCTATCTTTTCAGCTTCTTTCAGCTTACCCTTGCCATTTTCCCTTCTGCAAGCTCTTGTTCATTCGGCGATATCTCTACTCCTGTTTAAGGCATGCAGAGTTTCTCTCCCGTTTGCGGGCAGTTTTATCCTCTTACATGTCGGTCGTATTGTCCGTTGAGCCAGGAGTTTAGCTGATAGTCCAGTGTGCTGGATCCTTCTTTGTTAAAGGCAAATCTCTATAGGGAGCGTTAAATATTGTAAATAAATAAAATTGTCGGAAAGTAGTTCAATTTGTTTTGCACTAAGAGTGGTACATCTCTCTGTTGCTGAGTCATTGCCTTGATGACTCAGCAAATACTCCTAACTACACGTTTGCCATGCTCCTCGACAACAACAAAAACAACAACACACCTCACTTTTTTACCTTTCATTTTGCATTGAACTAACCTTACGAGCACGGAAATTAGGGCCAACTGACTAAAATACATAAATGCTGCAACATAGCTAGCCGTACTCGAAATATGTCGAACAGATTGAGCTCGAATGGCGGGTCACAGCAATATATCTTCTACAAACCTCTGACTGGTATCTTGAAGCGCCTTAGACGTTACGGTTGAGTGATCTTTAACAAAATAAAACCTTCATCCCTTCCTAGGCCCGTTGACGAGTTGTTCATGCTTGTTTCCATTAAGGAGGGGGCGTATAAAGTCGTTCATGATGACATGGAACCCTCATTCGAATTGAAGATTCCTAGGGGGAGAAGGGGAAAGAGATTCTTTTTTGCGTCAGATTGTAATTGCGTATGTAGTTATCTAATTATGACACAATATCGGAGAAATAGTAGAGAAAAGATGGCACAACATACAACAGGAGCACTCATGCCAGAGGAAAGAGATTGGAAGCCTTGAATCATCATCTTTCGTTTATGCGTGGTCTATTCTGAAACTTCGCATGGCACCTTGGTTCTGAGGCTCGCGTAGGATACTAGCGATAGACACTCCACCTCTCTGCATGCACATGGTAGAAGCGCAAGCGCGCCAATTTCAGATGTGGTAAGTTCGTTGGGAAATTAGTGACAGGGACGTCTGTCTTTTTTGAGAGGAAACGGCACGAGTCGTTTGACCGAAAGACGGGATCTGTGATGAGGTGGAGCCATGCAAGGGATATTTTATTATTAGTCTTGTGAGTGGGGCGCAAATAGTTTCATCACCCCAGGGTCGAGAATGGCTATTCTGCTGACTGAGGAAGAATCATTGGGGATAAGATTGGCCGTGCCTCGACCTAGATAATGGCTATGCGAAATTGTGGACAATGATGGCGTGGAAGATGATAAGGCTTCATCTACACCAGGCCGCTCACTTTCCAGAAAGTAGCAATGAAAATCGTGCGAGCAGAGCCGTTACCAGAGACTAACACTAGGTCAAGAGTGGCATGGCGTGATCAAAAACATCGGAAAATTACGGGCTTACTATTGTATTGGAGGTATGAGGCAAAATTTGATTAGATAACGGTGAAGGTTGGGGTGATATTCCTGGACGGAATGGTAGGTTACTGTAGATTTTAGGCTGTAGAGTCATGGATCATACAAGGAGACTCATTGGATGAAGGTAGTTTATGGAGCAAGTAAACGTGACAAAGTCAGCGGAGCCTCTAATAGCCTGACTCGTTTCAAAACACTACAAGAGTAATACGGAATAGTTGCTATTAAGGATCACGTTCCCCTGGAAGGCAGCGGCCCGAAATCACTTGCTTCCGACAATGATACTTGGGTGTTCTCGTCCAATATATTTGATTATTAGGAGCTAGCTAACATGACAACCTCTCCAACTCTATAATTTCTCCATGAGTTATCAAGACGTGTCTTGGCCCTCTAAATCCCTCGATACTCTCCTTCAGTAATTATTCTCTCGTTGATACCCTTGGTTCTTTGGCGCCGTCATTAATGGTGGGTTCCACGTTCAGTTTGATATAGGTGTGCAGGTTTGGTAACTTCCATCTCGCTTTCGGATAACGAGTCCAACTAGGCAGCATTTGTCGTCAAATACGACCCGACGGCTACCGCGGAAGTGAAGGAACCAAGTACGCTTCCATCGCAGGGGCCACTCAAGAAGGGGAGCGTGACTATAAGTCTGGAATGCAGTGAACACGGAGGGAAATGGACTCTTTTGTCGTTGCTCTTTGTAAACCTGGCAACCCTTTGATAGGGATTTGTCGATCTTCGTCCGCTTGTAGATTTTTTTGCCGCATTTGAAGTTGTCATGCTCACCAAAGGTAGGGAAGAATGGCTTATGAACGTCATTCTTCTTATCATTAAGGATGACGATGTTGATAGGCTGGACTTGTGCGTGTCCGTGTCTTCGCTCGAGGCTGGAGGCTCCATGAATGGATGAGGCGGAAGCATAGCTAGAGATGAGAAGACTGAAGGATGTCAAGATAGACGAACGCATTTTGATGGTTGATGTAGGTGGTAAAGTATATAGTTGACTAGACTTAAGATTATGATTTCGACGCTGGAGGTCAGATAGCTCGTGAGTAACAGTGAAGAAAAAGCTAAAGGAGTGGCTGCGTATGTCGAGAGAGCACGGAGAGAGAGCAGAGTGGAGGAGATTAGGTTAGATAGTGGGGAGGATTGCAGTTGGGCCATCGTTTGCTTGTTATAATCAAAAGGCTCCTGAGAGGTATTTTTAGAATGGACCTGGAACCAATATCGGCCAGAGCATTTCCAGAGTAGACGCCGAATCGCTACTGGAAACTCGTCGGCTGAATCATGCACGACGGCCTTCCACGAGCCAAGGCTTCATCCTTGCCGCACAAAACATCTGCGCTGGAGTTTGACTCTTAGGACCCAGAATAAATTTCCGACATTTATCTCCACAATTCATGCCGCCGAGCCAGACACGCCATCTGTCGTCTCCACCCTAGCTCATCTGGCTCAGGGTGTCGTCACACCTCTTATCCGTCGATAAATATCCACATTGACCGGATGTCACCCTGCTGGGCTTTGGAATTTCGGTCTTGGAAGAGTATATCAGGCTCCGTTTCATTTCCGACGGTACTGACGGGTGGTTAACCTGGACCACCTAGCGCGTTGCATACGATGGTTGTCATCGGCCTTCCGACCTGCTATCGTGTCCGCACTCTGCACGTTTCCGAGGGGATGAGTCGGTCGGCTTTAGCTCACAATGCCTGTCATACGTAGCTTTATCTAGCAAGTACTTCTCAGGATCACTAAATTCAAATTCTCTCCGGGACACTCTCGAGTGCAGCTAGAATTACCGGGGACAGACGTGACTTGTCAGACTCAGAGATCCGGCCCACCCGAGTTCATAGAAGGGAATAGAATCAATATATCCGCCCTGAGTGCCGCATTATTCCTAGCATGAGATAATTCAACTCGAGAACGCCGGCCGGGATACATAAATGAAATCATTTTCTTGACGGCATTTTCGGACTGACAGAGCCTCTCTAGGCGGACTAAGATTAAACACTTGTCAGCGATGAATTCTCTGAACTCAGTCTCAATCTAATTTTGCAATACTGAAGATGCGGGTCTATGGAGGAAGGATCCAAGACTTCGACCTAAAGCTCCATCAAGTCTGTAGGCACATCCTCTCTTCCATGATCTCGCTCGTCGTTGACCTAGTCTCTTGCCTTGAAAAACCCCCAGGTACACATCTGCCAGATCATGATGCCCGTCGAAATACTTAGATTGCGTCGTAAAAAGTGGGTAGGATTTATCAGTGAGAAGGATTAGCGAGGTGTCAGGAACGGAAATTTGCGCATACTCGGACGGCTCATCGGAAGGGCACGTACGCTCCGCCTTGGGTTTCGTTCTGAAAAAGGATGGGAAACTCATCAGCAAAGGAAGTGGCATCAAGCACGGGGGAGAGGTGCTGGATGTAGAGATAATCGGAGCAAGGAAGGCTCTGGAGGCCGCACTGGAATTCATGGAGGACGAGCAGGTCAGGGAAGGTGGAAGTCTGTGGCAAATACACGTGTTTCTAGACAGCCAACAGGCTGTTAGCGCATTAGCGAGGGGCTCATCTTAAACTAGCCTTGAAGATGTACGCAAATTCCGTGCGTTATCTAATAAGGCTGAAATATCAGTGAAGTGGGGTTCAGGGCATGCAGGAATCCAAGGAAATGAAGAGGCAACGCCATGGCCCGTGCAGCACTTCGAGAATTGCCTAGCACGGATACGCAACCAGGATCATGTACTATGGCTTTTTTTTTTTTTTTGCATCAGATTTTAATTGCGTATGCAGCTATCTAGCTATGACACAATATCAAAGAAAAGTATAGAATAGATGATTCAATTTAAAAGTAGAGCACTCATGCCTCAGATTTCATTTGCAAGTACCACTGCGAAGTTATGGCGGCTCTTTCTTCACCCCAGGCCAACCCTCATCCGTGAATACCCACTCAGGGGAACATCTCAAAAACCCTGAGTTATCCAGACATGCCTCCATCATCTTTCAAATTTTCTCCGCGCGAAATATGGTCTGAGATATCTCCTTCCCAAGTGGAGTAGGTGCCCAGGCTACTCAAGCTGTTCCGGAGAACACCACCAGGAGGCGGACCACAACACCTTCCATCGTTTGCTTATTTTTATAGTGTCAGCTGCACTCTCGCAAGCGAAGTCTTGGCGCGCACAAAGCCCAATTCGAAAAACTCCTTGCCAAAAATTCGGAATCTCATGCCCTTCGAAGTTATATCCTTCCTCTGTATCATCTTGTCAACTTGTCCTAATCCCTCTCACGTCCATTCCAAAGAACTGTCTCCCAGATTTGTGCGCCACGCTTTGCTTCCTCCGTCGGGTGTAAATATCGGCGTGGGCGTGTATTTGGTGACCAGCTGAGGCCAGAGAAGGTCGAAGAGTGGTGTGGTCATTGGAATGAGGATGTACTTGGTCGTACTTGTAGACTCGATAAGACGAAGATAGGGGTCAAACTCGTTGGGAGCGAAATAACGAAGTGGATGAGTTATTTGGATTTTTGCCTCGTGGGCCAACTTCTTTGATATTGCGAAATTTGACTGAACTTGGCTCTGGGAGAATATTTCACTCCCAGGTTCGTAGAGGACACCGCGTACAGGTGTTCAGTCTTGCCCTTCGTACTATGGCATATCTACGTGGTCTCATGAATCGCAGACGACAGAGGCTGCTAGACGACTGGTTGGGAGAATGACCACACTTCTTTTCGACTTTCTCTGGCCTAAGCTGGTCACCAAATACACGCCCACGCCGATATTTACACCCGACGGAGGAAGCAAAGCGTGGCGCACAAATCTGGAAGACAATTCCTTAGAACGGACGTGAGAGGGATCGGGACAAGTTGATAAGATGATGCAGAGGATTGGATACAGTGTCGACGGGCGTGGAATTATTAGTTTTGGAAAGGAGTTTTTACAAATTGAGCTTTGTGCATGCCAAGACTTCGGTTGCGAGAGTGCAGGCGACACTATAAAAACCGCCATGGTTGGATGGTGCGGTGGTACATCGTCTTGGCCGGTCTGCCAAGTAGAGTCTGGATAGCTTGGACACATATCCCATTCGAGACAGTAGATCGCTGATTCATTTCCAGCAAAACACAACCACTTTTCTCGCGGCGTTGGTATGCATGGATGACGAAGGCATGCTTGGATAATCAAAGGTTTTTAAATTCCCTTTGGTGGGTACTAACGGAGGAGGGTCGACTGTTTGTGTTAGCAAGCATACCTCATAGTGGTATTTGCGAATGAAATCCAGAGTATGAGTGTCTCTAATGTCAAAAGAGTCATCCAACATTTATACATAGCACCGGTCATGTGTCATAGCTAGATAGCTGAATACACATTAAATGATTCAAAAAAAAAAAAAAAAACTGGTTGGAAGAGGCCTGTCCGCCTAAATACCGCCAGCTCAACCTATAGGTGCGGAGACGCAAACCACCCGAGCTGTCTCTCTCTAGGCACCTCCTCCGTGAACTAATTGCAGCACGAACGGGTCACGGCAGTTTTGCGGCATACAATCGCCGTTTCGACAACTCATACGCTCCTACGGAGTGCTCTTGCGGGAAGGAAACTACTCCAACCCACTTCATCCACTGTAGCCGCCACGCACAACACACACGTAGGCTCAGAAAATCAATGTCCCACGTTGACTTTTTCATAAAGTTTCTCGGGCCCAAGTCCCACGATAGCTTCAAAAATTTGCGGAAGAAAACAGCTGTTTTGATAGCCAACCCGCCCACTCATCCACTGCTCTCAGCGGGGATCAGACAATCTAGTCATTGCCACAACGCATGACACAAAAGGGATCGATACGAGAAGTGTCGTTTCTCTGAGGAAAATTTTATGTACTTAATTTTAGGGTTGAAGGATGGAATCTCGATTTCGGAGTCGGAGTAGGTGGTGTCTTCTCAGTTATAATTTACCTTCTACTTTTTCTGTAGCGAGTCTCGCGGTTGGAATGAGTTGGGCCTGTTAGCAATGATCCCCGCCGGCTCCACCAGTCTAGTACCTATAGTGGACCTAGAGCTTAAGCTTAAGACTTAAATATAATAATAAAACGCACATCTTTGAGAAATTCGAAAGTTCGGAAATTCATTTATCCCTCTTTCCTCCCTTCCCGACCTCGTCGCATCCATTTCTGAATTGTGATCGAGCTCAGGCATTTTCACCATGCCTCTAGTTCGCAAAAAGCGTCCCAACGCCAAGTTGGACAACACGAGAATCCACCCGAGGGCTCTCGAACAATTACCTGGCCTTTTTATTTTGCATCAGATTTTAATTGCGTATGCGGCTATCTAGCTATGACGCAGTATCAAAGAAAAGTACAGAAAAGATGACTCAATTTACAAGAAAAGTACTCATGCCTCGGATTTCATTTGCAAGTACCACTGCGAAGTTATGGCGGCTTTTTCTTCACCCCAAGTCAACCCTCATCCGTGAATACCCACCCAGGGAAACGTCTCAAAAACCCTGAATTATCCAGACATGCCTCCATCAATTACCTGGTCTTTCCCATTCTCCGAAATGCGCGGAAATGAGCAAGGTCTCAATGAAAGGGAAGGAAAAAGCCCTCCCGGCCGTCGCTGAGCCCAATACTGACATGATCGGGTCGGACGAAATTGTTGAGGAAATTCCTCAACGACCCTCCGTCCCCCACGGGACTGGAGAATCGTCAAAATCTCCTCCGACCGCATCAATACCGTCGGAGAACGCTGCACCCAAAGCAGCGCCAAAACCAACGTCGTAGCCAAAAGCTGCCATGAAAGCAGAGTGTCATCCCGAGCTTTGACCAATTGTCGAAGCTGAAAAACGACGCGCCGCCGAAACAGCGGCAAATCTGGCCCTCTGCTCCGCCGCCATCTTTCCCGTCGAAGCCACCCTTCTTCCTTTGACCAACGGGTCAAACAGACAATTCGTAGACTCGATGAGAGTCTATCTACGCGTAGCCATCGCGCAATACATGGCTACGGGCCCGGTCATCACGCCACCCGTCCTCCCTCCTCGCCCGGCGAACCCGATCCCAAGGGCTCCCGACGCCAGGAGCATACAAATTCCCGCCGTCCCAGCGCTGCCCCTCAAAAGTACCTGGGCCATGGTAGTAAAATATGGACTGCCACAAAATTCATTTCCTATAGCAAAAGCTGTGCCGCAACCTGCGGCTAAGGCCCCAAAGAAAGAAGCTCCCAAGGCGAAATTCGACAAACGACTGTTCCTTCGCCTAGAAAGGGAGCACCCGTGGCGCAAGCTTTCACCAAGCGCCATAACGAAACAAATATACGATGGGCCGCAGTGCCTCGTGGGTGACGCAAGCTCCGTACACCGTGTCAGAACCGGCATTGCGATTCTGACAGCGGATGAAAATGAAAGGGAAGAGCTTCTAGATGCCTCACCGAAGTTGTCGGACCTCAACGCCAAAAGCGAGGAAGCCTCCAACCTTGTCACCTTTCGGATCGCGAATGTTCCAGCGACCATAAAATTACTCAACCGTATTGAGACGGTCGATGCGGGTAGGATCTCACTGGAGACCTACTGCAAAACACACTGACTTCCATGCCAGGTGCGACCGCACGGGACATGCCGTCCTGGAGCGCCATACAGAAACTGGCATGCCCTTTTCGACAGGGACTCCGCCCCTCGTGCGGGCTTTCGCATTCTCGACGAGTCCGGTGCGGTTACAAAGGTCCAGCCTCGTCGCCAAATTGAACAGTGCAAACGCTGTCTGGGCTTCCACGCCACTCGTGGTTGCTCCCGCGCTCCGGCTTGCTGGAACTGCGGATCAAATATGCACTCCGAAATAGAGTGCAAGGCCCTCACACGCTGTCGCAACTGTGGGGGACCTCACCGATCCGATTCTCGGGCCTGCCAAGTCAGAACAAAAATATCCGGACCGGTGACAACAGAGCGGCTCGCGTGGATCCACCACATCGAACTAGGGGAGTTCGGGAAGGTGGCACGAGCCAGGGCTGCAGCAAAAAAGGCCGAAGAGGCGATCATCGCCGCGGCGAAGGATGTCTCGATGGCCGAGGCAACAGGTTTCGGAGCTCTGGGATCTGAAGAAGAAGTTTGAGGACACAGCAACTTCGACGATATCCCTTTTGGAGCATCAACTAACCAATAGCAGGATACCGGCTGGATAAAGGGTGCCTGCTAACCCATCTTTTGCTATCTGCGGAGAACGGGCAAATTTATCATCTGGAAGGTGTGACGAACGAGGAAATGTGTGAGGATCGCATTGAATGGGTCCAGTATGGAGGAACCTTCTGTTTTTTTTCGGAGTTGTTTTGATTTTTCTTGATTTTTCGTTTCTGTTTAATCAGCTGCACTTTTGGTAGCGATTCACGAGGTTGGAACGAGTTTAAGCTGTAAGAAAAGTTACAGGGAACCCTGCCGGATCCGCCGGTCCTTGACCCAATGTGGAAAAACAGCTTTAGCTAAGGACCAAAAGTAAAAAAAAACAAACAGTTTTTTGAAATTCGAATTTTCGAATCTTCACCTTTTCCCCCTCTCCCCCCTCTCGCGCTCGTCACATTCCTCCAATAAATTGTGATCGAGACGCCTGCATTTTTATCATGCCACCTGTTCGAAAAGAGCTCCCCAACGCAATGTTGGACAACGCGAGAGTCCGCCCGAGGGCTCCCGCGAAAACACCTGGCCTGTTACAGGTTGCGCCTATCTCCTAGTGACTGTCGCACGGACACTTATCATTATTACGTCATTAGCCTTGCTATCTAAAGAGATGTCCTACTTGGCAATACAAATACAGGGTTGCAACAAATCTGGAAACAAGATATTGTTGCAGCAAGTCTCATATGGAATCATAGGCCGATAAGACCCAGATTCGCTATGACGAGCCCACTCGGAATATCAAGGATATGGAGTAGTAGAATAGATAGTGAGGTTAGCGCATTGGGAGTTGGGACACCTTAAGTAGCCTCCTCTCGATGGACAATTCCTAGCTGTATGTGGAAAATAGACAGTAATCGGCCACCATTCCTTTGCTACATTGTTTTGTTGATCGCTCATCACATGGCCTCGCACAAAAACTTTCAAGTAAGTTTGCTAGTGAGGCCTTCGTCGCAGGGAAGTCTCAATACCTTCCCGACAAAGGGATGACTGATTCCGAGCCCGTCAGGTCAGCAAAAATTGGTCCCGACACCCATACCCCCATCGAGCTTGCCCCAGAGGCAAGCACCTCAAGGAAAGAAAATGAAGTCGTCGTCCGAAAGAAGATGACAAAACATGCAGAAACTTCTGCAAGAAAATTCGCTGTGCCAGTTCCCAAAGGCACAGCTTCGATATCATCAATGGGGTTTCCTCCGGAGCTGCAAACAGTGATGGAGGCCGAAAATCGACAGACGACGCAAATTACGTCCCGCCTCGCCATCTGCTCGACTGCGATAAAAAGTGTTGAAGTAGAACTTTCGCCTCTTTCGATCGGCGAAAATAAAGAATTCGTAGACCGTATAAAATTCCACCTACGAGCAGCCATTGGCCAGTTCGTTCAGTCTGGTCCAGGAAGCACACCACCAGTCCTTCCTGCTCGCCCCGCCTCCCTCTCCCACCGAGGGCTCCAGAAATTAGGGTACCTAACCCTACGAAAACCCAGGCTCCGGCTCCAAAGACAACTTGGGCCACCGTACCTCGATGTTACGGTTTTTACCCGGTGTCAGTTGGCTGGGCTGACTTACGGGCCCAGCCTTGCATGTAAGTGGGATGTGGCAAATAGGGCTGTCTATGTGTTATATTAACTAGGCTATATGGGAGCAGGACGATGGATACTCTTGGGGAAGTTATGCTCACAGTAGGTCTCTATAGTCGCTGTCGCGTGTGTTCTCGTGATATGTAAGACTTGACTCTATATTCTCGTATAAAGGAAACTTAGTTACAATGAATGGACGGAGGTTAAGACCTCCTTATATCTTGCTCCAGACTTACTGTGTTGTTCACAGCCTAGTGCTAGAACATTCCCTTATGATATCATTTCTCTCTTACGAGAAATGACCAGCTCGTTCTCTCTCAGTCTATCAGTCTCCCGCTGATTCCATTATCTCTATTCCATCGAGTTCTAGTTTGGTCCAGTATACCCACACATGCATTACACAATTTTTTTTGAAATCGATGAAAAATTCACCTACCCATCCCCTCAACCCTTCAATTCATAGTTTCACAAGCTAATTTCATCATTATCATAGTCGCAAGACCCTGAGTCTCCGAAATGGCGACGGGTCCTACGAAAATCACTCGCCCCGCGCGCCAGCACAAAGCCATGGCGAAAATTAAAATCAGGTTGCAACACCGCCTAGATGCAAGAAATCTATCGATCGATACGATAGATCAAGACAAGATGGAGTCAGAGATGACCGAAAGATTGAAAGTCTTCCAGGAAGACTCAGACTCAACAAACCCAGACGTGGAAATGGGCGATATGGTCATCGACCAATACATAATCGAGGGTCTCGACAAATCCAGATGGAATGTCGCTCAGAAAAATGATGATGTGGTCCCTGTGACCTCCGTCATTTCAACATCAAAGAAGATTGCTGCTCCTGCTGTCAAGAAGGCAGCAATTCCAGAGGTGAATAAGGCTAATCAAGCCACAACTGCTTAGATCGCCAGCAAACCCTCATCAGTGGCGACTGAAAAACAACAACCTTCCTGCAGCGAAAGCAGGAAACAAAAAATCAATGGCTGCCCCCCGGAACTACAAGCCATGATTGAAGCTGAAGAGCGCAGGGCAGCTCAAGCAGCAAAAAATATAATGATCTGCACTGCTGCGATCAATGCTGCGATCAATGCTGTCGAGACCGCGGTCTCCCTATACTCAGAAGAGTCGAGCAATCAGTTCATCGACTCGATGAAAATATATCTTCGAGCAGCCATTGCTCAATTCATGAAGTCGGGACCCAGTGCGGCCCCCCCAATCCTTCCACAGCGCCCAAGCTGCCAGGAAAATATGAGTTGTCCTATAACCAAGGCCAAAGAAAGAACTCCGATGAACAGTCAGGAGCTACAACGCCAAGTCACCTAGGCCAAATCGACCTGGGCAACAGTCGCCCGGGGCTCTCCCCAAATGTCAATCGCTCCAGCGAAGACTGTTCGAGTCGCCCCAAACCCAGCAGTACAGGTCAAGAAACAAGCTAGACCTGTGACTGCAAAGCCAAAAGATGTTCGTCTGTTTCTTCGCCTCGGAGAGGAGCATGCATGGCGCGCTCTTTCGCCAGCTGGCGTGAGAGATGCCGTGACTAAATTGGTGGAGGTTCCATCCTCCAATATTGAACATGTGTATCGTGTTCCCACCGGCTTCGCTATGAAAGCCAAAAATGAAGAAGCACGCCAGCTCCTCTTAAACGCTGCAGAATCATTCAGCAGGGTTGAGGCTAAGTTGGAGACAGCCTCGGATCTGGCTGCCCTTCGAATCGCAACGGTTCCAGTGGCCCTATACACACTTATGGGCAAGGTTACAGTCACTGAGGAGATGGTGGCAGAAGAAATAACTCGAACCACCAAGGCGGTTCCTGTACGTGTCCGTCCACTCGGAAAGGGGCGAGTAGGAGCTCCTTACCAAACTTGGATAGCTCACTTCGAGAGAGCGTCTGCCCCTCGGCCGGGCTTCCGACTTTTTGACGACTCTGGAATTGCAGTTCGTCACCAGCCTAAACAGGCAATAAGCCAGTGCAAACGATGCCTGCAATTCCACGGCACTCGAGGCTGCTCACGTGCCCCAGCTTGCTGGAACTGCACGTCAACGATGCATTCCTCCGCAGAGTGTAAGGCACATACAAAGTGCCGCAACTGTGGGGGCCCCCACCGATCGGACAGTCGTGACTGTCTAGCTCGTCCTACAAAGTCTGGACCAGCATCCAAAGAGAACCTCGAGGCAATCAGGCAGGCGAGTCAACGGGAATTTGCTGCAGTTGTACGAGCAAAATCAGCTGTCAGACGCGCTGAAGCCGCAGTTTCAGCAGCCTCTGAAAAGGCAAAAATAGCTCAGACGAGCTTCAAGTCCAGCAACTGCTTCGAAGTGCTGATGACCGATTCATCGCCTTCTGTAACCAAGGTTACAGAGAACGTGAATCGTGAAGAAAGCTTATAAAGGGCGCCCCACGGGCCCCTTTTCGCCTCCCTCCTACCTTAAATTTCATGTCGATAAATGTAGGAAGGGGAGGCCCCACACAGGACATCGCGCTCGCCCGAGCTTTTGAGCTGGGAGTCGATGTATTGCTTGTTCAGGAACCTCTGTGGAAAAAACAGAGCAAGTCAACAAAGACTCATCCGGGATATGATTGTCATATTCCCCATGGTGAGGATCAGTCAAGGCCGAGGGCGGTGACCTACACTCGGAAAAACGACAGTGATATTAAGGCAACGCAGATCTTTCCCTGTGCCATGCCTACGGCGGACTATTGCTGGGTCGTGGTCAATGGAATCACGTTCCTCAACGTCTACAAAGCGCCCAACGACCCACAGGCTGTTCAGCCTCTAATCAGCTGGAATCCACCGCCAAATTCTGTTGCGGCGGGGGATTTCAACGCAGTGTACTGGGCCTGGCAACCGAGCACCACCCGAATCCACGGGCAAGGAGAGGAAATCGATATATGGGCGCAACATCACCATCTATCCTGTCTCATCATTGGGGAGCCCACGCACAAAGCTGGCAACACCTTGGATCTAGTCTGGACTAACATCAATGGCGCGCGAGCATGGGTGGATCGAAGTGAATGCGTAACCAGCGATCATCTCCCTATCCGAGGACAAATTCCGATTCGAGCTGCAAGTATGAAGGCTGGGATCCCCAAGCTCCGAGTGACGAAGAAAAATCTCCCAAAATTTGCTGCCTTCACTGCCAGATGGATCAAGCCGCCTTCAGCCCTAGACACTATCGAAAAAGTTGAAGAATACGCACATGAACTCTGCTTCCAAATTAAAGCCGCTATTAATGCGACAGGAACCCGAGCCAGAGCAAGCAGCGGAAAATCAGCACCTTGGTGGACCCCGGCATGCAGGGTAGCACGCGCTGAATACCAAGCGACCTTAACCTCTCCCCAGCGGGGCGTCTGCGCGAAAAAGCTTCGATCAGTTCTCCGAGCTGCGAAAAAAGAATACCAGAAGCAACAGGTCGAAGCGATGAAGTCGCCGAGCGATGTGTTCAAGCTACTGAGAAAGGCCAGTCCACGACAGGCTAGCATCCCACCACCACTCAATCATAATGGAACCCTCATCTCGGACCCTTTAGAGCGAGCCACAATACTTCGCGATGAGCTTCTTGCCCGACATCAGGCGTCAGACGACTTGCCACCGTGCACAGCGACAAGCAGCAACCGAATCCAGTGGAATGAAGATATCTCCGAGGAAGAAGTTAGACACTGCACAATCGGCTGTGGTAACACAGCTCCTGGAGCAGACGGAATCTCAGTTGAGCTGCTAGCGGCTTGCTGGAACACAATCGGACCGTACGTCGCTCAACTCTTCCGAGCCTGCGTGAGGATCGGCATTCATCCATCCTGCTTCAAGCTGGCTGAGGTCGTTCTTGTTCCGAAACCTAATCGAGACCCAACGACAGTCAAAGGATGGAGGCCTATCGCCCTTCTTTCTTGCCTAGGTAAAGGTCTAGAAAGGCTCTTGGCTAAGCGTATGGCGCATCTCGCTGTGATCTTTGATGTAACGGGACAACAGCAATTTGGCGCGCTCCCAAAACGCTCAGCAATCGATCTCGTCTCCTGTGTGGTACACGACATTGAAGAGGCAAGCTCCCAAAAGTGGACGGCTACATTTGTAACCCTGGACGTTCAAGGTGCCTTCGACGCAGTTCTCCATAACCGTCTGGTGAGAAGGATGCAGGAGCAAGGTTGGCCAGACTCGATCCTCAAGTGGACGACATCGTTTCTAGCGCATCGAATGGTCCAAGTTCGTCACTCGGGAGGAGTGACCGCTCAACGACAGCTAAGCTGTGGAGTCCCCCAGGGCTCACCGATATCCCCACTCCTTTTTCTTCTTTACATGGCAGAGCCAATGCGAAGCGGAAAGCCAGGTATGAGGTTCAGCTACGCCGACGACTTCGGAATCATCGGATTTGGCCGTACCATAACGGAATCCGCCGCTGCGGCCCAGAGTGAAGTCGACGATCTCCTGGATTGGGCGGGAAAAAATGCGGTTGCTTTCGACACAAGTAAGTCTGAAGTAATCCAATTTCCAGCACGGTGCCGCGAGCCTACGAAAGGAATCTATGTCAATGGAACCCTTATCGAGCCGGCCGAATATGTTCGCTGGTTGGGTGTCTACCTAGATCCCCGGCTGACCTTTAAGCACCACGTAACAACTTGGTGCGGTAAATCCTTGAAAGTTGCACAGAGCCTGCGCCGCTTCAACACTGCTCTCCGAGGAGCCGCTCCAGGAGCACTTATTCGAGCAGTCGACATGTGTGTGGTTCCTATTGCGACATTCGGTGCGGAAATCTGGTGGCCTGGTCTCAGACGCCCGACGAGAAAAGGCATGACAACCCCACCAACAGCACATCTAAGTGGTATGATCGACAAGGCTGTCTTGATGGGACTTCGAGCTGCACTCCCGGTAATGAGGACGACAGCAAACGTTGTACTGCACAGAGAAGGAGGAATTCCACCAGGGAAAATCATACTGGAGGGTAATCGACTTCGACTGTCAGTTAGGCTCAAAACTCTGGATGATCGCCACCCGCTGAGGATTCGTGCGGCTGCGTGCCCAAATATCGGCACGCGGAAATACAAGAAAAGAAATCGAGGGACTTCGGTTCCTGAAGTAATAATGTCACGAGTCCAGCGGGCGTACCGACAATTACCAAAAGCAGAGCACGCGGAACCACTGCCGCCTACATCCTACTTACCGAAAGCAGGATCTAAGGAAGAACAAATTGAGATCTGTAGGCAATGGATCAACCAGGTGCCGAAGTCGGAAATTTGTGCCTACTCGGATGGCTCATCGGAGGGGAATGGACGCTCTGCTTGGGGTTTTGTTCTAAAGAGAGACGGGCAGACTTTGCTTACGGGAAGTGGCATCAGGCATGGGGGTGAGGCTTTGGATGCGGAAATCACCGGGGCAAGGAAGGCTCTTGAAGCAGCATTGGAACTCCAGAGCGCGACGCAACGAGTCAACCTTCTACTGGATAGTCAGAAGGCAATCAACGCACTCGAGACAGGCAAGTCCACGACAAGCCACGATGAAGTACGAAAATTTCGGGAGTTGTCCAAATCAGCTCGCGTGACAATTAAATGGGTTCCCGGGCACTCAAGAATCCAGGGTAACTTGGAAGCCGACTCGGCCGCCAGGTCTAGCCTACGAATGCTGCCGAGCCCGGAAATGCATCCAGAATCCATCACTCTGGCATTTCTTTATGGCCAAATGAATCGTCTGCGGCAGGCGTTACTCGACGATTGGTGGAACGAAGCTTGCCCGCCCCGATATCGCAAGCTCGACCTGCTCATGCGACGAAGGAAACCACCTGAGCTGGGACTTTCGAGGTTCCTACTCCGAAATCTGATTGCAGCTCGTACTGGACATGGCAATTTCGCGGCGCATCATCGCCGTTTCAAAAATCTGGACGCTATAATGGAGTGCGCCTGTGGGGAGGAGACCACTCCTACCCATTTTATTCACTGTCGACTACACGCTCACGTCACGCGTCGACTCAGAGGGAGATCGTCACATAGTGGCTTTATCCAAAAACTTCTCGGGCCAAAGTGTCACGAATTTTTCAAAATCTTTGAGAAGGAAACCTGCTGTTTTGGGTTGCCATCTACAAATTCGTCCTCTGATCTCATCGGGGACAATATAAATTAGTCATACAGATGATATGACAGGAAGGAAGACAAGTCGAGGAGATTTGTTTCCGAACCAGAGATTGGTAAATCTACAGAGCTGGATAGTTTTGTGGTTAGGAGTTTGGTTTTTTAAAGGTTGAATTTTTGTACCAGTGCGAATTTTATACTAGCTACTATTTGTGTAGTGGTTCAAGCGGTGCGATCAAGTTTGGCTTATCAGGGATATGATCTTGGCTGTAAACATCGGTCTTTGACCCTTAGGGGATAACGGGTATAGCCTAGGACCTAAATTAATAAACAAACAAACAAACATGCATTACACATAGATCCCACATCATATTATCCACAACACTTCTTACAAGAACTTCCATCTGGTGCAATGGCCCCAGCCGTTGCATCGTCATCGACAACGCCCCCGAATCCAGGGGGGCAACTCCACCCAAGCCTGCTAGGCATTGTTAATGCAATGCAAAAAGCAGAACAAGAAAGAAAAGAAAGATTGGGCATAGCCCAGGAATTTCTTGAACTAATCGACTCCTGGGCCAAGAGCAAAGGAGAGAAGCAAGCAGCAGCAGTCGTCGCGACTCTGATGAACAAGATCACGCCTGTCATCACTGCCTTTGCAGTAGATCAGGCAGAAGTAATCAATAGTCCAAGTAAGAACTCCCCCGCCATGGCAAGCACTCCCAAACCAGTCGCGCCTAGGAACCACATTGTTGTTGAGAACAACAGCCACGGCCTACCTCCAAAGCCGCAAGAAAAAAGCTCGCCTTGGGTTACAGTTGCTCGCAAAGCAGCCAAGTTACCAACACCGCCCAGTGCGCAAGTTCCGAGAAGACCGGCTCCGACAAGCCGCCCTAAGGCACAGACAACACCCAAGGAAGACAAACGCCTGTTCCTTCGTTTGGGTAGAGATCACCACTGGCACAAATTATCACCAGTCACAATCAAAAAGATAATAACCGACAAGGCTGGGATAGCAGCCTCAGCTATCACCTCGATGTACCCAGTCAGGTCGGGGATCGCTCTCGAATGTGCGTCAGACGCATTGAGAGACACAATCATCAGAAGTGCACCTTCCCTACAGGAAGACAACACAGTGATTGAGGCAGCCTCAAAATGGACATCTCTGATGGTACCACATGTGCCATTGTATATCAGGACACTTGAAGGCAGCATGCCAGTCACCATTGAAATGGTGAAGAACGAGTGCCAGGCAGTATGTGGCGCCACACCAATCCAGGTACGGCCCACAGAAACAAAGCTTGGTCAGTACTCAACGAGCTGGATCATTCATTTCCAACAAAAACCAGCAAACACAAAGTTCCGTCTTTTTGACGAGAGCGGACCGGCAATTCCCTTCTCGCGCCGACGACCAATCGAGCAATGCCAACGTTGCTGGGGATTCCACACTACGCGTTCCTGTACCCGGAGCCAACGATGTGGACGATGTGGGGGAACCCATGAGACATCAGATTGCCAGGCCAAGGTGCCAAAGTGCTCAAATTGTGCCGGACCTCACCACTCACATGAGAGTAGCTGCATGGCCCGACCAAGAAGACAAAACGGGATAATTCTGCCCCGTACCCCTGCAGAACTACACATCATCAGAGAACGCGGGCATCGTGATTATCACGCTGCTCTAGCGTATTCGGAAAGGAAGGGCAAGGCAGTTGAAACTGTCATTACCCCGGATTCAACAATGACGTGTTAATGTTAGGGAACCCCTCAACAAAAGCACCAAAAGATAAACATAACACTCTCCACTTTCACCAAGTGAATGTAGGAAGGGGTGGGGAGAATACAGATATAGCATTGCAGCAGGCATGGGACGCCGGTGCACATGTAGTCATGGTACAGGAACCATGGACAAGGAAGAAAGAGGGGGGTTTTATCACCAAAAGTCACCCTGGATACAATAGCCACATACCGTTTGGAGGAACAGACGTCCGGCCCCGCGTGAGTACTTTCACACGCAAAGGCATTGGTGCGACTCAATTTTTTCCGCCGTCATCAGGCCCGACATCTGACTACTGTTTTGTAAAGATGGGCAGCCTGACTTTCGTCAACGTGTATCGTGCCCCGGGCACCAGTGGAACCTTGGAGCCCTTACTTCGGTGGGTAGTCAGAGGACTCGTGGTTGTTGGTGGCGATTTCAATTCTGTGTCACAGCATTGGCAGCCGCAAACGACAATTCAGTACGGCAATGGAGGCCAGATCATGGAATGGGCAACAGCTCACGATATGGATCTAGTTAGCATTGTCGGAGAGCCAACGCATAGGGATGGGAACGTGCTGGACTTAACGTGGAGCAACACAGCTGCAACAGCATCAGTCTCCAAGCAGTATCACTGTACCTCAGATCACTCGACCATCGAGGGTACAGTCTTAAACCCTACAGTATCAGACCTATCTGGAATTGTAAGGAACACTCGTGTCAGCGATGAGAACCTAAAGGAATTCAACCGATGTGTCAGCCAATGGACCAAAGCTGCCCCTCTGGACAGTGTCATGGACATCGAAAAATTCACAGCTAATCTCCTGCAGGCTCTTGCAGACGCGCTGAAGATTGCGGGGAAAGTCCCAGCCATTGAAAGCGGAAAAACCGGGCCCTGGTGGAACGATGAATGTCGCATCAAGTGGCAGGATTACAAGGCAGCGAGAGAAAATCCGGACCTTGTAAGACAGGCGCGTAAAAGCTTTAGAGCCGTTGTGCGAAAAGCCAAGCGAGAGTACTGGAAGAGGCAAGTGGAGGCAGTTACAACTGACGCACAGTTATTCAAGCTCATGAGATGGGCTAAGCCTCGACCAGCAGCTGAGCCCCCTCCTTTGCAGATTGAGGAAAATCGGTGGCTTTCAGACCCGCGAGAGCGGGCTAGTGCGCTACGAGACATTCTCTTGGCAAGATTTAGCAGCGAGAACGACATCCCAACCTGGGAGAATGGACAGGAGGTGCGCATTCCATGGGATACGGAAATATCACTGGAAGATGTGACAAACGCTACCATCTCTGTCAATGATACGGCACCGGGAGCGGACAAAATAACAGTACGTTTACTGAAATCCTGTTGGTACCACCTCGGGCCTCTGGTCAAGGATCTCTACCAGGCCTGTCTAAAAATCGGCCACTTTCCGACGGCATTTAGGGTGGCAGATGTTGTGCTTCTTCCCAAACCGGGACGAAATCTATCAACTGCC
Organism: Blumeria graminis f. sp. triticale; assembly: GCA_905067625.1. Classification (NCBI taxonomy): domain Eukaryota; kingdom Fungi; phylum Ascomycota; class Leotiomycetes; order Helotiales; family Erysiphaceae; genus Blumeria; species Blumeria graminis. The sequence continues at coordinate 13,059,328 of LR898472.1, read as the reverse complement.
AAGGGCTGGCGACCAATCTCGCTGCTGTCGAGCTTAGGTAAAGGACTTGAGCGTCTAGTTGGCAAGAGAATGGCATGGCTGACGATAAGTCACCAAGTTGTTCATCCGCAATTATTCGGCTCAGTACCAGGACGATCTGCGGTCGACCTTGCATCCTGTGTAATCCATGATGCTGAGGCGGCCATGAGAAGCGGAAAATGTGCGGCTATGGTCACACTAGACATCCAAGGTGCGTTTGACGCAGTCCTTCACAACCGACTACTCCAACGCCTTCGAGAACAAGGCTGGCCACTATCTCTGTGCCGGTTCATTCAGACCTTTCTCTGCCAACGAAAAGTCCAGGTGAAATACCGTGGTGGAACCACAGACGAGAAGATGCTGGAATGTGGAGTACCTCAGGGCTCGCCACTGTCACCACTTCTTTTCATGCTCTATATCGCTGTGCTTTTTAAGGACCATGGACTAACGAGCAGGTTTGGCTATGCTGATGATCTAGCCATCATTAGAGTTGGAAGCACCGCGGCCGAAGCTATCGCAGCAGTCCAAGAAGACCTCGACAGCCTCGTCCTTCTCGCCAGAGAACACAGGATCGAATTTGACCCGGCAAAGTCGGAACTTCTAGTGACCGGAGGAGGTCCTAGGAAGAAAATCAACACAGCCAACCTCTCCATCTTGGTGAAAGATCGCCGGATCGAACCGTCGCCTCATATCCGGTGGTTAGGAGTCTGGCTTGACACTCAGCTGAACTTCAAGCAGCATGTACAGGAATGGACTGGAAAAGCTAATCGTCTAGTCCACTTTTTACGACATATAAACGGAGTTCAGCGCGGGGCAGCACCCGGACCTCTAATTCGTGCGGTACAGGCATGCGTTCTGAGCACAGCTCTCTATGGGGCAGAAGCGTGGTGGCCGGGTCTTTCTCGAATAACCACCATCCGAGATAAAGAAGTCGGCACTGGAGTAGGGTGGCACACATCTCTGCTGGACAAAACTATCACGAAAGCTATACGAGTAGCACTCCCAGCGTGGCGTACCACTCCCAATAGCGCTCTTCATCGTGAAGCGGGAATTCCCCCGGCATCAATAATTCTCCAACAAAAGATGTTGCGGTCTGCAGCTCGAATGCGAAGAATGGATGCCTGGCACCCTCTAGCCCTTCGGGCGGCGGAGGACCCGAAAGATACTATAAAACGCCTAGGTCTTAGATCGGGACAACGAGATCGCTTGTTCAGACAGCCAGAAAGGTACATGACACGCCTACAAATAAGCGTGCGTCGAGTTCCGACAGCCGAAGGCCCTGGAAAGCTCTACTTTCCCCATGGTCTCCCGGCATCGACACCAGGCAGTCGGGAAAAAGAAGCTAGGTCAGGAAGCATCAAACGATGGTTAACTTCCCTTCCAGCCAACGCAGTCTGTGCCTTCTCTGATGGATCCTCGTCGGGTCCCGGGCAATCAGCTTGGGGTTATGTGGTATACCAAGGAGGCAAACTAGCTGGAAGTGGCTCGGGTCCGCTTCCCGGAGCAGAGGTATTCGACGCAGAAGTTGTAGGCGCTATGAAAGCCTTGGAGGCTGCACTAGCGGTGGGAGAAGGCTTTCCGGTCAGCATTCTTCTGGACAATCAAGCGGCCGTCAGAGCGCTCGAACAAGGAAGATCCAATTCCTCGCAGACAGTGGTGGACAAGTTCTCATCGCTGAGACATAATAGGCGTGTAGAAATACACTGGATACCTGGTCATGTGGGGATCCAAGGCAACGAAGAAGCCGATAAGCTGGCCAAATCAGCCCTGGGAGATCTCAATGACCAATCACTAACCGCAGCTTCGCCCAACGGAGACGAGCAAATTCTGACCTTTGCGGCTCTAGGGAGACTAGTGAAAATGCGGAGCCAAAAGCTTGTGGAAGAGTGGTGGCAGAAGTATCGGCCTAAACGATACAAAGATCTCGACCTCTACATGCGCTGCAAGCGACCGCCGGAACTGGCTCTGCCTCGATGGGCGTATCACCGTCTTATTGCGGCAAGAACAGGCCACGGGGACTACGCCGACTACCACCGGCGTTTCAACCCCGAACATGAAGATCTGATGTGCATTTGTGGCCGAGAGAAAAGGCCCTGGCATTTTTCAGAGTGCCGACCTGCTCTGCAACGTTGGAGAAGCTGTGAGAAAATGACTCCACCTGGGGTCAGGGAAATGATAGGGGAGAAGGGATGGCAGAAGTTTTTCCAATTCCTAACCATAAGCAGATGCTACAGTCTGCCGAAGAACTGACAGGGTGGGAGTGACCATGCTGAGATAGTTTCTGGCTCGAGAGGAGAGGTGTTTGGAAGATAGGGATACGGTGCAGGGCACCGTAACTCAGACATTTGCTGTGATTTTATTTTTCTTTTGTCGCTTCTGGCTTTAATGCCGGTCATGTAGGTAGCAATGAGCTCGTAGGGCCCATCTACCCGTGTCACGTCTAAATAGATGTTGGGTTCGTCCTGTCACGCTAAAGATTTCAAATTCAAATTCAAACATGCATTACACACTAAACACCCCACGGTTTAGTTCCACAGTCACGTGCATATGCTATGACGCGACCTAAAGCATGTACCATGGTAAGTTACATGGATAACACAACACTATGACAACAGGTTAGACGCTTAGTAAGTGCTTATGTAAGACATTCATAAGCACAAACCTTATTATTATTATTATTAATTCATTTTATTGTCCTGTCTGAGTCTATGACTATGTAGGACATGCAGGTCCTCTCTGCCTACAGGTCAAGGATACCTATACCAGTAGTGTATCCCTTCCTATGCCTCCCATACAGCTCCACTCAAACAGTACTACCCCTCACAAGACCTCATTCAATCATACACTTAGAGGAGCCCTTTGCCCTTCATTATCTCCCCTCTCCAGCCAACGAAACGATGGCAATTTGCGGATGTACGACAGCCGGGAAAATTTACAAAAACTGCTTGCTGCGGAGCCCTTCTAATACCGACATTAGGACTAAATCCGAAGACATAGTGCCCCTTCTGAAGCGTTCGAAGAGGCCGGCCAGCTGGGCGCTGCAGACTTGTGGGTACCTCGAGAAATTCACTCTCTGCCTTTCTAGCCTCCTTCCAACTCCTTCCCTAAGTTCGTGCTGAAATGTCAGAAATGTCTTGACAGAGCGTGATTGCTGTATAGCAGCCCAGCCCGACTTCTTTTGTACCGTCCAGGGCGTTGGGGAGTGCCGTTGACTCATCGACAAAAGAAGCCCTCCTGGCTAATTAATCGAAATCTTAGTCTTGGCGCCGACACAAAATCCAAAGTTGAAAACTCTTCGAAAATGTCAGTCCCAGCATGGTCTTCAGAGACCTCTTTCCCCTCGCTCCACATCTCAGCCGCCTGTTCTTCTTCAAGATGTATAATCCCATTAGAGCAGCAGTCTCCCATAAACCAAGACCCCAACTTTGTATTTTTCGACTTGATTTCCTCCTTGCGGGTATAAATAGCGTCGTAAATTTGTAGTGAGTGATGGCCGGCGATGAATGAGCCAAGCTCCTGTTTGCAATTGGAGTGACGCCTTTATAGGTCGGCGAGGCGAGATGATATGTGTTTAGATCGTGGTTGAGGACTCAGAAGATAATGGTGAGTGCTGCATGATTGAGAAGTCGTCAAATGGAGATATGCATGTGTTTGCTTTCGACTTCGATTCGGATGCGATTCTTCTTGGCTATCCCAGATATGCAGAGCATACTGAGCGATTACACCGGCACCACTGGAAGGTGAAGAATTCGTCTTTGCCGGCCAGCACAAACCTTACATTGGCTGAGTCCCTTTTTTTTTAAATCATTTAATGTGTATTCAGCTATAAAGCTATGACACAAGGCCGGTGCTATATATAAATGTTGGATGACTCTTTTGACATTAGAGACACTCATACTCTGGATTTCATTCGCAAATATCACTATGAGGTATGCTTGCTAACACAAACAGTCAACCCTCCTCCGTAAGTACCCACCAAAGGGAACTTCAAAACATTTGGTTATCCAAGCATACCAACGCCGCGAGAAAAGTGGTTGTGTTTTGCCGGATTTGGACCAGCGATCTACTGTCTCGAGTGGGATATGTGTCCAAGCTATCCAGACTCTACTTGGCAGACCGGCCAAGACGATGTACCACCGCACCGTCCGACCATGGCGATGTTTATATTGTCGCCTGCACATTCGAAACCGAAGCCTTGGCATGCACAAAGCTCAATTTGAAAAAACTCCTTGCCAAAATTTGAAATTCCACGCCCGTCGAGACTGTATCCATCCTTCGAATCGTCTTATGAACTTGTCCTGATCCCTCTCACGTCCATACCAAAGAACTGTCTCCCAGATTTGCGCGCCACGCTTTGTGTCCTTCGTCGGGTGGAAATATCGGCGTGGGCGTGTATTTGGTGACCGGCTGAGACCAGAGAAAGTCGACGAGAGGTATGATCATTGGAATAAGGATGTACTAGGTCGTACTTGTAGGCTTGATGAGGCTTAGTTAGGAATCGGACTCTCTAGGATTGAAGACTTGACGTGGTGGAGTAGTTTGAATCATTGCCTTGTGGACCAACTTGTTCGGTATTGCGAAATTTAACAGAATTTGGCTCTGGGAGAATATTTCACTCCCAGGTTCTTAGAGGACACCGCGTACAGGTGTTCAGTCTTGCTCTCCGGCTCTGTCCCACTTAAGTGTTCTCTTCATAGAAGATATAGATTATTTTGTGGCAGTCTTTGCGTGCAGCGTCCGTGATTCTCGTCCTTTTACACTCGAGCAGGCCTAGTCAGCAGCGCTGGGTCATCGACAAAAAAGGCAGCACCGCCCGCCCAGAAAGCAAAAAGTGTAAACTCGAGTGAAAAAGTCGTGCATCGACTTTTTCTATGCCTTGACTATTTCTATCCCCAACGTCTCCTCTCTCCAGCTGTCGTAAGGCTAGCTGTGTCTCAGGCGCTGGTACTGCTGTCAACAATATCACGTTGGTTCAGCGGGTAAAGACCGGCTTTGCAATAACCGCAAAGGACGAACTCGCTCGAAAGAGCTCCTAGATTCCACTACATCACGGAGCGAATCTGGAATCAAACTGGAACCAGCATCAAATCTGGTTGCCATGCAAATTGCCACCGTCCCGGAGACAATTCGAACACATGCTGGCCCCATCGCTGTGACGGCGAAGATTTGTGTCATAGCTAGTTAGGCTGCATACACTCAATGATTTAGGAGGGCAAGGCTGAGCACCTGTACGCGGTGTCCTCTAGGAACCTGGGAGTGAAATATTCTCACAGAGCCAAGTTCAGTCAAACTTCGCACTACCGAACGAGTTGGCCCACGAGGCAATGATTCAAATTACTCCACCATATCAATTTTTCACTCCCAACGAAATCGATTCCTACCTAAACCTCATCAAGTTTACAAGTACGACCTAGTACATCCTAATCCCAATGACCACACCTCTTATCGACTTTCTCTGGCCTTAGCTGGTCGCCAGATACACGCCCACGCCGATATTTCCACCCGACGGAGGAAGCAAAGCGTGGCGCACAAATCCGGAAGACAATTCCTTGGGATGGATGTGAGAGGGATCAGGACAAGTTAATAAGATGATGCAGAGGATTGGATACAGTCTCGACGGGCGTGGAATTTTGAATTTTGGAAAGGAGTTTTTACAAATTGAGCTTTGTGCGTGCCAAGTATTCGGTTGCGAGAGTGCAGACGACACTATAAACATCGCCATGGTTGGATGGTGCGGTGGTACATCGTCTTGGCCGGTCTGCCAAGTAGAGTCTGGATAGCTTGGACACATATCCCACTCGAGACAGTAGATCGCTGGTTCAAATCCAGCAAAACACAACCACATTTCTCGCGGCGCTGGTGTGCATGGATGACGAAGGCATGCTTGGATAATCAAAGGTTTTTAAATTCCCTTTGGTGGGTACTAACGGAGGAGGGTCGACTGTTTGTGTAAGCAAACATACCTCATAGTGGTATTTGCAAATGAAATCCAGAGTATGAGTGTCTCTAACGTCAAAAGAGTCATCCCACATGTATACATAGCTCCGGTCATGTGTCATAGCTAGATAGCTGAATACACATTAAATGATTTAAAAAAAAAAAAAAAAAAAAAAACGGCGAAGATGGTTCCTGATGAAGTTAAGTGAGTGACTAAATCGGTTCCTTTTCTTGTTCTTCCTTACGAGACCAGCAAACCCGGGGCGCCATACCAGAACTGGCAAGCGCTCTTCCCTCGCGAATGCACGCCCCGACCTGGATTTCGCTCTTCGATGACTCCGGAGCTGCAAAGCTCTTCCAACCTCATGGAAACATAGTTCAGTGCAAACAATATCATGGCTTCCATGCCTCACGCGGTTGCTCCCGTGCTCCAGCTTGCTGGAACTGCGGATCAAAAATGCATTCTGAATCAGAGTGCAAAGCCCCCACACGGTCTCAAAACTGTGGTGGATCTCATTGATCGGACTCGCGGTTCTGCAAAGCAAGACCTAGCAAGTTCGGCCAAGTGAAAAAAGAGCAGCTTGCGATAATTCGCAAAGCCGAGCAGAAATATCACGCCGATTATGCTCGAATCAAAGCTGCAGCCGAAATAGCCATTCAGGTGATTCACGGCTCAAAGAATGACGTCTACATGTCGGACGGATCGGGTTTTTAGATTCTGGAATCTGAAGAGGAGGTTTAAGGTTACGGCCAGTCTCAGTGAAGTCGTTGAGGCTTCAACACCTTAACAGTAGGACACCGGCTGGAGAAAGGGTGCCTGTGAGCTCAGCTTCTGCTCTCAGCGAAGATCAGAATTTGTCACTTGGAAGATGTGACAGGAAAGACAACGGGCGAGAAGCGCGGGGTCGTGACCTAGTTGGGACTTCTTCTGAATTTAATTTATATTTTTGTTTTTTGTTTATGATTTTAGATTTGCTGTTAACACCACTATTTATGTGGAAGTTCACGCAGTTGAAATGAGTTTGGCATGTACACAGTGATCCTCACCGGCTCCACCTGTCCTTGGCCCATTGTCGAAAAAATAGTATTAGCTTAGGACATAATCAATAAGACAAACAAACAACCATAAGGTCTCGTGTTGGCCAGCTCAGTCTACATAAACTAACCGACGGCGTCGGGTCGTTTAATTTAGACTGGGCTAACCGGTGCGTGAAAATCTAACGTGCTGTGCGGGGGCACGACGTTAAATATTTAAATTTGATTTCATTATCCTGATTTGGCGCCCTATGGGCCCATGCAGGTGTCTACAGTCTATAATATTTACCCGGGAGGAAACCTTTATGGTGAAAACCTCCCACACCTTTCTATATGTTGTCCGTACTTCTCACAAATTTTCTTCAGGAAGCGCAGTTACACTATAGTGCCATCCATGTAAACCAACCAGATCATCTCTATCCTCCCCAAGCACTATTTGACCTTTTACTTTCCCTTAGAAGTATTTCAACCGCTTTTGTCATCTGGTATTGCTCTATCCAACCATGGTTTATGTTAGAGTATAGAGAAGACTTCGGAGTAAGAATTGCCTGAGAACGGAGAAGAGGTTCAGTTTGCTTGATTTACTAATAGACTACAGGTATTATGATATATACAGTGGAATTATAAGAAATAGAGGTTACCCGGAACCGACTCGACTGCAGAAATAAGTGGGACCCCGTACCAGAAAATAATTATCCACTGACTGAGAATACTGGGTCACGCAATAGAAGTACGAACAAACCAATGACTGGATTTGTTCGGGAAGAATGGGATTCAAGCAGACTCTAACGTTGAGTCCTATTGAATTAGAAGTGTGGGATCCTGCCTGACCTCAGAAATGTAGTTCAGGCAAGATGCATGCAACCACATTGGTCGATAGAAAGAAAAGCAGGAAACTGTATTTCCAACAGTTTAGGATCCACAGTGTTATCCTTTTATATCTCCAGGATTTTTTATCATCGCTTCGTAGGAGCGATCTTTGGCTTGTCTCCAGATGTCAGCTCTACCATTTGACCGTTGGGGCAGGACATAATCATATGCTTGGGTTTCTGTGATTGGTAGCCGCATGGAGAACCTGGACTTAATACTCCGGGTACTTTTCATTTGTGTAAATACGAGTTAAGCCCCATGTGCTCACTTCGCATTTTCATTGCCAAACTGCTTTGGGCCCCTGTCATGTTACGGTGTGGGAAGAGTGGTGAGCCTTGAAAACTCGGTTTTTGCCGTCCAGGCTCTCTACTTTGGTAAAATTTGGCTGCTCTCCAAGTTTCGGAATCTGCAGTTACCAACTGCCGAGGCTTCTGAGTTTGTTTCTGCTTGGCAACGTTAAATATTATATTTTGAGTTTGATTTCATTTAACCCGATCAGGCACCCTATGGGTCCATGTAGGTGACTATCTTCATTATTTACAAAGGAGTAAACCAATTCGGTGAAACCCCCCTGATGCTGTCTGTTTATACTACTATCAATTTGTTTAGTTTAACTTCAGGAACTGCAGTTTACACTGTTCAGCCAGTGTGGATTCCGTCCTCTCCCCTTTCAGATCGATTTATTATATCTGACATTGCCACCTCGACTTCCCCTGCAAGTCGAAACTGTTTTATGCACCCTTTGCTTGGTATCCACTGTGTGATTCTAGCCACATCTTCTGAGCTGTTCATCATTGCTTCAAATGACCTGACTTTAGCTTGTCGGAGAAAGTCGCCTCTTCCATTTTCCCACTGCGGACACGCCAAAAACATGTGTTTGACGTTTTGTGATGGATATCCACATTGACAGCTGGACTTTTCTACTCCGGTTCCTTTTGTTCTGCACTGGTGAGAATTGAGCCCGATATGCCCGCTTCTAAGCTGAATGGCGACACAGTTTTGGGCCCTGGTTAGGTTACGGTGGATTTTTAAGGTTGTATCTTTGAATTTCATTTTGGCGCTGTCTATTTGTACATCAGTAAATATATTTGCCGCTTTCCAATATTCAGGATCGGCTGATGCTGGTCGGCCAGGACGGTGTTTCCTGATCTGGCTTGTCCATGAATCCTTCCACTCCTGAAAGGCCGCTATCTTTTCAGCTTCTTTCAGCTTACCCTTGCCATTTTCCCTTCTGCAAGCTCTTGTTCATTCGGCGATATCTCTACTCCTGTTTAAGGCATGCAGAGTTTCTCTCCCGTTTGCGGGCAGTTTTATCCTCTTACATGTCGGTCGTATTGTCCGTTGAGCCAGGAGTTTAGCTGATAGTCCAGTGTGCTGGATCCTTCTTTGTTAAAGGCAAATCTCTATAGGGAGCGTTAAATATTGTAAATAAATAAAATTGTCGGAAAGTAGTTCAATTTGTTTTGCACTAAGAGTGGTACATCTCTCTGTTGCTGAGTCATTGCCTTGATGACTCAGCAAATACTCCTAACTACACGTTTGCCATGCTCCTCGACAACAACAAAAACAACAACACACCTCACTTTTTTACCTTTCATTTTGCATTGAACTAACCTTACGAGCACGGAAATTAGGGCCAACTGACTAAAATACATAAATGCTGCAACATAGCTAGCCGTACTCGAAATATGTCGAACAGATTGAGCTCGAATGGCGGGTCACAGCAATATATCTTCTACAAACCTCTGACTGGTATCTTGAAGCGCCTTAGACGTTACGGTTGAGTGATCTTTAACAAAATAAAACCTTCATCCCTTCCTAGGCCCGTTGACGAGTTGTTCATGCTTGTTTCCATTAAGGAGGGGGCGTATAAAGTCGTTCATGATGACATGGAACCCTCATTCGAATTGAAGATTCCTAGGGGGAGAAGGGGAAAGAGATTCTTTTTTGCGTCAGATTGTAATTGCGTATGTAGTTATCTAATTATGACACAATATCGGAGAAATAGTAGAGAAAAGATGGCACAACATACAACAGGAGCACTCATGCCAGAGGAAAGAGATTGGAAGCCTTGAATCATCATCTTTCGTTTATGCGTGGTCTATTCTGAAACTTCGCATGGCACCTTGGTTCTGAGGCTCGCGTAGGATACTAGCGATAGACACTCCACCTCTCTGCATGCACATGGTAGAAGCGCAAGCGCGCCAATTTCAGATGTGGTAAGTTCGTTGGGAAATTAGTGACAGGGACGTCTGTCTTTTTTGAGAGGAAACGGCACGAGTCGTTTGACCGAAAGACGGGATCTGTGATGAGGTGGAGCCATGCAAGGGATATTTTATTATTAGTCTTGTGAGTGGGGCGCAAATAGTTTCATCACCCCAGGGTCGAGAATGGCTATTCTGCTGACTGAGGAAGAATCATTGGGGATAAGATTGGCCGTGCCTCGACCTAGATAATGGCTATGCGAAATTGTGGACAATGATGGCGTGGAAGATGATAAGGCTTCATCTACACCAGGCCGCTCACTTTCCAGAAAGTAGCAATGAAAATCGTGCGAGCAGAGCCGTTACCAGAGACTAACACTAGGTCAAGAGTGGCATGGCGTGATCAAAAACATCGGAAAATTACGGGCTTACTATTGTATTGGAGGTATGAGGCAAAATTTGATTAGATAACGGTGAAGGTTGGGGTGATATTCCTGGACGGAATGGTAGGTTACTGTAGATTTTAGGCTGTAGAGTCATGGATCATACAAGGAGACTCATTGGATGAAGGTAGTTTATGGAGCAAGTAAACGTGACAAAGTCAGCGGAGCCTCTAATAGCCTGACTCGTTTCAAAACACTACAAGAGTAATACGGAATAGTTGCTATTAAGGATCACGTTCCCCTGGAAGGCAGCGGCCCGAAATCACTTGCTTCCGACAATGATACTTGGGTGTTCTCGTCCAATATATTTGATTATTAGGAGCTAGCTAACATGACAACCTCTCCAACTCTATAATTTCTCCATGAGTTATCAAGACGTGTCTTGGCCCTCTAAATCCCTCGATACTCTCCTTCAGTAATTATTCTCTCGTTGATACCCTTGGTTCTTTGGCGCCGTCATTAATGGTGGGTTCCACGTTCAGTTTGATATAGGTGTGCAGGTTTGGTAACTTCCATCTCGCTTTCGGATAACGAGTCCAACTAGGCAGCATTTGTCGTCAAATACGACCCGACGGCTACCGCGGAAGTGAAGGAACCAAGTACGCTTCCATCGCAGGGGCCACTCAAGAAGGGGAGCGTGACTATAAGTCTGGAATGCAGTGAACACGGAGGGAAATGGACTCTTTTGTCGTTGCTCTTTGTAAACCTGGCAACCCTTTGATAGGGATTTGTCGATCTTCGTCCGCTTGTAGATTTTTTTGCCGCATTTGAAGTTGTCATGCTCACCAAAGGTAGGGAAGAATGGCTTATGAACGTCATTCTTCTTATCATTAAGGATGACGATGTTGATAGGCTGGACTTGTGCGTGTCCGTGTCTTCGCTCGAGGCTGGAGGCTCCATGAATGGATGAGGCGGAAGCATAGCTAGAGATGAGAAGACTGAAGGATGTCAAGATAGACGAACGCATTTTGATGGTTGATGTAGGTGGTAAAGTATATAGTTGACTAGACTTAAGATTATGATTTCGACGCTGGAGGTCAGATAGCTCGTGAGTAACAGTGAAGAAAAAGCTAAAGGAGTGGCTGCGTATGTCGAGAGAGCACGGAGAGAGAGCAGAGTGGAGGAGATTAGGTTAGATAGTGGGGAGGATTGCAGTTGGGCCATCGTTTGCTTGTTATAATCAAAAGGCTCCTGAGAGGTATTTTTAGAATGGACCTGGAACCAATATCGGCCAGAGCATTTCCAGAGTAGACGCCGAATCGCTACTGGAAACTCGTCGGCTGAATCATGCACGACGGCCTTCCACGAGCCAAGGCTTCATCCTTGCCGCACAAAACATCTGCGCTGGAGTTTGACTCTTAGGACCCAGAATAAATTTCCGACATTTATCTCCACAATTCATGCCGCCGAGCCAGACACGCCATCTGTCGTCTCCACCCTAGCTCATCTGGCTCAGGGTGTCGTCACACCTCTTATCCGTCGATAAATATCCACATTGACCGGATGTCACCCTGCTGGGCTTTGGAATTTCGGTCTTGGAAGAGTATATCAGGCTCCGTTTCATTTCCGACGGTACTGACGGGTGGTTAACCTGGACCACCTAGCGCGTTGCATACGATGGTTGTCATCGGCCTTCCGACCTGCTATCGTGTCCGTACTTTACACTCCAAGGTAGCGACGAAAGATGAGATATTTGGCCAGCCGGCGCTCGTTAGCCAGGACATGAAGGGAAATGAGGGTCGACATTATCCTTCCTGCACACATGAATTTCGGGTCGTTGGGAGGCGATGAGGCATTTATCAGGGCGTTTGGACATACAGCAATCACTCACGCATAAAGCTTTAGATTAGCTTCTGGGGATTGAGCTTTTCATTCGGTGAAACTCCCGAACTCGGTCGTTGGATGACTGCTAATTATACGAAGGCATTGTCAACTTAATTGGAAGCGGAAGATGATAATTCACGCTATTGACTCTTTCCTTCTCACAGCATGGGTTTTAGGTTTGCATCTTATTTACCCGCGTCCGGCTTCACGTACAGTTTGTCGCAACACCGTCTAGCTCGCTCCCCTCCCAGACTCCACATCTCCGACAAAATCTCCTCAAGCTTGTAGCACGAAGTAGGCTGAAAACCTGTTAGTGGTGCCCTCTAAGAATACGAGACTGAAATTTTCACCCACAGCCGAGATCGAGCCACGACATAGGGTGAATGCGAGAGTTTCCGTCGAGATGGCGATCTGGAAGAGTGATGTGGGCAAGTTTTTCATTGAAAATACAACCTGCCGAGATTTCACGACCGCACAAACCAAAAAATTCAACCACATATACCCCAGGTATGGGGCTGGATGGTGCAGTAGTACACCATGCGGGCCGTTCTCCCAAGTAGATACTGGGTAGCTTGAACACCTACCCCATTCGAGACAGGAGAAAGCCGGTTCGAATCCAGTCAGACTGTAACGGCTTGTGAGCCGATTGTTGTGTGGCACGTGATTGTATTCACGTGCTTCTATAATTCTACAGTAGTCTAGCTTTATTCCAGATCAGTTTAGCTGTGACAGGAATATTCTAGTAATTGGTAGTAAGACTGGGAACTACTATGGCTGGAGTATACGAGAAGCAGATATCAGTCAAGAACGGATATTCTAGAGTTTTTCATAGATGTATAAATAGTTGAAGTAATACTCTGATAATTAGCCATAGAGAAAATTGTAAACTACCTTCGTATATCTGATTGCTCCCCCATCGACACTCGAACCGTGACACAGACCCACACATCACCCTCTCTGACGGTGGTGTTGTACTTGTGGAATGATGAAAGGACGCTCGGATAGCCACAGGTTTTTCACGCTTTTCCCTGTGGTGGGTACGCACGGAAGAGGTTATACGCCGTAAGGATTAACCTCGAGTGGTATCTGCCAATGAAATCTGAGTCTGAGTGTTATAGACGTCAAAATGAGTCATCCTACTTGAAGTCCTTGTCTTCCGATAAAACCTGCTTGGGCCCCGTGGCGCCAAATTCGGATAACTAAACAATTTATTTATTTACTCAATATTTCGAACTTTCCTGGAAGATCTTTCCTAGCAAATTAACCTCGCGCCCCTCTTGACAGTCATCTCACTGCCCATCGAATCGCTTCAAGATCCAAAAGTCATACTCCTAATTTAAGCTTCGAGTGGAAATTTATCTCACTGTAACTGTCATGCGCTGTGAAGGTACCGGCCTTGACTTTCGTCAGTATCTCGGCCAAGGGTACCAATAACATGATCTGCAATGAATCGCTACCGGGGAAATGTCGTACGTAGTTCGCCGACACAGCAACTTGAGAAGTTGACAAAGGTCGAGGCATCGGTGCCTCGGTCTTCAGCTTTTCGACCCATATTCGGCCTCAACCATTAAGGGTATTACAGCAACGGAACAAGGCCGGGAAGATGGAGAGTCTATTAAGTTTCTAAGATGGCAAAATAGATAAAAATTTCAAGGGAAGCTACAATGGAGGAAGAAAAGGAAGGAAAATTGAGGGGACCTCGGTGGGTGACTGGACGAGGTCTCTAACGAAATAACCTCTGAGAGATGATGAAATGCTAGGATGAAGAATGGCCATCACTAAACGTAAAGGACACGTTAGAGAGAGAGGTGTGTTTTTTGTACTGCTTGAGTCATAGAATATCCAGCACACAGGGCTTCTCTCTGGCCCAGGCCACACCTTATACTGTTCTCCTTGCCTCTCATGTTTCTTGTAATATCATTGATATATTTCCCGTGATGAATAGCCATTTAGCTCAGTATTCAGCCACCTTCTCCACGGAACTTTTTATCCCAAAAAAAATTGGTACCAATGGAAACTGCGTGCACCGGAAAAAGTCTCAAAAAACCTGCAGCTCCAGCCAGGTGATGCCTAGACACCGGGACCACCTGAGGTGCGCAAATTCATCTATATCTCCATTCTTTGCAACATTCGAGGCCATCTTGATCTACTTCATCATTTTCGTATCGGGTGCTGGGTAGGTTCCAGAAACTCATGGATGGCTTTTCCTCCATGATCAAGGGTTGGTGACGAGAAGAGCTTTGACCCTACCGTCTGGTCTCACCGTGGTTAGCTTCATGATAATGGTGATAGTGGATGTGCTTAGGGATGAAGACGATACAGACCGCAAAAGTGATTGGAGATCCTCATGGAAGTGAGGACTTTGTTACTCAATCTCGGCTCTGCAGAATCTACAGTGAGAGCTGGAGGTTCGTAGGGGAAACCACTGTCAGGTGTTGAGAATAGTCCCCCAAGGACAAATTAGAGATTAGGAGAGCGTCAAGGGCTCGGACACGTAGTGGCTGTGTCTCAAAGAGAAATTGCCCTTTGACGTATCAAATTTGGGATCTCTGGACGGTTGGACATGGCATGTTCAACACATGGGTGTAGTCTGAAGTGGACTAGATATTTAGGTGGGACGAGGATTATTGTATTTAAATAGTAGTTTACCTGATCCAGTCTAGACCCACTCGTGCTCAAGGTCCCACAGCAGTGCCGGGGTTAATAATTGCCTACCACGTTAAAATATCAAACCAAACCGAACAATAGACAATGACCACCTCTATATGCGGTAAAAGATTCATAATTTACAAAATTGAACCTCATTACATGCAGTCATAGTTTTCCACACATATTTTAGAAGTCCTCCACAACCATAGACTCAGAGGAGACTACAATTAAATTTTGTATAATCTCACTACCTCAGTGATTTAAAAGTGGCCAGGAATTGCAGTCACAATTGGCTGTGCCGATTGTCGCGTCCCGCACGCGAATCCACTTGTATTAGGGTAGACAAGGCTGACGTAGTTGCAAGGCACGGTCTTCTCACGCTAAACGAAGCTCGAGGTTGAGGGAACGGAGGGCACTCCATTCGCAACAAGGTAATTGACGGTAACTGTGACTGACAACGGCAGCACAGACAACAAATCCTTTTCGCTCTCCAAAACAACGCTTCATGGATACGCATCGTGCACACCGCGGGGAGCCGAGGAAAGGTCGAGATGAATCCGACCGACGACCAACAGGCCCTCTCGGTGAACGGGGCGCAGGGCGAGAGAGACACGATGATCGTAGTCGGGACCATTACAGGCGATATCGTAGCCGCTCCCCGCGCGATCACCGATCTGGCCGCAAAGACGGTGATTCAAGAAACTGGGGCCGAAGTCGCGAGGACGGGGACGAGCGAAGGGGAAGAAACCGCGATAGAAGTAGGTCGCCAGCAGTCGCCGCTATCTCTGACTTGGACTTGGCTCTAACTATGGTGTAGATGGCGAGCGAGATGCTCGCGCGGGCCCGCGCGAGCGGTCCTCCTCGAACCGAAGATACTCTGGTTAGCAAATCCCATCCATATCACTCTTGAGTCCCCAACTAACTCGGTATCGTAGGGGTGCGTGTTCGAACGGGACGGAAAGAATCGCGCAGCAGGAGCCCGAGAAAGGAGCAGCTCGTCGTGCCGGCTCGCGAGCCAGTAAGCCGAAGCCGAGAGCCCGAGAATCCTCCGGGCCTCATCACTTCACCCGTCAGCTTCAAGGTAGGACCTACATCGGAACCCGACCGAATGGAGGTAGAGAGGCGGGGCAAGAAGGCGAAAGCTGATTCTCAACTCAAGCCTGTCGAAGCTGACGAGATCGTCGTGGAGGAAGAAGCGGATATTGCCGCCATGAAGGCAATGATGGGTTTCGGTGACTTTAACACGACGCATCAGAAGAAGGTGGCTGGAAATAATATCTCGGCCGTCCGTAAGGAGAAAAAGACTGAGTACCGGCAATACATGAACAGGGTTGGAGGCTTTAATCGGCCCCTAAGTCCAAGCCGATGAGCTCTGAGTGCTTGCGCGAACTCACAGTATGCAGAGCGTGAGAATATTATAATACCGCTAGACTATGAACTGCTCGACTAACAGCTCTTACATTGCTGTCTGGTAAGGCCTGGAGATGAAGTTACAAGTCTCGCTGCTGGGTCATAGTGTCTGTACAATTTGGTCTAATGGCATGAGTCACACCTTGCTGTATGAGCGTCCAGAATTAATAAGCTTAAAAATCTACCGCGGCACTTTGTGCTTAACGAGGCCTTCAAGATTTTAGGAATGGGACGAATCATCAAATGGTCTATTTGCCTGCCGGTATACTCTTCTGTTGGCCCATTGTGCGGCCCGAGGTTATGGCTGATGACATAGATAGGCTCCTTCATATTCCATCGAAATCGACCCCAAAGATGTAAAGATCAGAGACTTACTGATTTGAATGAAATCGAACTTGGCATATAGAATGCCTGTAAATGACCCTTTACTATTCAGCTGACCTAAGTGCATTTTTGGGGACCCAGGAATGATCCAGTTCTGTACAGCTATCACCTGTGATCGTCTACCTGTCCTGCAAAGATGAGAGCGAACCATCTTTCTGCCTCTTGATAAATGGCGGAAGAAGCGCATCTAACAGTAGGCATTTCCTCGTAACAAATCGTGCGAAAATCTTGCCATGATGAGAACCACTAGTTCCAAGGTAATTACACGAGTCATACGTTCTCTAGCCCATGCTAAAGATGAATACTGTTTTAGTTTATTTACCTTTTGTCCCATTGAATCTATGACTTTACGAGGACATGTTGTCTATTTTGTCTAGAGGCCGAGCGTATCTACACTTTATTTGATCCCTCTCATGCTTTATTAACAGCCTTCTTCCAGCGGTAAACCTCCCATAGGCCTTCATTTAAGCATAGGTTTAGAGCCATTACGGTGCCATCTTATCCCTCCTCCAGCCAACGAAACGAAGGTGATTTGTGAGTATGTTGTTGTAGTGTAATCCTCAAAAACCACTGGTCATGGGGCTCCCATAGCGACATCAGGATTGAATCCGAAGAAATTGCTACCATTCTGAATCCTTTGAAGAAGCTGGTAAGTCGGTTGCAGTAGAGCTGTGTATACCTAAGAGCCTTTCTCTGCCTGGTTTCTACCGCAGAACAAGGCAAAGATCGAGAAAGAATGTCGGAAAAGTCTCGATCGAAAGTTATGGCGGTATAGGAGCCTAGCCCAGTATTCAAAAGTCTTTATGGATTTTGATCAATTGGGTAACTCGTCTGCCTTAGATGCACTTCTGGCTAGCATATTCGCAGGTAAGGATGCGAAGAGCTGATTTTGTTGAGAAGTCGAAACAAACTATTCTCGAGGGCGCAAAGTCTATTATTTCGCTTTTGTTGACTTTTATTTACCCGCCGGTGAGTAGCATATGCTGTCATATAACGAGGGCTTCTTCAAATACAGTGATAGCGTCTGGTATCGCATCATCTTTCATTTTTGCCAGCGTCTTTATCAATGTAGGCACCATGGAAAGTGCATATTTGAGGGAATGGGAGATGAAATAGGTCAGACTTAAAAATGCCTGTTAAATCTTGGCTCTACAGTCGCTACGGAGAGGGCTCGAGACTCATGGGGTGCGTCACTGATAGTAGTTGGTTTTCCGCCACTCTAATACTGTACCAGCCATGATAATTTCCCTATTATATGATCTTGTGGCGTACCCTGCCGGACACCGATATATTGAACTAAATAACTATAATGTGCTTGCACTTCATCAGAGGCCGAGACTACACACCCCCATGAGTTCAGCTGGCTCGGGAGGCGCGGATAACGGCAGTGAGCTCGTAATTGTGGGCGGACGACAGGAACCGGGCTGTGGAGAGGAAAACATTTATGTAGCCTTGGCGTGTAAGCGTCGTGGTAGCAGACCAGAGATGGTACAGTTTTCCTCGTAAGTGTCAGCAGAGAAAGACAAACACTGAAGTCCCGTCCGCCGTATACCATATGAATCCGAGAGTGAAATTTTTTCCCAAAGCCAGCTTCGGCCAATACTTCGCAATACCAAAGAAGTTGACCCACGACGCAATGATTCATGACTCTACCATATCAACTTCTCCGTCCTAGCGAGATTGATCCCCACCAAACCCCGAGTTTAGAGGTACGACTTACCACATCCTCATTCCAGTGACAATACCTCTCTTGGACTTTTTCTGGCCACCAAGCATACGCCTACGCCGACATTTACAACCGTAGAGGGACAAGAAGCGTGGTACGCAAATCTAGGATGAACGTGCGAGAGATCACGAAAGAGTGGTGCAAGGATGGATTTAATTTCGATGGGCTTGAGATTTCGAAATTCGCCCTGAAGTTTTAGCAGTCGATGAGCGTCGTGCCGCAAACCCCTAGACTGCAGGAGTGCAGGTGACATTGCAAAGACAGCCCAGCCTGCACATCGAAGTGCTACAGCATCCGGGCTGGTCTGAAAAGCAGGCACTGGATAGTTTGGACACTTATTACACTTGAAGCAGGAGATGGCTTGTTCAGATCCAGCAAGCCTTGAGCTGATTCCTTGCGGTATTCGTGTGCATGCATGGCATAGGGTTTGAAAGGAGGACAAGACTGAACACCTGTACGCGGTGTCCTCAGCGAACCTGGGAGTGAATTATTCTCCCAGAGCCAAGTTCAGTCAAATTTTGCATTACCGAACAAGTCGGCCCATGAGGCAATAATTCGAAATACTCCTCAACGTCGTTTTTTTCGCTCCCAACGAGTTAGACTCCTACCTAAGTCTCATCAAGCCTACAAGTACGACCTAGTACAACCTTATCCCAATGATCACACCTCTTGTCGACTTTCTCTGGCCTCAGCTGTCACCAGATACACGCCCACGCCGATATTTCCACCCGCAGGAGGAGACAAAGCGTGGCGCGCAAATCTGGGAGACAGCTCTTTGCGATGGACGTGAGAGGGATCAGGATAAGTTTACAAGACGATGCGAAAGATGGATATAGTCTCGACGGGCATTTAAAAAAAAAGTCTCGCCGGGCGTGAAATTTCGAATGTTGGCAAGGAGTTTTTTCAAATTGAGCTCTGTGCATGCCAAGGCTTCGGTTGCGAGTGTGCAGGCGATACTATAAACATCGCCATGGTCGGATGGTGCGGTGGTACATCGTCTTGGCCGGTCTGCCAAGTAGAGTCTGGATTGCTCGGATACATATTCCACTCGAGACAAGAGATCGCTGGTTCGAATCTGGTAAAACACAACCACTTTCTCGCAATGCTTGTGTTTATGGATGACGAAGGCATGCTTGGATAACCAAAGGTTTTGAAATTCCCTTTGGTGGGTACTCACGGAGGAGGGTCGACTGTTTGTGTGTCAAACAGATTACCCTAAATTTAAATATTGTATCATGATGTCTAAGTTGAGTAGTTTACAAGCAAGTAAACTGGGCTGATGCATCAAGGGCAATAACTTAGTCATGCAAATGTTACAACTAGCGATTAGACAGATGGCCAATTTCATACGCACAACTCCCTGGTTGTTTCACTTTCTCTATAGCCCATGATAATATAACGGCCAATTTCAGAACCATGTATGGAATGGAGATTTGAGCAGTTCGCATGGGCTATCTAATAGTCAGTCTATACTTGGAATTAGTAGGATACTCAAGATGTATATAGTACCTAGATAGATTCCTCATGGTAGAGGATAATCAATTCAATCAACTCTGAGAGAGATTCATATTAGTATAACTTTGCTTAACATTGTGTAAGCAAGCACACCTCATAGTTGTTTTTGCGAATGAAATCCAGAGTATGAGTGTCTCTAACGTCAAAAGAGTCGTCCTATAAGTATACATAGCACCGGTCATGTGTCGTAGCTTTATAGCTGAATACACATTATTTAGTATTTAAAGTCTAACTAATGATTATAATACACTAGTCCCGAATTTGAATACACATTAGATAATTTTAAAAAAAATAACTAAAATTACAGACATAAGGTTACGTGCTATGCTAGGCTACTCCTTACAAGTAGGGAGCAAAGCATAACAACTTCAAACGTACAACTAATTCGATTCTCGGGTATCTAAATTATTCATTTGGATCAAATAAAAACAATCGGTTTTGAGTCCTCACCACTTCCTCGTCCCGTTCTCTATCTTTGCTCCAAGTCTAGGTCGCACGAAAAATTAAAGTCCTATCATCTGAACTTAAAGTTCTTGATGTTATAATATATGAACGTTACTGATGTTGGGACGTTAAGTATCGCGAGGGATTTCCGGACTGTTAGAGAAGAAGAGAGGTATTCGAACACCAGAGCTGGAGAACAGAGCTTTGGATGTATAGCTATAGGATTTGACGAGAGAAAAGATGAAAATGACCTTCAAAGATATTCAGTTGATGTAATGAACTGGAGTTCTCCGGAAGCAGGAGAGACTACCACTATACATGGGTATCAAACCTTATATAACGAAAGTTGGCGGTTAATTGAAGTAAGTACTCAATTCTCTACCTAACATCATTATCCAAATGTCATTTACCCTTGTGTTTAGTAAGCTTCCCGCACCTATAACAGGAGAAGTGACTACATCAAACATAGATTCTGGTGACAAGTGAATTATTAGCCACAAGTAGTAGGACACAGACATAGATAATGCAAAACTAGATAATCACAACAACTACCACCTAAATAAGATGTAACTCGTCTGGTGTCCCTCATATTTTGTTGAATAAATTCGCTTTGAGTCATCCAGAGAATTCTTCATTTCTTCTTGTAATTCATCATGCCCTTCATCATCATTGTGTGAGTCACGGATTCTTCCATTTCCCGTAACTAATCGCAACTATTCTATTTTACTGTATTTGAGAGGGGTCAATTGGTTTGTTAATCAGTCAACAACGTTATAACAGAAAATTGTACTTCTTTCGTTTATTCAAATACAATACCGTATCAGTGTATTACTAGTGCTGCGGGAAAGGGCTTGTCCCTCAATATCTATAAGAACAAATTTTGGCATATTTCAAAATTAAATTTCTCAAATCTAATTAGAATCTTCAGTTAGATTCACAAAGTCCCCCATAGTCTTAGACTCAGTAGGGACTATAATAAAAATCTGATCTAAAAATCTAATCTAGTGCTGCGGGATTATTCCCTTGTGTTTGTACTGTCTGCGCCAGTACGTTAGGGATGAAATATAGGGCCTTGCTAGTTACTAGGGCTACCAATGTTGCGGTCTGGATGTGATTCCTTGGCAACATAGATAGTTATCATCGGCGCTGATAATTTCCATTCCCTATGTATACAGCGAGAAGTAGGAAATCTTCTTTCTCTAGATTTCATTAATTAACTGATTTATTCTGGACTTGCTCTGCTGCATACCAACACCAATTGATCCGACGACAACTAGCTCATCAACATGATGTAACAAAAGCTTTTTCGTCTATTAACTTAAGCCTCTATACCGGATTGAAACTGTTTAGCCAAATTCAGATCTACCACATATTTTTTGGCACATCGAAACAATCAACACTCGCCAACATAGACAAATTTAAACTGCCAAGTTCTTTTTCTACTGCCCTGACTCATTCATCAGCCCTTGTTTGGGGTAAAGTTACTAGGACTTACCAAAACGGGAAGAAATGAGTGAACACAGCCATTCTCCTGTTCTTTTCGCTGCAAGTCAGAGCTTTGCGCAACTGTCATTAATATCAGCATCCTACCCAAGACATCATTAATATCCTTATATTCTCTGTTCTTACCGCATAGTCTCATTCATCAAGCTGCTTTAAAGACGACGAGTCAGTAAATGTTTATACTTTTGATGAAGAGTAAAGAGTATTACTGAAGGATGCGACTCACGCTTCATCTTTACAATTTCCTCGTCGAAAGCTTTCAGTATCGAGTTATAAAGATCTTCAGGAAACGGATCGGTCTCTATACACGGATCGATATTTCTTTGAAACAGCTTGATGCGCAACTTTGAAGCCAGCTCTTTCACACAATCAAATTTTGGCGAGAATACATTCAGTATTTTGTTTTTGAAGTTTGCCGGACAAACGGCAGTGTGTTTAGCGGAGTACGTGTCGTCAATTTCACCCTTGTACCATTTCCTTAGCGTGCCAATAAAAAGTGACTTTTTCGAAGGCCATCCAAGACGTATGCAGACCGAAATGAGTACATAGAAGAACGATTCCAGATCGTGTCGATAAGAATGAACAACCCCGTTCCCCGTTGGATTTGCATGAGCATCCAAAATACCGAGTGCGATAAACTCCATCGTCCCCGTCAGGAGCTTGGCATCTGCTGAACAACTATCGTCACTCAACGAAATTGCCAGGTCCAAGTCTATCAACACCCCATGACAACCATCATTGAGCTTCGGGTCTGTCAACATAATATTATTTGTCGATATATCGCGGTGCAATATCTTCGAATCCATAAAAAGTGACTTGTGACCCTTAATTGCGTCGCGTAGCCCGCAAATCAGTTCAAGGGGTGTTGTATCTTCATCGATGGCACGTCCGAAAGGTTTCGATGCGATGACTGTCTTCCAACGATTCCTATAAATCGTCGGAGAATTAGTGTTGGTGATATCTGGAACAGGTGCCGAAGTTTTCATCTCTGCATCAACAAGCGCTTGTTCGCCTGAGGCTCCTGGGACGTCGTTTTCTTGCGTAGTCACAGGCCCGGCGCTGGCATCCAAATCTGATTCTCCAGTAATGTCTGATATGCAGAGCTTCTTCATATCTCGCTCAGGTAACATGTCCACATCGGTGTTGGCGTCGTTGTCATCAGCATCTCTGTTCCTTTTTCCCAAAGATGAGTTTGACCCTTGACCAACATCAAGGCTGCTTTCTGTGGTCATATTATCCTGTGCAGTAGGCGTTTCTGAAGCTGCTTGTTCAATCGCGGGATTCGCATTAGCTTCCGACGTCTTTGAACCATTTTTCACTCCAGTTTTTCTTCCTGAGGCTCCAGATTTGACGCTTTTGCGTATTCTAGCTGTCGCGGCGTTGAGCTGAGCTTGCCTTGAAATATTTACGACACACGCCCTCTTGCTCCTTCGGATTTCTTGCTTATTAGCACCGTCGATGAACTCGCTGCCACGCTTGACACCTCCGTTTAGCTCGGCGCTTTCACCTGAGTTTAAAGACCCAGATTGTGCTGAGTTGAATACCGTCGTCTTCTTGGATTCAGGTGGATGAATATCTTTTTTCATTCCTTCCGTGAAAGTAAGCTCGCTGTGAAGTTCACTAATCTTACAGGTATCACTCGATCCAATCAATGTCGCTAGCCCTCGAATGCCCCGTGCCTTCAAGAGAAGTTTAGCTTCCGACTTGCGTCCTATAGCTCTCCAAGAAATCTTTACCACAAACGTCGCGTCTAGAGAAAGGAAAAACGCCGTACCGCGCGTGACAACTGCGTTTTGCTTTATGAACGGCTGTGGCTGAAGGTACAACTTCTTCTCCTTCAAAGTGTCGGCATAAACGACTGTGATGATGGTCTTCTTCTTATCTTGATATATAGTAGAGTCAATGCCAAGTTCATCGTTGCTCATCATCATATACGCAGCTATGACGTACAACAGCTTTTCCGGATTTTCCCTGATTTCAATGAAGTCAGACGAGTACGGTCCAGATCGGTCGTAGACCCAGAGCTGCAGTTGTGTTCCGAACATTAGAAACCCATGCACAAATCGTCGCAATGGCTGCGCCGCAAATACCTCCCGCATGTAAGCCGAGAGCTGGAGAAACTTGTCGGGCCATTTCCCAACGGGTGAGGTCGTCAGCTCGCCTATAACAAGAACGTCTCGCCAGTCATGGGGAGTACGAGCTGGGAGATGGCGGCTCTTGAGGAGAATATTAATTTGCCGCGGGGCCAATCCGCCATTTATCTGACTAGGTACCGTAGTCTGGAACGTTTCAGCGCGGAGAGGGATAGGCTTCTGTTCCTTGGAGGTCTTGTATGGCTTGTAAGGCTCGATAAATTTCGCTTGAACCGCCTTGATCCATTCCCAAACATTGGCTTCCGTTGGATTGGTGGGGAACTGGAAGCTCACTTTATCTCGCCTGTTCACGTAGCGCTTTGCAATATCCTTACATTTGTTTGCCCATGTTGTCCCCTCGAAGTACTTTTTGTAGAAGCCGTCGACATTCTCAAAAATTGTGCCTGCCAGTTCAGTCCTAAGCTCATCTTTCAATGATTCCATGAATTGGTCCTGACCTTCAAGCGGAGCCGTACACCGTATGTGTCGTGAATCAATGAATGGTGCCGATCTAACACCCATCACGGTCGGAGGGATTGGCTCCAGAGAATCCACAAGATCAGTCAATTGCTTCCAAATTTCGATATCTGTCTCCTCAGCGAGAATAGAATTGATGAGAGGTATGAAATGCTTTGAGCTTATACTTTCGGAAGCTAAACGTCTCTTGATTGAGTTGACACGTGCAGGCATGTTTGTATCAACAGTCGATGGTGGTAGCTGGTATGTGGCGTAATAATTGAGGGACATGAGCAGAGTAGAAAGTGCTGTACTTATTGGCTGGAGGTCAGTTTCTTCGTCGAGCCTCCGTTTCGAAATGTCAAGGTTAGAGTGGTCGCAAAGTACCACGAAGCTTGAAGTAATGCCTAGGAGTGGATTTGCTGCGAAATGCGCAGAATCTTCGTCTGATTGAGACATCTTGTAAATTGATGCTAGATGGATTGGAATCTAGGAAATCGAGGACGATTGGTATGTAAATTAGATGGATATGTGAGGAGTGTGAAGAATAGGAAGAGTGTTATGGATGTTTGATCAAAGAGAGGTGGATTTCACCAACTTATACCAAGAGATTTTGTTTCTTACTACCTGTCATAATCCATTCATACATAGGTCTTCGACTGCTAAAATAGACTGATCAAAAAGAAGTCGAATCTGTGATATTGACAATGCAGATCATCAACGTTCCAGCTGTGGATCATTTCGCTAGACTTATACAGGACCCAACCGATGTTGGCCGATCTTTTCCCGCGTTTGTACATGGCGCATTTGCCGAAAAATGCAAGCGATCCCTTTCCATTGCACGTCCTGCGGATTTCTTAACGTTGACCCACAATTAAACGATTGGATAATTGTCGTTGATATGTCATGCAAGCGGGGGAGCGTGTCAGTTTGATTGAATTGAATTGTTTTAGGGTCCTAAGCTATGCTCTATATCTCCTAGGAGTCAAAGACCGGTGTACACGGCCGAGATCATGATTTCCGCATGCCCACCTCGGTTTCACCGCGTGAACCACTACACAACCAGTAGCTAGTTAAAAGAAAGAAAAATAGAAACTCCCGTAAACTCCTATAAATAAAGTTCAGTGCCATTCGGCACTGCTTGCAGGGCAGACGGGGAGTTCGCTCCCTGCCTAAGATAGCGCTGCATACGCAATTAAAATCTGATGCAAAAAAAAAAAAAAGTTCCAAGCCCAGTAATCCAGTTTGTGGTTAGAAAAACGACACTTCTCGTCTCGTTTTCCTACCTGCCATGCATTGTGCTATAACTAGTTACCACCGTCTCTGCTGAGAGCTGGAGACAGATCCGTAGGTGGGCCCCCGAAGCAGCCGGTTTCCTGCGCAAAATTTGTAAAGTTCTCGAGGCACTTAGGCCCGAGAAGCTTGTGGACAAAGTCGTGATGCGACATTGTCCCTCGTTGTCGACGCGTCTGGCGTGCGTGCAGTCGACAGTGAATGAAATGGAGAGGTGATGTCTCCTCCCCACACGCACACTCCATTGAAGCTGCGAAGTTGTTGAAACGGCGGTGACATGCCGCGAAATTTCCGTGGCCCGTACGGGCTGAGATCAGTTCACGGAGCAGCCGCCGGGAAAGTGCCTGCTCGCGAGGCTTTCGTCGTCGCATGAGAAGTCTAAGATTTCGATACCTAGATGGACATACTTCTTCCCACCGGTCGTCAAGAAGCGCTTGACGTTTCCGGTTCATGAGCCGACGAACGTACGCCATTGTGACGGAGCCAGGCTGGCTGTCTTTGCTTGGCAGTTTTCGGAGGCCGGAGCGTGCAGCTCTGTCTGCATCTTCGTTTCCCTGTATCCCGGAGTAGGCTGGTATCCACTTCACCGAGACTATAGCCTTTTTTGATGGTGCCCTAAATTGGCGTACGTTGTTATGGCTAGGCATCCCTGAAGAAGGGTGAAGAGTGAATGTGAAGGTTCCCTGAATAGTTCAAGGAGAAGTTTGAAGGAGAAGGTTCCCTGGGGAACCCTAACAAATTGGAGTTAGGGCGGCTAGAGTCATGATCGAATCCTGTTCCGGTCTCGGGTGGATTTAAGTGATTATTGTAGTGTACATAAAGAAGCTGGAGCTACCATGAAGGAGTTCTCCAGCTTCTCAATCTTATACTTTCATAGTCTTATATCTCTAGAAACCTCATATTACTCGTCTCGAACTCTCGTCCTCTAGTCTCAACCTTCAGACCCGTTATCCAGTATATTCCCTTGTAGGTATTTCGCCTAACTATTATTTGAATATGTACAGCAGACGGCGATCTCTAACTTATCCACCCCTCGCCGTGACATACGTCATCTAGGCTTGTTGTGGCAATTCCCGTCAACAGTGCCTTCACTGCAGACTGACTATCCGTCAATACATTGATCTGCTGCCTGCCGTCCCTTCCCCCGCTCTTCATCTCCAACAATCCCAGCGCAGCTTCCAGGGCCTTCCTCGCCCCTATAATTTCCGCATCAAGCACTTCACCACCATGCTTGATGCCATATCTCTTCAACAGAGTTTTTCCATCCCTCTTCAAGACGAAACCCCATGCTGAGCGACCATTCCCCTCCGACGATCCATCCGGGTAGGCGCAAATATCTGATGCCGGCACACTATTAATGAACCGAGTTGCCTTCTTTTCCTCCTCTATCCTTGAGTTGAAACTCGAAAGATAGCTTGGGGGTGGCAAAGGCTCAGCATCTTCCGCATCCGGGGGTTCTCGGTAAGCACGCTGTACTCGTGACATGTGGATCTCTGGATTCTTGGGCGTCTGAGAACATTTCTTGTATTTCCGTGTTCCATCGTTTGGATGCATAGCGGCGCGAGTCCGGAGCGGGTGACGGTTGTCTAGTGAATGGAGCCGAGCCGAAAGTCGTAGTCGATTCCTTTCCAGAATGATCTTTCCTGTTGGGATACCTCCTTCGCGGTGGAGAACAGGATTCGGTGTCGTTCTCATTACCGGGAGGGCAGCGCGCAGTCCCGTTAGGATTGACTTATCGATCATCTCGCAGAAAATGCTAGTCCGAGGGGTACTGATCCCCTTTTGGGTCAGACGTTTGAGGCCGGGCCACCAAACATCTGCTCCAAATGTTGCTATGAAGACAATGCACGTGTCCATCGCTCGAACCAGTGCCGCAGGGGCGGCTCCTCGATACGCTGAATTGAAGCGTCGCATTTTCTGAGAAACCTTCAGAGCTTTGCCGCACCACGTTGTGACGTGGTGTTTGAAATCCAGTCGCGGGTCTAGGTGTACTCCCAGCCAGCGTATTTGGTGTGATGGCTCGATAACCACACCGTTCACCTAAATGCCCACTGGCTTCTCGCGTTTTCGTCCGGGAAACTAGACTACCTCCGACTTGTTAGTATCGAAGGAGACTGCGTTGGTACTTGCCCACTCCAGAAGATGATCCACTTCCTTCTGTACAGAAGCGGCTGACTCGGCAATGCTGCGCCCGAATCCTAGGATCCCGACGTCGTCCGCGTAGCTGAACCTCATTCCTACATTACCACTTCGCATGGGCTCTGCCATGTACAGAAGGAAGAGCAGCGGCGATATCGGCGATCCCTGCGGAGCCCCACAAACCAGCTCTCTTTGTCCGGTTACCCCTCCTAAGTATCGTACTTGCACCTTTCGTTTTGCAAGAAATGACGTTGGCCATCTAAGAATTGAGTCAGGCCACCCCTGCTCTTGCATCCTCCTCACTAAACGGTTGTGAAGTACTGTATCGAACGCGCCTTGGACATCCAGAGTCGTGAATGTGGCCGCCCATCCCTGGGTACTTGCTTCTTTAATGTCGTGGACTACGCAGCTGACAAGGTCGTTTGCCGATCTTTTAGGAAGCGCCCCAAATTGTTGGTATCCGATAACGTCGAGCGTAACCGCGAGATGGGCCATCCGCTTCGCCAAGAGTCGTCCCAGTCCCTTACCCAAACATGACAAAAGGGCAATCGGTCTCCAGCCCTTAACCGTCGTTGGATCCCGGTTCGTCTTGCGTAGGAGCACCACTTCAGCCAGCTTGAAGCAGGACGGATGGGTGCCAAGTCTGATGCAGGCGCGGAAGAGAGCGCCAACAAATGGTCCAATCGTCTTCCAACAACTTCGCAGAAGCTCTACAGAGATCCCATCAGCTCCAGGCGCTGTATTGGCGCAGCCTATGGTGCACATGCGGATCTCCTCGTCCGAGACATGGTCGTTCCAGGGAATTCGGTTAGTGCTTGGCGCATCGAGTGGCAGTAGATCTTCCGTCGCTTGGTGCCGTGCCAGAAGAGCGTCTCGGAGTACCGCTGCCCACTCGGCTGGGTCGGAGTACATCTTCCCTTCTTAGTTCAGCGGCAGTGGGGTACTTGCTTGCCTTGGCTCGGCCGAGCGCATCAGCTTGAACACATCAGTTGGTGTCGTGATCGCTTCGACTTGACGCGTCTGGTACTCTTTCCTTGCCGCTCTGAGGGTTGAGCGCAGCTTCTTCGAATGTATCCACCGCTGTTCCGGAGTCATTGCTACACGATATTCAGTGTGAGCTAGCTTGCATTCTGGAGTCCACCAAGGCGCACATTTGCCGTGCCTTTTGTTCCTTCGTTTTCCTGTTGCTTTGATAGCGTTAGTAAGGCCGGAATAGAGATCGTTGGCGTATTCGTTCACCTTGCAAACCGTGTCCAGGGCTGTTGGCTGGTGTGTAAACTGCGTTACAGCAAGGGCGAATCTCGGCAAATTGCTACGCGTTACCCTGATTTGTGAAGGCTCCTGGTCCCTTTTTCCGGATCCGGTGGGGACTCGTCCTCGAATCGGAAGATGGTCGCTGGTTACGCACTCGTTGCGATCCACCCATGCTTGTGCTCCGTTGATGTTGGTCCAAACAAGATCGAGCGTGTTCCCGGCTCGATGCGTTGGCTCGCCCACAATCAGACAAGTGAGATTGAGACGTTCCGCCCATCTCTCAATTTCAATTCCTTGTCCGCGTGGGCGGGTGAACTCTGGTTGCCACGCGCAGTATACCGCGTTGAAGTTACCAGCTGCGACGGATCGTGGTGGTGGGTTCCAGTTGAGGAGAGGTCTAATCGCCGTTGGGTTCTTTGGGTCTTTATACACGTTGAGAAACGTGACTCCGTTTACCACGACCCAGCAGTAGTCCGCCGTCGGGGGATCACAAAGAAAGATTTGAGTTGCCGAGTGGATTCTACTGTTTATTAGTGTATAAGTCACTGCCCTTGGTCGAACGTTTACGCCGCCATGTGGTGTATGGCAGTCGTAACCAGGGTGTGACTTTGTCTCCTTTTTGGCTTTTTTCCACGAAGGCTCTTGTATTAGCACCACATCCACGCCTAGCTCATAAGCTCGGGAAAGCGCAATGTCATGTGACTGGCCTCCCCTACCTACGTTGATCGACATGAAACTTATCGTAGGTGGGAGGCTAGAAGGGACCCGTAAGGGGCCCTTCAGGAGGACTCAACAGGATTCGTCGTTCCTGTGGCCGTGGCGTCGGGGGTGACGTCGGTCATCAGAACTTCGAACCTGTTGTTTGGTTTCACTGCTCCAGCTGCGGCTTCCGTCTGCTTGGCGGCCGCTTGAGCTGCTGCCTCAGCGCGACGGACAGCGGCTTTTGCCCTCACTACTGCCGCTAGCTCGCGTTGACTAGCCATGCGGATAGTGGCCGGTTGCTCTCTGCTTACCGGCCCGGACTTGGTAGGGCGCGCCGGGCAAGGTTGACTATCGGACCTGTGCGGTCCTCCGCAGTTGCGGCACTTGGTGTGCGCATGACACTCGTCCATTGAGTGCATCGTGGAGGTGCAGTTCTAGCAAGCTGGGGCGCGGGATCAACCACGCGTTCCGTGGAACTGCAGGCAGCGTTTGCATTGCTGCACAGTCTGTCGCGGTTGATGTCGTACCGCGACGCCCGAGTCGTCGAACAGGCGGAATCCTAGTCTTGGTTCCGCTCCCCTCTTGAAATGAGCAAGCCATGACTGGTATAGCGCGCCGGGGTGATTTTTCCCGTGAGGCCGAACTTTGACTGGAACGGCCTTTGTAACCCTGGTGATCTCCTCGATCACTATCTTCTCCGTCACTGGCAGCCTTCCAAGAATAGTGTGGATGGCGACGGGGACCGTCGAGATCCGGAGCGCCACAAGGTCGGAGGCCTCTTCTAGTTTTCCTTCGATAGGGAGGAAAGATTCCGCCGCGTTCAGTAGGAACTGGTGAGATTCCGGATTCTTAGCTCGAAGTGCGAAACCAGTTGGGACTCGGTAGACATGTTCAATGTCTACTTTTGGCGCGTTGGTGAGCTGCACCACAGCATCTCTGATACCAGCTGGGGACATCTTTGGCCACTGATGCTTTGAATTCAGCCGGAGGAACAGTCGGTTGTCCGGCGTGGACGAAGGGGCCGTCTTGTCCGATTTCTTGGTCGGCGGGGTCAGCTTTTGTGGAGCACGACTAACCATCACTGACGCCGGCTGATTGGGTAGTCTTTTCCCGGCTACAGTTGCCCAGGTTGAAGTTACCTTGGGCACTGCGACGGCAGGCCTTGCTGGCCTGGCTGTTGAAATTGGAGGAGGCCCGCTGCTGCTGGCCTGCTGGCCGACGAGGCTGGGGGGAGGCTTGTCGGCACTGGTGTAGTTCCAGTGCGTAGGAAGTGGGCGAGAGCGCCCCTTAGGCATGCGTTCATATTGTCCAAGTATTCCTTGTTATCCGTCGTTTTTAGTGACATAATAACACTTTCCAATATATTTATGACTGTTGAACCCATTTCGAGTCTGGCAGAGGCATTTGCAGCCCGCTTTCTTTCGTCTTCCAACAAAGCTTCGATTTCTGGCGGTTATTCTTGTGCAAAACTGGTGGGAGCACCACCAGCAGGTTGGTTGTCGCGCACAGCGTTGGAAATCTAGACTTCGTATGTATGAAGGTTTAGATTTCCAGTTTGATCATCAAGATCAATTTACTTGTTTCTATTGCATACGATTAAGCTCAGCTAGAGGAAACGAGGTTCAGTAGTATCTGAAATGCAGTGGCCAGGAAATGATACCATGCGGTAATTGAGTGGCTGGTTGTAGCTAGATCACTGAGAGTTCGGGATCACTAAAGCCTCGGGAATCTTTATTTAAGGATTGGCTTATTTGTATTTGTTAAACTAAGTTAACGGAGTATTATATATTATTAATTCATATTGAGAAGAGAGTTCGATATCAGTTACGCCCTCAGGGCTCTAAACATGCAATGAGCAAGGCAGTGTAGGTGCTTGAACATGAAACACCTACACGTGACATGAATGCCAATCTAGTCTTGGCATTACTCAGCAAACACACACACCTCATGTATATAGGGCTCACTGTAGTTACTACAATTTCTCCTTCCATAGCCAATTTATCTTACATTCCTAAGGCTGCCTCTCTACCATTTTCATACCTCGTGATTATATCACATACAACTATCAATAAATTCTTGTCCGAAATTGTACACTTGTTCTTCGAGATATTTCCTCCTAGAAATCCTTGACAATTTATAACACACAGTCATTCCGGGAATCGAGGCCGGGGCTGGCGGGAGTTATGGGGCATTTGCTGCCTTTGTGTTATGGGGGTCTTCCGTTCCCCTCGGTGTGCTCGCGGTTGGTGTCCGCTTTGCTATCAGAACCGCAATTTTTCGTGCAGCAACGCGTGCGGATTCTGGCGTTGCTTTCGCCGAGACTACTTTCTCGACGGCAATCGTTGGTGCTGTTGACGCCTTCTGGGAGCTCTCCGCTCCTGCAGTTGCCCAACACGAGTCCTTTCGGCCCTTTCGGATCCAAGCATCAATTATGGGAGTGGCATCCTCCATCTCAATGTCGGTTTTGCCGCTTTCTTCCATCTGCGTGATTATGTCGGCTTCCATCCCTTCGAGATCGATGTCGTTCTGCATCAGTCCCTTTGTTGTCGCTTTTTGCATTGCAATGCTTCTTGCTTTGTTCAGCATTTGCTTTTGTGATTCCAGACGCTTCTGGTGGTTGTGCTTTACTACTTTAGTGGTTAACCCAATTTTCGCGGGTTTCGCGGATTTTGGGGATACCGGTGCCATTCTAAGGCTGAGTGGCACGGTACCACGGGAAATTGATGAGTAGATAGTCGAGAGGTAAATTTACGGGATGAAACGGGCCTATGAGGCAAATTTTCATCAAATTCTATCAAAAATTGTGTTTTGTTTGTTTTTTTTATACATTCGGTCCTAAGCTAAAGCTATGTTTTCCACATTGGGTCAAGGACCGGCGGATCCGGCAGGGTTCCCTGTAACTTTTCCTACAGCCTAACTCGTTCCAACCTCGTGAATCGCTACCAAAAGTGCAGCTGATTGAACAAGAACGAAAAGTCACAAAAATCAAAACAACTCCGAATACCAGAAGATTCCTCCATATTGGACCCAGTAAATGCGCTCCTCACACATTCCCTCGTCCGTCACACCGTCCAAGTGACAAAATTTATTCAATCTCCGCTGAGAGCAAGAGATGAGTTAGCAGGCACCTTTGATCCAGCCGGTATCCTGCTATTGGTTAGTAGATGCCCCAAAAGGGGACATCGTCGAGGTTGCTGTATCCTCAAACTTCTTCTTCAGATCTCAGAGCTCCGAAACCTGTTGCCTCGGCCATCGAGACATCCTTCGCCGCGGCGATGATCGCCTCTTCGGCCTTTTTTGCTGCAGCCCTGGCTCGTGCCACCTTCCCGAACTCCCCTAGTTCGATGTGGTGGATCCACGCGAGCCGCTCTTTTGTCACCGGTCCGGATTTTTTAGGTCTGACTTGGCAGTCCCGAGAATCCGATCGGTGTGGTCCCCCACAGTTGCGACACTTAGTGAGGGCCTTGCACTCGGCTTCAGAGTGCATGTTTGATCCAGAGTTCCAGCAGGCTGGAGCGCAGGAGCAGCCACGAGTGGCGTGGAAGCCCAAACAGCGTTTGCACTGTTCAATTGATCGACGAGGCTTATGGATGGTAGCCATACCCGAATCGTCGAAAAGGCGGAAGCCCGCACGAGGGGCTTCGTCCCGGTGAAAAAGGGCATGCCAGTTTCGATAAGGCGATCCAGGCCGACATGTCCCATGAGGTCGGACCTGGATTGGATACGCGCTGGTCGTAAGGAAGATCTCAGCGGTGACACTTGCAGCATCGGTCGCTACGGGACCGTACTGTGAAACGATACTTACAGGTACGTTCGGTATTTGTAAGGCGACAAGATCCGAAGATGCTTCGAGTTTGGCGTTTTCACTTGCCAGCTTCGGAGAGACATCTAGGATCTCTTGTCGTATTTTTTCGTTCTTTGCTATAATAGCAAAGCCAGTCTTTACTCGATGAATCGAGGTTATATCATTGTAAGAGAGATTAAACGTGTCCGCTACCTAACTTTTCACAATGTTGTTTGAAAGATTCCGCCATGGGTGCTCCTTTTCCAGGCGAAGGAACAGTCGCTTATCGGCTTTCGCCTTGGGAGCTTCTTTCTTTTGGGCTCTCGCCACAGGTCGCGGTACAGCCTTTGCTATTGGAGCTGCATTTTGTCGCAGTCCATTTTTAGCCACCGTGGCCCAGGTGCTTTTTACAGGCAGCACTGGGACGGCGGGAGTTGTATTGCTCCTGGCTTCTGGAGCCCTTGGGGTCGGGTTCGCAGGGCGAGGAGGGAGGACGGGTGGCGTGATTGCCGGGCCCGTGGCCATGTATTGCGCAATGGCGGCGCGTAAGTAGACTCTCATCGAGTCTACGAATTGTCTGTTTGACCCGTTGGTCAAAGGAAGAAGGGCGGCTTCGACGGGAGAGATGACGGTGGAACAGAGGGCCAGATTTGCCGCTTTTTCGGCGGCGCGTCGTTGTTCAGCTTCGACAATTGGTCGAAGCTCTAGGGGACACTCTGCTTTTGTGGCAGCTTTTGGCTGCGACGTTGATTTTGGCGCTGCTTTGACTGCAGCGTTTTCCGACGGTCTTGACGCTGTCGGAGGAGATTTTGACGATTCTCCAGTCCCGTGAGGGACGGAGGATGGTTGGGGAAATTCCTCAACAATTTGAACTGACCCGATCATGTCAGTATCGGGCTCAGTGACGGCGGGGAGGGCTTTTTCCTTCCCTTTAGTTGAGACCTTGCTCATCTCCACGCATTTCGGAGACTGGGCAAGGTCAGGTAATTTTTCGAGAGCCCTCGGGCGGACTCGTGTGTTGTCCAACTTGGCGTTGGGACGCTTTTTACGAACAGGTGGCATGGTTAAGATGCCAGCGACTCGATGACAATTTACTGAAGGAATGCGACGAGCGCGAGAGGGATGGAGATGAGGAAAGGGTGAGGATTCGAAAATTCGAATTTCTCGAAATGTGCGTTTTGTTTGTTCATTGATGTGCTAGGTCAAGTAACTACCGTACAGTACAAATGCCTCGTCCCACCTAAATGACTGGAACCATGCCAAAATGCATCTATATGTTGAACCATGACGAATTTAGCAGCCCAGAATTGAAAACAAAACAAAAACTTTCACGCAAAATCCCGCATTACAAAAGAAAAACTTAAAAATCTCCCTTCCATCGTTCCGCCTCAGCCACCACGCGCCTGAGCCTCGATTCCAATCTCTCTGTCCATGCCAAACCACCTAGGCCTTTGATCTATCACCTCAGAGTCACAGGTATCCCTGCCATCCCCTGACTAGCCTCCGCGTATATTCCACTTTCCTGGACGTAGTCCCTGAACAACTGCCATCCCCTTGATCCAAGCATTGTTTCCAGAGCCGGCGCCCTACGCTTTCCACTTTTCAGCCGCCATGTTGCCAGTGATTTTCGACACTGGACAAGGTGACCAATTGATTTTTCCCTCCCGCACTCGCAGTAGAGTTTGGCGTCAGTGTGGTTGAAGCAGCGATGATATGCCGCAAAGTCACCATGTCCAGTTCGAGCAGCATTTAGGCAGGCGTAGACAGCTCTAGGTAGCGCTAGCTCTGGCGGTTTCTTGCGCCGCATCTCGAGTTCAAGATCGGCGTATTGTTTGGGGCGATTCAAGTGCCACCAGTCCGTCAACATCTGCCTGGCCAGTTCACGGGCTTTCCGTCCTGATGAGGCGAGGGTCATCACACCATGTGTCGTCCTAGAGTTGTCCGGCGAGTTAAGCTCTCCTCGAGCGAGTTCATCGGCGATTTCATTTCCTGCCAGCCCTTCGTGGCCCGGGATCCATCCTATTTTGACAGGCGCGGCTGATCCCGCGGCCAGTTTCACGAACTTTTGGATACGCCAGGATGATGAGCCCGTTGTTCCCGTCAGTAAAGCCTGAACAGCCGCAGAATTTTCGAGCAGGATGCAGATAGCGCTGCGTCCTCGATCTCGATTAGTAGCAGTAATTGCTTCTATAGCGGCCAAAGCTCCATGAACCTCCGCGTCGTAGACCTCCGCATTGGTAATTTTGCCTGAGCCGCTTTGCTCAATTGTCGTACCTGTGCCACTGATAAAGGTCACAAAGGCCCATGACACTCTGTCGGTTGAAGCCCCAGAACCATCACTGTACACGCAGAGACAATTGGGTGGGAGTGTAGGTAGCCACTCTCTTATGAACTTGGCAGCCTCTTTCTTGCTTGTCTAGCAGGGGATTAGCTGAGGGGGTACCGGAGGTCGGAGCGGTGGAGGTAGTTCAGCCTCTGGCAGAAGTCAATACATCCTCTGGACCCTCGAATCATGAACTCTGTCCAGACCAAGTCTGGTTTTGTTGCATGTCTTTAGGCCGAGTCGGTGGCGAGCGCTGTCTATGCTTTCAGTGGCCCGAAGTCGAAGCGGATGGTACTCATCTAGTCTTCGGATTCGTGCGGCAGTCTTGAGCCTGCGTTCCTCGAGCAGAATTTGTGCAGGTGGAATGCCAGTCTACCTTCTCAGGGCTGCGATGGGCATGGTGCGCCAGGTTGGTAGAGCCACGCGGATTCCGAAGGCAGAAGTTTGGTCAATAACTTTGCACTGTCTCTTACATGAATTTCGCGCGACACCCAGATAGGTTTCCCTGGTTGGCCCCGGGTACCAGGATTCCGCTGCGTGCATCGCGATTGGCAGGACTACCGTGCGGATCACTGTGGTTAGTAGGTCGGGCCTTGGTCCCTGGGTGCACTGGGTGAGCCGTCGGAAGTGTTGTACTAGCCGCATTGCTTTACTGGTCCACTTTGCGACGTGGCTTTCGAAGGTCAGACCGCGATCAAGGTGTACTCCGAGCCATCTGATATCGTCGGATGCTTGTACATCGCGAGTGCCTACCCTTATAGCCGGAAGATCGTGAGCCCTCGATCTGGGGCCGACGAAGTAGACTACTTCGGCCTTATCTGGGTCGAAAGAGACGGCATTTTCAGCAGCCCACCCTAGGACTGCATCGACTTCTCTCTGGACAGCTGCTGCGGCTTCGTTCGGAGTTGAGCCTATGCCGAGGATAGCAACATCATCTGCATAGCCGAATCTCCAACTACTCCCCCCACAACTTCGGCCATGTAAAGGAGGAAGAGAATTGGGGATAAATGAGATCCTTGTGGCAGCCCGCACTCTAGGTGAATTTGGTCTGTTACTCCATCCTCGTGTCTGACACGGGCAGATCGCTCTTTCAGGAAAGGCTTTATCCAAATGATAGCTGGTTTCGGCCGCCCAACTTTATTCATCCTTTGCAGCAGTCGTCCGTGGAGTACAGCGTCAAATGCACCCTGAACGTCTAGAGTGACAAGGACTGCTTTCTTCTGCCTCTTCATTGCATGCTCCACATCGTGGATAACGCATGAGACAAGGTCGTTAGCGGATCTGCCGGAGAGTGCTCCAAAAAGCTGCTGCGGCACGGCCTTGTACGAGATGGCGGTGTAGGCCATGCGCCTTGCGACTAGTCTCTCAAGACCTTTGCCGAGAGAGGATAGCAGTGCGATGGGCCTCCATCCTTTAGCTGTACTGAGATTACGGCCAGGTTTGGGGAGAAGAATTACTTCTGCTAGCTTGAATGCCTTCGGGAAGTGGTTCAGTCGAAGTGAGCCCTCAAAGAGTACTCTCACTGCTTGTCCTATTGACGGCCAGGCTGTCCTAAGAAGACGAACAGAAATTGCGTCTGCTTCAGGGGCTTTATTCTGGCAGGCCGTTGTGACCCACTTGGCTTCTTCGTCAGTGACGCTTGAGACCCATGGAAGGTTTCCGCGTCCTGGCTCGAGGTGTTCGGTGTCCACGTCGTTTTGGCTGGTGAACCGGCCGAGAAGGAGATCGCGCAATAGAAGTGCACGCTTTCCTGGATCCGAAACAAAACCATCCGGAGTTTGGAGTGGCGGAGCGGCAGATGTAGGTTGCGGCTTTGCCCAGCGTGCCATCCGATACATGTCGATGTCTGTTGTAGCTTCCGAGAATTTTCGCCGCCAGTATTGGCGTTTCGCAATTCTGACTATGCGACGGAAATCCTTTCTACTCTCTTCGTCCCTGAATATCCTATATTCGCGTTTGGCCTGTGAGCACTCCAACGTCCACCAAGGTGCCGTCCTACCCTTCTTCGTACTCCCGCGTCTTCCGGTAGCCCTGATAGCCTCGCTGATGGTTTGAACCAGTTTATCCGCAAGGTTGTCCACCTCACTTGTTGAGACCATAGGCTGCATCCCTATTCCATTGGCCCACCTACCTAGTACCTTGGCGAAGTCTTCGAGGGCGTCGTCTGTCACTCGTACCGGTTGACCAGTTTTGATAACCGCTATGGCTTTCGAGTTCGGGCGGGGAACGTCTCATGCAAGCGTTCTGTGGTCCGATGTTGAGTCAAGCTCTGTCGAGACATCTGCAAGGGCACCAGCGTTAGACCAGACCAGGTCGAGTGTGTTTCCAAAGTCGCGTGTCGGGACGCCCGGTGTGGAAGATAGGTCCATACCGTGCTCGAACATCCACTCGATGAGCACCTGGCCGTCACCGTGTAGCCTAGTAGCCATTGGCTGCCAGTCGGTGTGAACAGCATTGAAGTCTCTGCCAATAACTGTAGGCCCAGATGGAGCCCATGATAGCAGCGGCAAAAGGTCTGCTCCAGGAGCGCGGTATACGGAGACAAATGTGACTCCTTCTACCTTTACTGCAGTGAAATCTGGTGATGTCTCGCAGATTGCTTGCTGTTGGCAATGGATCCCTATTCGCGTGTAGATGAGGGAGCGTGGCCTTGAAGAGTTAGCAGCGACACGGGGAGGCAAATGCCTATCGAATCCGGGATGCGACTTGGTGAGCCAGAAGCCGTCCTTGTGTTGAGTCCAGGGTTCCTGGATAAGTAGGACATCGGTTCCTGAATCCCAAGCGGATTGCGGAATAATGTCCGTAGCCGGGTCTCCTCTGCCCAGACTAGCGCAGAGGAACGAGATTGTTGTTGCCGTTTTTTGAAGCTCGGTTGGGTTGTGGTCCCTTACGGGCATTGAGCTACATTTATATTTTCGTTTTCAGCAGTAGCCTCGGTGGCTTTCTGCTTTGCTTTCATCTCTCTGATCGAAGCATTCCTTTCTTTTTGAGCCTGCTCGCGGATCACCGACAGCCGGTCCCTTGTGCGTTGTACCGTCTTCCCACCAGCCCGTGTCGGCCTAGCCATACAGTTAGGCTCAGTTGCAGCATGTGGCCTGTGGCAATTGATGCACCTTGGAACGGCCTGTTTGCACTCAGTAGCTTTGTGCTCAATTGAGCCACAGCGGGTGCAGCGCTCTGCTCGTGAACAAATTTTAGTTGGGTGGTGTCCCCAGCATCGGTTGCATTGCGCAATTTTGAGCTTGCGCTGGAGTTCGTGAAGGCGCCCGCTTTCTTCAAACAGTCTCTCTCCAAGTTTCGGTTTTCCTGTTGCGAAGTGCAACACCCAGTCCGTTGACGGTCTGGCCATGCTAGTAGCGAAAGCACGAGCTGAAGTTGGTCTAACTCCTGTTTTGAGAGCTGCTTCTTCTATTACTATCTCTGGTGTCACTATGGTGGGCCCTTCCAGAGTGTAAAGCTTGTCTGGGATATTTGGTGCCAGGACTGATATCCAGTTGGTGGCGGCTTCCAATTTCATTTATGAGCTATCTAAGATGGCTCCTCCTGAGAGAAGTGCACCTCTAGCTCCTTCCCCTTCGGCTTGTATTGCGAACCCTGAGTTCACGACAGTGACCTGTTTGATTGTCGAGTTGGCCAGACGCAGCTTGCTAGACAGGCTAATCTTTACGAAGTGGGGTGACATACGTCTCCACGGGTGGTCAGGTCTGAGGCGCAAGAATACGCGCTCGTCAGGTCGCTGGAGGTTTGTTGCTGGAGCTTTAGGCTTCGGCGCGGAGACGGGCCTCACTGGCACTTTCCTGAGTGTTGAAGTTGGAGCCACTTGGTTTGCTGGCTTGTTTCTTTTTCTCAAAACCTCGGTCCAAGATTTCTCTGTAGCGTTGTTGTTGGTTTTGTTTGAGCCCTGGTTGGGCTGGAGAGCTG
The DNA here is from genome assembly GCA_905067625.1 of Blumeria graminis f. sp. triticale. Lineage (NCBI taxonomy): Eukaryota > Fungi > Ascomycota > Leotiomycetes > Helotiales > Erysiphaceae > Blumeria > Blumeria graminis. The sequence goes on along the minus strand of LR898472.1, from coordinate 13,019,362 downwards.
CGGTTGTGGCTACCGGCCTTTGTGGTGCCGGTCTATTCTTTTCTCTGGCAAGGATCAGCACTGGGCGTGTGACGCTTGCAGGACTTTGTTTTGGAGGCTCTGTAACTTGAGCCGGGTTAGATGTGTTAGTATGACCGCTTGCAGCCTTTGGGGGAGCGTTGGCGTCTGCTTGAGATGGGTTGCCCCATAGAATTTCCAGTATCTTGCCCTGAAGGGCCAGTAAGTCCTGATCAAAGAGTTTTCGAAGTCTCTCGTCAATGATTGTTTCCAACAGCTCACAGAACCCGATATTGAAACGCTCTGCTTGTGCAGAGCGCGTCTGGAATATCCTGCCCTGTTCGGCGAGGAATCCGGTCGCGACAATTTGAGGCGACGGAGTTTGTTGGTGGGGCGAGCTTCGATGACTCGCCTCGTAGATTGGCTCTACAAATTGTTGGGTGAGTGGTTGTGATGGCGGTTGCGGCCCGTTAAGGACCATTTCGACGTCTTGACGCGTCGAACATTGAGTGGGGAGGGGGGGCCAGGGGACCAGCCTCTGCGAAGGATTGGGGCGGCATGGGTGATTGAAAGATGAATGTGTCAGTAAAATGTCGTAGGCAGAATGCGATATTATCACTTGTGTGTGGCGGACAGCTGTGGGTGAATATAGTGACAACGGGGGTTGAACATTCGGAAGAAAGAGATCCGGAAAAACGACAACCCTGAGAAAAGTCGCTCTCAAGGGGGGGGAACGGGGCTTCACTAAAGGAACAGGGGTATTTGCAGGAATCTGTCTCGCAGCTGTTGTTAGTTGACAGTTTAATAAATTCCTCCTTTATCATTAAAGCTATGATTGATACGGGATGTCTGTGTCTATCAGTGATTGATAAGGCCCTCGTGCGCAACGAAATTTTTTTTCGTTGAGCAAGTGTCCCCAACGAGCTTGTGATTAGCCGTCGGATCAAGGACAATGATCAATAAAATGGAGCGATATAAATTGGACATCAACGGGCGCCAAGAACAATTGAGGGAATATGTGATGCCCAACTTGACGCACCCAATTATTCTAGACAAGCCCTGGATGGAACGTAACAAGGTAACTTACGTGGCACGAAAACAATACCTACATATCGGCCACGGGGACAGTCGAATTCTGGTAAAGTCAAGTGCCTAAGTCGACGAGTTGGCACGGCGGGAGGTACGGTATGCGCCAAGGAATGCAAGGTTGGCAACAAAGCGGAGATATCTTACCTGGAGGTAGCGAAAATCTGCAATGACGAGTCGAGGGAAGCGCCAGCCACGGTATGCAAACTAGTCGGAGCTATTTCAATGCATGATATTACGAGGGCATAGAAGCCAAAAAGGAAAACTTCTGGAAATACGGTCAGGGAGGATTTGCCTAAGGAAGTCAGGCATTTCACGGACCTGTTTGTGAAAGATGGTATTGACGACGGGCGCTCACTCCCGCCATTGCGACCAGGGGTGGACACAAGGGTACGAATGCTAAAGTATCAGCAGGTCATGAAATGGGGGTTTCCTGGGGACCACTGTACGGGATGTCGAGGGATGAATTGCTGGTTTTACGATAGACATTAACCGAGCTATTGGTTAAGAATTGGATAATGGCGAGTAGCTCGCCTGGATGGGCACCAGTTCTGTTCATTAATAAGCCAGGAGGAGGTCTAAGGTTCTGCGTCGATTATAGGTCTGTGGATACTGGTGGGTGACGTAGAGGCGGATATCGCTCGGGACTCACGTTATCAGATTCACAGGGTGATCAATGTCGAAATCTAAATTAAGCAGGAGGTTGTCTAGCCATTTCTCTCTGCACTACAGCGCTCTACAGTGGTGCTACGGCGTCAAGTTTGCAGTGGGTCTTTCCTTCGTACTAAACCTAATTTGTACAATGATCGGCTGCATAACATTTGTGCATTTGTGCATTTATGATTCTTGACTTTAAAATTTATTTACAAGAACTCAAAGGTTTTCAAGTTACAAAATAGAGCCAGTCATATCCTAACCTTAGATCTGAACATGTGGCTGGAATATTTTCAGGCCTTAATATCTGGTCGGTCCCCCATCCGCATCTACCACAGCCTGACATCTTGCTGGCATACTCTGAATGAGTCTCACATGATCTTCGGAAGACACGGAATCCCGTGCCTCCTTTACAATGTTGCGAAGACTATCTTGAGTTCGTTGCTTTCCGCAACCCAGATTCGGATGATGACGCTGGATGTAATCCTTCATCTTATTCCAAACAGCTTCAATCGGGTTAAGATCAGGCGAGTTGGCCGGCCTGAAAATCAGTTGAATGAGCCTCTGGCTCATATCTTCCATTGAAATTGCGGCTGTGTGGGCAGTAGCATTATCCTGCATTAGGGAAAACCAAGGTCTCATCGAGACCATGCCATCGATAAGAGGAACTATCCTCTCGCAGTATTTTTGGGAGTTAATGGAATCCCATTCCTTCTCCCAAAACAAACAAGTGCCTTTTTCTGGCCCTCCGAAGCAACCCCAGAACATCCATCCGACCCTATTCATCGTTTTTTCTCCAACACAATCAGCGTTGTATTCTTGGGAAGTCTAGTTCAAAATGTTAGAGCATCAAATTACCATCTTCTTATTGAGGAATGTACGAACACTTCTTGTCTCCCATTCTCTAGAATGTCTTCCATCCTCTACCCAAGTTTCGTCTGTCCATAAAACTGACGTCCAGTCTTCATATGTCCAATTGAGTTGAGCTTATGTCCAATTGAGATGAGCTTATGTCCAATTGAGATGAGCTTCGGCCCATTCTCTGCGTGTCTTCATAGTTTTCTGAGATACTGGAGGCTTTAGACGAGCCTCATGTCGCTGATATTCCTTTTTTTTAAGTTCTCTTTGTATTACCGGCTCACTAACACCATGATGTCTAAAGGGGCCAGAGGCGAGTTCCAGAAATGTTTTGCGGCGGTTTCCAGGTGAAGACTCAACGTAAGATATAATCTGATAAACATCATCTGCTTTCAACCTTGAAGATGTTCTTTTTCTCTTTTTGGGGAGACGGTTCCGCGGCGCAGTGAATAGCTAACTTGTCCCCGAGGAATGCCCAGTTGCGCGGCAATCTGCGTCTGGTTTTTGCCAGATTCATGAAGCCCATAAATCTTAATTTTTCTTTTAACTTATATTTGTTCATATCTAATTTTTCTACTTACTAAAATGTTTTGATCTCTGGATTATTGTTTGATTCGAGGTGTTGAAGGTGGGGTTTGAGGTGGATTCATCTGTAAAATAAGGTTATTATCGAGTAAAGCCATGTATCTTCTGAACAAATAACTTTGTATTTGAGAAATCTAATTCTTCTTGTAACTCAAGCACAAGGTGAGAAGGGCTGTATAATTTCTTAGCAGTCGGCGCTCATCAAAGCAATGGGAAAGAACTAGAGAGCGGGTTGGATTTGCATAAAACTGAGGGTGACATAAAATCAAATTGTGCCCTCGGTTTAGGCCTGGAAATACAGGACAAGAATTATGTACCCTGTCGAAATTAGCGCTGATAGGGGTGTAACCCCTGAAGCGAATATGCGCCCCATATAAGTTCACTAAAAACTTGAAATCGTGGCACCACGGTATATATTTCCTGTTATATTGCACCCCCTGTAGCGTTACGTATTTATGTACCCAATGGTACGACTTCGCCAACCCTAGTCCCTAGGTAGCGATCTTCTGAGCTATGGGACACTCAGGGCCCTGAATGCAGTGTCGGAACGCGACTGCTACCCTCTACCCCTTATCAGAGAGAATGTGCAAATGCTATCTGGAGCAAAATGGCTAACAATGGCAGACGTCAGGTCAGCTTTTCATAGACTGAGAATCGCGGAGGGAGATGAGTCAAACAGCTTTCAGAACGAGGTTCGGGTCGTTTGAGTGGTTAGTTACTCCGTTTGGTTTAGCAGGGGCACCATCGGCATTCCAAAGATGGATAAATCAAGTGCTGGGAGAGTTATTAAGGGACACGTGCTCGGCGTATGTCGATGATGCCCTCATTTTCTCTATCGGGGATCTGGAAGATCATTGGAAAAAAGTGAACCAAGTGCTAGATCGACTAAACAAGGCAGGGCTCAAGCTTGGCCCCTAAAATATGAACTTGCCAGAAAAGAGATCAAGCACTTGGGTTTTATAATCGGCGTGGCAGAAGGCATCAAGGTAGATCCAGAGAAAATACAGGCCATCGCAGCATGGGAAGCTCCAACAAATGTGAAAGGTGTTCGCAGCTTTTTGGGATTTGCTAACTTTTACCGGGATTCATAGAGAACTTGGCGCTAATTTCGGCTCCACTACAAGACCTCACTAAAAAGGGAACGCCTTTCCAGTGGATAAGGGATCAACAAGAAGCATTCGAGATGTTAAAGGCTCTTTTTATCACAGCCCCTGTGTTAGCCTTATGGAATGGGGAAAGGAAAACCATAGTGGAGACAGATACATCCAGCTGGCACCGGCGGAGTGCAATTATGACATCCATGATAAGGAGCTCCTAGCAATTATCAGATGCCTGAACGAGTGGTGAAGTGACCTTCTAGAACTAAAAGAGCCGTTTGTCATCTTGACGGATCATAAAAAACTTAAATTACTTCATGCCATCGAAAAATTTGTCGAAACGGCAGGTGAGATGGTCCCAACTGTTATCTCAGTTTAATTTTAGGCTAGACTTCAGGGCAGGTGGGCTAAATGGCAGGCCGGACGCCCTATCACGAAGGGCACAGGACGTGCCCAAATCAGAAGATGATCCGAGAACAAAGGAAAGAGAATAGAATTAAATTTAAGTCCCTACTGAGTTTATGACTATGAAGGACTAAAGGAAAGAGAATTCACGTTAGTAGGGGAAGACCTGCTGAGCAAAGGATCAATGCAACCACAGCACATAAATGTTGCACATAGTATGGATAAAAACCAGATCCCGCATGGTGACCAGTTGTTCGAAGAGGAAGAACTTCAGGCGTTATGGGATGCTGGAATTGCAGGAGACAAGGCAATGAGGGAGAAGCTATATACAGCTATATGGAATAACGAGCCACAGTTCGCATCCCACTTACAGTTAAAGGCTGCGCGAGCGGAATGTGAGCTGGACATGCGGGGAGCGTTGTGCTTTAGAAAAAGGCTGTGGGTACCAAACTGGGAACCTTTGCATAAGGCTCTTATCCAGAAAACGCATGACTCGCATGCAACAGGACATCCAGGACGAAATAACACGATCGCTATCTTATCGCGATCCTTTTTCTGGCCGGGGTTGAGCCAATTGGTAAGGAGGTTTTGCAAGAATTGTGACGTTTGTGGCAGAAGAAGAGTGTGGCGCTCTAGAAGGCAGGAATTGCTGTTGCCCTTACCAGTGCCGGAATGTTTCCACAGCGAGTTGTCGATTGATTTCATGACGGACCTTCCAGTGAAGAGCAAGGGGGAACCTCAGTACTTCATGGTAATCACGGATTGCTTACTGAAGAGCGTCACGTTGGAAGCCATGCAAACCATGTATGCTGAGGAATGTGCGGAGCGTTTCATAGTTTGTCATTGTAGATTCCATGGATTCCCACACGCTTTGACATCGGATAGGGGTTCAAATTGGGTCGAAGACTTCTGGAGGCACTTATAGTGCCTCTAGACTCCAAAAGGTAAAACTTCAAACTGGGTCGTTGAAGGGATTAGCCCTGTAGGCGCTGTTGGGCTAGCTCGTAATGGGTTAGTATGTCTCTCCTCCTTACCCCGCTCGCCATGAAGTATGGTCCAATCGTCTTCTTCTAATAATCGCTTAGAAAAACACATTTTGTACGAGATTTTTGGCTGTCTGGCCTACACAGACATTGAAACTTCACACCACTATCAATTCATCCCCATTCTAGCATACAACGTCTCTCCAAAAGTCTGCTTCAGAAACTAAAGTTCGCAAGCATCTAACTCGCGATCAATGTATTGAAACAAGAGCATTAAGAAGACTTGGCTTGACACTTCAAAATATACCCGACAAACTTGGCTCCACAATAGGACAAGTACAACTTGCATGTGCTCGAGAGACTGAGAATATTATGTCTCGCAAAGGACCCTTACCAAAATTAAGCGCGGAACAAGTTGATGAGCTTGAGGCTTTCGTCCGGGAGTCTCCTGAAAATCGACAGATGTGCTATTTGGAACTAGCCATGGGGCCCTTCAGCCACTGGGGATGCAGTGAACGTCTAATTTCTAATGCACCCAAAATAGAGGTTACAGCAGATGCATTGCTCGGAAGAAGCCTCCGTTGAGCGCGGTGAACAAGCAGAAAAGATTGGAGTTCGCCCAATTACATTTAGATTGGAGCAATGAACAATGGAGTCGCATATTGTGGACTGATGAAACCTGGGTATCGGGTGATTGTCATATGAAACCTTGTGTCACAAGAAAAGTACGTTTAAATTCCATCTGAATCTTCCTTATACTAACAGCAGAGTTTAGCCTGATGAGTTTGATGAGACTTGTACTGTGGCTCGCCATGCTCATGGGAACAGCTGGATGTTTTGGGGATCATTTTACGGATCATAAAAAGGCCCATCCCTAGTCTGGGAGAAGGATTGGAGATCAATGAGGTCCTCATCCTTTTGTGAAAGGATTTTGCCACTTGAATCAATTTAACTCGGAAAATCCAGAAATTCTATACATGCACGACAACGCACCATGTCATAAAGCATACTCAACAATTGAGGCGCTGCATGAAGTTGGAATAACGCCTTTTAGATGGCCACCTTACTCTCCGGACCTGAACCCGATCGAGTCATTGTGGAACATCTTAAAAAACCACATTCAGGTAAATAGTCCTGAGATAAATGGGGTCAGGCTTGTGCGCTCTGCGACGTTGAAAACATTGCTACAGGATGCCTGGGACTCTCTACTTTATGAGGAGCTATTTTCACAAGTTGGCAGCATGCACGAAAGATGTGTAGCAGTGATAAAGACAAATAGAGGGTACACAAAGTATCAGGATGGAGAAGACACACAAAACATGTAGTACGCTTTCACTTTAGTTGCGAGCTGTACTTAGGGCTTCGAAGTAGACTTTTGTAATATAGAGCAATAATTTTTGAAATAGATGTGCATTTTTAGAGAATATCAATTGATTTTTTGAATTTTGAATTTCATGAGGACCATTGTACTTTTCCCAATGAGATGAAAACCATCCCCATAATTTTGACTTTCACTGAATGTCATTGGATAGTACCCCTTGCTTGCATAGCTAGTTGAGTGACTAGACATGGGCCTGCATGAAGACTATACCAATTAAGGCAATAGCTACAGGGGTCTAACCCCAGTAATTTTGACAATCATACCTTTGCCATCCATAAGAGACTCTATGCAAGATGACAAGGATCGAACAACGCTTGTCTACAGCATTCCACCCGGAAACCGATGGGGCGACAGAGAGGATGAACCAGCAGGTTTCAGCATACCTACGGGCGTTCATATCATTCTCACAGGTCGAATGGGCATCAATGCTATCTACGGCGCAATTGGCGATCAATAATAGGGATAGTGCGGCCACAACCTTAAGCCCGTCTTTCCTGGAACATGGTTATCACGCAGAGCCGGTACAGCTAAAGTCGTCCGAGCCAAGAGAGCCGCTATCAACACGGGCCAAACGAGCTGAGAAATTCGTGGAGAGGATACGAGAGGCACAAGAATTCGCTGCTGCAGCAATGGCGGCCGCGTAGCAGATAATGGAGGAATAGGCAAACAGGAAGGGAGATCCTCCGCCGCAGTTTAAGGTGGGCGATAAGGTGGGCGATAAGGTGTGGCTTAGCCTTAAGAACATTTCCACGCCCCAGCCAAAGAAGAAGTTAGCGTGGGTCTGTTGGAAATGGAGACACGTAGTTTTTTGTACGTACGGACTCTCCATTTCGTCTAGGTTCCCGACACGATCTCGTGTGTATTTAAGAGGTTGGAATAGGTGATTTGGTAGCGCTTCAGGCTACCTATTGGATATATGAGCGGCTGTATGGCATGGGCGCAAGGAGGTTACTGGGGGTTTCCTATGCCTAGATGGCGCCACACTCGTTTATGCTGTGACTTAGACTACGTGTCGCTTACACTTGCAGTTGTTGCGCACATTTCTCACAACATTAGCTGCAAACCGAACATATCATTCTTTTAGTCAACTTCTACTTTCGTTCCATAAGTATTGCGCCCATCTCATTGCGCGATATTTCCTACAGGGTCAACGCAAAATACACGGTAGTAAGAGTAATATCACCACATGTGGTAGAGTTGGATGTTCCGTCTGGGATATGGCCAAGATTTCACGTGGAACTGTCACGAAAGGCTAACGATGACCCGCTACCCTCTCAGATCCATGATGACGCGCAATCTTCACCTTTGATAAAAGATGGAGATAACACGACTCCTGAACAGGTGGTCGAACGGATTTGAAGGGCAGAAAGGTCCGACGCGGTAGAGGATGGGTACGTCGAGTATTGGTCAAATGGAAGGGTTTCGCCGAACCGGCATGGGAAGATCGAACTGATCTCGAGGACGTGGAAGCCATGGACCATTTCGAAGCATTGAACCGTAAAGGAGACAATGTCGGAGAGAGCGAATGATTCAGACAGGGAAACAAATCGGTCAGTCATAAGAGGAAGGGAGGTAATGTGACGGGCTTTGGCCGGTTTGGGACTGGTCACTAGGACGACTCCGTCTCCGAGGTAAGGTAGTGGCAGAGCAACGCTTCTGGATAGACGAAAGGGGCGCTAAGGGGGTATCAAAGGGGGTACGTACCAGATGGGTGTGGATCCCAATTGACGGAAACCAGACCGTGCACATTGTGCGCTGTTGATTGGCTCACGTGGTGCGGGGGAATATTTAAGTAAATTGGCGATCCTGTACTTTAAGAATCATACACATATTTTTAGTCTCAAGCTCTACTCACATTATATTGTTGATTCGTCGGAGCCACGAGACATCTGCGTGAAATCATTGTGATCATAAACCGATCAACCAAAAGCCGCATGGGGATTATGATACGGGAGAGGAGTTGTGCCGGGAGAAAAGATTATACTCACATGACCAAAGGGCGGAGTTAATGCTAGCGTACGCGGAAGACATGAAGTACAGGTTACGATGTAGTAGTTTAGTTTTCCAAGGAAAAATTATTCATTTCCATTGCGTTAACGACTTCAAGTACTTCTGAATTCTTTAAACCCTTTACAGCTGCTACAAAAAGCGACTCAAGCTAAACCTACCTGTGCGACAAGTACCCAACGTGGTCTTCAGCCATCCCGATCATAATGTTCCTACAGATTATAATAGGCTGCAGCTGAAGCACTTCAAATTTAAATTTAAGCTAAATTCCCATTCGCCGGAATGTCATGTTGCAGCAATCTGGGGGAAGTTAAATTCTCATGGATGGCTTTAGTGAACATAGCTTATCAAGCGATATGTGTTAGCACTAAATATCATCCTGGTTGGATGATGCCTTGGTACATCACTGTGTTGACTTTGCGAGAAGAGACAAACGTGCTGAATCACCACCCTATTCGAAGTAGTGAAGCACTAATTTGTTCGCAGCCGAGCGCAACCAATAATCGTGCGGGACTTGTGTTAAGAGAGTCAAGCAAGCCCATAATCAAGGATACACGTCGGGTAGTTGACATAGATTGAGCTGGCCAACCCGAGGCCCTACGGTTGTGTTGTAAGCTAGCACGACGTAAGATAAAAAAAAATCAAGGATTGTGTGTACACTGGAGAAAAAAAGATTCATAACGGTTCTTAGGAATGGATTCTGTTGCATGATGATCTTTTACATTACTAGAACGTTTTGATATGTACAAAAGACACTGATTAAGTATCATTACTAAGCAGTCAAATGCCTAAAATAAATTGCGAAGAAAACTACCATCATCATAAACTCCAATAAGTCTTACTGATACTAGGGCTGAATAGACCGTACTCTTATTTGAGGAAGATTTAAGCCCAAGTTGAGGGGCCAATAATCTGACCTGGAGCAAGAGTTTTGCGGATAGCCTTGTTTTGTTGATCCATATTATCAAAGACTTTATCGTTTCCGAACCACTATTAATGCGTAAATACCAAGCATTAAGCATGAAATATAGCAACATACCTTTGGAGCCTGGGCATTGGTGAGCTGTAGAGCGAAGAAGATAAGAAGTGTGCAGAGAATGAGACCACAGTCAAGCCCTGCTGATGTTATGTAGTTCTATAAGGAAGTTAATCAGCTAGCATCCCGATGACGGGGCTCATCTTACATATCGTGTCCACCAACCGTTGTAGCGGTCACGAATGTACTTTTGAAATATGAATCCGACGGCTCCCCTGTGTTATGGTTAGCAAATTGCCTCTAAAAAATCGTTTGTTTGGCTACGAACCAGCAAAGGAGATTGTAAACTGTTGCCGGCGGAATGGCACCGAGACCACCAAACATAACTGGCACTGAGATATATTGAAAGATACTTTTTGGCCACTTTTTTGCCATAAAACGTGTGATAAATGGTAAAATACCACCTAGGAGAAAATACAATAGGAGTGGAGAATACATAGAGCCAATAGAAAAAATTCGAGAAGGTCCAATTGCTCCCCATATTACTGATGCCGTGAAAAATACATTGCCACCTGGGCATGTATAGGAGGACTTCTGATCTGGCGAACAAATCCTGTAACTTTTAGTTCATGTTCAATATACCAGAGGATGCACAGACCCTTCTATATTTTCTAGAGCCCAGTTCATTACGACAATCTGAATTATGGAGCTCCACACAGTTGCCACTAGTTTGAATTAAAAATGGAGCCAGCAAACTTCAGACTGGACACTTACCTGCTTGTGCGAAAAATAGAGTTTTTGGGGGCACCTTCATGTAATGCCCTAGTTTTAGGTCCTGTAAAAAATATTGTGCTTGGGTCATTACGATGTAACCTACTTTATTAGTTATTCAAATAGTAAAACTAGGGAATCTTCATACCGTAACTTTTGAACATCATCATAGCCAATGGCTGTCCGGGAGTCATATATCCAATGATAAATTCGGTAAGGACATTCAGCCCAATTGAGATGTTTGTCGTCGCTAGAATGATTCCGACTGGCACTACAAACACACAGGGGATTATTATACAAATGATCATAGCCCACCACTTAAAGTGCGTATCCCATACTAAAATAACTACGAAGCTTAGGCAAAGCATAACGGCAAAGGTGGCCAAATACCACCTGTATTTTGTTAGCCCATGTCATGAAGTCAAATTAGAGCTGTACCAGTCTGGTGCATCTTTATACTTCTTCATCATTCTCATGTGACAATCATCTTCCTGGTTTCTGGCCATTTTCAGTTGTTTCCACATAGTCTTTCTCTCGTAGAGAATCGTATGAACTATGACAGCCGTTATAGCTGCAAAAGAATTGCCATATGAGAGCGCAAAGTTAGTCGACAGAAAGATCGGAGAGTAGGATTTGTATTCAGCTTCATCAAATTGAAGTTTAGAATTAAGTATTCGGGAGACATTATACTGCTGAGCTGTATTGTCATAGCTACGAGAATCCTGTATGGGTAAGTAATCGGACATCCAGGCTCCTGAATAATGTATTCCTAATGCCGGGCAAATGACAAAGATCAAGAGACCAATCATTGTATTCATTATTGCATGCCATGGCCTATGTGATGTGTTAAGTGTGGCCTTTTATGCAGGTGGAAAATATTAGGTATGCTCACGGAATTAGAGGCGAAGCTAGAGTAGGTCCGTCAGTGAAACCCCGGAAATTGTCATGAATAACGTACTCAGGTATCCGGAAATGACAGTCCAATCAAATGTAATGGGAATTAATCCCAAGCCAGTCAACTACCAAATGAGGAATCTTAGCATTATCTATTTTGCTTGAGCTTGGACCTGGACTTGCGGTACTTACCCCTCCAAACATTTGATTAACAATGACGTTTTGCGGGGCAATCCAGCATGCAAACGTAAAATAAGATAGACCTTTAAATATCCATCCGGGAAAGAAATACCAAAAGAAGGATGCGCACATTACATACACAAACCATCGATATCTACCTACAGTCCAGCTTGTCTTCTCGAAATTTCCTGGAAGGCTTCGACCATGCAAGCTAGTTATGTTATTAGCCGATATTGACCCCTGTTGAGAAGTTATCCTATGCTTACGTGTACATCAACACACAATTTACTAAATCGCTGGGCCATATCATTGCGGCTGGCCAGACGAGCCATCGTCTGCAGACTCCAGCAAGCCCATAGCCCATCATCTGATTTGAGATTGCAAATAGTAATTGGAAGGCCCATCTTTTTTGTTTTTAGTTTTGACAGCCAGGTACAGAGATATGAAACCTACCCGAAATCCTGACCATAGAAAAGTTTTTGGCTGACCAAAACATCTGTCGCATAAATTGCGCCACCTGCATACGCAGCATTCGCCATACAGACAATTACTGTATGTTCTTTGTAGTTGAAATTTCCTGGCTTAAGATTTATTTGGTGTCCAAAAAGATGAAATACTTTGTCGGGCATTATCAGGTCCCATCCTCGACCAATGGGAAAGGCGATCAATTGCACCGCATAAGTCGTAATAGAGATGGAAGGGTTTCGCAGGGAGAATAGACAGTTTATTCCGGCGCCAAGAGTCGTTAATGTAAGGCCAATAGTCCAAGCTCTGATGGTGCTTGCGGGTAAATCTTCATCGAAGTTTCGCACGGCAGCGCGTACCTATATGTAAGGTTAATAAAGGCCTCAAATACTTGATAAATGCTCTTTCATCAGAGACATATATCACCTTTGACGTAAACAAACCTCTAGATATGGGGAGTCATCCGCAATGGTGGCCTCAGAGACGTCTGGTCCATTTTCTATCGAAGCGCTTTTTGCTGAATCATCAACTTCTTTTGGGTGTTGTGAGACGAGATTTGGGTCGAATTGGTATGTTTGGGTTGTTTCTTTGCTTTCATGCTTTTCATTTTCAGGGAGAGCTGGGTCGTCATGTTGTGTACTAGGTAGACTGTCTCCAGTGTCCGAAATGGCCGCCGTCGCCTGAGGTGTTTCTGAGATGGCATTCAACTCTGCATGTACGCTCTTTCTCCTGATGCTCATGATGAATCGGGCCCAATGTGGCTCGGAATGTATGGCCGAGGAGGAACAGAGGGCGGATGCAGCGCAAGATGGTATCTTTTAAGCCATTCATGCAACTTCAGCCATGTCCGCATAGGCATTTTCCTGTCTGTGAGAGTTGGCAGGGATTTGGGGGGGGGGGGGCAAATTGAAAGGAGCCTAGCATAATGGTTAGAAAATAGTGGTGGCGATTGATATGGCCTCTCTGACGGTTCCCCGCCAATAGAAAAAATCATCAGGTCAACGCTGGCAATGAATGATTTGTGGTAGTTTCTCATGCTGCTTTAAGAAGTTGAGGGATATTCAAACAGGACTGGCTCGGCGACCAAATACCTATGGGATTCAGATACAGGGTGTAGATTTAGAGCAGGAGGATAGGAACAACCAGCTAGGATACCTGGATTAAACAATGGCCCAAAGTAGAGGCGTCGGTTAGGTAATTGGCCAGCCCGAATAATCCATCTTCATCTTGCGACAGTTGTTTAACTGAATTATATCGAAAGTAGCTCAGCAATCGATGTGAGCGTGCTCGTGAAACCCTCCAGAGATCAATTGCGTAATGCCATCTAATTCTCATCTATAAAAATTGATAAGAATGATCGTCATCGCTAATGTCTCCACTGACAGGGGCGAAGCTTCATGCAACTGCAGAGTTTGCAGGGAGGGTAAAGATCGGCCTTATTGTAAACGACCCCCTGTTTATACATAGTGAAGCATCAAAGGGAAGCATCTCTTGGTCCCCCTGCCTCACATCGGGACACAAAGTTAATGGATTCCAGCTTGTCACCGACATGTGAGCTAGTGGGAGAAGCTCCATATTTTCATGAAATCTCATTTGAACAATTTGACTATCTCGACGGTTGACGCCGCTTAGACATTATCTCTGACCCTTACATTCTAATGGACACGCGATGACAGGTCTTGGCATGTTCTGCTGCCACCCCTTAAATGACGAGCGCCACTACGAACGCCTGTGCGTTAGACGTTTTGCTACAGCTCTGAATTTTCGCATTACTGGCAATAACGAACCATCCTAAACGGGTAATAAGTTAGGGCTATACTCTGAGTGAGTCTACGGTGGAAAGAGCTTTTGCTATGCAATTATTTATTACACACACTCTATCAAAACTTTTCTGAGATTTCAAGACAAATTTCGGGAAAGAGATGGAAGGAGGCTAGAATGGCGGAGAGTAGCATTCCTTGCTGCACACAGGTTCGTAGTGCGTGGCTGGCAGGTATACATTAATGCTCCCGAAGCATAGCGCTGTGTCTCTAGATTTAACCCTAATATCGATGATAAAAGAGCCCGGCATCCAGTCGTTGTTGCAATTATCCCCGGCTGCCATAAAACCGCAAATGGCCATCTTTTTTTTGGCTAGAGAACGAAGGTAATGGAGGAAAATCGGCTCCTAAAAGTGTTTGTTCAAATGAGAACTTGTGAGCGGTAACACTATTTGATGGTAGCTGCATAGAAGGGTTAATACTGCCAGCAAAGTTATACTCGGCTTGTAGGCAGAGAACACCTAGAAATTTCATATAGTTATAGGCTAAGGAAGGGCAGAAATAGTATCAAAACATCCTAGCCGCTACAGGTCAAAGACACAAAGGAGCCCTACCAGTACAGACATACGGTAGGTGTCAAGTATACATGTTCAGAAAATTTAAGCTGCAAGAAAATTTTCGCCTTCTCGACCTGACTACAAACATTCTAAGTGCAGTTGATTGGACCCGGGTGATTGTTTTGTCTATGATTTTTGAAACTTTTAGTACTTGTACCGTTCTGGCGATATTTGTGATCCACCTTCAGAGATTTATCCGCCACCGGGCAATAAATGGGTATAGACGACTACGACTTGATCTTGCCACATGTTTGGATTCAGAGCCACTTGGGCTGTTGACATGACAAGTGTAGTACATTCGAGGTGTAAGCTGGTTAGCTTTGAGTTCCCAAATGACTAGGTATACCAAATATCTTTAGGCCTTGTCGTGAGCAGAAGAACCCATCTAGTCCATAACTACCTCTAGAGCCGCGTCCCCTGAGTTGGAGGGCAACCAAGGGATGGATGCCAATTTCTACATTAGAGTCTGTCCGTTTATCACCGGTTCTGGTGAATGTGCTAGCACAAAGAATGAGTAAAATGGCTATTGATCAAAACGTATATCTATATCTCTATATATGATGATGATGATCTATATTTTACGTCTAGCGAGCCACGCGCTTGACGTGTGGCCCTATTAGGTTCCTACTGAGACAAAAGACGCCAGGGTCTAATCCCTAGGCTTCTACATATTTGAAAGGAAAGGAAAAAAAAACCAATACGAGACTTTATATACATAGAAAGTGCATTTACATAGCTACTACCCGCAGATTGCTAAGTTCTTATGTGGTTATGTAATAATTGCTCGGCGCTATCCCCTGCGTAAGTCAGTCCACAATCTCTGTTGATCTCCACTGCCGAAAAAATAAAATTAGCTGCTCGATTGAGTTACTTATCTTTCTTCTTTAGCCAGCTCGCTTTAGGCATCCATTGAATCTCCAAGGTGTTTTATGGGCATATCTCTGTAAAGAATCGAGTTTCTTGTAGCCATTCCCCGAATTTTCGCCCCCCTTCATGTGTACCAAGAATGAACGGAATCATCTTTGAAGGTGGACCTTGCATAAGACGTGATCTTCTTTTCCCTATGTGGCAGAAGAAAAAATGTAGTGGGACCTTTCTACGACCACATCGGCAGTATTTTGGTGCATTCTCGTGGTTGAAGCGCTCGTGGTAGTTAGCAAAATCGCCATGTCCAGATCTAGCTGCTAGGATACGGCCTAGAGTGGCACGCGAGAGGGTGAGTTCTTTAGGCCATGAGGGAGCTGATATAATTCCTAGTTTCTCATAGCTTATGTGCTGCGGGAGAAGATTTCTCCATAGTCTGCCAGTGGCTTGCGTTGTGGACTCATTTGCCCAGCGCTTCAGACCAGCATATGAGAAAAATAGGTCATCTGAAGTTGGTAAATGGCAGCCATTTTTCGCGGCTTTATCGGCGGCTTCATTTCCAATTATGGATGTGTGGCTCGGAACCCATCGAACCCGTATTTGGACCCGTCGAGTGTGGGCAAGCCGAGAGCGTTCTTGCCACTTGGGTGTCAAGGTGAGGAACTCATCAAATTGCGCTTGTGAGGACCCTGAAAAGTGAGACAAGAGTCGAGTGGCAACCTCTAAGTTATCTAGGCAAATCCAGAGGTCTGTAGCGAATTTAGCAGTTGGGAGTGCTAGTGCAGATTTTGCCCCTTCTAGGGCGCCTTTCACTTCCGCATCAAAAACTTCGACGCCCTTTCCAAGAGCGATACTCTTATGTAGAACTTGTACATCGCCTTAGTAGCCGATGAAGCCAGCGCCTCCCAGGCCATTTTGTTGCTTCGAGCCGTCTGAGTAGATAATTATGTCTCCAAAGGGGAAAGTATGGAGGAAATCAAGGAAGACTTGTCTGTTTTCATCTGCAGAGCCACTGTTCGGTCCAGCCACCCGGGTGTGTGCGGCTTCTCGGCACTCACGTGGATTCCAGGGGGGCATTGCAGTTGAAATAATTTGCTCTGGTTTTGGAAGAGATAGTACACGCCGAGCAAAACGAGAGGTAGGACGCTGTAAACTGAGAATTCTGTTAGCTCGGGGTAAGAGCGGATGTCGAGGATCTAAACGGCGTGGTCGGACTGTAGCTATAAGCACACGGCCATCGCGAGCTATTTCCGGTTGCTGTAACCCTGATTCACGGTGTAGGATCGCTGTTGGTGTGGTGCAATACACTGGAAGTGTTGCACGGGCGGAAGTGAATACGACCTTTGAAAGCTGCTGTAGTAGAGAGTCTACAGGGTTTGATATGCGTGCTTTGGGACCTTGTCTAGATCTACCTGGCCACCAAGTTTCTGAGGCGTAATACGCAACGGGGAGGACATATATCTCTATGTAACTTGAATAATGAACGTAAGTAAACCCCAACGCCGCACTGACACCACGAGACTAATATCCGTAAATTTCCCCAAAGCTACTCTACCAACGCCAATGTGGAGGACGAAGGCTAAACACCTGTCAGTGGTGTCATCTACGAACTTAGGAGTGAAATATTCTCCCAGAACCGAGATTAGGTCACGACAAAGGGTGGGATGAAAGTTTTCGTCGAGTTGGCGATCGGGAGGAGTGGTGTTGGCTCATTTTTGGTCGAAAATCCGACCCGCAGAGATTTCACGACTGCACAACTCAACGAAATCAACCATCTACACCCCAGATACGAACCGCAGACAGCCTATAACCTGTCTGATGTTCGTATCACAACAACCGACACCTTCAAAACCTTTTTTCTTTTTATCTGGAAAATCATTCCTAGCCAAACTCATCTCGCGGCCTCCTCAAGAATCATCTCAACACCTACCAAAGCAATCCCATACCTCCAAAAGCCAAATCGCCATTTAAGAAGCTAGAGGATGTCCGACCCTACGCAACTGCCAGTCACTGTGAAGGTACGGTCGAAATACCGGCCTTAGATGCGTCCTCACCTCGTCCAAGGGCACCAACAACCCGACCTGCGACGAATCGACACCGTCGAAAGACGTTCGAAATTTCGCCGGCATACTAACTAGAGTGTTCGACAAAGACTGGGGCACCGGTGTCTCGGTCTTGAGCTCTCAGTCGCGTTTTCGACCTCCACGGCTAGAGGTACGGCAGCGACGGGGAAAGGCCGGAGAGGTGGACATTCTACAAAGTTTCTGGGATGACGAGATCGGCTTTAGGACAGAGAGATGTTGTATGAAGGAACCAAAAGGGAATACAAACTGAGGAGGCCTTGGTGGGCGACTAGATGAGGCCTCCAGTGAAGAAAACGACCCCTGGATGAGATGAGGAGATGCTGAGATGAGCCTAAGCCGGGAATGAATCGAAGGAAAAATTTACAGAAGGCGAAGGTGTCAAGGGCTCGGGCTCGGGCGCGTGGTCGCCGAGGCTGGGGAGGAATTAGCGCTTCGGCGCGCCAAAAGGGGGTCTTATTTTTTTTTTTTTTTGCATCAGATTTTAATTGCGTATGCAGCTATCTAGCTATGACACAATATCAAAGAAAAGTACAGAATAGATGATTCATCGTTAAGGAAGAGCACTCATGCCTCAGATTTCATTTGCAAGTACCACTGCGAAGTTATGGTGGCTTTTTCTTCACCCCAAGTCAACCCTCATCCGTGAATACCCACCCAGGGGAACGTCTCAAAAACCCTGAGTTATCCAGACATGCCTCCATCATCTTTCAACTTTTCTCCGCGCGAAATATGATCTGAGATGTCTCCTTCCCAAGTGGAGTAGGTGCCCAGGCTACTCAAACTATACCGGAGAACACCACCAGGGGGCGGGCCACAACACCTTCCATCGTTTGCTTGTTTTTATAGTGTCAACTGCACTCTCGCAAGCGAAGTCTTGGCGCGCACAAAGCCCAATTCGAAAAACTCCTTGCCAAAATTCGGAATCTCATGCCCTTCGAGGTTATATCCGTCCTTCGCATCATCTTGTCAACTTGTCCAGATCCCTCTCACATCCATCCCAAAGAACTGTCTCCCAGATTTGTGCGCCACGCCTTGCATCCTCCGGCGGGTATAAATATCGGCGTGGGCGTGTATTTGGTGGTCAACTGAGGCCAGAGAAGGTCGAAGAGTGGTGTGGTCATTGGAATGAGGATGTACTTGGTCGTACTTGTAGACTCGATGAGACGAAGATAGGGGTCAAACTCGTTGGGAGCGAAATAACGAAGTGGATGAGTAATTTGGATTTTTGCCTCGTGGGCCAACTTCTTTGATATTGCGAAATTTGACTGAACTTGGCTCTGGGAGAATATTTCACTCCCAGGTTCGTAGAGGACACCACGTACAGGTGTTCAGTCTTGCCCTCCAAAGGGGGTCTTATGGACGGCTGGGCTTGACATGATTCGACGCATTGGTAAAGTCTGGGGTGGTCCGGTCATTTAGGGGGACTAGGCACTTGTACTTTACGGTAGTTAACCTGATCCGGCCCGGCCCCACCCATGCTTAAGTTCCAGTAGGAGTGCAACTGGAATCACTATTCTTAGCACGTAAATGAACAAAACAAACCAGAACCAAAGCCAATATTCACAAAGAGTCCCCTCTCAGAATTTCTCTAATAATCGAGTATGGATTCTCGCCACTGGTGGATTATTTAGGCGAATCTATCAGTCTTTGTATTCTTGTTATTATTTCATTTTATTGTCCTGTCTGAGTTTCAGAGAGAGGGAGGCACATTTATTGTACTACTTGAGTCTATGACTATCTAGCACATTGGGCTCCTCTCTGACCCAGGCCACACCTTGTACTGTGCTCCTTGCCTCTTATGTCCCTTGAAAGATCATTGATGTATTGGCCTTGATGAATAGCCACTCAGCTCAGTATTTACCCGTGGAATTCAGTCATCTTTTCCACGTAACTTTTTACCCAAAAAAAAGGTGGCAATGGAGACTGCATGCGCCGGAAAAAGTCTCAAAGAACCTGCAGCCCCAGCCAGGCAAGGCCTAGACACCGGGACCACATGAGTTGCGTATATCCATCTACATCTCCCTTCTTTGTATCAATCGCGGCCGACTTGATCCAATCCACCATCGCCGTATTGGGTGCTGGGCACGCTCCGGAAACTCATCGGATAGCGTTTCCTCCATGATCAAGGATTGATGATGAGTAGGGCTCCAACCCTACTCATCTGATCTGATCGTGGTTAGCTTCATGATAATGGTGATAGGGGAATGTGTTGAGAGATGAAGACGGTACAGACGGCGAAAGCGATTGAGAATCCTCGTCGAAGTGAGGACTTTGTTACTCAATATCGGCTCTGCAGACTCTACAGTGAGAGCTGGAGGTTCGCAGGTGACACCAATGACAAGTGTTGAGAAAAGTCACCCTCTGCTTCTATGACTACGTAGGATATGCAGGTCCTCTCTACCTACAGGCCAAGGATACCTATACCAGTAGTATATCCCCTCCTATGCCTCCCATACAGCTCCCCTCAAACAGTACCATCCCTCACAAGACCTCATTCAATCATACACTTAGAGGAGCCCTTTGCCCTTCATTATCTCCCCTCTCCAGCCAACGAAATGATGGCTATTTGCGGGTGTATGGCAGCCGGGAAAAATTGCAAAATTCACTAGATGTGGGGTTCTCCTGATACCGACATTAGGACTAGATCCGAAGACATGGTAATCCTTCTGAAGCGTTCGAAGAGGCCGGGCACCTGGGCGCTGCAGACTTGTGTGTACCTCGGAAAATTCACACGCTGCCTTTCTAGTCTTCTTCCAACTCCTTCCCAAAGGTCGTGCTGAAATGTCAAAATAGTCTTGACGGAGCGTGATTTCTGTATGGTAGCTTAGCCCAACTTATTTTGAACTGTCCATGGTACTAGGGAGTGCCGTTGACTCATCGATAAAAGAAGCCCTCCTGGCTAATTAGTCGAAATCTTAGTCTTGGCGCCCACACAAAATCCAAAGTTGAAAACTCCTCGAAAATTTCAGTCCCAGCAGGGTCTTCAGAGACCTGTCCCCCTTCTCGCTCCACATCTCAGTCACCTGTGCTCCCTCGAGATGTATGATCCCATTTGATCAGTCCCCCGTAAACCAAGACCCCAACTTTGCATATTATGACCTGATTCCCTCCTTGCGGGTACACGTGGCGCCGTAAATCTTTAGTGAGTGATGGTCGGTAATAGATGAGGCAAGCTCCTGTTTGAAATTGGAGTAGCGTCTTTATCGGTCGTTGAGGTGAGGCGGTGTGTGGAGAGGTTAAGGTAGAGGACTCCCTTATGAATGACTAGACCGACATTGATGAGATCGACGATTATAAGTGTTTTTGTGCTTCTTTTTGACTTCGATTGGGATGCGATTCCTCTTGGCTATCCCAGATATGCAGAACATACTTAGCGATTACACCGGCACCACTGGGAGGTGAAGAATTTGTCTTTGCTGGTTGTCAGTCTTGGTAAAATAGCAGACTGGCTGCAACTGTCAGTGACGGTTTGATAGTGCAGAGTTCTGCCTTCTAATATTCTTCGTTGAGTGATTTGGCTGCATGCAAGAATTTCAACTCGCAGTCCCCCATTCCTGGAGTTTCCAGGATCTGTCCTCTCCTTTATACGCGCGTCTTGGGTTCTCCTCATACCAAACAGTCTAAGGTTTTCAGCAGATTGTCACAGTCTTGTTATGCTTGTTTATTGTTTCAATGAAGTTTATGCGGCTGCGTAGCTATGTCACATGGCCAGCGCTATGTTTTCAGGCTACATGACTCTTTTCACCTCAGAGACACTCAACCTATGTATTTCTCGTCATAACTCAACACGCAGATGCGTTCGGCAAGGTTCTGATCCTTTGGATGATACGAGGCATTCGTTCTTTTGTTTTTTTATTTTTATTATTATCATTCACATTAAAATTTAAAGTGTATGCAGCTATCTAGCTATGACACATGATGAGTGCCACGACTCCTGACAATTTTCGAATATTCCCATATTACCCTGATAGTAACACTGCTAAATAGTATGCCTCCCAGTAGGCGCTACAAGCCTGTTAAGCGTAAATCTCCCGCGAACGTAATCACGCGTTTGGCGGTGCGCGTGAAGCTCAAGTCATCACTTCCGACTGTAAATGAGGAAGTCATCGTGATAGTCGTCGACGAGAGACAATAATCTGCAGCTTGATCAAATCTACCAGACTCATAAGATGGGATTATGAACACTGAATCAGAGGTTGACCGTCTTTCTGTCTCAATATCTGCGACCGAGGTGCCGACTAACAATCAGAAGCCCTTCGCTTCAAATATCTCAGAAACAAATCCTATCAAAGTTCTCTCCAGTTCTATACACGCGGCTGCCAAAACCCAAGCTGAATATGAGCTGAAGTTGATCAACAGCTCATCACCACGCATTATTCGCTACTCCTCGGCTGCCATGACCAACGATACCGCTGCATCATTGTTGGCTTGGCAAAATGCTGGATCGCAACACCTGCGCACTCTTCCTCTAGATATTGCAGCAGACTTGAAAGCTATTGTGACCCGTAGCGCTGCTCGAGTTATCGCTGGTCTTCTAGTCTTTGAGGAATCAAATACTCCTCAACCCATTGCTATTGCAGAAACAGGCCCTCTGCCTGCTCCGGCAACCACCTTATCCTACGCAAATATGATGAGAAAAGGCCTGCATTCCGAAATCAACCATCTCAAGTCGCAAGAAGCTGCACCTGCGACAGTAAAACCTAGGCTAAATTCGAGAGTTATGGTCCGCTCAGCACCGGACCACCCCCTCCGACACGAAGACACTCTTCTCGTCCGCATGAAGCTGAGAAGTCTCTTGGGACGTCCAGAGCTTATCAAAGACATCCGTTAGATCCCATGTAGCATCGCCCTCGCGACTCCCTCTCCATACCAGGCTCCAGAGCTCCTTCTAGCAGCTGTAGCTTTACGGCCTATGACAGAAATAGTTTCGATTAAAATGCAAGAAAAACGATTTAACTTCCTTCTTATCCCAGTTCTGAATTTCGGGTACAACTCATCCGGATTCCCTGAGCCTCTTTCCATCGCAGAAATCCGATAGGAGCCAACAGCCGCCAAAGTTGACACCGACACAATATTTTCCATCTCCTCGACGCGTCGCTCGCAGGAATCCCCTGACTCGGAAGGAACACTCCGACTAGTAGTCTCCAAGCAAGCTTTAGAATAACTTCCGAACAGTATCTGCCTCTTTACGTGGCCCGTCAGAATTTGGCCAGCGGATAACTGTCCTCTCCTTCAGGTATGCCATCGCTGTCATGACTTCCACAACATCAACGCTTGCACATGCCGGACACGATATAGTCACTGCGCATCAGAACCTCACAATGGACTGTGTATGACATCCATTAAATGCCTAAATTGTGCCGACCCTCATGAAGCCTCCTCTCCTGGCTGTCCAGCCCGGCTCTTTCGTGCTAATGGGATTTTTGTTCGGCCATATAAGGAGACAATGCGCCTAATACGCCAGGAAGTTAAAAAAGCCTGGCTTGCGCTAAATCCTCACCCGACACCTAGTCATTCCCTTATTGGGAGTACATCCTCATAAATTTCGCGGGCTTTTACTCCAACTCCTGTGCTGTCGGTGAGCTCAATATCTAAGCTTGCTCCTCTAGATAAACTTATGTATTACTATGAGAGGCTGAATCTCGGGTCGAAGATAGCAGAAAATTACAGTCCTCTGCTTTTTGCGTTCAACTCTTGCCAAGCCGCAAGACGAACCATCTGGATACGCACATACGGTGTCCGCTGACAAATTCTCTATCCATATTTTGGCCTGGGCAGCTTCGGACTGCTTGTTGAGTTTCGTTGATTGACTTTTTTGTTCCATTTTTGGGAAGAATAGTATTCCAGATTCCGCGGCGCCCGGCACATTTCCGAGGCTAGTCTGTAATCGCGTAAGGTATCGCTCCGGGTTCTTAAACGAACGGCTTTTCTGTCCTGCGCAGAGTCCTAGACGGTCTATAGTTTCCTTAGGTCCCTCTTGAGATCTATTCAACAGTGGGTGCCAGGTGTCCATTCGCTGAATGCGCGCCACGGCTCTCAATTGCCTTTGCTGAAGGATGACTTCTGCCGGTGGAATGCCCGACTCTCTGTGTAGAGCCACAATCAGGGTAGTTTGCCATGCCGGTAGTGCCGCTCGAACTGCCCTCATGATAGTTTTGTCCGGGAGATCCATATGCCAGCCGACTCTTGTGCCCACTTTCTTATTTCGCTGGGAGGTGAATCGGGTTAGCCCTGGCCACCACGCCTCTGCTCCATATAGTGCCGTACTAAGAACACATGCCCGTACTGCTTTTATCATTAGCCCCGGGGCCGCACCGCGCTGCACAGAGTTAATTTGACGTATGAACTGAGTTATGCGTTGTGCTTTCCCGCACCATTCTTGGACATGCTATTTGAAGTTGAGCTGAGAATCTAACCAAACGCTAAGCCGGAAGTCTGCATGACATGTTGTGTTGAGGAAGATCCAGATCACGTGATAGTGGCCTTCGGATATTAAAAAAGAGGCAGGAAGACAGATCCATCCATTTTGAACACGCCCACGTCACAATTAGACAGCATGCCTCCTGGTAGACGGAAAAAGCCTGCCACGATCGCATTACCTGCGAAAACTACTACGCGTGCTGCCAAACGCGTAAGACTTAAGAGCTCACTTCCATCTGCACGCGAAGAAGCCATTCTTGCAGCTTCCTCTGGGAGTCACCATTCTGCAGCCGAGTCAATTCTGATTGATACCGAAGATGAGTCCATGGACTCAGGGTCAGATAATCACTACCTCCCCGCCCCGTCGCATATGCTCGAGCCTACAACTAGGGCCCCAAATTTACAAGCCGTAAGAGTCTTGAAAAAGAATTCTGGTACAGGCCTTTCCAGTTCTATACATGCTTCTTCTGGAAGTCCACCTATACATACTCCGAAAGTAGATACCCAATCTACCCCCCCTTCGACGCGTGAATCAGCGCGTGTAATACACTAACCCTCAGCGGCCACGACCAATGACATTGCCACATCGCTATTAGCATGGCAAAACGCTGGTGTTCAACACCTTCGCGCTCTTCCATCGGCTATTGCAGCTGATTTAAAAGCTATCATGACACGCAGCGCCGCCCGGGTCATTGCCGGCTTGCCAGTCTTTGAGCAGTCAACAACTGTCTCAAAAACAAACGAAAACAAGTTAAATTATCCCCCTCCAGTAATAAACACAACCCTGTCATACGCATCTATGGCAAAGAAAGGCTCCTCTATTTCAGAACCGCCACTCCAGACTAAGAAAAAAACTGCACCATTAGCTGTAAAATCCAAGCCCGAATCGAGGGTCATGGTTCGCCTAGCGCCTGATCACCCCTTACGCCACCAAGATTCTCTCCTTGTCCGCACGAAGCTGAGAAGCCTTCTAGACCATCCAGAGCTAATCAAGGACATTCGTTCAGTTCCATCTGGAACTACTTTGGTTGCTCCCTCTCCTGACCAAGCAACAGATCTTCTCCAGGCAGCTGTAGCTCTGCAGCCCATGACTGGAATTGTACCAATTGAAAGTCAAGAAAAACGCATAAACTTTCTTCTAGGCCCAGTTCCAAAATACAGATACAATTCCTCCGGATCACCGGAGGTCTTATCCGACGCAGATATCCGGCAGGAGCTAGCAGGTGCCAAAATCGACACTGAGTCAATTTTCTCCATCTCATGGACGCGTCGATCGCGGGAAGCCCCTGAGTGGGAAGGAACCCTCTGTCTAGTAGTCTCAAAGCCAGCTTCAGAGAAACTCCCGACCAGTATTCGCCTCTTTGCTCGCTCTGCTAGAATCCGGCTGGCTGATAATCGCCCCCGCCTTCAAGTCTGCCCCCGCTGTCACGGATTTCACAACATAAACAGCTGCACACGTCGAGCCCGGTGTAGCATTTGCGCCTCAGACTCTCATAATGGTCCCTGCATGACACCTATAAAATGTTTGAATTGCGCTGGCCCACACGAGGCTTCTTCCCCTGGCTGTCCAGCCCGTCCATTTCGAGCTAACGGAGTTTTTGTTCGGCCAGAAAAAGAGAGAATACGGCTTATTCGACAGGAGGGACATAAAGCATGGCTTGCCCTGCATCCTCCTCAGCCTCCTAGTGACCCCCTTATCGGGAGTGCACCTCCACAAGCCTCATGCGCCTTCGCTCCAGCTCCTACACCAACAGTGGGCTCGGCATCTAGGTTTACTCTTCTGGTTTCCCTTGAGGAGTCACTATGAGGGACCGAAACAGGAACCGAAGAAAGCAGAAAACCCCAGGCCTCTATTGGCACACCTGAAGGTGCCCTCGCCTTCGGAAAATGGGTTGAGCTGACGAAGTTCTTCGACGAAATCCAAAGAGCCCATCAGATATTTCCAAATTTTTACGATCTGGTGTGGGATTTATGTTAGATGGAAGAATTTATTCTTCTTTTCTTGTTCTGCGGGTGTAATTTAAAACTACTCGTAAAAAAAAAAGTAAAGTTCCTGGTAGAGGCAAATTTGCTACATTTAAATTGGAATGCAGAGTGGCGGACAGCTGGTTGGACTCTTTTGTAATTTTTAGGTGTTTAGTGCGCACTAGAGCGTCGGGTAGTTCTTTTTTTTTATAATTATTTAACGTCGTGCTAGCTCACAACACAACCTTAAGGTCTCGTGTTGACCAGCTCAGTCTACATAAACTACCCGACGTGCCGATACCTTTCAATAAGCCCGACATGTTATAAATGGGTCAAGGCCTACCTGCCATGCACCCCGAACTATCGAAAGAAGCGAAAAGTACTCTCGAGCTGAGACTTTTGTATTCTAATACAGTAGAGAAGATAGTTATATATATGAAAAGGAAAGTTATCCATCACCTAGACCAGAAGTCTTCTAAATTTAGCTCTAGCAAATACAGGCCAAGTGCATATAATTTGGGGTACTAGTTAGTCTTCTTGTTGCATGCTTCAAATTAAGCTCGTTTCATGAAGCCATTTACTAAAAGCTATGGCTCCTTCAAGTGAGCCTAGGATCCAGCGAATTCCCGTCGTTGGGTGTTTATTTCCGCTGCAAAGGCGGGAACGACTCCGATTGAGTCTACAAAAGAAGTGCTCGGGCGACTTTTCTAGCCCGCAAGCGCAGATTAGAAGAGCGTCCGAGTGCTGAAAGCGGCGGTGGTAGTCAGCAAAGTCTCCATGGCCTGAGCGAGCTGCAAGAAGGCGACCAAGAGCGTAGCGGTTAAGGCTCTTGATTTCGGGGGAGCTCCCAATATTGGCGTTAATTCCCAGCTTTTGGTATCGTTCAGGAGCGTTTTTAGACCAGTACAGGGATACAGAGGCTTTGTATCGAGAGATTATGTCTCTCTTTGCTCGTGAGATTGTTGGAGATAGGGGGAGTGAAGGGGTTGCGCATGCTTGTTTAGCAAGTGCGTCAGCGGCTTCATTGCCCGGTATGCCGACATGTCTTGGACACCATCGTACCCTGACTACACCCGGTTCAGGAAAGTGGCTACGATCTCTCTCTATCCATTTAGTAGCAAGGTATCGAAAGTAAGCGATACGAGAGGAGCTGCTAGGGGAAGGAGTATCTGCAAGGAGACGAAGGGCGGCTTCCTGATTATCTAGGCAAACCGTAATATTTGTGGCGTATCGAGCCATCGGATTATGGAGGGCGGCACTTAGGCTTTCAGTAGCCCCGGCTATTTCTGCATCGTACACTTCGGCAGATTCTCCGAGAGGAAGGGTCCCCTGCCCAACTATCTGTGTGAGGCCCCGATAGATAACATATCCGGACCCGGCTCTACCCTCTGAAAGGGCACCGTCAGAGAAGACGAATAGATCCAAAGGGGGTTCAGATGCTTGCCAACTCATGAATTCTTTCCGGCCATTTTTTCTGCCTATAGCCCCGATATTTTGTAGAAGTAACTCTCGACTGGTATTCCATGGGGTTGGTACTGTATCAGTTGATAGTTCGGGAGATGTTCTTTGTCGGATCCACAACATCCGGGAGGAAGTCCAGCGCCGCCGTAAAGGGTGACGTGGGTCTGCTGACGCGACTCGAACTGTGAGGCGGTCGTGTATCCGTTCTGGTCATGAGCTAGCCGTCCCCCATCCGGTCTCTCGAAGAAGGGCAGGAGTCGAAGTCGTTCGGTAGACAGGAAGGACGGCTCTAGCAGCATCATTAATTCTGCACTGAACATGCCTTATTATGTCCTGTGGAGTACTTTTGGAATACCATGTCTCGGCTCCAAAGAAGAGGATAGCGAAAGCTGTTCCTTGAATAGCTTGTCTAAGAAGGGGAGGGCTGATACCGCGGGTGGTGCACGAGAGTCGTCTGAGATGGCTTGTGATAGCTAGGGACTTTCTACAGGTCTCAATAACATGATATCGGAAGCGTAGACCACGGTCGAAGTATACTCTGAGCCAGCGGGTGCAGTTGTTGGGCAGTATCTCAGTTTCACCCATGTAGATTGTTGGCTCTACAACATTGCCACATTTCCGGTGAAAGTACTGGAGCTCCGTCTTCGAAGTATCAAAAGTGAACCCATTTTCCCGCCCCCAGGAGAGGGTTCTGTTAAGCTGAGTCTGGAGGAGACCGGCACACGATATCAGAGAGGTCGCGGAAGAGAAATGAGAGATATCATTTGCGTACCCAAATCGGCCGCGCGACAGTCGAAGCACTCCTTCGCTTGCCAGGAGAAAGAGAATAGGAGAGACAGGAGAGCCTTGGGGTAGGCCATAGAGGATCTCGAACGATGAAGATGAGAACCCATCTAGGTGTATTCTAGCCTCTCGTTGTTCCATGAATGAGATTACCCAGAGGACCACGTTAGGTGGCCAGCCCTGATTTCGTAGACAAAGTGAGAGACGCCCTTTATGGATGCCATCAAAGGCTCCTTGAATGTCTACCGTTATGATTCCTGCTACTTTATTTTCATCCCAGGCTGTTTGTATATCGCATGCTAGAGCTGTGGTGAGGTCTGTGGAGGAGCGGCGAGGGACTGCACTGCAATGGTCCTTGGCTAAGATCCGATGTTTGAGTGCGATGTACGAGAGCCTTCGAGCTATTAGTCGCTCGAGTCCCTTTCCCAGGCAGGAAAGAAGTGCTATCGGTCTGTAGGATTTCGGGAGGGATAAGTCGCGGTTTCCGGATTTTGGTAGTATGATAACACTAGACTTCTTGAAGATAGATGGGTGGGTTCCTAGCTGATCGCATTGGCGAAACAACGCTATAATCCGCCTTCATACTATTGGCCAGGCTTGTTTAAGAGCACCTATCGTGATTTCATCTGGACCAGGGGTGGTGGATGTTACCTGGCAGCATGATCGGAATATTTCCTCCTCTGTAAGCGGGGGCCATGGGAGACCTTTTCGGGGTACAGCGGGCGCATCTATCGGGATATCTTGTAGGTTTAGATGGCGACTAAGAAGCGTGTCCCTGAAGAGCTTTACTTTTTCTATGGGAGTGACAGCTGGGCCATCAGGTCCGGTCAGGGGAGGGGTATGCGAGCGGGTTTGCTTCTTATGCCAGCTGGTGATTTTGTATGCCTCGGTGAGGTTGGCTACTCCATCGATCTTCTGTCGCCAATACTCACTCTTGGCTTTTCTAACGACTTTACCAAACAGACGACGTTCCTATATGGCCTTAGAATTAAGGCGTCTAGCGCGGCAGAAGTCTCGATGAGCTTTTGTACACTCTTCTGTCCACCATCTACAGCCCCTTGTTTTCTCTCTCGATCTAGGGCAAGATGCGCGTAAAGCGCCTGATATTGCTTCTACAAGAAAGGTAGCTTCCTCTTCAGGATCTGTTAGAGAGGGGGAGATAATTCGGTTTGAGAGGACTGTGCCGAAGGCCTTCCAGTCGCAAGCATTATATCGAAGGCGGCCGGGAGCGGGAGGCTGGGCCCCTCTATCTAAAATTCTTGTGCATAGAGTTCTGTGGTCAGAGCCAGCTTCGAGGTCTAGGCGAACTTGACAGGAAAAATTTGGGCTCGTCTTCGCGAAGCAGAGGTCGATTACTCCGCCAGCGTCATGCGTTGGTATTCCGTATGGATTGAGGAGTAGGAGACCTTTGCCGACTTTCCAGGCGAGTAAAGATTCTCCTGCGATTGTATCGTTCCTAGTCGTCAGATCCCATACCGAGTGGTGAATATTGAAGTCTCCGGCAAGAATGTCTGGGGTTTCCGAGAGCGTCAAGAGTAGGCGCAGACCTTCTCCTGCGTCATTGGAGCCCGTGGGAGCGTTGTAGATGTTCCAGCAATCAATCATTGGCCTTCCCTTTCGCTGGATACAGACTCTTAGTAAGTCTCTCGAGTGTATACTTGGCTGAAACGGCGAGAGGCCACACCCTTTTCGTGTATAGGTCATGACCCTGGGTCGACTCGTCCAGTTTACAAGCGGAGCAAAAGCAAGGTAGTTAGGGTGGGTTTTAGTTCTCTTTTGAGAGATTTCTGTGTAAATCCATTGCTCTTGTATAAATATAATATCAGGCCCGGATTGTGAAGCTAGTACAAGGGCAGCGTCGTGGGCTGGACCGCATTTTGCAACATTGGTTTGAAAGATGCAGAGGCCAGTGGCTGTCTGCTTTTTATGTCCTCGCTTTCGGACCATTAAAGTTGTATTTCAGTTGTGGGAGAGGGAAGCCGCGTCGGGGTAGCCTGTGCTGTGATAATGGGGCTCTCGCATGTCTGCATGTTGTCATTGGGTGTTGAGCTGTCGTTTTGCTTTTCAGCTACTTCGTTTGTTAGAGGGTTTTTGGCCTGCCAAGCTTTGTGGCCTTGTTGACGTATTTGCCGTAGTCTTTCCTTGTCAGGACGAACAAGGGTTCCATTCTCACGGCGAGGTCTGGCGGGGCAGTTATCTGTAGCTGTTGGGTGCGGTCCACGACAGTTTAAGCATTTAGGTGGGGTGCTACAAGTACCATCATGTGGTTCAGCAGCGCAGAGGGCGCAGTGAGGCCTACGAGTATATGTGTTAACGTTGTGGAATCCATGGCAGTTGGAGCAGGTGGGAATTTGCGGTCGGTCGTCGGCGGGTCTGCGCCGTCCAGTAAGTGACAACAGTCACGAGCTTTTGACAGGCACGAGCTTTTGACAGGCACGACGTTAAATTCAATCAAATCAAATCAAGACAGATCCATCCCCCACAATCTTACCAAGTGGGCTGCATCATTCATGGAAAATCGCGAGGGCGTAGTCACATTGGACGAGACAATAACTCCACCCTTCGTCATAAAATGCGGCCTCCCACAGGGATCACCGGTTGTCACAGATCAACTATAGAAAGCAAGGAGCATTTGTATAGATGATGGTATTTTATAATTCAACTATGAAGACCTAAGTTCTACATACCAATCCAGGTATATATACAGATTTATTACATTCTAAGTTCTTCCCTCCATGGTCAGCTCATTTCTAGATGATTCCAGTTGCTACTCTAAGAGTATCATTTCTAGCAGATTCTCCAAGGTTCAGTATCAGTCTTACTCACATGGAGACTTTTCTAGTCCATTCTTAGGAGATTCTAGTATCTTTTACGTGGCTTTTGCGCCTGCCCGTTCTCCGGTGGTTGTACGCCAGTACTTGCCAGTACTGGCTACAGGAAATATCGGCTTTGTAGACGTTACACCGGTCTCACCTATTTTGTTCCTCCTGGCTATTGAGGGCATGCTGCGCCTCTCGCCAGGTTGTTTGGCTATGCTGACGATGCGGCAATTTTTGCTTCCGCACCATCTCTACCTGAATGCGCAGCTCGCCTCCAAGAAAAGCTGGACAAAGTACTTGCTGGGAGAAGTCTTAACGGAATCGAGCTAGAGATATCAAAGACTGAGCTCCAATATTTCCACCGGAAAAAGGGGAAACCCTTTGAGCCAAGCCTCCGGGTAGACAGCGTCGAGATCAGGCCTAACGACCAAACTCGTTGGCTGGGAGTCCACTTTGATCGCCGCTTGAAATTTCGCCACCACATTAAGCAAGCTTGCGGTAGAGTTACGGCCGTCACAGCGCACATAAAAAGCCTCTGCAATAACGCTTGAGGTATCCGACCAGCTCTAGCCAGACAGGCTTTACAAGAGGCAGCGTTTACAACCCTTTCTACGGAGCCGAAACCTGTTTCTCAGCAAATACCTGCAAAGAAGATATTGCCCGTATTCAACGCAGGATAAACGATGCAGCCCGTGCAGCACTGCCAGTATACAAAACCACTCCAGTGGCCGCCCTTCTGCGGGAAACTGGATGGTCATCAGCTCAGGGGTGGCTCGAACGTATCCACAACCGGCTTGCAGTGCGAGTTGCCTCGTCAGACCCCCAACATCCCTTGTGACTGCGCTGGAAATCTCCGGGAATGGCTTGGATTCGGCGCAGAATTTCCCCAGAACTATCAGTGAACACGACTTCACCTCCCTGGACACCAAAAAGAGACGAAGTGCTCGCAGCAATTGGAGCAGTTGGTCGTGAAGCAGGGCTCCAAGTCTTCACCCAATGGCATTCCTCAGCACCGCCCCTGGACCTCTTCGTTTTCTCAGACGGAGCTCTGATGGATGGCTCAGCAGGGGCAGGTTACTACATTTATCGCGGCGCAAAACATGTGATTGATCAAGGCTCTGTTCCTCTGGGCCAATCAGCAGAAGTATATGATGCAGAAGTCGTCGGGGCCGTGGAAGGCCTCGCAGCTGCAATTAGAAACCCAATGGCATACTACGCCACCAATATCACTGTCTGTCTCGACAACCAAGAGGCAGCGCCTCGCTTACTCCTTGGACCGCCGACCCATCCAGCTCGACTCGGATCGCAAAATTTCGGGATCTCGCAAGATCCTGGCCTTCAAGGAACCGTGCCAGATACACTGAGCCAGGAAGGGTCTCTGTACGCTGGTGCCCAGCGCATTCAGGAATCCCTGAAAATGAAAAGGCAGGTGCTCTCGCAAAAGCGGCCTGTACTATAACCGCCCCCAACCTGGCCCCTTCCATTGCCAGAGCAAGGAGAATTGTCATTCTTCGCTGCGAGGCCTCTGTGTCGGAATACTGGTCGCGAAATGCCCCTGACCGGTATAGAGCGCTCAGAATCGGGCCAAGCTCCCGCATCACCCCAGAGCTCGCTAGTATGGATCGTCGGTCCCTCGGCCTTCTTCTCGCTGCGCGGTCGGGCCATGGTGATTTTGCAGCATACCACCGTCGTTTCGCACACAACAGCGCACCTTTAACATGCTCCTGTGGACATGATAAATCGCCGGAGCATTTCATGACCTGTCAACATGGCCTACTATAGGCGCGGCTTCGTGGAGCCAATCGCCCCCGTCCCCCAGACGTTCGCTGCATTTTAAGCTCACCAGAAGGAGCTATCTTGTTCTGAGACTGGCTTAAGTCCAATCTAATTTTTCGAAGAGTTTCAAAGGTACCATTAATGGAGGAAGCTCGATTTGCACCTACATTTGTAGGACAGCCCTGATTACTTAGACACCAAAGCTATCTAAATACGAACATCTACATGTAGTTTAATTTCCGCTTTTAATTATATAATTTATATCAATTTAAGAAGAGTCTCACTGATCTGGCGACCATGCGGCCATAGCAGTGGGGTCTTTATCGGGTTTTTGTTATGGGAATGCCGGTCCGTCGGTTAGCCCTTCATAGGCTGAGCTAACCGGCATGGGGCTTTAAAGCACTGTGTTGTGCGCAGGCACGACATTAATTTAAATAAATAAATAAAGACAGATCCATCGGTCCGTTCAGGACACGAGTAGAAGACATTAGTGTTGGCTCTACAGAGCCGGTGTTATGATGTGAAATCACTCAGCCAATTAGACAAGCTATATTAGATGATATAGAGATCTATACAAGATGTGGTTGGTGTAGTGACATCATAACAGTTGCATGTGGATGGTGTGAACAAGAATGTAAACTATTCCATAGCATATGATAGAATATCTTACATCACAAGATGGAATATTCTACTAGCAATTAGATAGATGAGCTTTAGGTATAAATAGGAGTATTCTCCTTCATATAGATAGCAATCACCAGGAAACGAATCTAATAAAGCGAACACACATCATCGTCCACTTTATAATAGTGTCAAGCACATATTGATAAAGCTACTGTTTGTATACAATTCCCCTCCTCATAATCACAATAGCTGGATCATTCGTAGACTATGAATGGTGTATATATGACTGGAAATGTGTATTGTAATTTCGCTAAGTCTTTCTTAGTATAACAATTGTTATTTCATTCCAACAGGCACAATATCAAATTAAATCAAACTCTAACTCCCATTTCCTCATCTCCCCCCTCTCGCGTTCATCACAAACATTCAGAAAATTGCGAACGAGCTTTCGGCATTCTTATCGTGCCGCCTGTTCGGAAAAAGCGTCCCAGCGCCATATTGGACAACGCGAGAGTCCGCCCCAGGGCTCTTGTTCAAACTACAGGCCCTTGTTACGGGCTTAAGGCTACCAAGATAGATTCCCCAAATAAGGTCTGGAGACCCACTTAAGTAATGTCGATCTTAGGTAACACTAACATTACCCCTGTAAATTATCATTGTACTGAAAACTCTTAAATCCACTGTAGAGACATCTTCTTTATATCATTGTTTTAGATAATCATAATAGACTTCGTTAACTTCGTTCGATTGTTTATATCACGACCCCATTCCGTGACAGCCCTTTCCAGTCCCTAGTATGCATTGAGATGGGCAAGGCAACAAGCAAAGGGAAGGAAAAAGCCCTTCCCACCGACTCTGCGCCCGATACTGACATGATCGGGTCAGTCGAAATTGCTGAGGAAATTCTTCGACCACCCTCCACCTCCTGCGGAATAGGTGGACCTTCCAGATTTCCTCTGACCGTGTCAAAACCGTCGGATAACGCTGCACCGAGAGTAGCTCAGATGAAATTTTCGCAGCCTAAAGCTGCTACAAAAGCAGAATGTCTGCCAGAGCTTCGACCAATTCTCGGGGTCGAAGAACGACGTGCCGCCTAAATAGGGGCAAAAGTGGCACTCTGCTCCCTCGCCATCTCTGGCATCGAAGCAACACTTCCTCCTTTGACTAACGGGGCAAGTAGGCAATGTGTAGAATTGATGAGAATCTACCTACCCACTGCTATCGCACAATCCATGGCTTCAGGCCAGGCCTCTACGCCGCCAGTCCTTCCTCCTTGCCCGACGAGCCCTCCTCCGAGAGTTCCCGACGTTGGGAGCAAAATAACGCCCACTTCCCCAGCACAGCCTTGAAAGTTCACAAAGGCCTCGGCGGTCAAAAACGGGCTACGACAAGAAGCCGTCCCCTCCGTGAATGCCGTGCGGCAACCTGCGGCTACTGCCCCAAAGAAAGAGCCGGTCTAGGAAAAAAGAATTAAACGACTATTCCTACGACTTGACAGAAACCACCCGTGGCGGGAATTGTCGCCTATAGCTACCTCATTCGCAATTTTGGAGCATACCGCATGCGTTTCCATTACTAGTAGCTCTATACTCCGATTTAATTCAGGTTTTCCCATTTTATCAAGGAGCGACGAACTAAGATAGAGTCTCCTGTTTGCCTCATCGAAATTGGCGAGTTTCTACGCCAAAATCGAGCCATCTTTGGACCTTGTCGCCTTCCAGATATCCGATGTGCGAGTGAGGATAAACACATTGAAAGGCGCTGAAATGGTCGACGCAGGGTAGATCTCTGATGATATTACTGGATTGACCCTAAAAGAGCCATTACAAGTGCGGCCACACGGGACTTGCTGTCTCGGTACGCCTGCTCGCAACTGGCATGTCCTTTTTCTTCGGGAGTTTGCAACTCGTGCGAGCTTCCGCCTTTTCGACAAGCCTAGAATAGCTACAAAGCTCAAGCCTCTGAGGGCAAGACTGAAAAATTGTATGCCGTATCCTCTACGAGCCTGAGAGTGAAATATTCTCCCAGAGCCAAGTTCAGTCAAATTTCGCAATATCAACGAAGTTGGCCCACGAGGCAATGATTCAAAATACTCCACCATGTCAATCTTTTACTCCCAACGAAATCGATTCCTACCTAAGCCCCATTAAGTCTACAAGTACTATTTAGTACATCTTCATTTCAATAACCACACCTCTCTTCGACTTTCTCTGGCCTCAGCTGGTCACCAAATACACGCCCACGCCGATATTTACGCCACACGGAGGAAGCAAAGCGTGGCGCACAAATCTGGGAGACAATTCTTTGGGATGAACGTGAAAGGGATCAGGAAAAGTTCAAAGGATGATGCAAAGGAAGGATAAAATCTCGATGGGCGTGAACTTTGGAGTTTTGGCAAGGAGTTTCACGAATTGATCTTTATGGGCGCCAAGAATTTGCTTGCGAGAGTGCAGCTGACACTATAAACACAATTCAACGATGGAAGATGCCATGGTCCACCTCCTGGCGATGTTCTCTGGTATGATTCGAGTAGCCTGGGCACCTACTTCACTTGGGAAGGAGACATCTCAGATTAAATTTCGCGCGGAGTAAAGTTGAAAGATGATGGAGGCAAGTCTCGATAATCCAGGGTTTTTGAGACGTTTCCATGGGTGGGTATTCACGGATGAGGGTTGACTTGGGGTGAAGAAAAAGCCGCCATAACTTCGCAGTGGTACCTGCAAATGAAATCCGAGGCTGGAGTACTCTTGTAAATTGAGTCATCTTTTCTATACTTCTCAAATATTGCGTAATAGCGAGATAGCTGCAAACGCAATTAAAATCTGATCAAAAAAAAGCCCAAGCCTCGTCGCCAAATTTAGGAGTGACGACGTTGCCTCGGCCACCACGCCACCCGTGCCTGCTCCCGCGCTCCAGCCTGTTGGAACTACAGTTCAACAATGCACTCCGCCGCGGAGTGCAAAGCTAACACCAAGTGTCGTAACTGTGGTGGTCCTCACCATTCGAATGGTTGAGACCGCTTGGCTCGACCGACCGGAGCGGGCCCGATAACCAAGGAGAGAATGGGGTTCATTTGAAAGACCAGCCAACGAGAGCTCGCTACAGTTGCCCAAGCGAAGGCTGATGGAAGGAAGGCCGAGGCAGATTGACTTCCTACCTACAAAGCTACGATGATTTCGCGGAGGGGGACTAGACTTTGAGGCCATGAATCCCGAGCTACAGGCGTGAGGTGCTAGGAGCACCTGCAAGAAGTCAGTAATGACTTTAAAAATTCTTGAAGAGGGAGCGACAATTGCGGAGGAAAGTCGTCAACTCATCTCCAGCTCTCAGCTGAGATTGAGCAATTTTGTCGTTAGGGAGATGCGATAGACGAGAGAATGTGTGAGGAATACATTGGCTGAGTCCTAGTTGAGAGAACCTTTTTTTCTCTCTTTCTTCGATCTGTCTTGGCTTTTGGTTTGAATTGGCTACAATTTGTGTTGCGGTTCGCGTGGTGGGAACAAGCTGGGCATGTCATGGATTTGATGTTGGCTGTGAACACCGGCCTTTGACCCTTACGGTATGCAGGAATAATATAGGATCTAAAAATAAATATAAAAATGAGCGGTGCTACGTATTCATGTTGGATGACTCTCATGACGATTGAGACTCTCATATTCTGGATTTCATTTGCAAAAATCACAATGAGGTATTTTTGCTGACACAAACAGTCAACTCTCCTCCGTAAAAACCCACCAAAGGTAATTTCAAACCCTTTCATCATCTAAGCATGCCCTCGTCATCCATAAACACCAGCGCCGCGAGAAAAGTGGTTGTGTTTTACCAGATTCGAACCAGCGGTCTCTTGTCTCGATCGGGATATGTATCCGAGCTATTCAGAATCTACTTGGGAGACTGGCCCGATGATGTGCCACCGCACCATCCAACCAAGACGGTGTTTACAGTGTTGCTTGCACTCTATCAGGCGAAGTCTTCCTTTCATTAATTCAATGTTCTAGTTTAACGTCCTGTTTGGCTTCTATATACAGATCCATGAAGACGGTAAGCCGCTCTGGCAAGGGAAAAAGCTTTCAACAAACAAAACCCGATGTCCTGCCCCTCTGAACCGACCCAGCTTAATGTTGAGGACGTTTCTTTCAACCACAAATTTATAAACTTTCCTCGAAATTCTAAAACTCCTCCTTCGATCAAACTAACGTTATGAAAAATTAAATAAAGAATAAGGCGCCTCCTCACTCGGCGTTGGTCGTCAAAGTGTTCGAAGAGTTGGCCCCGATGGTGTTGCTGTTGTGGCGGGGATTGTTGGTGCCACTGGGGCTTCGACTACCTTACGTGGTCGTCCCGGCCCTCGTTTGAGTCCTTCAGCCTTCTTACTGGTGACCAAAGTGAATCCCTGATCATTAGTCGTTCCGACTGTTCGCATTGGCGCCATTGTTGGTTTTTCATTCCATATTTCAGCCGTTCTCGATAGCAGCTCCATCCGAGCCTTCTCCACACTTCCCTTGTAGACCTGGTAGGTCCGACACGCTGCTTTTTGCGATGAACGGTGTTCCTTGCCGCAGTTCGCATAAGAAACCCTTTTCTTCGGACAGTCCCGAGTTTGGCGAACGCCTGCACATTCACCGCACCTGGCTGCCTTTCCACACGACGCCTGCGTGTGTCCCCACTGACTGCAGTTGTAACACTGCTTTGGCTGTGACCACACCTGCGCGGTGTAGAGCATGGCGTTCATAACTAGGCCGTTTCGGACCACTTCCGTCTACATTGCCTCCGATGGGAGGCTGACCACAATTGATCCACGAGTGCGGCCATTTTTCTTTGACCGCTGGTGTTCCTTTCCGTCGTGTAACCACCTTATACGACTTATCAATAAGCCTGGAATCCGTGCCTTTGTAGCCGTCTCTATCTCCCTGATGATGGCAAAATTGTTTGCATCTCTGCCCCCTTCAATTCGTGTCCGTAATGGGACACCGTCGACCTCGACTGGGAAATCTTGCCGTATAATTTTGAAATCCGTTGATTGTCGCATGTTTAGCACCACGTCTCTCTGGGACGCCGACTGGACAAATACCTCAGTGTCGTTGCTTCGCATTTGGCGAATCGCGTATGCGCCTTGTATGTGTTGTTGTGTCTTAGTTGGCAGCTCTTGTGGCTGCAAGTTTTGTGCGCCGTCGATTCTTATTCTGACCGCCGTCTTCGCCATTTGCGGAGCTACGACCGACGCGTAGGTCCTTGGTAGCGGCTTCCCTGACGACACAACAGGAGCTTCTTGTCGGGCGGCGCCCGCGATGCTTTTTTTTACCACCTCCTCCAACGCTATCATCCTCTCCTCAATCGGAGATGGGATCTAGAACATCGTTGTCCAAGGCTTCTTGTGATAATTGAATGCCTTGACGGCTTCATTTACGTCTTCCATCGTTGGTAGGTCTTCCTCATCCTTCTCTCTCATCACTATTAGTCTAACCTTTTTTAATAGCTTCCTTATTATTTCCAAGTTAGGATCATTTGAAGCTATCTGCGCTCCGCTGCTGTTGTTTGTTGGGGCCGTTGTCGCATTTTGCGACGCGTCGAAACGGCTGGATTTACCCACACTCGCCATGTTAAAGCACGGAAAGCGAAAAGATGTGAGGAGGGTCAAGAAGATGTAAAAAAAATGATCACAATGTCAAATTGATGGTACGGGTGGCGTGGAGCGCTGCGCAGCTTTCTGGCAAAAAAAATTGAAATTTCCTTTGTTTATTTTAGGCGAAGTATTGTCGCGCACAATGCTCAATTTGAATAACTTTGTTCGAAATTTTCAAATCTCACGCCCGTCAAGATTATATCCATCCTCTGCAATATCTTGTGAATTTATTCTTACTTCTCACACGTCTGTCACTAAGAACTGTACCCTGAATTTGTGCGCCACAAAATTTGTCCTCCTACGGGTATTTGTATTGTCGTGGGCGTATATTTGGTGAGCAGCTGAGGCCTGAGGACAGTGGATGAGAAGTGTGGTCGATTACATGAGGATATACTAGTAATAAGAATCCATATATTTCCTATTTTAGTTTCCAACTATGTAGAACAGACTATTTGAATGGCACTTTTATGTTTCATTCTAATTGGGGTTTTCCTTCATTTGATGGTGGGATCCCCATTACTAGCTCACCAGGTGGAGATGATGTACTAAGTCGTGCCTGTAAACTTGATGAGGTGTTGGTGGGGATCGAGCTCGTTTGGAGTGAAATATTGATTTGGCTGGGAGTAGTTAATCATCGCCTCGTAGGCCAACTTCTTTGGAATTGCGAAATCTGATTGAACTCGGCTCTGGGAGGATAATTCACTCCTAGGCTCGTAGAGAACACCACGTGCAGGGATACAGTGCTTGCCCTCCTCATAGTGGACTCATGTGTGCATCTATGGGAGAAATACCCATTAGTATCTTTTTTTTTTTGCATCAGGTCCACATTAGTATCATGTGTCTGTCAAACTCAGTAATAATCAGCGACCTCTCATCGACGATGGTGAGCCAAGGTACACTGCAGTACGTAAACATCCAAACGTATATGCAACATTGGGTGTGGTTAGCGCACTCGAGACATCTGTGTGGAGAGGGTCGATCTTGTCGGACACCCCAGACGAAACAGATAACGAGTGAGTCCCAAAGGCGAGAGTTGAAATTTTCAATATAACACCGCTAACATCATCCCATAAATCTGCTTCCCCGATTTGTGCGTCAGGATTTATGTCGTCCTGCGTGTATTCATGTGGCCGTGGTCGTGTATCCGGAGCCAGAGATTGATGTGACAAGAAATGCAGCCAGTGATGCCAGGGCGCATTTGTACAGGTGAAGAGATTTTGGTCGAACATGATTTGGTTGGAAATCTTGAATCATTGCGCCTTGGGCCAGTACCTCTGCGATGCGAAGATTGATTGAATTCTTCAACGGAATAATATTTTATACCCAGGTTCGGAGGAGATGCTACTCACAGGCTTTTAGTATTGGTCTTCATACATTTGTTTTATGGCAGTGGAGTAGCACCTCCTAAACCCCCAAAAGCAATATCCGGGCTCGAAGTGATGAGATAATCATGCTACTTAGGGCTCACTCAAGAATCCGAGCCTGACGACCCAGTACATTCTCATTTGACTCGACCAAATTTTGAAAAAGAATTTATTAATACATACGCAACCAACTAATCTAACAAGACAAACTACCCCTGAAAAATCCGGTCTACAAATTGAAGCTATTAAATGTCCTTTACTCTCAAGCTATGAAACTTCTAGCAATCTTCCACTTCTGAACTGGCAGATCCATGGGAACGATTTTTCTCTTATCAAAAGATAGTATTGGCCTGACACGACCGTCACTAATTACCCGGGTAGTAGGGCGATCAGCGGGAAGTCTGTCTCTATCGCTAGTAATACGCATAGTTTCTGGAGGAGCAGTACCACTGCCGGAGATCCCTTCGTCTGATGGTGGGGTTGCGGCAGAATCACCAATGTTCTCGATAACCTCCGCATCGACCAACTGCACAGGCAGAGATTTTCCAATTACCGTAGGTGTGGCAATATTGTCACATCGAATTGTGCACACATTATCGGTATCATTCATGTTTCCGAGGCAGCTCTGATCTGCCGGGATCTGGGCAGAAAGGGACTAAAATAATTGAATTAGCCTAGTTTTTGAATCAAGTTCAGCTTTTGTACGTACGACTTCGGTCTGGTCGCTCGTTACGTCTTTGTTGATAGAGTTAACGGTAACGTCCATGTTAACCCAACTACCTGAGTTATCGACCATGGAATCAATCATGCACGTAAAGGGACCAGCTTTATCTGCAGTGGCTTTTAGACTAAGGGTGACCAGCCCACCAGCTGCTATCATGGGAAATCCAGGGGATTCGGCGACAGACTCAGACATTTGCTCACTGTCCTCATCGGGAACAGCACCGTCATTACCGGAAGGAGCAGCGTCTTCGTTGTTTGTGTTGTTGGCCATGTCATTCATTTCGGTCGTGTCAGACATTTCAGCCATGTCAGCCATGTCGGTCATTTCGGCGGGTGGGTTAGATCCATCAACTGTAGCTTCTTTAGTTATATATCAAGGCAAAAAATATTGGCCAGGTAGAATACATACGGCTTTCTAAACCAGCGCTTCCATCTACGTCTCTTATAACCTTAGTCATAGCGACGTGACCGGAAACTATTTGGGCGACTGCAAAGCCGGCGAGGATTAATGGAAAATACATTTGTTAAATTAGGGAAGGAGATATGTCCAGCAAGAAGATTATAAAGTAGAAGATTAATAAATGCAGTAATTAAGGAAATTAAATAACAATGAATTCAATAGGTATCTAGCATGAGGAAGTTGCCTTGATGAGATGAAGAATTGGAGAGGGAAATGGCTTTGTTTAATAGTCAAATCTCCCCGCCTTCAAAGCATGGAAAAGAATAGGAACCAGCTAGAAGACCTCGATGAATAGCCAGACATTTGGTTTGAAGCTCATGAGCATCTCTGTTGTTTCGTAGCCCTCGTTCAACATACCAATTGGGGCCGTTTCGCGAGATCACTCTATCAAAGCTTGAGTTTCCTCCCAGTGTGGCGCGGGGGCCAGGTATGAAGTGATATCAGGGGAAAACATCGGAATTATCGGTCAGGTACATGAAATATTGTATATTTTAGTGGGCTTGGCGTGTGTGAGAGAATTGGCGGGAGACAAAGGAGCTATACTCAGAGCATTTACCATGGCCAAATAGAATAGTGCGTCACTTCCATACCGGGCAAGCGCAATCATGTCTAAAAATCGACTGTTGCAAAAGATCTAGCAAGACACTGGGATAGGTGTTTCAAGCACGACATGTCATGCTCGGCTTCCGTATCGATATTGGGCAAAAAGCAGGCTGAGCTTTAGCTGTTAAAGAGCTCATTAGCCTATATTCAATCAGAAGTCGACAGATGGTTTGCTGTTTCAGCGAAGCTGTACATGGTCACTGGGTGCATTAGGTCAGAACTTGACGAATCTAATGTTCCTACGCGCGTCGGCTTTCGAAACGTGTAACTTGACACGCTGGTAGTTACCATGAATTAGTGACGGTACGAGGCAACAAATTGTTGGATATCTTCAGCACTTTCAGAGTTGTGGAAGAGACCTGGCGTTGGCACCCTAATTACCGTGGTAAAAGGAGCCTTGTGCAGTAGATTACGAGAGGTCTCTTCCAGTCACATGAATTGCCAGACCTTCTGTTTTAGCCGAGGCTCTGGCGACTGTTTGAAGAGGACAAGCGGTAAAACATTGAATGTGCAGAGACCCGTCTAACTACATCTCTCTGGCCTGACGTTTAGAAAGGCTGGAGTAGGGCCATTAGCTGAGTTTTAGATTTCATGAGAACTAGCCACGTACACATCGTCTCTCTGTTATTTGGTCCCG
This sequence comes from Blumeria graminis f. sp. triticale, assembly GCA_905067625.1. NCBI lineage: Eukaryota > Fungi > Ascomycota > Leotiomycetes > Helotiales > Erysiphaceae > Blumeria > Blumeria graminis. The sequence continues at coordinate 12,976,440 of LR898472.1, read as the reverse complement.
AGTGAGACTCATTGCCTCTCTATGGTAGAGAGGGGGATATGCGCCAACCACAAAGCAAGTTCTCGTGCGCTGTAATACTTCCCCGACAGATGGCGGCTATGAGCACTGGCCTTACATAGTCAATTGCCTGTGGCGGATGAAACCCCCTTGGCCTAGTCCGGTCTGTGCTTCTGGAGACGTGAACAGGCGTGATGATAGGGGGATTCCCATGAACAAAGTGCTTGAAGGGACCCACGCTTTGTGCAGTGCCTAGGATGGCACAACCGGCTCGTCCTGGGATTGTACTGGGTACGGAGTTCATTTCTTAAGCGAGGCCGTGAGCAAAATGGTAGAGCCTTCTTCTTACGCGCGCATGGCGCTAGAGATCTGCGTTTGAGTAGATTTTTTTTTTTTGCATCAGATTTTAATTGCGTATGCAGCTATCTAGCTATGACACAATATCAAAGAAAAGTACAGAAAAGATGACTCAATTTACAAGAGGAGCACTCATGCCTCGGATTTCATTTGCAAGTACCACTGCGAAGTTATGGTGGCTTTTTCTTCACCCCAAGTCAACCCTCATCCGTGAATACCCACCCAGGGGAACATCTCAAAAACCCTGAGTTATCCAGACATGCCTCCGTCATCCATCAACTTTTCTCCGCGCGAAATGTAATCTGAGATGTCTCCTTCCCAAGTGGAGTAGGTGCCCAGGCTACTCAAACTATACCGGAGAACACCACCAGGAGGCGGACCACAACACCTTCCATCGTTTGCTTGTTTTTATAGTGTCAGCTGCACTCTCGCAAGCGGAGTCTTGGCGCGCACAAAGCTCAATTCGTAAAACTTTTGCCAAATTTCAAAATTCCACGCCCGTCGAGAATGTATCCCTCTTCTGCATCATCTTGTGAACTTGTCCTGATCCCTCTCACGTCCATCCCAAAGAGCTATCTCCCAGATTTGTGCTCCACGCTTTGCTTCCTCCGTCGGGTATAAATATCGGCGTAGGCGTGTATTTGGTGACCGGCTGAGGCCAGAGAAAGTCGACGAGAGGTGTGGTCATTGAAACAAGGATGTACTAGGTCGTACTTGTAGACTTGATGAAGCTTAGTTGAGAATCGGACTCTTTGGGAGTGAAAGATTGACATGGTGGAGTAATTTGGATTTTTGCCTCGTGGGCCAACTTCTTTGATATTGCGAAATTTGACTGAACTTGGCTCTGGGAGAATATTTCACTCCCAGGTTCGTAGAGGACACCGCGTACAGGTGTTCAGTCTTGCCCTCCCGTTTGAGTAGATGAAACAACTGTGGGACTGGTAATTGTCGCAGTAGCTGATTCGGATGGATGTAGTTTATAGCGCTTATACGGCAACGAGACTTGCCGACGCTAGTTTGATCCATGAGCTTGGGTCAGCAAGCCGCCATTGCGCTAGTAGATTTAGGGTCCGTGCTTGGATTTGGACAGCATGTCAGGCACGCTGTGTGTCCTGGTCGCGTGTTATTATGTTGGAAGTCATTATTATGTTATAGGCGCTATTATGTAATCTTAATTAGAGTTAGCGTCATTAGGAGTTTTCGGTTGGACACGAATCAACCAACTTACATCAGACTCAACGAACTTACCAGGCATTCTGTGATATAGATTACAGGCGTGCTTTTAGTTCAGAGTCTACCGTGAGTACATTTAATAACAGTAAATAGAACGCACAAATAGCTATTTGCGCTGGTACCTCGACTACCATCTTTTAAATTTTACAATCGATAAAATGTCTCCATCCACGACTCGTGCGACATCTGCAAAGGGTTCTTCAGAGACCCAAGCTTTACCTGAACCATCACTGTCGGAAATACTGGCAGAAATAAAAAATATTAGTTTGCAGCAATCGGCTCTGAGCAAAAGAATGGACAATTTGGAATCAGTAGTTAATTCGTTCAAAACTACTCCGACGGAATCATCTTCAGATTCGCAAATCAGCGAGAATGTGAACAAAGATAAGGATGAACCTTCCAAATCAGACTTGAATTTGGATAACGAAATGAAGAGAGGCCCTCTCTCAATTCCAGGTTTGCAGTCGACTTGGAATCCAGCAAGAGGTCCGTTCAGAGCTCCAAAGCGTTCCCCAGGTCCACGAAATGAGTCAAACTTGTTATGCTTATCCGACCCAAATTTAGATAGGGAGGATCGTAAGACTTGGCCGCTGCACAACAGTAACAGTGTATATATACAGTGGCTATGGAAGTACTGGTGCGAACTCGTCGCGGAATCTGATTTGGATGAGTCTACAATGGACGTCAGAAATAGCAACAAACCATTTCATCCTGGTTTAAAACCACTCACAAGAACAAGCGACGTCGAAAACCTCTTGCACCTGCAAGAAATTCAGTCGGCGCTGATACAAGAGGGTACATATTACCATTTATGGCCCCAGAGAGTGTGTCACCTGTTTCAGGGTGATTTCAGGCAAGTCAACTCGTTCTGTAAAACCCATCGACCGACCTGGCCAATGACGGTTGAAGCGATTCTACAGATCCTCTCGTTATCAAATAAGTTGCGAAGTCCTGTTGACGCTTTCATCGCTTTCAGAACTGGCCCATTACAGAAAGAGTCCACTGCTCAATTCCTGAGGCGTTTTGAACAAGCGTTCCTTCGAATTCCGACCAGGGAACGATGCGATAGAGAAGTGGAATATACGATTGAATACACTTTACAAAGTCATGCTGGTATGGTCTGGAATACTCTGGTCCAGCAAAATGATGCGTTTCCCCTACACAACGCTTTGTCAATTGCGTGGACCATTGCTGAAAAATACCAGAACTGGATGGCACAATTGTCTTCACGTCCTCTCGATCGAGAGCCTCTTCCAGTGTTTCAAGATCCTCTCCGAGTGGAAAATGATAATTCACATTTCTCGCCATCACCTGTTTTCAATGATCCGATAGCCTCAGTCAACGCAGCAACACCCCAAACAGTGTGTTACAACTGTGGGAAATTAGGTCATTTCAGTACTGATTGCAAAAGTATTCGAAAGACGGAGAAATACAATCTAAAATCTCCAGCAAACGAGGTTTTTGGTACATTTAGGGCTCGAATTGGCCAACAAGGGAGAGACCATCAACAAAAACAACCAACTATTAATTCCAATAGGATTAATAATCCATACAATAAATCTCCAATGTCTAACAAAAGGCCCCCCCTCCACCACCTCGTCGGTCAAATCATTCCGTTTCTGCATACGCAAATAAATCGGTCCATTTCAAAAACGAAGATTACGAACTCTGGGACTCGGATGAATTTGAAGATTGGGAAACAGTCCCAACTATATCTAATGAGCTTGATGAATCAGCCGATACTAGCAATTGTAACGATAATGAGAACCCTGAATAGGGCATTGGCTGCGGCGCTTTCAATATTGACGCCGTGAGCCTGGATAATCCAACCGTCCTTACTGACGATGAAAATATGTTTCATTCTAAACAAAATATACACCTTAATTCTAAACAATTTCCTTCTATTTCGACATACATTTCTAGGCAAGGCGCTACGGATCATCATCGATTTTTTCCATGTCATATAAACGGAGTTGAAAGTTTTGCATTTCTTGATAGTGGTACTACTAGTTGCTATATTGTTTCTTCTATTGCTTCCACTCTTTCTTCTAATAATTTAATTTTGTCAAAATCGCCAGTACAGCTACAAGTAGTCGCAAAGAAACTAGGACCCGTGGTTAATTACGACTGCACCGTTTCAGTTGATTTTGGACACGTAAATTCATTAAAGCTAGCCTGTGGGGTAGTGCCAGATGGAACATTTCCCGCACCTTTAACGATAGGAAGATCAATTCTACACGAATTGGGAATTCTCTACGTCCCTGGCACTGACTGTGTCAAACTAACCAAATTTCCTGACGCTCCGTTGCTTACACCAATTTCGAAAAAAGAATCCGATGCTAGGAAAGTCACAGCCTGGACAACGACAAATGTTCCTACTGCTTTCAACGTATTAAATAACCCAACTGAACTCCCAACTGAATAAAGCATCCGTCCACCTCCACCCATCTCCATGGCTGAGCATAAGGAAATCGACAATAGCATACTGCTTCTCAAATCGAAATTCCGAGCGTTATTTGATGCAACACAAGTTGCAGGTAGCTCTACGCGTGCAACAGGGGTTAAGCACGACATAATCCTAGACACCAATGTCAATTTAAAATCCGCTCCGGGACGTTACTCGCCCCAAGACACTCGTGTACTAGAAGATTTCGTTCGTGCAGGAATACAAGAAGGAGTGTTGTACCGTGGTCAAAGCCCATTCTCAAGTCGTGCAATACTTGTCCCCAAAGACGGTAAGCCAAAGGGACGAATGGTAATAGACTTTCGACAAGTCAATTCTCATACAGAAAAGTCAGCTTACCCACTGCCTGTGGTACAAGACGAAATAAGGAAAGCTTCAGGTCATAAATTTTACATTAAACTTGACCTCAAGTCAGGATTCTATCAAATAGAACTCACTGATAGGGCACAAAAAATTTGTTCCTTCGTCACACCTCAGGGGCAGTATCTGTTCAAGGTTATGCCCTTTGGATTGACCAACGCTCCTGCTACTTTTCAGAAAGCAATGGATGAATGCCTTCAGCCAGTCCGAGATATAACGGCCAATATGATAGACGATGTGATAACATGGGGTAATACCGTAAAAGCTGCGACCGACAACGCTACTCGGATAATGGAACAGTTGCAATCAGGTGGCTATAAGCTAAACCCGCGAAAATGCGCTTGGTTTGTCACGCAGACAGGATTTTTGGGACATATTATTGACAGACACGGCATTCAAGTAGATACTTCAAAGATCCAGGTAATTCTCGAGAGACGCATGCCACGAACTGTTACGGAAGTTCGGGCTTTTCTTAATTCATGTAATTACTTTCGTGATTACATCAAGCATTTCAGCAAATTAGCTGGGCCTCTCTATAGTCTCACGTCTTTGGAAGGCAAAAATGTACCTGTTACATTATGTGCCGAGCAAATCGAAGCCTGGAAAGCTACACGTAATGCTCTCATTACCACACCAATTTTGAAACCCATGGACCCCCATTTACCAGTGGTTCTCGATGTCGATGCATCCGACAAATATACTGGTGGTGTTCTCCTCCAACCCGAAGATCCTTTCTCGCCATTCATTCGTTTAAGAATTTTACAGCCTACTATGGATGGTGCACATTTGCATCCTGTGGCTTATACGAGTCGCAAACTCAACCCTACGCAGCAGCGATATTCTTCACAAGAACGCGAAGCCCTGGGAATTGTTCAAGCTCTTCAAACTTGGCAAGATTGGATTGAAGGTTGTGAAATTATAATAAGGACCGACCACGAAAGTTTGGCAGGGATTCGAAAAAAGACCAATTTACCTCGGCGAATGCAACGATTTGTAGACGTTATTGAACATTTCGATCCAACAATTGTTTACAAAAAGGGTAAATCAAACCATCTTGCAGATTGGCTTTCACGACCACCAATCAAAACGACCTCATTCCCAATCGCAAGATACGACCCGGTCCATAACAATTCAGAAAATTCGACATCTAATACGCTACCGGATGCTGAAAGACTGACCTGGATAGATTTGCAATCGATTGCTGAGTTTTTACAGCATCGTGTGACTCTTCCGGAAAATCTTCCTGAACCCTGGGTTAATCTAAATTTCGCATCTCACAATGGTTCAACATACCGAGTGATTGACAACAAATTTTTAATAATCCACCACTACGGCAAGCTTGTGTCAGCTTTGGTTAAGTTGCATGAGCAAAGTGCACACTGCTCGATAGGATCTTTAATTAGAGAGTCAAGGAATCATCTCTGGCATCCAGATATTGTTTTAGCCGCGCAGGAAGCGTTTAAGACCTGTTCCAGATGTCAACTTATGACGCAACCAATTGATATACACAAGCAGGATAATCTACGCCCAGTGCAAGCCCCAGTACCTTTCACAAGGTGGGGGATGGATCATACCGGTCCGGTGCGCCATAACGGTCAATCTGCTTACCTATGTACCTCTATCGATCACGCAACTTCGTATGCGATGGCACTGCTGACGCAATCACCAAACACTGCCTCTTGTTTAGAACTAAGCCGACAAATTCATTCACTGTTTGGCATCAAGCAATTAATAACTGACAATGGCCAAGCATTTGTGAGCAAAGAAATGTCGTCGTTTTGTAAGGAAAGGTCTATTGAACAGTCTGTAACCAAACCATACCGCCCACAGACAAACGGCAAAGTAGAACGATTCAACGGCATCATTAAGACTATTTTCTATGCCATATCCGCTATTAACCCGTCTCGTGGTATCCAGTGGATCCTAGATCAGTCACTCAGCACGTATAATCGCCGTCCTAACTCAACTGGATATTGTCCTATTTTTCTTGCTCTAGGAGTCCCGCACGAATATTCCCCAAGCCCTTATGTGCGAGAATTAACTCCTGCTGAGGAAACTGCTTTCGCTACCGATCTCGTTAAACTGTATAATCCTAGGGTACAAGATGCGCGCCTAAATGTCGCAACGGGAAAAGCAGCAAGGGACGAAATTCGTACATACCTACAGGAAAAGAAAGCTCGACTTAGAGTGTTTGGAAAGGGTGATTGGGTTTTGCGGCAAAGGAAAAGAGATCACAAGGGTGAACCATTCTATGACGGACCCTTTATCATTGCGGATGCCTCTCCACACAATGGTTATGTTCTGCGCACTCCGGGAGGATTTACTCTGCGAAACGAGTATCACGGTCAGCAGCTATTCCCAGCTTACGTTAGAGATGGACATCCTGTAAGATCTCTTTGGTACGGCAGTAAAACTCTGTTTGAAAAGGATAGACGTAGAATTTCGGATGCACTATCACAATGGAACCAGGTTGACGATGACGGAGTCTAAAAGGGGGGATGGTGTGTGTCCTGGTCGCGTGTTATTATGTTGGAAGTCATTATTATGTTATAGGCGCTATTATGTAATCTTAATTAGAGTTAGCGTCATTAGGAGTTTTCGGTTGGACACGAATCAACCAACTTACATCAGACTCAACGAACTTACCAGGCATTCTGTGATATAGATTACAGGCGTGCTTTTAGTTCAGAGTCTACCGTGAGTACATTTAATAACTGTAAATAGAACGCACAACGCCATGACCTGATACCTAATTGTCCAGGTACCCACTTTCCTGGACCTGCCCCTGCCCTGCTCCCTACAAGTGGGTAGCAGAGATATATCTATACAGGAAAAGAACCACTAAATTAATTCAAAGACATCTAGTCATAACGTACGACCAGAGTCTTGTGCATGCGAGCCGACTCTTTGAATCCAGGGACACCCGCACTCGACATGTCGCTTGCGCTGGAAACCTAGACCTAGTGTTTTTGAGGACTAAGATTCCTAGGTGTGACCATGGAGATAAACCCCATTCATTCCATAGGAACCCGTTAGCCTAGATGTGCGACATTGGACACCGTCGCGTTCTATTTTCGTTGGATCGAGTGCACCACGCTCCCGGGCTGGTTGACGCTAAATGGCCGGGAGTACAAAGTCATCAAAGCTTGATGAATGTGTGCTCAAGAATAGGCTCAGTTATGAGGGTAATATGAGATGACAAGACAATACACATATCTAAGTCTTGCTGAGGAGATATATCGATATAAGACACAGGCCCAAGTCGAAGTCCTGATGGAAATGTACACATTGCTCCTTGAGATACTTCTCGAGACCCTTGAATATTTCTCGCCATCTACAAATACTGCCGTTACATATGTTTGTTTACATAACCCAGTCCACCCCTTTTTGGAACTGTCCGCCAAAGAGTTGTTTTAAACACTCTCACTATCCCAAAATACCTGAATCATCCAGCTTTTCTTGGAAAGCTAACAGTTTTCAAGGTGTCTCTCTGGCAGGTATAGATGGCTGAGAAGAGGGCAAATGTGCCAGTGGAAAGCCAAACGAGTGGTGCTGGCGAAAATATCTTACTAAAAGGAGTGGGTGTTAGAGGATTAATAACGCTGGAAGTCTTGAACTCCTGCTTTGTGAACTAACCCCTCCGCTAACTCAGCTTCGAGGAACCATGTCATTTTTAGACTCATAAAAATATCACTGAAAGGTGTCGAGTATTGATCCTCGACCACTGAGGCGAGGGTGACAGCCTGCACCTAATTTTGGACTTGCTATCGGGGTAGATTCAGACTCAAGCTGGCACCATGGTAGTCCAGAGTTTGACAGCATATTTGACGGTCCCTAGCCTTGGTCAAGTTTTGCGACTGGTGATTTCCATTTGATGTAAGGCCAGTGGACAGCATCTCATGGCCCACATCGAGCCAGGAATAAACATGTTTTTTGAGGGCAAATCGAGCGTTCAATATGCCTATGTTTTATCTATTGATTTTGATAAGATTTAACGCCGTGCCCGCGCACAGCACCTGATCTTTTCACGTACCAGTTAGCCCAGTCTATATAAAACTACCCGGCGTGCTAGCGTCTACATAGACCCAACATAGCAAATGAAAACCAGCATCTTATTATCCTGCGCTCGAAGTTTGAATTTAGATGAATATCGGCCTTCCGTTGTCTCTCATGATTTACATTTGTTATTCAACGGAGGGTACAAAGAAAAGAAATAAAATTGGTAAGGAGGGAAAAAATCACGAGCTTGGGAAATGAAGATAGATTGGCTATGAAAGGAGAAAGAGTAACTACAGCGAGATCTATATACATGAGGTGTAGGTGTTTGCTGAGTAATGCCGAGACTAGATTGGCATTTATATCACGTGCAGGTGATTCATGTTCAAGCACCTGTCCTACATAGTCATAGACTCAGACAGCATAATAAAATGAAATAATAATAATAATAATAATAATAATAATAATAATAATAATAATAATAATAATAATAATAATAATAATAATAATAATAATAATAATAATAATAATAATAATAATAATAATAATAATAATAATAATAATAATAATAATAATAATAATAATAATAATAATAATAATAATAATAATAATAATAATAATAATAATAATAATAATAATAATAATAATAATAATAATAATAATAATAATAATAATAATAATAATAATAATAATAATAATAATAATAATAATAATAATAATAATAATAATAATAATAATAATAATAATAATAATAATAATAATAATAATAATAATAATAATAATAATAATAATAATAATAAATAGAAAAACATCATTTTTGCCAGAAAGCTGCGCAGCGTTCCACGCTGCCCGTATCATCAATTTGACATCGTGATTATCATTTTTACATCTTTATTACCCTCCTCTCATCTTTTCGCTTTCCGTGCTCCAACATGGCGGGTGTGGGTGCTGGTGTGGGTAAATCCAGCGGATTCGACGCGTCGCAAAATGCGACAATGGCACAATCAAACAACGGCAGCGGAGCGCAGACAGCTCCAAAGGATAGAAACCTTGAAATCCTGGGGAAACTATTGAAACAGGTTAGATTAATCGTTATGGGAGAGATGGATGAGGACGACCTACCCTCAATGGAGGACGTGAACGAGGCCATCAAGGCCTTCAACGCACACAAAAGGGCCTGGACGGAAATGACCATGAAGAAGTCTCCTATCGAGGAGAGGATGATGGCGCTCGAGGAGGTTGTCAAAAAGAGCCTCGCGGATCCTGCTCGAAAAGCTGCACCAGCAGTGGTTTCGGGCGCGCCGACACAAAGGAGCTACGCGTCGGTCGTAGCTCCACAAATGGCGAAAACGGCGGTCAGAATAAGAATCGATGGCGCACAAAACCTGCAGCCACAAGAGCTGCTGTCAAAGGCACAACAACACATCGAAGGCGCATTTGCAATTCGACAGATGCGCAGCAACGACACCGAGGTGTTCGTCCAGTCGGCGTCCCAGAGAGACGCGGCGCTTAATATGCGACAACCAACGGATTTTAAAATTTTGCGGCAAGACTTTCCTGTTGAGGTTTCCGGAGTCCCACTGCGGATAAGAATTGAGGGTGGCAGAGATGCCAACAACTACGCCATCATCAGGGAGATTGAGACGGCGACCAAGGCACGTATTCCAGGCCTGGTAATTAGCAGAATACGATGGCTACATGATGGAAAGGAACATCAGCGATCGAAGAAAAACGGTCGCAATCGCGGTTCAATTGTGGTCAGCCTCCCATCGGAGGCAATGCAAACGGAGGTAGTGCGACAGGGCCTTGTCATTAACGCCATGCTCTTCACCGCGCAGGTATGGTCGCCACGGGCTCAGCCAAAGCAGTGTTACAACTGCAGCCAATGGGGACACACGCAGGCGTCGTGTGGAAAGGCAGCCAGGTGCGGTGAGTGCGCCGGCGCTCACCAAACTCGGGACTGTCCGAGGAAAAGGGTTTCTTGTGCCAACTGCGGCAAGGAACATCGTTCGTGGCAAAAAGCAGCGTGTCGGACCTACCAGGTTTACAAGGGTAGTGTGGAGAAAGCTCGGATGGAGCTGTTGTCAAGAACGGCGGAAATATGGAACGAAAAACCTACGGTGGCGCCAATGCGAACAGTCGGAACGACTGATGATCAGGGATTTACTTTGGTCACCAGTAAAAAGGCTGAAGTACTCAAAAGAGGGCCAGGACGACCGCGTAAGGTAGTCGAAGCACCAGTGGCACCAACAATCCCCGCCACAACAGCACCATCATCGGGGCCAACTCTTCGAACACTTCGAAGACCAACGCCGAGTGAGGAGGTGCCTTCTCTTTTCAATTTCTCATAACGTTAGTCTGATCGAAGGGGGAGTTAACGAATTCTGGGGAAAGTTTATAAAATTGCGGTTGAAAGGAACGTCCTCAGCATTAAGCCGGGTCGGTTCAAAGTGGCAGGACATCGGGTTTTGTTTGTTGAAAGCTTTTTCCCTTACCAAAGCGGCTTACCGTCTTCATGGTTCTGTATATAGATACCGCATAGGACGTTAAACTAGATCAATGAATGAATGAATGAATAATAATAATAATAATAATAATAATAATAATAATAATAATAATAATAATAATAATAATAATAATAATAATAATAATAATAATAATAATAATAATAATAATAATAATAATAATAATAATAATAATAATAATAATAATAATAATAATAATAATAATAATAATAATAATAATAATAATAATAATAATAATAATAATAATAATAATAATAATAATAATAATAATAATAATAATAATAATAATAATAATAATAATAATAATAATAATAATAATAATAATAATAATAATAATAATAATAATAATAATAATAATAATAATAATAATAATAATAATAATAATAACGCAGTGGAACTTATTACAGAACAAGTACACTCAATATGGGGAAAGAATAAAAGGAGAGTCGCTTCTCTACTCAGCCTAGACATATCCGGGGCTTTCGATAATGTGTCTCACGAGAGACTTATACACAATATGAGGGCTAAAGGTATACCAAAATGGACGACGCTTTTCATTGAATCGTTTCTAGAGGATAGAACTACGTCGATGAACCTTGGTTCGTTCAAAGGAGAACAGTTTCCGACAAGTACTGGGATTCCCCAAGGCTCTTCTCTTTCGCCAATTCTCTTCCTGTTCTTCGTCAGCACGCTTCTTCCCGAACTTCAATCGCCGTCATCGACGGCTGTAGGATTCGTGGATGATACTAACATACTGACTTGGTCAAATTCTACAGAAGAAAATTGCCGAAATCTCGAAAGGCTCCATGGGATTTGTGAAAAGTGGGCTGACCGACATGGTGTCAAATTTGCTCCGGAGAAGTACCAGTTAATGCACTTCTCAAGAGCTCGAAAGAAGCACAACATGCAGGCCACAGTCCGAATCCAAGGCCATATCGCCCATCCGCAACCTTCTCTTCGTGTCCTAGGCATCCACCTCGACCCGAAACTTAACTGGGGTGCTCATGTCAAAAGCATACAGCTCAAAGTCGAACCACAAATCCAAGCCCTAGGTAGATTGGCACAATCAACCTGGGGTGCAACGTTCCACAAAGCAAAACTTGTGTACAATGCAGTGGTGAGACCAGCTATCACCTACGGAGCCCCCATTTGGGCTGAGCCCGGAATAGCCGGCAAAATTCCCGAAAGAGTGATAAAGCCACTTCGAAGTATCCAAAGAAGGTGCCTCAAGATCGTCACGGGAGCGTACAACTCGACCAGCAGCAAGGTACTTGAGCATGAAACCTCTACCTTGCCGATGGAAATCTATCTAAAACAAAGGAGGGTCCAACACGCCGGACTATCAAAAAGCCTACCTGTTCAAGATACTATATTGTCAGCATGCAGGAAGATAAAGCAACCCCGAGCTGGAAGGCAAGACGCACGAGCTGTTACGAGGACCTTGGATATTGCGGAGTGGGGTCAAACATGTGAGAATATAGAGACGAAAGTGGGACAGAAAGCGGCTGGGAAGGTTGCAGCTTTTAGAGAATGGGAACGATTCTGGACGAGACTAACAGCCAGGCAAACTACTAACCACCACGCCACAGCAGATCCCAAAATCTGGAACGCAGTAAACCTTTTTACAGATGAAAAGACGGGAAAGACAGGAATGAGCCAAAGAGGAACACCTTCTAGTATCCATAAACACCTTAACAGGGCCCAGAGCAGCATAGCTATACAGATAAGAAGCGAACACATTGGGTTCAATTCCTATCTGCACAGAAGAAAAGTTCCGGGAGTAGACAGTTCACGATGCCAATGTGGATATCCGTCCCAAAATGTGAAGCATATGGTCATGGCCTGCACCAGCTGGGCCAAAGGAAGAGGAGAAATACTGAGAAAGGCAGAGAACCGGTCATTTGAGGCCATGATGAACAATCCCACAGATATTGCAAGGATAACTAGATGGATCCAGCAGGAAGGAAGGCTAGAGCAGTTTCGACTGACGCTTGAAGTCGAAGCCATGATGAGTGACAGAGAGGGCAGTAGGGGAGAGGTGATCTCCTGCCATAAATAAGGGAGTGGACGGTATCCACACTGGATAAAACAGTATTAGTGCACTTCGCGAAGGTAACACAAACTTAAAGTGTATATAAATTGAGAAGTTGAGGGGGTTTTTACCATAAAGGTTTCCTCCTATATAAATATTAGAGTTCGTAGACACCTGCATGGGCCATAAGGCGCCAAATCGGGCTAAATGAAATCAAATTCAAAATAATAATAATAATAATAATAATAATAATAATAATAATAATAATAATAATAATAATAATAATAATAATAATAATAATAATAATAATAATAATAATAATAATAATAATAATAATAATAATAATAATAATAATAATAATAATAATAATATAATAATAATAATAATAATAATATAATAATAATAATAATAATAATAATAATAATAATAATAATAATAATAATAATAATAATAATAATAATAATAATAATAATAATAATAATAATAATAATAATAATAATAATAATAATAATAATAATAATAATAATAATAATAATAATAATAATAATAATAATAATAATAATAATAATAATAATAATAATAAGAAAAAACATCATCATTTGGTCAAAAGCGGCACCACGTTCCACGAACGTTATATCATCGTTTTTATTATTGCATTCTTCTTAATCAATCTCACTTACCTGATTCCCCGAATTTTTTTCGTTGCGCTTCGGCATGGCGAGATGGGGACCCAGAAAGGTGGATTTCGCGGCGGAAAAAATTTTCACGGCACCTCAACCACCACCAACGGACAGCGGAACGGCCGCAATTACGGCTGTAGAGTCTCTCGCAAGCTCTACAGGCGTTAACATGGAGACATTAATGACAGTAGGGTTATTTTTAAACAAGGTCAGAGACAGACTGGTTATCGCAGGCACTGACAAATCTGCGACGCCGATGGTCGAAGTAGGTGAGGCACTCGATGCCTTCAAAGCCCACGCTACGATGTTAAAATCGAAGCTGAAGGCTTCACGAATGGAAGAAAGGATGCTGGCCTTAGAGAAGGCAGTCAAGAAGAATCTCGAGGAGCCGTCGCACAAGACGGCTGCTTCGGCAGTACAAGGGATGGGAGGGCGACCCACATACGCCTCAATCGTCGCGCCGCCAGCGACTAAAGCGGCTGTACGAATAAGAATTCAAGGAGCAGAAAACATGGAGCCGGCAGCGCTCCTAGACAAGGCGAAAATACACATTGAGGGGGCATACGCAGTAAGGAAGCTGCGGAGCAACGATACGGAGGTGTTTGTGCAGTCGGTCTCCCAGAGAGACGCTGCCTTGAGTATGGCGCAGCCAAAGGAGTTCTGCGTCTTGAAGCAGGATTACCCTGTTGAGATATTAGGGATCCCATTGGGGACATTTATAAGAGGAGGTAAAAATCCAAATAACGGCGAGTTAATAAACCAAGTTGAGGCGGAAACAAAAGTTCGGATACCCGACTTAAAAATCAACAGGGTGAGATGGCTTTTTGACGGAAAGGAGCACCGATGGATGGGAGCTAACGGCCATTCTCGAGGGTCAATCGTCGCGAGTCTGCCGACAGAGGCACTTCAACGCGAAGTGATAAGAAACGGCATTGTATACAACTCAATGCTGTACACGGCCCAGCTCTGGTCACCCCGAGCGCAAATCAAGCAGTGCTTCAACTGCTGTCAATGGGGGCATACCCAAGCCTCGTGCAATAGGGTAAGGAGATGTGGTGAGTGCGCGGGCACTCATCAGACCAGGGACTGTCCGAGGAAGTCGGTTCTTTGCTGCAACTGCGGCAAGGACCATAAATCGTGGCAGAAAGGGGCGTGTCAAAACTTCGCGTCATACAAGGCCAGCGTGCAACGGGCACGGTATGAACTTATGGAGAGAACGGCGGAATACAGAAAAGGGGAATCATTAACAATGGCATCTACTACAACAACAGCGGCAAAACCTACAGACGACCAAGGGTTCACACTCGTGTCCCACCAAAAGCCGGAGGTATTAAAGAGGGGGCCAGGACGCCCGCGCAAACAGCTCCTGGTCAATCAACCACCACAATTATTTGGACCATCGGGGTCAAACTCAAGACCAAAGTCAACACTTTTTAGCACGCGAGGGCAGGGAAAGGATGGCGAGGTCGAGTATAATTTTAGCTAGTCCTGTCTCGGACTGATGGCCAATCGCACTTCCTGTAGGTAACGAAGGACTACAGATACAAAAATTTTAAAGGGGGAGGGGGTTTTTATCGTCATGGTTTCCCCCTCATGTAAATACATAGATAGTTTCATAGCCACCTGCATGGGCCCATAGGGCGCCAAATCGGGATAAATGAAATCAAATTCAAATAATAATAATAATAATAATAATAATAATAATAATAATAATAATAATAATAATAATAATAATAATAATAATAATAATAATAATAATAATAATAATAATAATAATAATAATAATAATAATAATAATATACATTTTTTTCACGAAAAGCGGCACAACGTTCCACGAACGTTATTTCATCGTTATTATTATTGCATCCTTCTTAATCAATCCCACTTACCTGATTCCCCGAATTTTTTTCGTTGCGCTTCGGCATGGCGAGATGGGGACCCAGAAAGGTGGATTTCGCGGCTGAAAAAATTTTCACGGCACCTCAACCACCACCAACGGACAGCGGAACGGCCGCAATTACGGCTGTAGAGTCGCTCGCAAGCTCTACAGGCGTTAACATGGAGACATTAATGACAGTAGGGTTATTTTTAAACAAGGTCAGAGACAGACTGGTTATCGCAGGCACTGACAAATCTGCGACGCCGATGGTCGAAGTAGGTGAGGCACTCGATGCCTTCAAAGCCCACGCTACGATGTTGAAATCGAAGCTGAAGGCTTCACGAATGGAAGAAAGGATGCTGGCCTTAGAGAAGGCAGTCAAGAAGAATCTCGAGGAGCCGTCGCAAAAGACGGCTGCTTCGGCAGTACAAGGGATGGGAGGGCGACCCACATACGCCTCTATCGTCGCGCCGCCAGCGACTAAAGCGGCTGTACGAATACGAATTCAAGGAGCAGAAAATATGGAGCCGGCAGCGCTCCTAGACAAGGCGAAAATACACATTGAGGGGGCATACGCAGTAAGGAAGCTGCGGAGCAACGATACGGAGGTGTTTGTGCAGTCGGTCTCCCAGAGAGACGCTGCCTTGAGTATGGCGCAGCCAAAGGAGTTCTGCGTCTTGAAGCAGGATTACCCTGTTGAGATATTAGGGATCCCATTGGGGACATTTATAAGAGGAGGTAAAAATCCAAATAACGGCGAGTTTATAAACCAAGTTGAGGCGGAAACAAAAGTTCGGATACCCGAATTAAAAATCAACAGGGTGAGATGGCTTTTTGACGGAAAGGAGCACCGATGGATGGGAGCTAACGGCCATACTCGAGGGTCAATCGTCGCGAGTCTGCCGACAGAGGCACTTCAACGCGAAGTGATAAGAAACGGCATTGTATACAACTCAATGCTGTACACGGCCCAGCTCTGGTCACCCCGAGCGCAAATCAAGCAGTGCTTCAACTGCTGTCAATGGGGGCATACCCAAGCCTCGTGCAATAGGGTAAGGAGATGTGGTGAGTGCGCGGGCACTCATCAGACCAGGGACTGTCCGAGGAAGTCGGTTCTTTGCTGCAATTGCGGCAAGGACCATAAATCGTGGCAGAAGGGGGCGTGTCAAAACTTCGCGTCATACAAGGCCAGCGTGCAACGGGCACGGTATGAACTAATGGAGAGAACGGCGGAATACAGAAAAGGGGAATCATTAACAATGGCATCTACTACAACAACAGCGGCAAAACCTACAGAC
This sequence comes from Blumeria graminis f. sp. triticale, assembly GCA_905067625.1. Classification (NCBI taxonomy): domain Eukaryota; kingdom Fungi; phylum Ascomycota; class Leotiomycetes; order Helotiales; family Erysiphaceae; genus Blumeria; species Blumeria graminis. The sequence continues at coordinate 12,959,619 of LR898472.1, read as the reverse complement.
GACCAAGGGTTCACACTGGTGTCCCACCAAAAGCCGGAGGTATTAAAGAGGGGGCCAGGACGCCCGCGCAAACAGCTCCTGGTCAATCAACCACCACAATTATTTGGACCATCGGGGTCAAACTCAAGACCAAAGTCAACACTTTTTAGCACGCGAGGGCAGGGAAAGGATGGCGAGGTCGAGTATAATTTTAGCTAGTCCTGTCTCGGACTGATGGCCAATCGCACTTCCTGTAGGTAACAAAGGACTACAGATACAAAAATTTTAAAGGGGGAGGGGGTTTTTATCGTAATGGTTTCCCCCTCATGTAAATATATAGTTTTAGGTTTATAGTCACCTGCATGGGCCTTAAGGCGCCAAATCAGGACAATGAAATCAAATTCAAAATAATAATAATAATAATAATAATAATAATAATAATAATAATAATAATAATAATAATAATAATAATAATAATAATAATAATAATAATAATAATAATAATAATAATAATAATAATAATAATAATAATAATAATAATAATAATAATAATCGGTTGAAAGGAACGTCCTCAGCATAAAGCCGGGTCGGTTCAAAGTGGCAGGACATCGGGTTTTGTTTGTTGAAAGCTTTTTCCCTTACCAAAGCGGCTTACCGTCTTCATGGTTCTGTATATAGATACCGCATAGGACGTTAAACTAGATCAATGAATGAGTGAATAATAATAATAATAATAATAATAATAATAATAATAATAATAATAATAATAATAATAATAATAATAATAATAATAATAATAATAATAATAATAATAATAATAATAATAATAATAATAATAATAATAATAATAATAATAATAATAATAATAATAATAATAATAATAATAATAATAATAATAATAATAATAATAATAATAATAGCACCTTAACAGGGCCCAGAGCAGCATAGCTATACAGATAAGAAGCGAACACATTGGGTTCAATTCCTATCTGCACAGAAGAAAAGTTCCGGGAGTAGACAGTTCACGATGCCAATGTGGATATCCGTCCCAAAATGTGAAGCATATGGTCATGGCCTGCACCAGCTGGGCCAAAGGAAGAGGAGAAATACTGAGAAAGGCAGAGAACCGGTCATTTGAGGCCATGATGAACAATCCCACAGATATTGCAAGGATAACTAGATGGATCCAGCAGGAAGGAAGGCTAGAGCAGTTTCGACTGACGCTTGAAGTCGAAGCCATGATGAGTGACAGAGAGGGCAGTAGGGGAGAGGTGATCTCCTGCCATAAATAAGGGAGTGGACGGTATCCACACTGGATAAAACAGTATTAGTGCACTTCGCGAAGGTAACACAAACTTAAAGTGTATATAAATTGAGAAGTTGAGGGGGTTTTTACCATAAAGGTTTCCTCCTATATAAATATTAGAGTTCGTAGACACCTGCATGGGCCATAAGGCGCCAAATCGGGCTAAATGAAATCAAATTCAAAATTCAAATAATAATAATAATAATAATAATAATAATAATAATAATAATAATAATAATAATAATAATAATAATAATAATAATAATAATAATAATAATAATAATAATAATAATAATAGAAAAAAAAACATCATTTTTCACGAAAAGCGGCACAACGTTCCACGAACGTTACTTCATCGTTATTATTATTGCATCCTTCTTAATCAATCCCACTTACCTGATTCCCCGAATTTTTTTCGTTGCGCTTCGGCATGGCGAGATGGGGACCCAGAAAGGTGGATTTCGCGGCTGAAAAAATTTTCACGGCACCTCAACCACCACCAACGGACAGCGGAACGGCCGCAATTACGGCTGTAGAGTCGCTCGCAAGCTCTACAGGCGTTAACATGGAGACATTAATGACAGTAGGGTTATTTTTAAATAAGGTCAGAGACAGACTGGTTATCGCAGGCACTGACAAATCTGCGACGCCGATGGTCGAAGTAGGTGAGGCACTCGATGCCTTCAAAGCCCACGCTACGATGTTGAAATCGAAGCTGAAGGCTTCACGAATGGAAGAAAGGATGCTGGCCTTAGAGAAGGCAGTCAAGAAGAATCTCGAGGAGCCGTCGCACAAGACGGCTGCTTCGGCAGTACAAGGGATGGGAGGGCGACCCACATACGCCTCAATCGTCGCGCCGCCAGCGACTAAAGCGGCTGTACGAATACGAATTCAAGGAGCAGAAAATATGGAGCCGGCAGCGCTCCTAGACAAGGCGAAAATACACATTGAGGGGGCATACGCAGTAAGGAAGCTGCGGAGCAACGATACGGAGGTGTTTGTGCAGTCGGTCTCTCAGCGAGACGCTGCCTTGAGTATGGCGCAGCCAAAGGAGTTCTGCGTCCTGAAGCAGGATTACCCTGTTGAGATATTAGGGATCCCATTGGGGACATTTATAAGAGGAGGTAAACATCCAAATAACGGCGAGTTTATAAACCAAGTTGAGGCGGAAACAAAAGTTCGGATACCCGAATTAAAAATCAACAGGGTGAGATGGCTTTTTGACGGAAAGGAGCACCGATGGATGGGAGCTAACGGCCATACTCGAGGGTCAATCGTCGCGAGTCTGCCGACAGAGGCACTTCAACGCGAAGTGATAAGAAACGGCATTGTATACAACTCAATGCTGTACACGGCCCAGCTCTGGTCACCCCGAGCGCAAATAAAGCAGTGCTTCAACTGCTGTCAATGGGGGCATACCCAAGCCTCGTGCAATAGGGTAAGGAGATGTGGTGAGTGCGCGGGCACTCATCAGACCAGGGACTGTCCGAGGAAGTCGGTTCTTTGCTGCAACTGCGGCAAGGACCATAAATCGTGGCAGAAGGGGGCGTGTCAAAACTTCGCGTCATACAAGGCCAGCGTGCAACGGGCACGGTATGAACTAATGGAGAGAACGGCGGAATACAGAAAAGGGGAATCATTAACAATGGCATCTACTACAACAACAGCGGCAAAACCTACAGACGACCAAGGGTTCACACTGGTGTCCCACCAAAAGTCGGAGGTATTAAAGAGGGGGCCAGGACGCCCGCGCAAACAGCTCCTGGTCAATCAACCACCACAATTATTTGGACCATCGGGGTCAAACTCAAGACCAAAGTCAACACTTTTTAGCACGCGAGGGCAGGGAAAGGATGGCGAGGTCGAGTATAATTTTAGCTAGTCCTGTCTCGGACTGATGGCCAATCGCACTTCCTGTAGGTAACGAAGGACTACAGATACAAAAATTTTAAAGGGGGAGGGGGTTTTTATCGTCATGGTTTCCCCCTCATGTAAATACATAGATAGTTTCATAGCCACCTGCATGGGCCCATAGGGCGCCAAATCGGGATAAATGAAATCAAATTCAAATAATAATAATAATAATAATAATAATAATAATAATAATAATAATAATAATAATAATAATAATAATAATAATAATAATAATAATAATAATAATAATAATAATAATAATAATAGGAAAAAACATCATTTTTCTCGAAAAGCGGCACAACGTTCCACGAACGTTATTTCATCGTAATTATTATTGCATTCATCTTAATCAATCCCTCTTACCTAATTCCTCGAATTTTTTTCGTTGCGCTTCGGCATGGCGAGTTGGGGAGCCAGTAGGGCGGAATTCGCGGCTGAAAATTTTTTCACGGCACCACCCAAACCAACAATGGGCAGCGGAACAGCCGCAATTACGGCTGTAGAGTCTCTCGCGACCTCTACAGGCGTTAACATGGATTATTTAAAGACAGTCGCTAAATATTTAAGTAAGGTCCGACGCGGACTTGTGAACGCAGGTTCATACATATCGTCGGCACCAATGGTGGAAATAGATGAGGCTCTCGACGCTTTCAAAGCCCACATTCAGATGTTACAATCGAAGATGTCGGCACAGCCAATGGAGGACAGGATGCTTGCCTTAGAGAAGGCTATTACGAAGAGTCTCGAGGAGCCGTCGCGCAAGGCGGTTCCTCAGTCGGCACAAATGATGGGAGGTCGACCTACCTATGCCTCAATCGTCGCACCGCCAGCGACCAAAGCAGCAGTAAGGATACGAGTTGAAGGGGCAGAAAACATGCAGCCGGCAGAGCTGCTGTACAAGGCAAAACAACATATCGAGGGGGCATATGCTGTAAGGAAGCTCAGGAGTAATGATACTGAGGTGTTTGTGCAGTCGGTCTCCCAACGAGACGCTGCCTTGAGGATGACGCAACCAAAGGAGTTCAGCGTTATAAAGCAGGATTATCCTGTTGAGATTTTAGGAGTCCCATTGGGGACAACAATACGAGGAGGAAAAGATGCCAACAACGGCACATTGATAAATCAAATAACGGAGGAAACAAAAGTTCGGATTCCAGATATAAAAATCAACAGGGTGAGGTGGCTTTACGACGGTAAAGAGCACCAATGGATGACAAGAAACAGTCGTACTCGAGGATCAGTGATCGCGAGCCTTCCGACAGAGGCACTTCAACGCGAAGTGACAAGAAACGGCATTGTCTTCAACTCAATGCTGTACACGGCCCAGCTCTGGTCACCCCGTGCGCAAGTCAAGCAGTGCTTCAACTGCAGCGAATGGGGGCATACCCAAGCCTCATGTACCAAGGCGAAAAGATGTGGTGAGTGTGCGGGCACTCATCAGACCAGAGACTGCCCGAGGAAGTCGGTGCTTTGCTGCAACTGCGGTAAAGCCCATAAATCGTGGCAGAAGGGGGCGTGTCAAAACTTCGCGTCATACAAGGCCAGCGTTCAAAGGGCCAGGTATGAACTCATGGAAAGAACGGCAAATTTAAGAAGAGAGGAAATTTCACCAGCGGCATCACAACTAACAACAGCGGCAAAAGAAATGAACGACCAGGGATTCACACTGGTGTCCCACCAAAAGCCAGAGGTGTTCAAGAGGGGGCCAGGACGCCCGCGCAAACAGCCCCTGGTTAATGCACCACCTCCACTATTTGCACCATCGGGGTCAAACTCAAGGCCACAGTCATCACTTTTCAGCACGCGAGGGCAGGGAAAGAATGGCGAGGTCGAATACAACTTTAGCTAGTCCAGTGTCGGGCTAAAGGCCAATTGCACTTCCTGTAGGTAACGAAGGACTACAGACATAAAAATTTTAAAGGGGGAGGGGGTTTTTATCGTAATGGTTTCCCCCTCATGTATATATATAGATAGTTTTCATAGCCACCTGCATGGGCCCATAGGGCGCCAAATCGGGATAATGAAATCAAATTCAAATAATAATAATAATAATAATGTTCAAGCACCTACACTGCCTTGCTCATTGCATGTATGGAGCCCTGAGGGCGTAATTGAAATTGGCTAAATCACTTTAAAACTTTATAGCTTTTATTACGTGACCAGCTATTAAATGCATTAACTCCCTCCGCTGAAGCAAGAGCCCAAGATATGGTGGGATTGAAGATCTGAGCCCTATAGAGCTGTGCCTGGTACTGCCCGAGGTGGCAATGGAAAAAGTGGTCGGGGGACTTTTCTTCTCCGCATGGACAGATAAGGATGGTGTTTACGTGACAAAACGTGGCTATCTGTAGTTGAAATGAAGAAGGGCACATGGTATTCACGTGACTCGATATGATTATATAAGCCGTGAAGTATACCAAGTTCACTTTACAACCTCCCCCTGTAGTTACATGCTCCGATCATCCATTAGATCATCTATCCCATACACGCACACCATTATACTTTTCCTGGTTTCTTATAACCCGTCAAATCGAGCAGCACTATGGCTGCGCACAATCAGCCGTCGTCCTCGGCGTCAATCGACCCAGGCGACTAACTACACCAGAGCCTTCTTGGGATTGCTGCTGCGATGGAGCAATCAGAGCGCGGACGAAAGCAGAGAATGAGCCTAGCTCAGGACTTTCTGCAAAATATCGACGCCTGGGCGAAATCCAAGGCAGGAATTGAAGGCAAGTTTCTAGTCGCGCCTTTCATCGAAAAAATATCACCTACAGTGATAGCGTTTGCAATAGGAAAGACCGATGCTACAGTCCCCAAAGGCAAGACCCCACACCCCGAAGTCACGGAGATAACAACCTCTGCGCCTAGGGCGACAAAAACAAGCGATAAATCGCACCACCAACTGCCCCAAAAGCCACAGGAGACTGCGAACACGTGGGTTACAGTAACTCGGAGAGAGGCTAAGCTCCCAGATCCACCCGCGTTCCCCATCCCTCGAAGGCCCACTACAGATGTAAAGTCTAATGCACAAAACCCCCCAAAAGAAGACAAACGTCTCTTTGTCAGATTGGGGCAAGAACATGGCTGGCGCAAATTGTCTCCAGTCACAATAAAGAAGATGATCTCTGAGAAAGCGAGAGTTGCAGCATCTGCAATCACGGCTATGCATCAGGTTCGATCAGGCCTAGCACTGGAGTGCGCATCAGACGGGCTTCGAGAAACAATACTGGGAGTTGCAGGAATATTTCAGCAAGAAATCATCTGCATCGAAGCAGCGTCGAATTGGACGTCAATGATAGTGCCACACGTACCACTATATATCAGAACACTCGAAGGCAGAATTTCGGTAACTAGCGAAATGGTTACAACGGAATGTCAAGCTAGATGTGGGGTCACACCAGTGCAGGTGCGACCGAACCCAGCTAGGCTCGGATAATATTCCACGAGCTGGATTATTCACTTCAAACAGAAACTGGCAAACTGTAAGTTCAGGCTCTTCGACGAAAGCGGACCTGCAATTTCGTTCGTTCTCCAACGCCCTATGGATCTGTGTCAGAGATGCTGGGGATTTCACAACATACGGTCTTGCACTAAAGGACAAGGGTGCGGAAGATGCAACGGAGTACACGAGACAAATGAATGTCAACTCGTGGTACCTAAATGTGCAAATTGCGCAGGTCCTCACGAATCGACCAACCTGAAATGTATGGCGCGACCTAGGCGCCAGAACGCAATATTCCACCCCCGCACACCAGCGGAATTAAGAGTTATTCTAGAACATGGACATCGTGACTTTCAGGCTGCACTAGCAGAGTCGGAGAAAAAGGGTAAGGCCCCAGAGGTCGTGTTCACCCCGGAAGACACGATGCAAAATTAATGAGTTGTACAATCACAACTCATAACCACACCGAACAACAACACGCCCTTCTATTTCACCTAGTGAACGTGGGAAAGGGCGGAGAGAATATGGATACCGCACTTCAGCAGACATGGGAGGCCGGAGCTCACATTGTCATTGTACAGGAACCATGGACAATGCAGACAAATGGAGAACTTATCGCAAAAAGTCACCCGAGCTTCAACAGTTACAAGCCGACGGGAGCAGCTGGGACCCGCCCGCGGGCAATCAGCTTCGCCCGTAAAGGTTTATCGGCAACGCAAATATTCCCTTCATGACAGGATCAAACCGGCGATTACTGCTTTGTGAAAGCCTGCGGGGTGACGTTTGTTAATGTATATCGTGCACCGGGACTTAATGATACCCTCGATCCTTTGCTTAGATGGCGCCCCTCAGGTCCTGCAATTGTAGGGGGGAACTTCAACGCCGTCTCAAGGCACTGGCAACCACAGGCTACTCGTCAGTACGGTAATGGTGACCAAATAATGGAATGGGCTACAGCTTAGGATATGCATTTACTTACCACTATCGGCGTACCTACACACAGGGATGGAAATGTGTTGGATCTTGTATGGAGCAACGTCACAGCAGAGGCATTGGCATTACACGAGTATAACTGCACATCAGACCATATGACAATCGTTGAGTCCGTTGAAACAAGACGAAAGCCCGATATGTCTAGAATAAGCCAGGAACTGCGGCTACGCGATCAAGACCTTGCCAAGTTTGCCCAGTATGTCAAATCGTGGGTCAGACCAGGCCCTTTGAACAGCGTAAGCAACATTGAATTCCAGCTACCAAGCTAGATGGAGGCTTTGGGTGACGCACGCAAGGCAGTAGGTTACAAACCTGCAAGAGTGCGAGGAATCACAGCTCCGTGGTGGAATGAGGACTGCAAACTCAAGCACCGCGAGTACCATGAAGCTAGAAGCTGCCCAGACAGTGAGGCAGAAGTGAGGAAAAAGTTTAAGCATGCAGTTAGAGCGGCAAAAAGAGATCACTGGAGGAAGCAGGTTGAGAATGCTACGACAGACTCACAAGTCTTCAAATTGATGCAGTGGACAAAACCCAAGATAGGCCGAGATCCTCCCCCTCTTAAAATCGCGCAGGACACGTGGACATCAGACCCACTCAAACGAGCAGAAGCTCTAAGGGACTCTCTTCTCACCAAATTTGACGCGGCCCACGATCTTCCCACGTGGGAATCCGAACAAACAGAGTCGATCCCGTGGAATGCGGCAATATCACTAGAGGATGTAACGACAAGTACTATTAGCTCAGGCAACAAATCCCCAGGTTCAGACAAGATAACAGTGCGACTGCTGAGAGCATGCTGGCCAGCCATTGGGCGGCAGGTAAAGAACATCTTCCAAGCGTGTTTAGAGCATGGGCATTTTCCTACCATATCCCGAGTAGTAGAAATCATCATGCTTCCAAAACCAGGACGGGACTTAGCAATAGCTAAAGGATGGCGACCGATCTCCCTTCTCTTCTGCTTGGGCAAAGGGCTAAAACGAACAGTAGCCAGAAGAATGGCGTGGCTAGCAATCGAACATCGTGTTTTCCCTCAACAGATTTTCGGCCCACTCCCAGGACGCTCAGTGGTCGACCTTGTTTCATGTGTCATACATGATGCAGAGGCGGCAATACGGAACGACAAGGTAACAGCAATGATTACCCTAGACGTGCAGGGCGCATTTGATGCAGTTCTCCACAAACGGCTATTACACCGGATGAGAAACCAAGGGTGGCCCAGACTATCATGCCGATGGGTCGAGTCATTTTTGACCCGCCGACGGATACGAGTTCGACACCAGGATGGAATAACCCGAGACAAAGTCGTGGAGTGTAGGGTCCCGCAAGCCTCGCCACTATCACCACTACTATTTCTCCTGTACATTTCCATTCTATTCAAAAATTGGAGCGAGGTCAACAAGTTTGGGTACGCAGACGACATCGCCATTCTCACCATTGGAAGCACAGCAGCTGAAGCGGTGGAAAATAGTCAAGCAGAAGTGGAGAAGCTTTTGCGGGTTGCAAACGAGCATGAAATACTTTTTGATCCGTCGAAGTCTGACCTAGTGATAATTGGAGGGGGTCCTAAGAAAAATCTGGACACGGCAGACTTAGCTATCCAGATCCAAGGTAACGAGATAATACCTTTCCCGCATATCAAATGGCTTGGGGTATGGATAGACTCCCAATCAACTTCAAGCAGCATGTGCAAGAATGGTGCGGGAAATCTCAAAGGCTAATGCAGTTTATACGACGAATCAACAGCATTAAACGGGGCGCAGGCCCGCAACCAATGATCAAGGCAGTACAGGCATGTATCATAAATACAGCGATGTATGGAGCCGAAGCATGGTGGCCGGGCTTGACCCGGGTCACCACTAATCGGAGCAAGAAAGTGAGCACGGGAATTGGCTGGTATACTGATCTCTTGGACAGTACGATTATCAAGGCAATACGGGCAGCACTACCGGCATGTCGAACTACCCCGAACAAGGTTCTCCACAGAGAGTCTGGTATCCCCCCTGCAGCAATCATCCTTCAGCAAAGGCAATTGAGAGCTATGGCGCGAATTCAACGAATGGACTTGTGGAATCCTTTGGTAGCCAGATCCCAAGAAGGTCCAAAGGAAACCATAAACCGCCTAAGACTCCACGCAGGACAGAAAAACCGATCGTTCAAAAATCCAGAGCGCTGCCTGACACGTTTGCAGACCAGTATTCAGAACGTATCGCTCGTTGTGGAGTCCGGAAGAATTTTCTATCCAGCATCGGATCGCAGCTACCAACCAGCGAGACTAGACAGGGAGTCTGAAGCTACCTTAGCCAAACAATGAATAGAGCACTTGACAGCCGATACAATATGTGCGTACCCAGATGGCTCATCCTGCGGGCTGGCAAAATCTGCACGGGGCTATACTCTATTCAGAGGACGAAAAATGATTGGGAGCGGCGCAGGCCCTTTGCTTGGTGCAGAGACTTATGACGCGGAACTCTTGGGAGCCCAGAGAGCCCTTGAAGCAGTTCTACTGGTGGCTGGCAGCAACTCAATCAAGGTACTCTTAGATAGTCTACAAGCTGTCCAGGCCTTACGCAGCGGTAGGTCTAGATCTTTCCAGGGAATAGTCGACAAATTTGTCAAGGACGGTCAGCAACATCGGTCAGTGGAAATTCGATGGATACCAGGGCACTCAGGGATCGAGGGAAATGAGTGTGCAGACAAGCTTGCATAAGCCGCCCTAATTAAAGTCCCAAATGAGGTGACCAATGAGGCACTCCCCATGGAGGTGCCCCGCAGAATAAAATTTACGTTTGCATCACTCCACAGATTTGTCAGGGAGCGCACGGAGGGACTTGTAGTAGCATGGTGGCAGAAAAATGCGCCAAAGTACTATACGGACTTAGATATTATGATGACAAGGAAGCGACCTCCAGAACTTGCTCTACTGAGATGGGCCTACCACAGGCTGACTGCAGCTAGGACTAGGCACGGTGATTTCGCCAAATACCATGAAAGATTCAAGCATGAAAATTTCGAAGCTAAATGCGAGTGCGGTCGAGAAAGACGCCCTTGGCACTTTGCGGAATGTCGACCGGCCCTACAACGGTGGAGAGGCATGAAACGGGAACCCCCCCCAAGGCAACTGAGATGCTTGGAGGAAAAGGTTGGGAAAATTTTATCGAATTTGCAACTGTAACGAGATGTTAAAGGGAAAAGGCCGTAGATGGAGAGTCACAAGCTCCCCTTGGGGTATCAGTGGTTATTTTAGTAGTCAATTACTGGGAAGAAAAGGACACGGCGCAGGGCGCTTTTGTTTGGACACACTGTATTGTTTTCTTATGTTTATTTCTCATGGTTTCCTTGGCAAGTAAAGCCATGCACGTAGGTAGTAGTGAGTCTGTATAGATCACATACCCGTATCACGCCTATTGGGTGTAGGGCACATGTCTGATACGAATAGCAATCAAACTCAAACTCCCCCTGTGGTTGAAAGAAAGAATAACAATCACAAGAGCAGCATTTAGACTACGACTATTATGATTACACGATAGATATAGCAACATATATTTAGTCTCTAGTAGTAGGACATATCTCCTCAGGGACTTCAAATTGATAACCTGTCACTACAAGGTTTCCCAAGAATTTTGTAATGTGTGTATTTTTAATTGTGCTACTTGAGTCTATGACTGTCGGTAAAACACGAAGTAATACAAATTGGTTGCCATCACGAAGTCAGTCAATAAAGTCAATTAACTGGTATCTCGATATACATAAGACGTTGTCTCTGCTTCTCCCTCTACTCCAAGCGCCTCGCTAATGAGCTAAGTCAGATCCCTGTCGGTGTCCTAACGACAGCCTGAATGCCGCAATTAGATATAACAATTCATACTGCCCAAATATGATCCATTTACCGACAATGACTTTCTAACGCATTGGGCTCCTCTCTAGCCCAGGCTGCACCTTGTACAGTGCTCCTTGCCTCTCGTGTTTCTTAAAAGATCATTGATATATTGCCCTTGATGAATAGCCATTCAGCTCAGTATTTACCCGTGGAATTCAGCCACCTTTTCCACGTAACTGTTTACCCAAAAAAAAGTGGCAATGGAAACTGCATGCGCCGGAAAAAGTCTCAAAGAACCTGCAGCCTCAGCCAGGCGAGGCCTAGACACCGGGACCACATGAGTTGCGTATATCCATCTACATCTCCCTTCTTTGTAACAATCGAGGCCGACTTGATCCAATCCACCATCGCCGTATTGGGTGCTGGGCACGCTCCGGAAACTCATCGGATGGCTTCTCCTCTATGATCAAGGATTGGTGATGAGTAGGGCTCCGAGCCTACCATCTGATCTGATCGTGGTTAGCTTCATGATAATGGTGATAGGGGAATGTGTTGTTACAGGCTGTAGCCTTGTATGTGGATCCGGAACTATCCGGCTCCGTCTATGAACAAAAGCGCGCTCGTGTCACGGGAAAACGCGCTCGATTGGAACAAAACATCTTGCGTGCGCGTCATAAATATTCGCTTTCTTAGATAAAATATAAATTCATTTTTGAACCCATAATTGTGAACAACATATGTGAAGTCCCTTCACATGTGTTGAGAGATGTTAGACACTGAGGGTCAAATGAAAAATGTAAAGTAAAGTTGTATTGATGAAATCTCTCCTCCTTAACTTCTCTCTAGCAGTGATGCTATATACCCATCTGAAACTATCTCGAGGAGAGATTATCTTCTCCTCGTTTCCCAAAATTATATATGAAATATATTACATGTGTTGAAGATCAAAAGTTAGAGCTTTGACTACCCTGAACATCATGAAAATCCTGATCACCATATCCCTAGTGAGATATCAAAGCTCGAGTAAGTTAATCTGAGATGTGTCATCCCAATATCCAATGATTCTCATTACCCTATTCAGTAGGTTCTAAGCCATGAGATGTTTGATAAGAGATGAAGACGATACAGACGGCGAAAGCGATTGGGAATCCTCATCGGAGTGAGGACTTTATTACTCAATCTCGGCTCTGCAGACTCTACAGTGAGAGCTGGAGGTTCGTAGGGGACACCACTGACAGGTACCGAGAATTGTCCCAAAAGGATTTTGTAATGAAACCGTGACATTCACGCCAAATGGTGGCAAGTATCACCAGCTCGCAAATGTCCACGATAGGGTATACCGCCGCAAGACTTCTGAGGAACTATTGAATAGCTACACGACTTTAATCTTATTGGCTGGTAATTTTTTCACGGCTTCAATTCCTTCATGTATTGCTGTATAGAATAAACATACATCCAGGTTATGCGAAAGGGAGCTGGACTATTCTAGCTCAGAGGCGACAGCCTTTTTGTTTAAAACTCTTACAATTTTGGTTCCTTGGACAAGTACTGTATCTGCTGATACGGTAAACATTGAACCTTGGCTCTAATTTGCCGTAGGTATGTGTTGTGATTATGAGGAGACGAAGTGCGTATAAACAGTGGCTCTATCAATATGATGTGCTTGACATTATTATGAAGTGGACGATGATGTGTGTCGCTTTATTAGACTTGTTTCCCGATGATTCCTATCTATATGAAGGAGAATACTCCTATTTATACCTAAAGCTTATCTGTCTAATTGCTAGTAGAATATTCCATCTTGTGATGTAAGATATTCTATAATATGCCGTAGAATAGTTTACATTCTTGTTCAAATCATCCACATGCAACTGTCTACGATGTCACTACATCAACCACATCTTGTCTAGATCTCTATATCATCTAATACAGCTTGTTTAATTGGCTGGGTGATTTCACATTTTAACAGTATGACTTTTGGTGTAAATGGGTACGGCTGGTTAGGAACACAACCTACTATGACCTGCTTGTATAAAAAGGATTCCTAAAGAATATGGCAAGAAGAAGAGCGTGTTTTCTAGATTTAGTAAGTCAACTGAATTTATTCTGAAATTAGTCTATTGATTTGATTTGAAACTTTTAACGTGATAAAATTAGTCTAATGTCTTTAAACGTTAATCGATCTAGCATAAGTCCTAAGGCTCCAGGCCACTTGGACCTTTGCTAAACCAGATCCATTATTATAAGCATGCAGACAGTCTGCGGGAACATAAGGACAGAATTAATATATCACTTCCACTGAATCTTGTCTTTTCGTTGCGAATGCCTCTGTGACGAGTCAGCACTTGTTCTTGTACAGTCACGAGTTTGCGCGCCTGAGGCCATAAATTTATTGAATTGAATTGAATAATTTAACGTATCAGGCTAAAGCCCTATACCCAGGAGGCTTGACACGGGTGCGTGTTAGATTAGATTAGATTTGTATTATAGTCCTAACTGAGTCAATGACTATCGAGGACTCCTAGAATCTACAAATAAGATACTAGCTACATGTTTTAAGTTCCAACTTACGGGTGCGTGTTCCCGGGGGGACCCACAAACACCACTGATGCTGGCTTTATATGGCCAGAAATTTACATGATCTAATAAAGACAAAAATTTCATCAAAAACTTTTGCTGCCCTGACTTAACGCCCTGCGCCTAGCCAGCTATCTCATAGCAGTTTCCTGTACTATATGTATCCCAGAAAACCTCGGTCATTCAAGTCCTCCTTTGCACCCCGTAGCATCCTGTTACGCTAAGGAACCTATAAAAAGCTATCCATCCCTTTTCTCCCAACATTGTCAATGTACTTGGTGCTATTTCCGTTGTTGTTTTCCGCCATTCATTTAGCGCTGTCCGGCATTCAGAGAAATGCCACGGGCGTCTTTCTCGGCCACATTTGCACATAAGGTCTATTCCTTCGTGATGGAACCTCTTGTGATACTTGGCAAAATTGCCATGACCAGTCCTAGCCGCTATCAGACGATGATACGCCCATCTTGGAAGAGCGAGCTCTGGTGGTCGTTTTTGCTTCATCAACAAATCCAGGTCTTTGTATCGACTGGGTCTGTTCTCTCTCCACCAAGAATCGACGGTCTCCTCAGCACGGTCTCTAAGATATCGATTTAGAGCTGCGAAAGTGTATACTTGTCCTTGATTTGTTCTTGAAGTGAACGTTGCATTTGAGACCAATTGAAAGTCTTTCAAAGCTGATTTAGCCATTTTATTCACATGGATGTTCCCCATAATGCCAGAATGGCCAGGGATCCATCGGGTCTCTACTAACTCGTTTGATTGTAGGAGAGTTGTAACTTTGTCGACTGTAGCTTGGGACGACTTACTTCGTCCTGTTTTGAGGGAGCGGACAGCTTCAGAGTTATCGAGGAGCATCTTAATAGGGCAACCTCCTGCTAGAGCCACAGCTGATTCAAGGGCTTTTTGAGCGCCCACAAGTTCTGCGTCGTACACTTCTGCTCCTAGAACTATTCCAGCACCGCTACCAATCAGCCTGCTTCCTTTATATAGGGCGTATACACATGCAGATATCGCTGGGTTGATTGAAGAGCCATCTGATTAGGCACATACAGTCTCTATCGGGAGATTTTCTATCCATATCTTCGCGTACTCCGACTCATTCTCCCTACCGAGGCCCGGTGAGAACTTTGTAGGGTAGGTTGATGGGTAAGGAAGTTTCCCGTGACCTTCAGTGATTGGTACATTTAGAGCACTGTTCTGGAGTCGTGTCATATAGCGCTCTGGAACAGTGATAGGTCGGGCTTTCTGGCCTGTTCGGAGCTCGAGACGCTTTATAACATCGATTGGTAGCTCCCTAGCCCTCAGTGATAGAGGGTGCTATACGTCCAGTCGTTGGATGCGCGCTGCTGACCGAAGTTGCCTCTGATCCAAAAGGATTTCTACCGGTAGAATACCTGATTCTCTTCAGAGAGCCGAGTTAGGGGCAGTGCGCCAAGCAGGTAGTGCCGCTTTGACTGCCTTTAAAATTGTTCTGTCCAACAGATCTGTATGCTAGCCAACTCCGGTGCCAACTTTCTTGTCTCGCCGCGTGGTAATTCGGGATAGGCCAGGCCACCATGCCTCCGCTCCATACAGTGCCGTACTTAGGACACAGGTGTGAATAGCTTTAACCATTGGTCCTGGTGCTATACCCCGCTGAACCATATTAATACGCCGTATGAATTGTGTTACACGCTGTGCTTTCCCGCACCATTCTTACACGTGCTGCTTAAATTTAAGCTGGGAGTCAAGCCATACTCCAAGCCATCTCACGTGTGGGGATGGGGAGATATTGAGACCTTTCACCTGGATTGCAAGACCTGACGTGTCCAACTTTTTTCTTGGTCCGCCACCTATTATTAAAAGCTTAGACTTAACCAAATCAAAGTTGATCTTGTGCTCATCTGCCAGCTGAACGAGTTTATCTACTTCTATCTGAGCCGATGAGATAGCTTCAGCGGCAGTGCGTCCTACTCCGAGGGATGCAATATTGTCGGCATATCCGAATCTTTTTCCTTTCCCATCTTGAACTAAAATGGCAATGTATAGGAGGAAAAGAAGTGGCGATAGAGGTGAGCCCTGAGGTACTCCGCACTCCACTACTTTTTCGCATGTTATTCCCTCCCGGTGACGAACGCGAATACTCCGCCGGGTCAAAAATGACTCAACGAATCGGCACAGTCTCCTCGACCACCTCTGGTCACGCATTCTACACAGTAAGCGTTTGTGAAGTACCGCATCAAAAGCTCCTTGCACATCCATCGTTATCATAGCTGTAACTTTGTTACTCCTCATTGTCGCCTCGGCGTCATGAATAACACAGGAGACAAGATCAACCGCTGAACGTCCTGGCAGGGCCCCAAAAAGTTGTCTAGGGACTACTTCGTGCTCGATGACTGACCAAGCCATTCTTTTGGCTATGATACGTTCCAATCCTTTACCTAGCCAAGAGAGCAGAGAGATAGGCCGCCATCCCTTAGAGGTGCATAGATCTCGTCCAGGCTTTGGAAGCAAGACTACTTCTGCGACTCGAAACGCTGTTGGGAAGTGTTCATGCTCCAGACAGGCTTGGAAAATGTTTCTTACATGCGTCCCAATTACTGTCCAGCACGACTTGAGCAACCTCACGGTTAATTTGTCGTTTCCGGGGGCCGTGTTGTTGCCGCCAATGGTGCATTCTGTAACGTCTGATAATAAAATTTTGTTGTCCCAAGGGATTCGCTCCGGTTGATCCAGCTCCCATATGGATAGGTCTTCGTCTGCATCAAAACAAGCCATCAAAGTGTCCCTCAAGCACTCTGCTCTCTCGAGTGGGTCTAAAAGCCACTTGTCCTCTGCAACCTTTAGTGGGGGTGGCTCTCGACCTGACTTAGGCTTAGCCCATTGCATCAGCTTAGCCATAAATCTATTCATGGAGGGTGTATTTTTTAATTCATTTTGTTTTCCTTTCTGAGTCTATGATTATGTAAGAAATGCAGGTCCTTTCTGCCTACAGGCCAAGGATACCTATGCCAGTAGTATATCCCCTCCTATGCCTCCCATACAGCTCCCCTCAAACAGTACCATCCCTCACAAGTCCTCATTAAATCATACACTTAGAGGAGCCCTTTGCCCTTCATTATCTCCCCTCTCCAGCCAACGAAACGATGGCAATTTGCGGGTGTACGGCAGCCGGGAAAAATTGCAAAAACCACTGTGTGCGGGGCTCTTCTTGTACTAACATTAGGACTAAATCCAAAGACATAGTGATCCTTCTGATCCGTTCGAAGAGGCCGGGCACCTGGGCGCTGCAGACTTGTGTGTACCTCGGAAAATTCACACGCTGCCTTTCTAGTCTTCTTCCAACTCCTTCCCAAAGGTCGTGCTGAAATGTCAAAATAGTCTTGACGGAGCGTGATTTCTGTATGGTAGCTTAGCCCAACATATTTTGAACCGTCCATGGTACTAGGGAGTGCCATTGACTCATCGACAATAGAAGCCCTCCTGGCTAACTAGTCGAAATCTTAGTCTTGGCGCCCATACAAAGTCCAAAGTTGAAAACTCCTCAAAAATTTCAGTCCGAGCAGGGTCTTCAGAGACCTGTCCCCCCTCTCGCTCCACATCTCAGTCACCTGTGCTCCCTCGAGATGTATGATCCCATTTGATCAGTCCCCCATGAACCAAGACCCTAACTTTGCATATTATGACTTGATTTCCTCCTTGCGGGTATACGTAGCATCGCAGTTTGTAGTGAATGATGGCCGGTAACCAATGAGGCAAGCTCCTATTTGCAATCGGAGTGACGCCTTCATCGGTCGGCGAGGCGAGATAATATGTGGTTAGAAGGAGGTTGAGGACTCAGAAGATAATGGTGAGTGCTGCATGATTGAGAAGTAGTGAAATGGAGACATGCATATGTTTGCTTTCGACTTCGATTCAGATGCGATTCTTCTTGGCTATCCCAGATATGCAGAGCATACTGAGCGATTACACCGGCACCACTGGGAGGTGAAGAATTTATCTTTGCCGGCTCAGTTTGCTTAATTGGCTAACAGACTACAGGTTTTATGATACATACAGTGGAATCATAAGGAACAAAGTTTTTCGGAACCGACTCGACTGCAGAAATAATCGAGATCACAGACCAGAAAAGAATTATCCACTGACTCAGAATTCTGGGTCATGCAATAGAAAGTACTAACAAACCAATTACTGAATTTGCTCGGAAAGAATGGGATTCAAGCAGACTTAAACGTTGGGTCTGACTGGGTCAGAAATTTGGGCACCTGCACGAAATCAGAGATAAAGTTCAGGCGGGACGCATGCAACCACATTTGTTGATAGAAAGAAATGTAAGAAACTGCATTCCTGACAGAGTATCATCTTGGCACTTTTATAAGCTAAGCTCTAAATTTTGTGGCTGATGTGTTCCTAAAATCTATGAATATTTAATTTTATCCTTTCACTCCCTAGATAATAATACTTTATATATATTATATGAGCTTTGAGGACAAGCGGCCTTAGCTCACTTGGGAGAGCGCCAGACTGAAGTTTACTTCGGCATGAATATATCTGGAGGCACTGTGTTCGATCCACAGAGGCCGCATCCATTAAGGTGAATAATGTCACTACATTTTGCAACTCGCAGAGGATATCTATTTCTCGCATTGTCTTCTCAGTAGGAAAGGTAAACTACTCAAAAGATCCCTTAGTGATCCTCTAATGGAGATGAATAATCAATTTTAACAACTGGTGCCCGCATTTAGCCAAAAATGCAGTCCGCCGACGTGACTTAGGCACAATCGAGTTCTGTGAATTCTATTGATAAAATTAAGTGGTCAATATTGGGGACATGTCTAGTTTTGTGCTACTAAGGACATTGTTGTTACAGGCTGCGCCTATCTCCTAGTGACTATGGCACGGACACTTATTATTATTACGTCATTAGCCTTGCTATCTAAAGAGATGTCCAACTTGGCCATACAAATACAGGGTTGCAACAAATTTGGAGGAGGGCAAAACTGAACACCTGTACGCGGTGTCCTCTGCGAACCTGGGTGTGAAATATTCTTCCAGAGCCAAGTTCAGTCAAATTTCGCAAAACCGAACAAGTTGGCCCACGAGGCAATAATTCAAATTACTCCACCATGTCAAATTTTCACTCCCAATAAGTCCAATTCTCAATTAAGCTTCATCAAGTCTACAAGTACGACCAAGTACATCCTCATCCCAATGACCACACCTCTTGCCGACTTTCTCTGGCCTCAGTTGGCCACCAAATACATACTCACGCCAATATTTATACCCGACGGAGGAAGCAAAGCGTGGAGCACAAATCTGGGAGATAGCTCTTTGGGATGGACGTGAGAGGGATCAGGACAAGTTCACAAGATGATGCAAAGGAAGGATACAAACTCGACAGGCGTGTCATTTTAAATTTTGGCAAGGAGTTTTTACGAATTGAGCTTTGTGCGCGCCAAGACTTCGCTTGCGAGAGTGCAGCTGACACTATTAAAAAAGCAAACGATGGAAGTTGCCGTGGTCTGCCTCCTGGTGATGTTCTCTGGTATGGTTTGAGTAGCCTGGACAGCTACTTCACTTGGGAAGGAGACATCTCAGATTATATTTCGCGCGGAGAAAAGTTGATGGATGACGGAGGCATGTCTGGATAACTCAGGGTTTTTGAGACGTTTCCCTGGGTGGGTATTCACGGATGAGGGTTGACTTGGGGTGAAGAAAAAGCCGCCATAACTTCGCAGTGGTACTTGCAAATGAAATCTGAGGTATGAGTGCTCCTCTTGTAAATTGAGTCATTTTTTCTGTACTTTTCTTTGATATTGTGTCATAGCTAGATAGCTGCATACGCAATTAAAATCTGATGCAAAAAAAAAAAAATATGGAAACAAGATATTGTTGCAGCAAGTCTCATATGGAATCATGGGCCGATACGACCCAGATTCGCTATGATGAGCCCACTCGGAATATCAAGGATATGGTGTAGTAGAATAGATAGTGAGGTTAGCGCATTGGGAGTTGGGACACCTTAAGTAGCCTCCCCTCGGTGGACAATTCCGAGCTGTATGTGGAAAATAGACAGTAATCGGCCACCATTTCTTTGCTACATTGTTTTGTTGATCGCTCATCACAATTGCTTGCATGTTCAGATTCAATTACAAGTTTCTAGAGCGTTACGCGGATTTCCAGGCTGCTGGGTACGGAAAGCCTGAAGGTCAGAAGAGTGACATAGGAAGAGAAAAGTTATCGACCCCGCTTAGTTCATACGTGAAAGTAAGAAGGTATGGGAACCAAAAGTTTGTGATCGTTCTGCTCTACGACCTTGGAGGCGAATCGTTTTCCCAGGGCCAAATTCAGTCTAAATTTGCAATAGCAAAGATATTGGCCCGCGAGGTAATGATTTAAGGTCCCTAATTATTCGAATCTTCACCCCCTATAAGATAGATAATGACCGAAGTCTACAAGCAAAACGAAGTTGATCCTGATATCCTTGACAACGCCACACATCGACTCAGTCTCGAGCCTCAGCTAGATACTAAATACACGCCAATCACATTTTGAATACTCGTGCGATAAAAGTCGCGGTGTAAAAATATCACAGGCAGATTTCTCGGAAAGAAGTGAGAATGAATATTTATTCGCTGTGGCGGCTTGTAAGCCGGTGTTTGCCTGTAGCCTGCGCTGTCTAACGCAGGCTTAGCCTGAAACTAGGCAGGGACTATTCTTAGAAGCAGGGTCTTACAACTTGGCAAACACCTCCAAGAATAGGGCACGAGAAGGGATACGGATATACGGATAGAAAACTGTGTCATTGGCCTGGATAATAATCATGTATAAAGTAACTGTTATTATCCTCTTCAATCTGTAGTTCACCATAGATTTAAAATAAACTACCTCTGACCATAAGGTTGCTCAAGTGCCTATGCTTAGACTGTGACATTCGCGACGGGCACAAGCTTAGCAATCTAAGAGCATGAGACGGAGAAAGCTAATCTCTCCCCGACGACTAAATACGTAGATAACTCAGTCTGACATTTGGACTACTCATGTATTGGGTGCATTCGCTGATACCACTCGAGACCTTTGTGCTAGGGATTCTCACCCTTTCCCCAACCATTAATATCCACCAAAGAGAAAACAGGAAAACCCTTTGGCTACCCTAACATGTCTTTATCATCCTGTATATAGCCGCCGCGCGAGACATAGCATCACAGTCCTCCCTTTCTCGAGTGAGGTAGGTATCCAGGCTACCCAGACTTTAATTCGAGGAGATGAAGCCAAGAGGCGGACCAAAACACCTTCCGTCGTCGCCTGTTTTTAGAGTGCCGGTAGCACTATTCTAAATCGTTGCCTCTGCGCACACTACGCCCTTAAGTCGAAACACTTGGACAATTTAAGTCCCAAAATGTTCACTTGTGACCTCTTCACTCGCTCATCCCACGTCCCAGCTGTATATCCTTCCTCAAGATATGAAGACCCATTAGGGCAACGGTCCCGCATAGAGCATGACCGAGCTTTGAATATTATGACTTAGTTTCCTCCTCACGGGTAGACAAAGCATCGTAACTTTGAAGTGGGTAATGGACGATTTCGGATAAGGCAAATTCCCGATTGCAATTGGAGTAACGCCTTTATCGGCACTTGAGGGGAGGCATTGTAGTAAGATTGAGGTAAGGGACTCGTGTGAGAGTGATAGGTCCAACATTGACGAAAAATTGTCGATTCTAGATATGCTTGAGGCTGCTTTCGACTTCGACTCAGATGCGATTCTTCTTGGCTATCCCAGATATGCAGACCATACTGAGCGATTACACCGGCACCGCTGGAAGGTGAAGCATTCGTCTTTGCCGGGTATGTTTCTTTTATTTCGTTGTGTATTTCAAAGGGATAAACCAATATGTTACAAGAAGGATATTTAGGTCCAAATGCGAAGCCAATGTAACGTCATTCGGTTACATATGTTGAAGTTATGAGCTTGAGCGAAGATTGAAGTAAGAGCAAAATCAGTGTCGGCGGTCTGACCGTTACAGTAAGGCTTATTTGAGATTTCAGGAGGAATATTTGAGGGAAAAAAATTGTATTGAGATGTATGGTCCTGTATAAACTTAAAAGGTAAAAGTGAGCCTACGTATGCGCATTTTTTTCAACCGTGGTTTTTGACCAGTATTTGTGAATCGCCATGGATCATTAGTTATGATCCCTGTAGATGTATATGTATTTACATGTAGGTGTATCAGCCAAGTGATGGATGGTGCACAAGTACACCATTCGGGCCGCTCTCCAAAGTAGAGATTTGGTAGGTTGAACACCTACCTCATTTGAGACAAGAGAAAGCTGGCTCGAATCCGTTTACTTCCGCGTACCATTCTCTTTCGCGGTGATATTGTACTTGTGGGATGATGAAAGTACATTTAAATAACTATAGGGTTTTCACGCTTTTCCCTGTGGTAGGCATGCACGGAAGAGGTTTTACGTTGTAAAGGTTAACCTCGAGTGGTATCTGCAAAAGAAATCTAAGTGTGGGTGTTCCAAATGTCAAATTAAGTCATCTTGTTAGAATTTAGAATAATGGGGGCTATCTGGGGGGCCCACATTAAGAATATTCAGCAAAGGTCATGCACCCAAATGCAGTCAATTAGTAGACTGGCACAATCAACCTGGGGAGCGACATTCATGAAGTCTAAACTGCTGTACAGTTCAATAGTGAGACCGGCCCTCACGTATGGGTCATCGATATGGGCCGAGGCCGGGCCAACAGGAAAGATACCCGAAAGGATAGTTAAACCCCTCAGAAGTATTCAAAGAAAATGCTTAAAACTTGTTGCAGGTGCCAACAATTATACTAGCAGCAGAGTGCTAGAGCACGAATCGTCGGTTCTCCCCATAGAAATATACCTTAAACAAAGGAGAGTCCAACACGTCGGGCTTTCATCCAAACTCCCTGTACAACAGACAATACAATCGACATGTAACAGGATAAAGCTGCCCGTAAACGGGAGAGAGACCCCGCATGCCTGGAACAGGAGTAAAGATATCGCCGAATGGACAAGAATTTGTGGAAGGGAAAAGGACAAGGGGAGGCAAAAAGAAGCTGGAAAGATAGCGGCCTTCCAGGAGTGGAAAAATTTATGGACAGGCATTAATAGGAAGCAGCGCTCGGGACGACTAGCATCAGCCGATCCAGAACATTGGAAAGCCGCAAATATATTCACCGATAAAAAAACAGGCAGTACAAAAACTAACTTCAGAGGTACACCTTTAAGTATCCACCGTAACCTGAGCAGGGCCCAAAGCAGTGTCGCGATTCAGCTAAGAAGCGAGCATATCGGCCTCAATTCTTACCTATACAGAAGAAAGGTACCCGGAGTAGAAAACCCTCGCTGTCAATGTGGATATCCGTCACAGAACGTCAAGCACATGCTATTGGCGTGTCCGCAGTGGGCAAGTGGAAGAGACGATGTTCTCCGACAAGCTAAAGACAGGTCATTTGAGGCAATGATGAACAGTCCAGAGGATGTCGCTCGAATCACACAGTGAATACCAAGCAAAGGATGGATAAAACAGTTTCGACTAGCGGGGGAAGTGGAGGCAGCAATGTCAGAAAAATGAATCGATCAGGAAGGGGAGAGAACGGAGTCCACACTGGCTTAACAGTGTAAAATGCACTTCCTGAAGGTAAACTAGGAAAGTTTGATAGCTATTAAACAGGCAGGATCAGGGGGTTTTCACCGAATTGGTTTCCCCCTTTGTAAATAATGAAGATAGTCACCTGCATGGACCCATAGGGTGCCTGATCGGGTTAAATGAAATCAAATTCAAATGGGGGCTATCAATTTGGCCACGTTGTTGATACTCACGTGACTGCAAATTCTGTACTTAGTTTCACTTCGGTAGTAATTTGAATCAATGCGCTCTACAACCTCAATGACTGAGGGGTCATTATTTCCTTAATACTTCCTACTTAAAGTACGTATCATCCGATAAAAACTGCACGGGTCTCAAGGCGCCAAATTGTGACAATTGAATAATTAATTTATTAATACTGAGGCGCCATCAGTGAATACGCTAGCCCAAATCTAGTTCCTCTCCAAATGATCGGTTAAGGTCTTCCTTAAAACTAGTAATTCCCCCCCAAGACATTTCATGGAGAGGCTCAAAGGAAACTTCTTTTTCCATGCTACTGTCATCTTTTGCCATTTCTATCCTTGTGTCTACTCCTGGCCTGTGGGGTGGAAGCTGATAGTTTTCTTCTTCATCAAAGTACTTGGCATTTTCTTCGATTTCTGGCGGTAGGCTTGCTTTTATTTCTTCAGGCGTTGACTTTTTTCTATTAACTAGAGCTTTGATGATACCAGTTACAGATGCTGCAAAGATTTTGATATCTTCGTCTTTAGTTTGACAAGTCCAGGTGCATAAGCGTCCCGAGTCCATGAATGTATCTACGTAAAAACAAATTTATTTTATAGTACTTTTTTTTTTAAATCATTCAAGTGTATTCAGCTATCTAGCTATGACACATGACCGGTGCTATGTATACTTATAGGATGACTCTTTTGACGTTAGAGACACTCATACTCTGGATTTCATTCGCAAATACTACTATGAGGTACGTTCGCTTACACAAACAGTCGAGCCTCCTCCGTAAGTACCCACCAAAGGAAATTTCAAATCTTTTGGTTATCCAAGCATGCCTTCGTCATCCATGCATACCAGCACCGCGAGAAAAGTGGTACTGTTTTGCCGGATTTGAACAAGCGATCTACTGTCTCGAGTAGGATAAGTGTCCAAGCTATCCAGACTCTACTTGGCAGGCCGGCCAAGACGATGTACCACCGCACCATCCAACCATGGCGGTGTTTATAGTGTCGCCTGTACTCTCGTGACAGAAGTCTTGACACGCACAAAGCTCAATTTGTAAAAGCTCCTTGCCAAAATTCAAAATTCCACGCCCGTCGAGACTGTATCCATCCTTCGCATCATCTTGTGAACTTGTCCTGAATCCTCTCACGTCCATCCCAAAGAACAGTCTCCCAGATTTGTGCGCCACGCTTTGTGTCCTCCGTCTGGTGTAATATCAGCGTGGGCGTGTATTTGGTGACCAGCTGAGGCCAGAGGAAGTCAACGAGAGGTGTTGTTATTGGAATAAGGATGTGCTAGGTCGTACTTGTAGACTTGATGGGACTTAGGTATGAATCGGACTCTTTGGGAGAGAATATTTGCCGTGGTGGAGTAGCTTGAATCATTGCCTCGCGGGCCAACTTCGTTGATATTTCGAAATTTGACTGAACTTGGCTCTGGGAGAATATTTCACACCCAGGTTCGTAGAGGATACCGCGTACAGGTGCTCAGTCTTGCCCTCCTATAGTACTTTGATCATGTAAGGAGAGCCACTTGATATTTTAACAACCTCCTTCATTTCTGTCAAATGACCTTATCACTTAACAACCTTTGATATGTAATCTTAGAAATGATGGCTAGTTGAGTTAATGAGTACAGTCAGATCCCTGTTAAGACAATCCTGCCTAAGACGATTTTTTTTCCCGGAGCGGATTTAGTTCCCACACATTTACAGAATACACGATTATCGTTCCTCAACCTCTGAATATCGTGTTAACCATGGTTTGTTTGCTAGATTGGTGCTAACGATGCCGCCAAGAAAGGTAATTTCTGTGAAACAACGACGTGCTCCGCGACTATGGGCGCACCGCCAGGTCCCAAAATCAACACAAAAACTGTGCATTGAGTGGTTCTTCGATGACTACGGCCATCGATTAAGCCAGTCCACAATCTCCGAGTCCTTAAGCAAGACCTTTGCGAAACTCGACGAAGCTACGAGTACTACTGCGCTACGACAGCGAGCTGGAAACTGGCCTGACTTTGAGAGTATTCTCTTGGAGTGGCAAATACGAGTTGAACAAGGAGTAGGGATCACAACTGGCGATATTCTTCGTGAGAAGGCAAAGCGGATCTGGACACAATTACCACAGCAAGCTAGCCAACCGTGACCTGAATTCAGCGCTCGCTGGCTTGAGAATTTCAAGAATCGAAGCCATATTCAGAATCGGGTACGACCCGAGCTCAAGAAAAACAAGGACCGAGTTTCTCTCTGTTTTTGTACGACTGCTACAGATTCTGACCGACTTCCTATTTGGATTATTGGCAAATTTAAGACGCCCCGGGCCTTGGAAAACGTCAGTATCCAGACAATGGGTGGCAGGTAGAGGTGGAATTCCAAAGTATGTATGAAAACAGCAATTATGGGCGAATGGCTTCAAGAATTCTATCGCCACATTGGAAATGCCCATGATGTACCCTTGACAATGGATAATTTTTCTGCTCATTATTCTGCCGTTGAATTATATCCTCCCCCGTTAAACTTCAAAATCTGTTGGCTTCTAGCTAATAGTTCAAGCCGGTACCAACCTCTTGATCAAGGTATTTTTCAAAACTGCAAAGCATTGTACAGATGATACTGGCTCCGCTTTGTCCTACAAGCAATTGAAGAGGGTACAGGTCCACAATCATATGTCAATATTCGATTAGCAATTCGTTGAATCTTACGAATTTGGAATAACGAAGTTACAAATACAACGATTCACAATTGCTTTCGGAAATCGACTCTTATTTCCAAGCCAATTGCTCTACCTACGTCTGTACTTCCTACTGGACTTTCTGAATTGTTTAATGAGGTAGTCAGAGCAGGAGACATATGAGACTCAATAGCAATAGAAAATTTTCTTTATCCAATTAAGGAGGAAGAGGAGGTGAATGTGGTGCTTGAAGAGGCAATGATTTTACAAGAGGTGATAGTGGAACATTTGGTAGCAAATCAAGGCTAAGAAGAAGAGGTAGTACAAGACAAAGAGCCTTTGAGCGCAGAAAAAGAGGCCGAAATGGCTTTGAAAGTGTCGATTGAGTATACAGGGAGTCAAGATTCTCTCAATTCGAGCTATTTGAGAGTATTAGAGCGATAAGGGGCGGCAATTGGGAGTATAAAAGAGGCATCAAAAGTACAAAGTAGCCTAGATAGCTGGATTAGATAATCACATCCCTTTAAGCGACATCCTCTATATGACGATATTTTTCATGGCCTGTATTACATCGTCTTAACAGGGGTCTTACTGTCCTACACACAGCGGGGTAATCTTAGAATAGCGTAATAGATCTCGCCTCACCCGCCAATGTAACCTAGCGTAACTCAACTTACGCAGTGCACCTACCCAGCAGGGCTTTCTAACTAACATCAACCACAGTCCTTTGGAAACTGATCTTTTGAAAGGCCTGGGGCGCTCATTACATGAACATCATCAATGATCCTAAATGGAGGCCTGTACCAGTGACTTCTTTAGTTTTCGTAGTTCTCTTTCAGGACGGAATCATTGCGAGCATGTAATTCTAAGCTACTGCTCTCTTGATTTGACAGGCCAAAACGGTCTAAGCGAGTAGATTTCTCCGGCCAGCAATGTCTACCTTCGTTGATCGGCATCCAGATCCGGTAGTCTGGCTGAGACCAAAACACTTATTCTCAGTAATACTAGTTTCTAAATTTACACAACATGAAGCAGCGACTTACATCCTTAGATGTGAAGGTTATTTAGCAGGTCTCGTAATTCTTTACTCAAGGCTCACAAACCTAGGTCATCGCACACGAATTGTCAACAGCATTGGTTACTCTACGACTCCAAAATATATATGACCTGTCGACAAAGATTTTTCTTGTTAAGTTTGCTAAACCAGGAAGCAAGCAGCAGATTGTAATTGAAAATGGATTTCGATGTCATCTCACTAAATACGCTCGAACAACCGCAGCTACCCCATCCATCTTTGTACAAGGCTTACGAAAGCGACTGAAGACAAGAAGAGTTACCTCTGTGTCACAGATAGGTAGTGACCGCATCATTGAAATACAATTTAGCGATGGTCAATACAGAATATTTCTTGAGTTCTTTGCTGCTGGTAATATAATTCTTACCGATAATGACCTAAAAATTATCAGTTTAATCCGGCCTGTACCGGAAAGTAAGGGACAAGAAGAGCTAAGAGTAGGTCTGCAGTATTCTATGGAAAATAGACAAAATTACAAGGAAACTCCAACTCTCGATAAGCAACGTGTTTACGACGCGCTTGTAGATTCGACTAAAAAAGAGAATATTGAAAATCTGAGGGGCAAGAAACCAAAGAAAGAATTGAGTAGTCTTAGAAATGCTTTGGCATTCTCTATAACAGAGATACCGCCAATATTGATAGAACATTGTATGGAGGTCTCAGAATTTGATTCAAAGATAGCTCCTAGCGATGTAATCCAGAGCGAAACACTCTTAGATCACTTGACAGGGTCTTTAAAGCAAGCCCAGCTAATTATCAATGAAGCCACTTCAGAAAACGTTGTAAAAGGATATATTGTTGCTAAGAAGAAACCAGGCTTCGATCAGGCTGATGAAGCTACCGCCAGCCAATTCCTAATTTACGATTCGTTTCACCCCTTTCGACCAGCTCAACACGAAAAGGATCCAGAACTTACATTTTTGGAGATTAAAGGTTTCAATAACACAGTAGATGAATTCTTTTCCTCACTAGAAGGGCAAAAGCTGGAAGCTAAGCTAGAGGAGCGAGAGCAAGTAGCTAGACAAAAAATTGAATCTGCTCGAAATGAGCAGGCTAAGCGCCTCCATGGTTTGCAAGAAATCCAATCTCTCAACGAGCGTAAGGCAGCGGCCATTCAAGCCAATATAGAGCGAGTGCAGGAAGTCCAGGCTGCTGTCAACGGGCTCATTGCCCAAGGTACGGACTGGGTAGAGATCGGTAAGCTCATTGAGCTTGATCAACGGCAGGGAAATCCTATAGCCATGATGGTGAGCTTACCATTGAAACTTGATCAGAATACTATAACTCTTAAATTATGTGAGACAAAACTCAACGAAGATAACGAGTCTGCATACGAGACTGATAGCACCGCTTCAGAAAGTGATGAAGACCTCCAAAGCAAGATGTCAAGAGAAGATCTCGCCAACAAAAGAATATTGATCGATATTGACTTAGGTATTTCACCTTGGGCTAACGCTCGAGAGTATTTTGGGGAACGAAGAACTGCAATACATAAAGAAGAGCGAACAATAAAATCTTCAAAAATAGCTCTTAAAAGTCAAGAGGCGAAGATCAAAGAAACTCTCCAAAAAGGGCTTAAAAAAGAAAAAGAAGTTCTCCGACCGATTCGTCAAGCGTTATGGTTCGAAAAGTTTTTTTGGTTTATATCCTCCGACGGCTACCTTGTTCTCGCGGCAAGGGACAAATTACAAAGTGAGACTCTATACAAAAAGTATACCTCAAAAGCCCTTCTAGAGATATTTTGATATCATTTATGATTCAATAAACTAATTATGTATAGATACCTTAAAAAAGGCGATGTATATGTGCATGCTGATCTTCCTGGTGCAGCAATTACCATCATAAAGAATAGAGCAAAAATATCTAATTGTCCCATCCCTCCATCTACTTTGAGCCAGGCGGGGACACTAGCAGTGGCCTGCTCATCGGCTTGGGAGTCAAAGTCTAGTATGTCTGCTTGGTGGGCTAATGCTGAGCAGATATGCAAGACAGCACCAACAGGAGATATTCTTCCTGTAGGTATCTTCCACGTTTGCGGGGCAAAAAGTTTTCTACCCGCATCAGTTATGGCGCTTGGATTTGGGGCCCTCTTCCGAATCAGTGATGAGAGTTTATCCAAACGTCTGAAACGAAGGAATCAGGATGATACCCCAGACACTTCATTGGTAGAAAGAGTGGCACAGTCAGATGTCACAGTAGTTGACCTATTACCTGATAAAGATGACTATCAAAGTGATGTAAATAGAAATGAAGCTGAAGCTGAAGTAGGCAAAGAAGGCAACGATATGGACCATGAGGACAATGAAAATGAAAGCTCCGACTTAAACGAACCTGTAACTACAAGTCTATTGCAGTCGAAATCAACCAATGAGCAGGAAGAATCTGGCTCTAGAGAATCCTTCCAACAGATGCCCACTCTTAATGTAATAGACTGTCATCTGCAGAAACAGCTGGAGCCTCCAATTGAGTCTCATGTTAATACTTCAAACACCAAAGTTGATATGGCTCCTTCTGTGACTGCTAAAGCTGAAGGGCAAGTACCTCCTAAAAATATTTCCAGCAAGCGAGGAAAGAAGAGTAAGGCCAAGAAAATTATGACCAAATACAAGTTCCAGGAAGAAGAAGACCGCATTGCTGCTCAGCAGCTTATCGGGTCTACTTTAGGTCAAGAAAAAGCTAATATAAAAGCAGTAGCTAAAGCTGCCCGTGAAGCTGAGCTTGAATTTCATGCGGCAAGGAAAAAAGCCCAGCATCTAAAGTCTCAGAAAGAAGCAGTCGAATTTGAAGAGCTACGTAAGCATATGCTCGAAGGTGAATATGAAGAAGATGACGTAGAAGAAAACACAATGAATCTAGAGAATCTAGTTGGGATGCCAAATAGAGGTGATGAAATAGTAGATATGATACCCGTCTGCGCTCCATTAACTGCATTGAGGAACTACAAATATAGAGTCAAACTTCATCCCGGAGCAATGAAAAAGGGTAAAGCAATCAAAGATATACTGGGTAAATGGCTTTTAGATGGCGAGAAAAAGGGGATGCTTGATGAGAATAGCGAAGATAGTGAAAAGATTTGGCCGCGAGAGATGGAACTTTTAAGAGGCTGGAAACCTGTTGATATTTCAGGAGTCGTACCCGTTAGCAAGGTTCGGGTCGTGACTTCTGGCGAAAGCGGGAAAGCCTCAAAGTCTGGGGGACCTAAAGCAAAGGCAAAGGGTGGCAAGAAAGGCTAAAGGTAGTAACATCAAACTTGTCACTCATAGAAGGTAGAAAGAAATCAAGAGACTGGGAATATTGAAGGGAGGTCTTTAGTCATGAGGATTAGCTTAGCTCGAGTCAGCTTTCGATCCAAGAGGCCAGTCTTAAAAATGTAAATATACGCACAAGAAGTAGAAATTCCGGTTGGTATCACTTAGTTCACAGAAATACCTGCTAAAATTGCGTTCTAGTTAGTAGCCTGTATCACTATCATTCACTTGGAATAAGAGCAAAGATTTACAAGCGCAGAGAAACATCTAAATAGAACTAGCACTACTTGGTCATATCGTACGAAGTCGATCAGTTACGAGCAATATAGATCACCCCGCCCAACTAGAATCAGACAATTCCTCTTAACTGGGGTATTAGAAGGTGTAATCATCAAGATAACTACAACACAGTTCACTGGCGAGGATTTTGTTAATATTTGCACTCGGTGATAAGTTTTTATGTCTAGGGTGGAAAAGTTAGTGTAATTGCGAGAGGAAGTGTGTACAAACAGTGGCTTTATCAATATGATGTGCTTGACATCATTATGAAGTGGACGATGATATGTGTTCGCTTTATTAGACTTGTTTCCCGATGATTCCTGTCTATATGAAGGAGAATACTCCTGTTTATACCTAAAGCTCATCTGTCTAATTGCTAGTAGAATATTCCATCTTGTGATGTAAGATATTCTATCATATGCTGTAGAATAGTTTACATTCTTGTTCAAATCATCCACATGCAACTGTCTATGATTTCACTACACCAACCATATCTTGCATAGATCTCTATATCATCTAATAGAGCTTGTTTGCATAGCCAGAACACAATTTGCTTCTGAAGCACTATTGTATATTAGGCAAATATTCATTACATTGCATACTCATAACTATCACCTTGAACTAAAGTCCGATTTAATTCCAAATACTTAGCGGTGCAATGGCTTCTGCCAGCGCATCGTCCTCATCGTTGGCCGCCAACCCCAGCGCAACAATTCACCCAACTCTGATGGGATTTGCCGAGGCAATTCAAAAAGCAGAGCAACATAGGAAAGAAATACTGGATCTTGCCTAGGAATTCTTAGAAATAATCGGCACCTGGACTAAAACCAAGGCAGGAACAGCGGCGACGGCCACGGTGGCACCTCTGGTTGAAAGTATAGCTACAATAGTAACGTCTTTTGCTATTGGAACCACAAAGGCAAATGAAACCCCCCGTGAGACCCACCAACCCTCAAAGAACACGATAACAACAGAGGCTCCCAGGGGAACCAAAATACTCGCGCCACCTAATTGCACACTTCCAGCAAAGCCGCAAGCGGACAAGAGCCACTGGGTAACAGTAGCTCGTAGAGCGGCAGAGTCTCTCGATCCTCTTGCAGCTTCGCTCCATCGAAAGACTGTCTTGCCTGCAAATACGACGACTCCAATGCCCCCAAAACTAGTGTTGGAAATATTACCCAATGAAAGGGGCGCATTATTTATGGAACGAGAGTAGAAGCTGACTAAAAGAATGATATGTTCGGATTGCAGCTAATGTTGTGAGAATTTTGCGCTACAGGGTTGGATGGTGCAGTGGTACAGCATCCGGGCCATTCTCCCAATTAGATACTGGGTAGCTTGAACACCTACCCCATTCGAGACAGGAGAAAGCTGGTTCGAATCCAGTAAAACCATCACACCACACTCTCTCGCGGTGATATTGTACTTGTGGGATGATGAAAGCACACTCAGATAGCCACAGGTTTTTCACGCTTTTCCCTGTGGTGGGCACGCACGGAAGAGGTTATACGCCGTAAGGGTTAACATCGAGTGGTATCTGCAAATGAAATCTGAGTGTGAGTGTTCTAAATGTCAAATTGAGTCATCCTACTTCTAGCAAATATCTTCCGATTAAAGCCAGCATGGGCCTCAAGCCGTCAAATCAGGAAAAATGAATCATGTATGTAATGTGCGCTACAAATACAAGTGTAAGCGACACGTAGCCTAAGCTACAGCATAAACGAGTGTGGCGCCATCTAGGCATAGAAAACCCCCAATAACCTCCTCGTGCCTAGGCCGTACAGCTGCTCATATATCCAATAGGTAGCCTGAAGCGCTACCATATTACCCATTCCAACCACTTTAATACACACAAGATCGTGTCGGAAACCTAGATGAAATGGAAGGCCCGTACGTCCACAACACTCTGTGTCTTCATCTCCAACATAATGACTTTTGCATGCTAGGCGAGGCTCCTTCGCGACTGTCACTCTCGACCAAGACTTTTCTGACATCCTTTCACGACCTACGATTTGTCCTGCGGCATGAATCAGGGAGGAGTAAGGAGGAGGCTAGGAAGGTTGAGAGACGCTCTTAGGTATACACAGGTCTGCTGCGCCTGGCTGGCCGGCCTCTTCGTCATAGGAGAGCACCGCACCCAGTGGTTTTTGAGACTTTTCCCTGCAGCTACACACCCGCAAATGGCCATCGTTTAGTTGGCTGGAGAGGGGAAATAATGACGAGATAACGGCTCCTCTTAGTGTGTACTTGAAGACCTGTGGGGTTATTAATGCAGGAAAGAAGTCTTGAAAGAGGGATATATACTCCCGGTCTGTAGGGAGGAAAGACCTAATTGTCCTTACATAGTTAGAGACTTCATAGGACAATTAACAAATGCAAACATACGATAACACAGGGTATACGCAATCTCCGTTCGCCAAACATCAGCCGCTCAGGATTACTTATTATCGAGCCTAGTAGGATCCACAAAGTGTAATCCCATTCAGAAATAATAGAAAACTCAACAACCAAACCCTTCATCAATTCGAGAAATTCGAAAATTCGAAAATTCATTTTTTCCCTCTTTCCTCCCTTCTCGACCTCGTCGCATCTATCTCTGAATTGTGATCGAGCTCAGGCATTTCACCATGCCTCCAGTTCGCAAAAAGCGCCCCAACGTCAAGTTGGACAACACGAGAGTCCACCCGAGGGCTCTCCAACAATTACCTGGCCTTGCCCAGTCTCCGAAATGCGCGGAGATGAGCAAAGTCTCTACCAAAGGGAAGGAAAAAGCCCTCCCTACCGTCACTGAGCCCGATACTGACATGATCGGGTCAGTCGAAATTATTGAGGAAATTCCTCAACCATCCTCCGTCCCCCACGGGATTGGAGAATCGTCAAAATCTCCCCCGACCGCGCCAAAACTGTCGGAGAACGCTGCACCCAAATCAGCGTCAAAATCAACGTCGCAGCCCAAAGCTGCCACGAAAGCAGATTGCCCTCCGGAACTTCGACCCATTATCGAAGCCGAGCAACGACGTGCCGCCGAAACAGCGGCAAATCTGGCCCTCTGTTCCGCCGCCATCTCTGGCGTCGAAGTCACCCTTCTTCCTTTGACCAACGGGTCAAACAGACAATTTGTAGACTCGATGAGAGTCTACCTACGCGCAGCCATCGCGCAATACATGGCCACGGGCGCGGCCTCCACGCCACCCGTCCTCCCTCCTCGCCCGGCGAACCCGATCCCAAGGGCTCCCGACGTCAGGAGCACAACGATTTCCGCCGTCCCAGCGCTGCCTATAAAAAGCACCTGGGCCACGGTGGCCAGAAATAGACTGCAACAAAAAGCAGTCCCAACTGTAAAGGCTGTTCCGCGACCTGCGGCAAAAGCCCAAAATAAAGAAGCCCCGAAGGCTAAAGTCGACAAACGACTGTTCCTTCGCTTAGAGAGCGATCACCCATGGCGCCAGCTTTCGCCTGACGGCATACGGCATCAATTGTGTTGTAGGCTACTGTACACATTGAGTGAAAAAAGCTCTATACACCGTGTCAGAACCGGATTTGCGATTCTGACAGCGGATGAAAATGAAAGGGAAGAGCTCTTAGATGCCTCACCGAAGTTGTCGGACTTCAATGCCAAAATCGAGGAAGCCTCCAACCTTGTCGCCTTTC
This sequence comes from Blumeria graminis f. sp. triticale, assembly GCA_905067625.1. Lineage (NCBI taxonomy): Eukaryota > Fungi > Ascomycota > Leotiomycetes > Helotiales > Erysiphaceae > Blumeria > Blumeria graminis. Next base: position 12,924,835 of record LR898472.1, on the reverse strand, counting down.
GGATCGCGAATGTTCCAGCGACTATAAAATTAATCAACCGTATTGAGACGGTCGATGCCGGTAGGATCTCACTGGAGATTTACCGCAAAACACAACGACGTCCATGCCAGGTGCGACCGCAAGGGACATGTCGTCCTGGAGCGCCATACAGAAACTGGTATGCCCTTTTCAACCGGGACTCCGCCCCTCGTGCGGGCTTCCGAATTCTCGACGAGTCCGGAGCGGCTACAAAGATCCAGCCTCGTCGCCAAATTGAACAGTGCAAACGCTGTTTGGGCTTCCACGCCACCCGTGGTTGCTCCCGCGCCCCAGCGTGCTGGAACTGCGGATCAAACATGCACTCGGAAGCCGAGTGCAAGGCCCTCACAAAATGTCGCAACTGTGGGGGACCCCACCGATCGGATTCCCGGGACTGCAAAGTCAGACCCAGAAAGTCTGGACCGGTGACCAAAGAGCAGCTCGCGTGGATCCGCCACATCGAACAAGGGGAGTTCGCGAAGGTGGCACGAGCACGAGCAACAGCAAAGAAGGCCGAAGAGGCAATCACCGCCGCTGCAAAGGACTTCTCGATGGCCGAGGCTACAGGTTTCGGAGTTCTGGAATTTGAAGAAGAAGTTTGAGGACACAGGAACCTCGATGATGTCCCTTTTGGGGCATATACTAACCAATAGCAGGATACTGGCTGGATAAAAAGTGCCTGCTATCTCATCTCTTGCTCTCAGCGGAGATTGAGTAAATTTGTCATTTGGAAGATGTGGCAGGAAAGGGAACGGGCGAGAAGCGCGGGATCCGGACCACATGAAAAATCTTGTAAATTTGATTTCAGTCTTTGGCTTTTAGTTTTGATTTTAGTTTTTGATTACAGTTTCTGAGTTATAATTTACCTGCTACTTTTTCTGTAGCGGGTCACGCGGTTGGAATGAGTTGGGCCTGTAAGCAGTGATCCCCGCCGGCTCCACCAGTCTTGTACCGATAGTGGACCTAGAGCCTTAGCTTAGGACTTTAATATAATAAAAAAAAAAAAAAAAAACCCTTCATCAATTATTTCCATTGAGCATCACCTGACTTACCTCTGTACTCCATATTTTCAATAAATCGGAGTTCACATTGCTAATCATTTACTTCACTACCAAAACTTTTACAGGGAAATGGGAGATGTGACAACTTGTTCATCGTATCGCCATGCAGCTTCTCGACGTCCTATCTGTGAACAAGCGGTGAGAAGAAGCTTCCTCGCATCAAAGTAGGGCTATCAAGAAATTCAGACGCTGACAGCCACTTGCCAACTATGATTTTCGATCGTAAACATTAATGACAGGTCGACAGGATAAATAAACCGACCAGTAGTATGAGGTAAATAGCCCGGTTTCAGTGCGTCGAATACCAATCAAAAAAGTTGATTATACCTGCCAGACCTCCTTACCTGTCCACCGCATATTGGCCTCGCAACAAACAAATCAACTGACACGCTCCCCCGCTTGCATGACATATCAACGACAATTATCCAATCGTTTGATTGTGGGTCAACGTTACGAACTCCGCAGGACGTGCAATTGAGAGGGATCGCTTGCATCTTTCGGCAAATGCGACAGGCAAAAACGCGGGAAGAGATCGGCCAACATCGATTGGATCCCTGTGTTGGTCTAGCTAAATGATCCACAGCTGGAGCGTTGGTGATCTGCATTATCAATTTCATAGATTCGACTTTTTCTTGATCAGTCTATTTTAGCATTCGAAGACCTATGTAGGAATGGATTATGACAGGTAGTAAGAAACAAAATCTCTTGATATAAGTTGGTGAAATCCACCTTTCTTTGATCGAACATCCATCAAACTCTTCCTATTCTTCACACTCCTCACATATCCATCTAATCCACATACCAATCTTCCTCGACTTCCTCGATTCCAATCCATATAGCATCATTTCACCAGATGTCTCAATCACACGAAGATTCTGCGCATTTCGCAGCAAATCCACTTCAAGGCATTACTTTAAGCTTCAAAGGAATCTGCGCGTTTCTCAACTTTGACATTTCGAAACGATGGTTGGACGAAGACACCGATCTCAAGCCTATAAGTACAGCACTTTCTAATCTGCTCATGTCCTTCAATTATTATGCCACATATCAGCTACCACCATCAGCTGTTGATACAAACATGCCTGCACGTATCAACTCAATTAAGAGGCGTTTAGCTTCCGAATGTATACGCTCAAAGCATCTCATACCTCTAATCAATTCTATCCTCGCCGATGAGACAGATATCGAAATTTGGAAGCAATTGACTGACCTGGTGGATTCTCTGGAGCCAATCCCTCCGACCGTGATGGATGTTAGATCGGCACCATTCATTGATTCACGACACATACGGTGTACGGCTCCGCTTGAAGGTCAGGACCAATTCATGGAATCATTGAAAGATGAGCTTAGGACCGAACTGGCAGGCACAATTTTTGAGAATGTCGACGGCTTCTACAAAAAGTACTTTGAGGGGACTACTTGGGCTAACAAGTGTAAGGATATTGCAAAGCGCTACGTGAACAGGCGAGATAAAGTGAGCTTCCAGTTCCCCACCAATCCAACGGAAGCCAATGTTTGGGAATGGATCAAGGCGGTTCAAGCGAGATTTATCGAGCCTTACAAGCCATACAAGACGTCCAAGGAACAGAAACCTATCCCTCTCCGCGCTGAGACGTTCCAGACTACGGGACCTGGGCAGATAAATGGTGGATTGGCTCCGCGGCAAATTGATATCTTCCTCAAGAGCCGCCATCTCCCAGCTCGTACTCCCCACGACTGGCGAGACGTTCTTGTTATAGGCGAGCTGACGACCTCACCCGTTGGGAAATGGACCGACAAGTTTCTCCAGCTCTCGGTTTACATGCGAGAGGTATTTGCGGCGCAGCCATTGCGACGATTTGTGCATGGGTTTCTAATGTTCGGAACACAACTGCAGCTCTGGGTCTACGATCGATCTGGACCGTACTCGTCTGACTTCATTGAAATCAGGGAAAATCCGGAAAAGCTGTTGTACGTCATAGCTGCGTATATGATGATGAGCAACGATGAACTTGGCATTGACTCAACTATCTATCAAGATAAGAAGAAGACCATCATCACAGTCGTTGATGCCGACACTTTGAAGGAGAAGAAGTTGTACCTTCAGCCACAGCCGTTCATAAAGCAAAATGCAATTGTCACGCGCGGCACGGCGATTTTCCTTTCTCTGGACAAGACGTTAGTGGTGAAGATTTCTTGGAGAGCTGTAGGACGCAAGTCGGAAGCTGAACTTCTTTTGAAGGCACGGGGCGTTCGAGGGCTAGCGATACTGATTGGATCGAGCGATACCTGCAAGATTAGTGAACTTCGCAGCGAGCTTACTTTCACGGAAGGAATGAAAAAAGATATTCATCCACCTGAATCCAAGATGACGACGGCATGCAACTCAGCACAATCTGGGTCTTTAAACTCAGGTGAAAGCGCCGAGCTAAATGGAGGTGTCAAGCGTGGCAGCGAGTTCATCGACGGTGATAATAAGCAAGAAATCCGAAGGAGCAAGAGGGCGTGTGTCGTAAATATTTCAAGGCAAGCTCAGCTCAACGCCGCGATAGCAAGAATACGCAAAAGCGTCAAATCTGGCGCCTCAGGAAGCAAAACTGGAGCGAAAAATGGGTCAAAGACGTCGGAAGCTAATGCGAATCCCGCGATTGAACAAGCAGCTTCAGAAACGCCTACGGCACAGGATAATATGGCGACAGAAAGCAGCCTTGATGTTGGTCAAGGGTCAAACTCATCTTTGGGAAAAAGGAACAGAGATACTGATGACAACAACGCCAACACCGATGTGGACATGTTACCTGAGCGAGATATGAAGAAGCTCTGCATAACAAGCAATACTGGAGAATCAGATTTGGAAGCCAGCGCCGGGCCTGTGACTACGCAAGAAAACGACGTCCCAGGAGCCTCAGGCGAACAAGCGCTTGTTGATGCAGAGATGAAAACTTCGGCACCTGTTCCAGATGTCACCAATACTGATTCTCCGACGATTTATAGGAATCGTTGGAAGACAGTTATCGCATCGAAACCTTTCGGACGTGCCATCGATGAAGATACAACACCCCTTGAACTGATTTGCGGGCTACGCGACGCAATTAAGGGTCACAAGTCACTTTTTATGGATTCGAAGATATTGCACCGCGATATATCGACAAATAATATTATATTGACAGAACCGAAGCTCAATGATGGTTGTCATGGGGTGTTGATAGACTTGGACCTGGCAATTTCGTTGAGTGACGATAGTTGTTCAGCAGATGCCAAGCTCCTGACGGGGACGACGGAGTTTATCGCACTCGGTATTTTGGATGCTCATGCAAATCCAACGGGGAATGGGGTTGTTCATTCTTATCGACACGATCTGGAATCATTCTTCTATGTACTCATTTCGGTCTGCATACGTCTTGGATGGCCTTCGAAAAAGTCACCTTTTATTGGCACGCTAAGGAAATGGTACAAGGGTGAAATTGACGACACGTACTCCGCTAAACACACTGCCGTTTGTCCGGCAAACTTCAAAAACAAAATACTGAATGTATTCTCGCCAAAATTTGATTGTGTGAAAGAGCTGGCTTCAAAGTTGCGCATCAAGCTGTTTCAAAGAAATATCGATCCGTGTATAGAGACCGACCCGTTTCCCGAAGATCTTTATAACTCGATACTGAAAGCTTTCGACGAGGAAATTGTAAAGATGAAGCATGAGTCGCATCCTTCAGTAATACTCATTACTCTTCATCAAAAGTATAAACATTTACTGACTCGTCGTCTTTAAAGCAGCTTGATGAATGAGACTATGCGGTAAGAACAGAGAATATAAGGATATTAATGATGTCTTGGGTAGGATGCTGATATTAATGACAGTTGCGCAAAGCTCTGACTTGCAGCGAAAAGAACAGGAGAATGGCTGTGTTCACTCATTTCTTCCCGTTTTGGTAAGTCCCAGTAACTTTACCCCAAACAAGGGCTGATGAATCAGTCAGGGTAGTAGAAAAAGAACTTGGCAGTTTAAATTTGTCCATGTTGGCGAGTGTTGATTGTTTCGATGTGCCAAAAAATATGTGGTAGATCTGAATTTGGCTAAACTGTTTCAACCCGGTATAGAGGCTTAAATTAATAGACGAAAAAGCTTTTGTTACATCATGTTGATGAGCTAGTTGTCGTCGGATCAATTGGTGTTGGTATGCAGCAGAGCAAGTCCAGAATAAATCAGTTCATTAATGAAATCTAGAGAAGGAAGATTTCCTACTTCTCGATGTATATATAGAGAATTGTATTTATCAGCGTCGATCATAACAATCTATGTTGCTAAGGAGCCATATCCAGACCGCATTATTGGTAGCCCTTGTAACTAGCTAGGCCCGATATTCCATTCCTGCCGTACTGGCGCAGACAGTACAAACACAAGGTATTAATCCCGCAGCACTATTTACTGTCGAACTAATAGACCTGGGGGGACTATTCTCAACTCCTGTCAGTGGTGTCCCCTACGAACCTCCAGCTCTCACTGTAGAGTCTGCAGAGCCGAGATTGAGTAACACTTTATCAACTTTGAGCTGAGCTATCTTCCCCTCCGTCAAAGATACGCTTCCGATAACACATAAGACGACAAAGACGACGATAATGATGCTGGGAATGAGGAGAGATAATGCGGTACCAAACGCTACAACAGTAGTCAGAGAAACCCTCGTTATATCACAACATGTGCTACCCAACGGCAGGCGAATAAAAAGCCCACGAAAGCAAATTAAAAGACCCTTCCGCCCTCAAGAAAAGGAGATTTCGACTCGCCTACATTATCGTCTTTACTAATCATAAATTCCGAATCTACTAGCCAGGAGGGCATCTGAAAAACATGAGTTACTCGACAACACCACGTCCGTAACGACTTTTGGATGCTAGGCTAGGCTCCTTCGCGACTGTCACTCTCGACCAAGACTTTTCTGACATCCTTTCACGACCTACGATTTGTCCTGCGGCATGAATCAGGGAGGAGTAAGGAGGAGGCTAGGAAGGTTGAGAGACGCTCTTAGGTATACACAGGTCTGCTGCGCCTGGCTGGCCGGCCTCTTCGTCAGAGGAGAGCACCGCACCCAGTGGTTTTTGAGACTTTTCCCTGCAGCTACACACCCGCAAATGGCCATCGTTTAGTTGGCTGGAGAGGGGAAATAATGACGAGATAACGGCTCCTCTTAGTGTGTACTTGAAGACCTGTGGGGGTATTACTGCTGGAAAGAAGTCGTGGAGGAGGCATAGAAGGGAGTACACTACCCGAGGCATAGATATTCCCAGTCTGTAGGCAGAAAGGACCTACATGTCCTTACATAGTTATAGACTTTTTAGGACAATAAACACTCACTCACTCACTCACTGATAGACCTGTATATGAGGCTGAATAAGGCTGAGAAGGAAGCGAGCGCAATCAACCGTGCATTACATAATTCTGGTATTTTGTGCTATAATTAGCTGCGCCTACTTTTACCTGTTTACCATATTAAGCGCTCTTCATGATTTTACCTTGTTTTTAAAATAGGATAACACAGTCTGTTTGTAAGACTAGATGATGAGATTACGTGGTCTGGACTATGGGAACTGACGGAAGGAAGACGAGCGAAGATGTATTTAAACAGAGGTGAGATCATGGAAGATAGGACAATCAATCATTTTCCTCTTTCCCATCTCTTTGAGAAAAACATCGAAGTCCCAATCCTGCGACAGTTACACATTGATGCGGTGTTGAATTCGAATAAACGAAAGAAGTACAATTTTCTGTAATAACGTTGTTGACTGATGAACAAACCAATTGACCCCTCTCAAGTCAAGTAAAATAGAAGAGTCGCGAACAAGTTACGGGAAATGGAAGAATCCGTGACTCATACAATGATGATGAAGAGGATGATGAATTACGAGAAGAAATGAAGAATTCTCTGGATGACTCAAAGCGCATTTATTCAACAAAATATGAGGGACACCAGACGAGTTACATCTTATTTAAGTGGTAGTTGTTGTGATTATACAGTTTTGCATTATCTATTTCTGTGTCCTACTACTTGTGACTAATAATTCACTTGTCACCAGACTCTATGTTTGATGTAGTCACTTCTCCTGCTATAGGTGCGGGAAGCTTACTAAACACAAGGGTAATTGACATTTGGATAATGATGTTAGGTAGAGAATTGTGTACTTACTTCAATTAACCGCCAAATTTCGTTTTTTTTTTAATCATTGAGTGTATGCAGCCTAGCCAAATTTCGTTATATGAGGTATGATACCTATGTATAGTGGTAGTCTCTCCTGCTTCCGGAGAACTTCAGTTCATTATATCAACTGAATATCTTTGAAGGTCATTTTCATCTTTTCTCTCGTCAAATCCTATAGCTATACATCCAAAGCTCTATTCTCCAGCTCTGGTGTTTGAATACCTCTCTTCTTCTCTAACAGTCCGGAAATCCCTCGCGATACTTAACGTCCCAACATCAGTAACGTTCAAATATTATAACATCAATAACTTTAAGTTCAGATGATAGTTCTTTTATTTTTCGTGCGACCTAGACTTGGGGCAAAGATAGAGAACGGGACTAGGGAGAGGTAAGGATTCAAAACCGAATTTTGTTATTTGATTCAAATGAATAAGTTAGATACTCAAGAATCGAATAAGTTTTACTTTGAAATTGTTATACTTTGCTCCCTACTTGTAAGGAGTAGCCTAGCATAGCACGTAACCTTATGTCTATAATTTTAGTTTTTTTTATAAAATCATTTAATATGTATTCAAATTCGGGACTAGTGTATTATAATCATTAGTTAGACTTTAAATACTAAACAATAATGTGTATTCAGCTATAAAGCTACGACACATGACCGGTGCTATGTATACTTATAGGATGACTCTTTTGACGTTAGAGACACTCATACTCTGGATTTCATTCGCATATACCACTATGAGGTACGTTCGCTTACACAAACAGTCGAGCCTCCTCCGTAAGTACCCGCCAAAGGAAATTTCAAATCTTTTGGTTATCCAAGCATGCCTTCGTCATCCATGCATACCAGCACCGCGAGAAAAGTGGTACTGTTTTGCCGGATTTGAACAAGCGATCTACTGTCTCGAGTAGGATAAGTGTCCAAGCTATCCAGACTCTACTTGACAGACCAGCCAAGACGATGTACCACCGCACCATCCAACCATAGCGGTGTTTATAGTGTCGCCTGCACTCTCGCAACCGAAGTCTTGACACGCACAAAGCTCAATTTGTAAAAGCTCCTTGCCAAAATTCAAAATTCCACGCCCGTCGAGACTGTATCCATCCTTCGCATCATCTTGTGAACTTGTCCTGAATCCTCTCACGTCCATCCCAAAGAACAGTCTCCCAGATTTGTGCGCCACGCTTTGTGTCCTCCGTCTGGTGTAATATCAGCGTGGGCGTGTATTTGGTGACCAGCTGAGGCCAGAGGAAGTCAACGAGAGGTGTTGTTATTGGAATAAGGATGTGCTAGGTCGTACTTGTAGACTTGATGGGACTTAGGTATGAATCGGACTCTTTGGGAGTGAATATTTGCTGTGGTGGAGTAGTTTGAATCATTGCCTCGCGGGCCAACTACGTTGATATTGCGAAATTTGACTGAACTTGGCTCTGGGAGAATATTTCACACCCAGGTTCGTAGAGGATACCGCGTACAGGTGCTCAGTCTTGCCCTCCGGTGCGAGGCACCCGTGTCATACAGAAGAGGATTCTTGATTAAGCTAGCTGATGCACCTCTAGCTAGCATATTAACTGAGACCCCTTCATCCTCGTCGTTAGTCTCGTTACTGTCTTCGACGGCAGCGCTTCCTCTTGATTTCCTTTCTCTTTTCCTTTTTTTTTGATGCGTTTTATTTCTGAATGCTGCCGGTAGCAGTCCCTGCTCCGATGGCGATGTCTGCACAAAATACATGCATCTTCTGGTCCCCCAAGAGTTTTATTCCTCTCATGCGCGCTCCTTTCCCCTCCATTAGCTGCATTTACTTGTCCGTATGATTATGATTTAGGCCCTCCGATTTGTCTCAATGTCGACATCAGCTTTTCCAACGAGAGGTACCGATTTTTGCTGTCGTGAACTTTAGTCTGACGCCAGGTCTCCAGCCAATCTTTGTTTTTTCGGTCCCGAGAACGAAAACACAACTTGCATACCCTTTTGTGATCAAGTATGGATTTACTGACTCTGTGATGTCATTTGGCACCATAGACTCAGCTGCACTGTTGACATTCAGGTAGTATGGCATAAACTTACCGCAATAGTCGTCTATCGTAGTGAAGCGGATATTCCATAGACTCCTAACGGCAGTCTCATATAGAGTTGCTGCATTCTCTTCTCGACTGGAGGCGATATTATCAAAAATTTGCTTGGCTGACATGTGGCGGAAGTTTTGAGGTCGAACATCTAGACTCAGCCGCCTGAGCATTGGTTTCTTAGCTTCGATCTCGCCTTCTTTCCACTTGGCTAGGTCATCATAATGTTTGTCCATCACTTTGCTAAATTCTATATCGGACTGGCCTTGTTTATTCAATGGCTCCGTAGGCCGGATTGCTGGCCTTATTTCCTCGAGATTACGGAAGATATGTGACAAACGACCTTTCTTGATGAGAGCAGCTCGAAGGTCGGATTCCCAGTCTGAGAAGCTGGTCCCAGGAGCTAGAATAATTGCTGCAGTTTTATCCATCATGTGATAGAGAGCAGGGAAGAGCCCGGGCTCATAACCTGTTGTGATGATGAGGAGAGGAAGTGCGTACAAACAGTGGCTTTATCAATATAATGTGCTTGACACAATTATGAAGTGGACGATGATATGTGTTCGCCTTTTTAGACTCGTTTCTCGATGATTCCTATCTATATGAAGGAGAATACTCCCGTTTATATCTAAAGCTTATCTGTCTAATTGCTAGAAGAATATTCTATCTTGTGATGTAAAATACTCCATCAAATGCTATAGAATAGTTTACATTCTTGTTCAAATCATCCACACGCAAGTAGATAAAATGTCACTACACCAACCACATCTTGTATAGATCTCTATATCATCTAATACAGCTTGTCTAATTGGCTGAGATATTTCACATCATAACAAAGTATATGGAAATGTTTAAACTGTCCTTTGCAGACGATGATATTTTTATCGTGACCGGGTACTACCCTAGCGCCCAGAGGGCACGGCACGGGTAGTCCAGATCTAAATAAGACTCTTCGCTACCTGAATCTTTGTATCGTAGAAACACAAAACTAAAAACAAATAAAACCACCATTTCTAATGTTCGAGTGCCCTGCGCTACATCTTCATTCTCTTACCACACCGAACGGTCCCAAGAAGCATTACAGTTGACCTTTACATTCCCTGTTCACGATTCAATCTTGCTGTAACACTTTTTTTTTTAATCCATTTATGTCCTATTTGAGTTTACAACTATGTAGGACAGTGCTATAACGCCTTGTTACAGTTAAAAAACGCCAGAATTTCTCCCATCCTTCCTACCCTATCATATCCCTGATCGTAGGACGTGGTTCCTTCGTTTCCGTCCTCCATTTCTGGGTAGTCGAGCGACACTGCAAAATGCCATGGCCGCTTTTCTCGGCCACATTTGCATATCATTTCTTCATTCTGGTGTTGGAACTATCTTTGATAGCTAGCGAAGTCACCATAACCAGTACTTGCTGCGATGAGGCGGTGATATGCCCATCGAGGTAGAGCTAGCTCCGGAGGGCGTTTTCTCCTGTCCGTTGCAGATATTGATGGTGACATGAATTAAGCTAATGATTGTGATTGAGACAGATTTCTATATATTATATCATACATGAGATGCTCAGGTCTATATACCTCGAGCCAAGAAACCTTATTATGTTCCTCCAGATCTAGGTTCATTAGAACAATTACCTGCTCAGAAAAATTATACTAGTCTTAGATGCGTGCTTAGGATACGGACTAGGTTTCTATTAACAATTTAATGATGTTTCTCCTATCACTGAGTCATATTCATGGTGATCTGACAATTACAAACCATGAATCGTGTCTATTCATGACGTTGAGATATAGTCATGGTTTTTTGAACAAAATCAGCAAATATATGAATCATGTCTCTACATGACAAGAGGAGCTTAAGGGCACGTTAATTGAGCGTATCGAAAGCTAGTATTCTAGACATAGGCAATTTAAATCCAACTAGTTTTTCTTCTAAAGAGATATTAAAGGTTTATCGCTGGCTCAGAGACTACATACTCCAGCTGCCGCCGACGGAGACGAATTGTCCGCCTCCTAATGGTGCTGGTGCAAATGTTCATTTTGTTGTGCTTGTGTTGGAAAGCTAAAAAATTAAATACTTGTCGAATTTCAATTCAAATACGAATATATCCATTATCAACGACATCTCATCAATGTTGGATTCATCGTTCTCGTGCGAGTCCAACTTTTTATTGTCGCATACTTTTTGTATGACAGGGTCAATCTCTGTGATATCACAGGTAATGAGAATGGGTTTGCAAATGCAAAAGTGATGATTGATTAAGATGTATATGTATATAGATCTCTATATAAGGACGCCCTTGAAGCGTCGATAAAACCTGAGTCCACTTGTGTGCCTAAGGCATGAATCCCAACCTCAAGCCTACCGGAGCAAGTGCTCCGACACATACCATAACGTTTCGGTAACTGGTTAAGAAGCTGCTCCAATTGCAAACGGGAGCTTGACTCGTCAATTATCGTCTTTCTCCCAGTATACTAATAATAATGCCTAAATCAAAGTAGGCTTCAATATGCTGGGCTATCCAATAATCTACCTGTCCAACGGACAATTTTAACTACATGCAGAAAAATTAAATAAATGTAATTAGAATAGGATAGATGATACAGCAGAATGGGCCCCAGGCTACAGCAAATTTGAGTTTAAATAGTACAGAAAGAAGCCGGAAAGAACGCCGCGTCCAAGGAATGGTCAGAATCCTGGACGAGCTAGAAGGAGCCGCGCTTGAGTCCCGAAGCGCAAAGGATTCCGGCTGAATAGAAAGCTGCAAATTTATATAACGACAAGAAAACAGGTAGACTTATGATAAACTTTAGAGAGCCAACTATCCAAATCCACTAAAACTTTAGGAGGACTTAGAGCAGCATTGCCACAGAAGTAAGAAGCGAGTACATACGGCTCAATGCTTACTTATACCGAAGGAATGTACCAGGAGTAGGAAAACCACGCTACCAATATGGATACCTATCCCAAAATATAAAGCACATGGTGATATCTTGTTCAAGATGGGCAAAGGGAAGAGGTGAGGTGCTACGAAAATCGACAACCAGATCTTTCGAATCTATGGTAGAAGGAACACCTGTACGCCGTGTCCTCTACGAACCTGAGAGCGAAATATTCTCCCGGAGCCAATTTCTGTCAAATTTCGCAACACCGAACAAGTTGGCCCACGAGGGAATGATTCAGATTACTCCACCACGTCAAATCTTCACTCCCAAAGAGTCCGATTCACATCTAAGTCTCAGACTACACGTGCGACTTAGTACTCCCTTATTCTAGTGACCACACCTGTCGTCGACTATCTCTGGCCTCAGCTGGTCTCCAAATACATACCCACGCCAATATTTACAACCTTCGGAGGAAACAAAGCGTGGCGCACAAATCTGGGAGATAGTTCCTTGGGATGGACGTGAGAGGAATGAGGACAAGATGGCACGATGATGCAGAAGATGGCTACATTCGCGACGGGCTTAAGATTTAGGTTTTTGACAATGAGTTTTTACAAATTTAGCTTTCTGCGTGTGACTAGACTTCAGTTGTGAGAGTGCAGGCGACACTTTAAATACCTTCGCGGTTAGATGGTGCGGTGGTACATCATCATGGACGGTCTGCTAAGTAAAGTCTGGATAGCTTAGACACATAACCCACTCGAGAAAGGCGATTGCTGGTTATAAAACGGCAGAAACCCTTACATTTCTCGCGATGCTGGTATGAATGGATGAGGAAGGCATGCTTAGATAATCAAAGATTTTGAATTTCCCTTTATTATTATTTTATTTTATTATTCTGTCTGAGTCTATGACTATGTAGGACATGCAGGTCCTCCCTGCCTGCAGGCCAAGGATACCTATGCCAGTAGTATATACCCTTCTATGCCTTCCATACAGCTCCCCTCAAATAGTACCATCCCTCAAGTCCTCATTCGATCATACACTTAGAGGAGCCCTTTGCCCTTCATTATTTCCCCTCTCCAGCCAACGAAACAATGGCCATTTGCAGATGTATGGCAGTCGGGAATTTTTTCAAAAATCCACTGGGTGCAGAACTCTTCTATTACCGACATTAGGCCTTAATTTAAAGACATAATGACCCTTCCGAAGCTTTCAAAGATGACGGCCATGTGGGAGCTGAAGACATGTGTGTACCACCTCATAGTGATGTAGTTTGAGTAGCCTGGGCACCTACTTCACTTGAGAAGGAGACATCTCAGATTACATTTCGCGCGCAGAAAAGTTAATGGACGGCGGAGGCATTTCTGGAGAACTCAGGGTCTTTGAGATGTTCCCCTGGATGGGCACTAACGGATGATGGTTGATTTGGGGTGAAGAAAAAGCCGCCATATCTTGGCAGTAGCGAATGTAGATGGAATTCGCGGCATGAGAGCTCTTTCTTCAAATTGAGTCATTTATTGAAAACTTCTCTGATATTGTACCATAGCTAAATGGCTGCATACGCAATTAAAATTTGATGCAAAAAGAAAAGTCTTCTGCTCATGAGTCGATTTCTCATGAAAGGCTCCCGCTGTTCCGACGGCTAGCGCTGCTGCATTTCAACAATCACTTTCGCGCAACGTCCCAACTGAGCGATCCTGGGCCCGCTGTCCAGGAAAGACAGCAGATGTATCCATGGCTGATGCCTGTGGCTTACTTCAACAACACGGCAACGCCGCGATCATTGCCATGCAGTGTCTCTAGTTTCGCCCTTATTTTTTTTGCATCAAATTTTAATTGCGTATGCAGCTATCTAGCTATGATACAATATCGGAGAAATCTGCGCTCCTTGGTTCACTTTGCAGGAGCTGAAGTAGAAGTATTGTGCCGATAAAGCGTGGGATCTGTACATACTTCTGGGCGCTTACCCGCAATTGTCCAGAATCATCTAATCGCTTATGGCTAGCATGCGCGGTCAACAGACTCATCATAATACTGCTCCAACCATTGGCCCGCATGACTCGATTCAGCGCTCATGAGTGCAAGTCTCAGGAGCGACAGTAGTTATATCCATGGTCGTCACACGACGTGCATATGCAACTTTCGACGCCGAGATGATCATCGACTCGAGATATCACAAAAAAGTATGCGTAGTGCACTTTTGACTTACTGCAAAATCGAGGCTCAAATCTGGCTAGCGAGGGAAATGGGCAGGATACGACAGTGAAGGAGTCTACACTGACAGTAACTGCTTAGGCGTACTATCTTGCGATAGACTGATAAGTTACAGGATAAAACCATTGGAATCAGGCGATTATTGGTGCAAGGCTTCCCTCTTTACAAACTCAGGATTTTGAAAGACACCTGCATGGGCCGCCAAGGCGGATCAGATAAAAACAGAGTAAAAGTAGACTGAAAGAAATCTAATATACACAAGATGTTGATAAATATAACCCACTTCTTAGTTCGTGGACTTGTTGGTAGAGGGAAGCTTAGCAATCATGAAGGATAAAAGGATGTCAACTCGACTACTCTTCTAAACACAGGTACCAGACTCCTCTTGGGTGGGCAAGACTGAACACCTGTGTGCCGTATCCTCTACGAACCTGGGAGTGAAAATTTCTCCCAGGGCCAAGTTCAGTCAAATTTCGCAATATCAAAGAAGTTGGCCCACGAGGCAAAAATTCGAATTACTCCACCATGTCAATTTTTCACTCCCAAAGAGTCCGATTCTCAACTAAGCTTTATCAAGTCTATAAGCAAGACCTAGTAAATTCTCAGCCCAATGACCACATCTCTTGTTGACTTTCTCTGGCATCAGCTGGTAGCTAAATACACGCCAACGCCGATATTTACACCCAACGGAGGAAGCAAAGCGTGGCGGACAAATCTGGGAGACAGTTCTTTGGGATAGACATGAGAGGGATCAGGAAAGATTCACAAGATCATGTAGAGGATGGATATAACCACGAATGGCGTGAAATATTGAATCTTGACAGAGAGTTTTACGAATTGAGCTTTGTGTGCGCCAAGAAATCGCTTGAGAGCGAGCAGCTGACACTATAAACACAGGCCAACGATGGAAAGTACCGTGGTCCGCCTCCTGGTAGTGTTCTCTGGTATAGTTTGAGTAGCCTGGGCACCTACTCCACTTGGGAAGGAGATATCCCAGATCACATTTCGCGTGGAGAAAAGTAAATGGATGATGGAAGCATGTCTGGATAACCCAGGGGTTTTGAGACGTTCTCCTGGGTGGGCATTCACGGATGAGGGTTGACTTGGGGTGAAGAAAAAGTCGCCATATGTGTACACTTGTGTGTGGGTATATTGTGCTAATTGAGTCTATGACTTTCCAACGCTTTGGGCTCCTCTTTGACCCAAGCGGCACCTTTTACTGTGCTTTGCCAAGTAGATACTGAATATCTGGGGCACATCTTACGCATGATGCGGGAAATCACTGATTCGAATTTAGCAAGACTGGACCACATTTCTCGCGGTGCTGGTGTACATGGATGAGGAAGGTAAGCTTGGATGACCAAAAGCTGTCCAACTTCCATTTGGTGGGTACTTACGGAGGAGGGTCGACTATTTGCGTAAGCGAACAATCTCATGATGGTATTTGGGAATCAAATGCAGAGTATGAGTATCTCTAAACTCAAAAGAGCCGTTTCGCATGTACGCAATCCACCAATCATTTGTCATGGCCACATAGATCAAAATACCTTGTATGATTCGGGGTAAAAGATTGACTTTCAGCGGTACCAATCATTCGGATGGGGTCTTGCTCATCCCTGTAGCCCCACTACAGTCTCTTATGGGTGGCAAAAGTAAAATTCTTAAAATGACTGGGGTTAGATCCCTGTACAAATTGCCTTAATTGGTATGGTCTTCAGGCAGGCCCATATCTAGTTACTTGACTAGTTATGCAAGCAAGAGAAACTATCCAATGATATTCCGTGAAAGTCTAAATTATGGGGATGGTTTTGAACTCAACGGGAAAAGTACAATGGTCCTCAGTTGAAATTCAAAATTGAAAAAATCAATTGACATTCTCTAAAAATGCACATCTATTTCAAAAATAACTGCTCTGTATTACACAAGTCTACATCGAAGCCCTCAGTATGGCTCGCAACTAAAATGAAAGCGTACTAAATATTTTGTGTGTCTTCTCCATCCTAATACTTTGTGTACCCTCCATTTGCCTTTATCACTGCTACACATCTTTCGTGCATGCTGCCGACTAGAGACAATAGCTCCTCTGAAGGTATAGAGTCCCATGCAGCCTGCAACAATGTTTTCAACGTGGTAGAGCGCACAAGCCTGACCCCATTTATCTCTGGACTATTTACCTGAATGTGGTTTTTTAAGATGTTCCATAGTGACTCAATTGGGTTCAGGTCCGGAGATTAAAGTGGCCATCTCATAGGCGTTATTCCAACCTCACGTAGCGCCTTAGTTGTTGAGTGTGCTTTATGACATGGTGCGTTGTTGTGCATGTATATAATTCCTGGATTTTCCATGAGTTGATTCAAAAGTGGCAAAATCCTTTCACAAAAGGATGAAGACCTCATTGATCCCAAATCCTTCTCCCAGACTAGGAATGGGCCTTTTTGTGATCCGTAAATTGATCCCCAAAACATCCAGCTGTTCCCATGAGCATGGCGAGCCACAATACAAGCCTCATTCAACTCATCATCAGGCTAAACTCTGCTGCTAGTACAAGGAAGATTTTGATAGAATTTAAACGTACTTTTCTTGTGACACGAGGTTTAATATGACAATCACCCGATACCCAGGTTTCATCAGTCCATAATATGCGATTCCATTGCCCATCGCTCCAATCTACATGTAATTGGGCGAACTCCAATCTTTTCTGTTTGTTCACCGCGCTTAACGGAGGCTTCTTCCGAGCAATGCATCTACTGTAACATTTTTTTTAGTGCATTAGAAATTAAACCCTCACTGCATCCCCAGTGGCTGAAAGGTCCAATTGCTAGTTCCAAATAGCACATCTGTGGATTTTCAATAGATTCCCGGACGAAAGCCTCAAGCTCATCAACTTGTTCCGCTCTTAATTTAGGTGAGCTTCCTTTGCGGGATATAGGATTCTTAGTCTCTCGAGCACACGCATGTTGCACTTGCCTTATTGTGAAGCCAAGTTTGTCGGATATATGTTGTAATGTCAAGCCAAGTCTTCTTAATGCTCTTATTTCAATACATTGATCGCGAGTTAGATGCTTGCGAACTTTAGTTTCTGAAGCAGACTTTTGGAGAGACATTTTTGCTAGAAGTGAGGATGTTTGTTTGTTTGTTTGTTCATTAACGTGCTAGGTGAAGTAACTACCGTCGCACTCCTACGGGAGCTTGAGCACGAGTGGGGTCGGGCCGGATCAGGTTAACTACCGTAAAGTACAAGTGCCTCGTCCCACCTCAATGACCGGAACCATGCCGAAACGCATCTATGTGTTGAAGCATGACGAGTACAGCAGCCCAGAGTTGAAAACAAAACAAAAGAAAACTTCCACGCAAAGTCCTGCATTACAAAAGAAAAAACTTTGAAAATCTCCCTTCCTTCGTTCCGCCTCGGCCACCACGCGCCCGAGCCTCGATTCCTATCCCTACTTCCATGCCAGATCACCTAGGCTTTTGTTCATCACCTCCGAGTCACAGGTATCCCTGCCATCCCCCGACTAGCCTCCGCGTATATTCCGCTCTCCTGGACGTAGTCCCTAAACAGTTGCCACCCGCTTGATCCGAGCATTGTTTTTATAGCTGGCGCCCTTCGCTTTCCGCTTTTCAGCCGCCATGTTGCCAGTGCTTTTCGACACTGGACAAGGTGACCAATTGATTTTTCCCTCCCACACTCGCAGTGAAGTGTAGCGTCAGTGTGGTTGAAGCGGCGATGATAAGCCGCGAAGTCTCCATGTCCGGTTCGAGCGGCTATTAAGCGAGCGTAGACTGCCCTTGGTAGTGCTAGTTCTGGCGGTTTCTTGCGTCGCATCTCGAGTTCGAGGTCTGCATAATGTCTGGGGCGATTCGAATGCCACCAGTCTGTAACCATCTGTCTGGCCAGTTCGCGAGCTTTCCTTCCGGAAGAGGCGAGGGTCATCACCCCATGTGTCGTCCTCGTATCGTCCGACGAGTTAAGCTCTCTTCGAGCGAGCTCATCAGCCATTTCATTTCCTACCAGCCCTTCGTGGCCCGGAATCCATCCTACTTTAACAGGTGCTGCTGCTCTAGCGACCATTTTGCAGAACTTTTGAATCCTCCAGGATGATGAGCTTGTTGTTCCCGTTAGTAAGGCCTGGACAGCCGCAGAATTGTCGAGCAGAATATAGATGGCGCTACGACCACGATCTCGCTTCCTGCTAGTGATTGCTTCAAGAGCAGCTGGAGCTCCATGAACCTCCGCGTCGTAGACCTCCGCATTGGTTATTTTGCCTGAGCCGCTTTGCTCAATTACCCTGCCTGTGCCACTGATAAAAGTCACAAAGGCCCATGACACTTTGTCGGTGGACGCCCCAGAGCCATCACTGTACACGCAAAGACAGTCGGGTGGGAGATTAGGTAGAAGTGAGGATGAATTGATAGTGGTGTTAAGTTCGGAGGACTGTCTAGGTGAGGCAGCCAAAGGTGTCGATGAAAATGTGTTCTTCTAAGCGATTGTTTGAAGAAGACGATTGGACCATACTTCATCGCGAGCGGGGTAATAAGGAGAGACATACTAACCTATTACGAGCTAGCCCAGCTGCGCCTACAGGACTAATCCCTTCAACGACCCAGTTTGAAGTATTACCTTTTGGAACCTAGAGGCACTGTAGTCTTGACCACGGAAAATATTAGATTAGATCTATATCATAGCCCTGTCTGGGATTGACTGTAGCGGACTTCAGGAGTCTACTTGAAAGATACTAGTGATATTTAGCATGTTTTACCATAACTACTTTACATGTTAATCTTCTGTACAGTGAAGAATCCAGGGAACAAACTCGGTGCCCAAGATGAGCAATTTCCAAATAGATATTGTAAGCCTCTTTCTTCTTGGCCATTCTGATACGGATCTGGAAGCAGTATTCTTGTTTCACAACCTCGTAAAAAAATCTACATCTTTTGAGTAAAGAGCTAGCCAAAGCTCTATTGTAAATCATATCTTGCCGTTGGTTATCTTTGGCGCCGCGCGCGCTTACTTTCCTACACGCTGTAGATAGACAAAGGATCCTAAAATTTGCCCACTCTGAAATTGTCTCACGCGACTGAGTTACAACATGTGTAGAGTTGGGTACCAAATGGTAAAAATACCTGTTAAATCTTGTGCGACTTTGAGTTTGAGATCATCCAGGGTGGTACCAAGACGGCTTTATGTTGTAAACTAATTTCATAGATTAGGATCTACAAAATCATATACGTGTTTCGATAGAAGAAACCTAACAAATCTGTCTCTTCACCTATCGTTGATATGGCTATGAACTGAGAATTATTGTCTGGCTGCCCAATGTCTATACGCTCTCATAAAATGATGGGCATACCCTCATTCTGCCACTATTCACAACGCCATAATAAAAAAATAGCACATCAACTCGGCCTCACTTTTATTCGTTGAGCCCCACAAGATCGAAATCAGATCTACAGTAGTAATGGGCAAATTAGAGCTTTTACGAGTTGTGTGTTACGTCCAAATACACGCTTAGATCTTAAACGGTCGATTAGCATCACTTTCTTGCTTGAAGTTAGAAGGAGATAACGAAAAATATCTAATGATGGCTTCTGTCTATGTCCGTTTCCTAGCTCCTTGCTTCTTTAGAGATCCAGAAGTGATTACCTTCCCATCATCTATTATTCTGTCAGTTTGGTTTGATAAATTACTAGCTTCAACTTGTGTATTTGCACTGGCACATGGAGAATCTTTTAATGCCTCATCAGTTTTGGGCTCGGAATCCTTTTGATCTTCGTCACCTCCCTGTCCAAACTCGTTGACCCGCATGTAATCGACTCTGTATTTCCAACTTTGATATAAGTATACAAAGAATATCAAGTCATCTCTTAGAGTAGCAAGCCTATGAAGAGTTGGCATTTTGATGGTGAACGCGAACAAGTCATCGATGAATGTGTTCAAGAATTTATAAGTCATCGCTCTTGCGGGCATGTGAGCCACTGACTTGAGTCGATAGTTTATATAAAGTGAGGGAACCATCATTAGAAATCCGTAGGCATAAACAGAGCCAACAAGAGTGGTAATGGTGAATGAATACCAAGATTTGTGGGTTTCATAGGTAAGAGAATATGCTGCGTATGCTAAAAGCAGAGGGACTGCAATCATGTAAAGATACTTGAATGCAATGGCGTCAAATTCTTTGGTCTTTTCTTCTGTTTCAGATAGTGTGTGCTTATCTTCGAACGACAATCCGTAACCCACAAGGTTGTTCGAAGGTCGGATACGAATATTGACGATAGTTGTTATCTTCCAAAATTCCAGTAGAATGCCCATACCCTGAGAGAACAGAATCATCCAGCTAGTGTTTTCGTTATTGTCTAGAAGATACAGTAAAATTACACTCTGCATAAATACATTTCCAAGTATCGAGCGGACTGAGATTCCGACGTTGTTTTTCTTGTTCCGGTAATGACTTATGTCGGATTTGAACGCAAGCATTTCAAATATCATATGGAGGATGCTCACTATGACAGTTGTCCCTAGAAGGTAAGGATTTGTTTGTAGTATCACTTCTTTTATCATTTCGAATTCACTTCCGTCCCCGCCTCCAGGCATGGAAGAGCCTTGATGTAAATGAGCTTGATAATTTGAAATGAGTAGAGGTCTATTTACCTTGAGCAGCTGCTCTTGTAGTTTGCTTTGCACCCTCGTCAATACTAGAGATAATACTAAACTTCCAGTTTTGCATGTTATTCAATTTAATCTGTATAGGAATCTGGTCAACAGTAGAGTTTAGAGGTATCATCTGGCTCCTTAGTTGCCAGAACGTGTTAACAAATAGCACAGGATAATACCACCCATTCTGACCAGTTTCATCTCGAGCACCGCTTCTCTCCAAATGAAAATACTGCCTCATGGCTGGGTGAAGACTTGGAAAGTTTGCTATTCCCGTATCGGGTATGAATGACATTGTGAAATTCGGATGGTAGTGGGAAGTTATGATAGGTCTGTCCGATGGGGGCGAAGTTTCATGCTCGTTACCTTCATCATGATTGGTAGAGGCAAGGAGATTCTTCGTCTTCTTAGCCTTTTTATGAGGAAGATAATGAGTCAATGGCCAGGTAAAGTGGTAAGATCGGTCTGTCTTGTAATCCGTCGCTAGTGGGTCAAGTTGTTCACCGCTTAGACCAATGTAAAAATGGCCCCACAGCGTGCCATTGTCTTGTATCTCTCTGGGAACTTTGAAAGAGCCATCAATAACTCTTTCTTCGGCGAAGTCGCCGAGATGAAAGGCAGTTTGATTCAATACTATTCTTTCTTGGAGAGTCTCGGAAATTGGTTTGAGAGCGAAGGTAGGGGATACTGTAATAAGTATGTCCAGGTATGATGTTTCTGGCCAGATGGGTGAAATTTTCTGAGGCACCAGACTATTTCGCTCACCACCCGTCGATGATGATTTTGCTAAGTAAGATGGATTCTCGGTAGAAATTTTTGGATAATCATTGTCTGTAGGAATACTAGTTGTTGCTGGTGTGCTAGAATTGGGTCCAAAGAATTTTCCAATAACAAACTGTGTACCAAAGAACAACAATAGTCCTTGAACTATTGACTTTATGGCTGGCTTTATCAAATTAGCATTACTTTTTATTGTGGATTGGATGTCGTACACTAATGCCACCGCCGCTTTGAGATGAATCAGGTGGGGTAGCTTCTGATGAGGGCATCGTGAGTTACTTGTTACGTGGACATGTGAGTGAAGATCAGCTAGAGTAAATCCATGTACGTGAGACGCAACGACGCAAGCCTGTAGCAATTCTAAGCTAATGGATCCTAATTAGCATGGTGGGTGGCTCAAGCGAGTAAAATCTATTGTCGGAACTTGCAGGTATGGCAAGGATGAAAATGCTGCTCCGGGCCCCGGAATATTTCAAATTATGTACGATATTACTCAGCTCGTGAAGGGAATTTATATCATTGTAATTATTTGCCATCAATTCTTTTCTTTAAACACTACTCACATACAAACTATCGTGAATCAATTAATGAAACATCCAATTCAACATCATTTTAACAATGCCTTCTGTCGACGTGACGAAAAAAGAGTTTGAAATTAAAGACTCCATTTCCAAGGTAAATCCAATAAATTCAGCTAATATACTTCTATCGACTAAGAAAGAAGGCCTTCTGACCTCATCCTACTCGCCCCGAGTACCAAGGAGAGTAATATGTGTGTTCTGTGGATCGTCATCGGGAAATAGCTCTGCTCATACTGTCAGTTTGCCCATTTTGATGTATATGCCATCCGTTGACTTTAAATAGGAAGCCGCTCGATCGTTAGCCCATACACTTCACATTCATAAAATAGATTTGATTTATGGCGGAGGCACGTTAGGCCTAATGGGTGAGCTAGCCAAAACCCTAGTCTCATTATCTGGTCCAGATTCTGTACATGGAATTATACCAGGACCGTTTATGAATTTATCTAAGAATTCAAGATCCTCAGATTTGCCTGATATTAATATCTATGGGAATACTACTGTAGTTAAAGATATGCAGACCCGAAAGCAGATGATGGTTAATGAAGTTTCCATGGGAGCCTCAGGTTCTGGATTTATTGCACTCTCGGGCGGTTATGGGACATTTGAGGAATTAATGGAAGTCGCAACATACCATCAAATAGGCATACATGATAGAGGCGTCGTTATCTATAATGTTGAAGGTTTTTGGAACAGTCTACTAGAGTGGATCCGCAATTCTCTAGAAGCTGGATTCGTGGGTCCGAGCACAAGCAGCATAATCTTAGAGGCGAAGACTGCGGAGCAATGCATTGAGTTACTAGCGACATATAAAAAATCCGAGGGCATGTTAAATTTATCATGGGATATTTGAGAGTTTAATATGACAGATGAGATTTGAAAGTGACCACTCTCGTGGTGTTCAAAAAAGGAGAGGACGGACCATTCAAAGGGCCAATGATTTTGGCATGAGTTTATGAGTGAAAAGAAAATAATGTGGAAGGTGATTGTGCTGCACGGCAAAGCTGAGCCAGCATAGCATAATGTAAGATTAATTCAGTTAGCACTAAAATTCAAACAACTTCTTTAATTCAACACTAAAAATCTTGAAGCGGTTTAGTGAGCGATAGTGCTGCTAGACTCTTCATACAAGTATTGGTCTAGTGGTCTATTCCAGTATCTATCTCGAGTACTGAAAGCTATTAATATGGTCAAACGGAATCAAGCTAGTTCCTGCTCTGGATACAGAGTGTGATAGTTTGTTTAAATCAAGTGAAGCATTGCTTACAACAGAAAAGGGATCCGCGTTCGTCACGATCGAATTTAACAGTAATGTCACATGCCGAAGGATAGATCCTTCGGCATGCCTTTCAGACAAATGATCACGAATCATACGTTTGATAGTACACGCATACTCATATATCTAATCGCCCTTAAAATAACTCATTGTGTCTGACATGTCTATTTACAATGCCATTTTATGGTTTACAGACAACTTTACACTAGATTCATGATTTTCAACAATAGACAGCCATACTCGACTAAAATACTGCAAATTCTTAGACCGAGGAAGGACAACAATAATAACTAAATTGGAATCTTATCAGGGCCCAAAGCAGTATTGCGGTTCGGATAAGAAGTGAGCACGTCGGTCTTAAGTCTTACCTATTTCGAAAGAAATTCCCTGGAGTGGTTAATCTAAGCTCCCAATATGGATATCCATCACAAAATATTAATCTTTTGGTCTTGGCATGTCTTCATTCGGCAAGGGTAAGAGGAGAGGTGCTTTGACAGGCAAAAGACAGTTCCTCTGCGGCAATGATGAACAGCCTAGATGATGTGAAGAGAACTTTAAAGTAGATACTGGCCAGAGGCAGGTTTGAACAGTTCTGTCGGAGGGCAAGACTGAACACCTGTACGCGATATCCTCTACGAACCTGAGAGTGAAATATTCTCCCAGAGCCAAGTTCAGTCAAATTTCGCAATATCAAAGAAGTTGGCCCACGAGGCAAAATTTCAAATTACTCCACCATGCCAATCTTTCACTCCCAAAGAGTCCGATTCCTACCTAAGTCTCATCAAGCCTACAAGTACGACCAAGTATATCCTTATCCCAGTCACTACACCTCTCGTCGACTTTCTCTGGCCTCAGCTGGTTGTCAAATACACGCCAACGCCGATATTTACACTCGACGGAGGAAGCAAAGCGTGGCGTAGAAATCTGGGAGTCAGTTCTTTTGGATGGACGTGAGAGGGGTCAGGAAAGGTTCACAAGATGATGCAGAGAATGGATATAACCTCGAAGGGCATGAAATTCCGAATTTTGGCAAGGAGTTTTTCGAATTGGGCTTTGTGCGCGCCAAGACTTCGGTTGCGAGAGTGTAGCTGACACTACAACCACAAGCAAACGATGGAAGGTGTTGTGATCCGCCTCCTGGTGATATTCTCTGGTATAGTTTGAGTAGCCTGGGCACCTACTCCACTTGGGAAGGAGACATCTCAGATTACATTTCGCGCGGAGAAAAGTCGATGGATGACGGAGGCATGTCTGGATAACCCAGGGTTTTTGAGACGTTCCACTGAGTGGATATTCACGGATGAGGGCTGACTTGGGGTGAAGAAAAAGCCGCCATAACTTCGCAGTGGTTCTTGCAAATGAAATCCGAGGCATGAGTGCTCCCCTTGTAAATTGAGTCATCTTTTCTGTAATTTTCTTTGATATTGTGTCATAGCTAGATAGCTGCATACGCAATTAAAATCTGATGAAAAAAAAAAGAACAGTTCTGTCTCGCAGCAAAAATAGCAATAGCAATGGACGAAAAGATAAAACTATGTGGTCGCCAATGGTATTGTGATTGTATGCTTGAGCTTGGCGGTGTAGCTTATAACAGATTGAGAATGTAGTCTATAATGCAGTAGTGGCTCGATACCGATGCGATTGCAACAATAAAATGAAAGTTGGATAGAATTTTGGCGCTTAAATGGGCCTCAATTGTGTGGAGAATGATTCAATAATTGATGGTAATTAATTGTTATGTCTATCTGTAGGGAATGTGTTATAGTTCTATGTGTGCTCGAAATTGCCTAGATTTGGCTAGTGGGCTATACCCTCTTTTACTACATCATATGACGAAGGCTGAACACTTGTCAGTGGTGTCCTCTACAAACCTGCGAGTGAAGTATTCTCCCAGATCCGAGATTAGGTCACGACAAAGGGTGGGATGAAAGTTTTCGTCGAGTTGGCGATCGGGAGGAGTGGTGTTGGCTCATTTTTTGTCGAAAACCCGACTTGAAGAGATTTCACGACTGCACAACTCAACGAAATCAACCATCTACACCCCAGATACGAACCGCAGACAGGCTACAACCTGTCTGATGTTCGTATCACAACAACCGACACCTTCAAAATCTTTTCTCTCTTTCATTGTAAGATCATTCCCAGTCAAACTCATCTCGCGGCCCTCTCCACAATCATCTCATCACCTACCTAAGCAATCCCATACATCTAAAAGCCAAATCGCCAACTAAGAAGCAAGGGGATGTCCGACTCTACGCAACTGCCAGTCACTGTGAAGGTACGGTCGAAATACCGGCCTTAGACGCGTCCTCACTTCGGCCAAGAACACCAACAACTCGACCTGCGACGAATCGCCACCGTCGAAATACGTACGAAATTTCGCCAGCACACTAACCAGAGCATTCGACAAAGGCTGGGACACTGGTGCCTCGGTCTTGAGCTCTTAGCCGCGTTTTTGACCTCCACGGTTAGGGGCACGGCAGCGACGGGGCAAGGCCGAAGAGGTCGACATTCTACAAAGTTTCTGGGATGACGAGATCGACTGAAGGATAGAGGAATGCTACATGAAGGAACCAAAGGGAATACAAACTGACAAAGCCTTGGTGGGCGACTGGATGAGGCCTCCAGTGAAGAAAAAGACCCCTGGATGAGATGAGAAGATGCCCATGTGAGCCTAAGCTGGGAATGATTGGAAGGGAAAAGTTACAGATGGCGAAGGTATCAAGGGCATGGGCGCGTGGTGGCCGAGACTGAGGAGGAATTTTTTTTGCATCAGATTTTAATTGCGTATGCGGCTATCTAGCTATGACACTATATCAAAGAAAAGTACAGAATAGATAATTCAACGTAGAGGAAGAGCACTCATGCCTCGGATTTCATTTGCAAGTACCACTGCGAAGTTATGGCGGCTTTTTCTTCACCCCAAGTCAGCCCTCATCCGTGAATATCCAC
Source organism: Blumeria graminis f. sp. triticale (assembly GCA_905067625.1). Taxonomy (NCBI): domain Eukaryota; kingdom Fungi; phylum Ascomycota; class Leotiomycetes; order Helotiales; family Erysiphaceae; genus Blumeria; species Blumeria graminis. Next base: position 12,898,167 of record LR898472.1, on the reverse strand, counting down.
TCAGTGGAACGTCTCAAAAACCCTGGGTTATGCAGACATGCCTCCATCATCCACTAACTTTTCTCCTTCCCAAGTGGAGTAGGTGCCCAGGCTACTCAGACTATACCAGAGAACACCACCAGGAGGCGAACTACAACACCTTCCATCGTCTGCTTATTTTTATAGTGTCAGCTGCACTCTCGCAAGCAAAGTATTGGCGCGCACAAAGCCCAATTCGAAAAACTCCTTGCCAAAATTCGGAATTTCATGCCCTTCGAGGTTATATCCATTCTCTGCATCATCTTGTGAACCTTTCCTGACCCCTCTCACGTCCATCCAAAAGAACTGACTCCCAGATTTCTACGCCACGCTTTGCTTCCTCCGTCGAGTGTAAATATCGGCGTTGGCGTGTATTTGACAACCAGCTGAGGCCAGAGAAAGTCGACGAAAGGTGTAGTGACTGGGATAAGGATATACTTGGTCGTACTTGTAGGCTTGATGAGACTTAGGTAGGAGTCAATCTCGTTGGGAGCGAAAGATCGACGTGGTGGAGTAATTTGAACTTTTGCCTCGTGGGCCAACTTCTTTGATATTGCGAAATTTGACTAAACTTGGCTCTGGAAGAATATTTCACTCCCAGGTTCGTAGAGGACACCGCGTGCAGGTGTTCAGTCTTGCCCTTCCTAGCTGAGCTTAATCATATGCGATCGAATCATTTCAATTGATCTTAATGATCATATCTAGAAACCTAAACCTTCATACGTAATAAGTCTATATTTCCAACATGTGCTGATGTAATTGCTCAGTGTGCTCTACATATCTGGGATGGCGTAGAATAATCACGTCCGGATCAAAGTCAAAGCAATACAAAGTGCATCTAAAATCAACTACCTCTCATTAATGTGGGGCCTATCAACCTCACGCAAGTCCTTTACCTCTGATAAAGCGTTACTCCAACTGCAATCGGAAATTCGCCTCATCTCAAATCGGCCATCTCCCACCACAAAGTTACGATGCAATGTTTACCCGTGAGGAGGAAACTAAGTCAAAATATTCAAAGCTCGGCTCTTGGTCTTGTTGATATTGGTGCTACTTGGTAATGAAGGGTTGCATTAACATGGAACGTAATAAGGTTCTACTATTACTAGTCACATTCATCACGACTCATGCATTGACCGGCCTCCTAACTATTTAGCATAAACAACCGAATTGTCTCTTTCACTTTTATGTAATAATTAGTTTAAATAGCGCGCTGATACTAAGTGGGTTTAATCAACAATTCTCCACTATAGTTTTCAGACTCTTCAATCTCCCAACTCGCTTCACTAGGTGATATTAAACATGAGTCTAACAGCTTAAGCTTCCCTATACAACTTCCATTACAACAGGTCTATGGGGGACCGTTGCTCTAATGAGGCTTCGCATCTTGAGTGAGAACAGGCAGCTAGGACGTTGGACGAACGAGCGAAGAGGGCAGAAATAGGCATGCTAGAGCGCAAATTTTTCGAGTGTTTTTGACTCAAGGGTATCTGTGGGCCTAGACGCAACGATTTCGGATAGAGCGACCGACACGTTACTCTAATTCATTTTATTGTCCTTTCTGAGTCTATGACTATGTAGGACATGCAGGTCCTCCCTGCCTGCAGGCCAAGGATACCTATGCCAGTAGTATATACCCTTCTATGCCTCCCATACAGCTCCCCTCAAACAGTAACACCCCTCACAAGTCCTCATTCAATCATACACTCAAAGGAGCTCTTTGCCCTTCATTATCTCCCCTTCCGAGCCCACGAAACGATGGACATTTGCGGGTGTATGGCAGCCGGGAAAAATCGCAAAAACCACTGGGTATGGGGCTCTTCTGAGACCGACATTAGGACTAAATCTGAAGACATAGTGCCCCTTCTGAAGCGTTCGAAGAGGCCAGCCAGCTGGGCGCTGCAGACTTTTGTGTACCTCAGAGAATTTAGCCTCTGCCTTTCTAGCCTCCTTCCCGAAGGTCGTGCTGAAATGTCAGAAAAGTCTTGATAGAGCGTGATTGCTGTATGGCAGCTTAGCCCGACTTCTTTTGTGCCGTCCACGGCTCTAAGAACTATCGTTGACACATCGACAATAGAAGTCCTGGCTAATTTTCCGAAACTTGTTCTTGGCGCCCACAAAGATTCCAAACTTGAAAACCCCTCGAAAATATCGGTCCCAGCATGCTCTTCAGAGACCTATTCTACCTCTCGCTCCACATCTCAGCCGCCTGTTCTTCCTCAAGTTGTTTGTCCCATTAGAGCAACAGTCCACCATAAGCCAAGACCCAGGCTTTGTATTTTTCGACTTAATTTCCTCCTTTCGGGTATAAATAGCGTCGTAAATATGTAGTTAGAGATGGCTGGTGATTAATGGGGCAAGCTCCTGTATGCAATTGGAGTAACTCCTTTATTGGTCGTTGAGGCGAGATGATGCGTGGTTAGAAAGAGGTTGAGGACTCAGAAGATAGTGGTGAGTACTGCATAATTGGGAAGTCGTCAAATGGAGACATGCATGTGTTTGCTTTCAACTTCGATTCGGATGCGATTCTACTTGGCTATCCCAGATATGCAGAGCATACTGAGCCATTACACCGGCACCACTTGAAGGTGAAGAATTCGTCTTTGCCGGCGACAGACACCTTAAAAACAAGCAACGATGGAAGGTGTTTTGGTTCGCGTTCTGGTCGTCATCTCCCCGAATTAAAGTCTGGGTAGCCTGGATACCTACCTCACTCGAGAAAGGGAGGACTGTGAGGCTATATCTCGCGCGGCGGCTATATACAGGATGATAAAGACATGTTAGGGTAGCCAAAGGGCTTTCCTGTTTTCTCTTTGGTGGATATTAATGGTTGGGGAAAGGGTGAGAATCCCTAGCACAAAGGTCTCGAGTGGTATCAGCGAATGCACCCAATACATGAGTAGTCCAAATGTCATACTGAGTTATCTACGTATTTAGTCGCCGGGCAAGGACTAGCCTTCTCCGGTCATGCTCTAAGAGTACTAGACTTGTGCCTGTCACCAGTAAAAATACATCCATCGATCCATCCTATTAATGTGCCCATGGAGAGCAGGCTAATCAAACCCATGTCATTAACTTTCATCTGCTCAAATACGCTATGCGTAAGTTCAAGAGTTCAACGCCTCTCAAAACCGTTGATGATGATGATGATAATTTTATCAAGTCCCAGGCTCTAGCCCAGCGCCTTGTGGCACTAGACCGGTGGACTCGGTAGGAATCACACCCGGATGCGGGCTCTACTCGATCACACTATTTATACCCCTATCTAATGTCACTAGAGGATTTAATTACAAAAAGATAAAATAATAACATGACAGAAACCAGTCCAGTGTTCCTCAAACTGAAGTCCCTCCACCACAACTTAATTACTGGCGTTCTAATGACTACGATCCTCGCATCCAGATGAAAACGTGTGTGCCGGCAAGCTCCCGAAGCAGCCGGTGATCCATATAAATTCCGTGAAATTTCCGACACAGCTGTGACTAAGAATTGAATTGAATTGAATACATTACGTATCAGGCTTATGCCCTACACCCAATAGGCGTGATACGGGTCTGTGCTCCCTGGGGCCACATTACAACCTAGGTACATAGTTTGCTTCTCAGAAACTATTTGTAGAAGACATAGATAATTAATTAAATTTCGAAAAAAAAACGCCCTGCGCCTTTTCTCCTTCCTCGTGGCCCTTAGTCCTGTGGAAAATTTCCTCCGGCAGGACTTAATCCTCCCGGTTTGCGCTCTGCATCTCGTAACACTTAGTTACTGTTAAGAACTGGAGAAATTTACCCCCTCCCTTTTCTGCCAGCATCTCCCGTCCACTCGGTGGTGGTTCATGCTTCTCTTCTCTCCAGTGCCGTAGAGCAATTCGACATTCGGCAAAATGCCAGGGACGTTTCTCTCTTCCGCAAACGCATTTGCAGTTTTCCCATTCGTGGCCAAACCTTTCATGGTAGTTCCTAAAATCACCATGTCCCGTCCTCGCTGCGACCAAGTGGTGATGCGCCCACCTCGGAAGTGCTAGCTCTGGTGGACGTTTTCGTTTCATTCGGAGATCCAACTCCTCATAGCGGCTAGGTCTATGTTTTAGCCACCAGGATTCCACCGCTTCTTCACAACTTTGCCTGACAAACCGGTTGAGGGCTGCGAAGGTGTATTTAAGTCCGTCCTTAATTGTTGAGGGATCTGTAGTCGTTTCAGCCGGGAGTTTCCTGAGGGCTTCCTTCGCCAGTCTGTCTGCCTCCTCGTTTCCAGTGATCCCTGAGTGGGCTGGTATCCACCTGATTTCAACTGATCTGGCTCGTCGTACCAGTCTTGTGAATATGTCTACCACCGCCTGAGAAGATTTCGTTCGACCGGTTTGAAGAGCTCTTGCGGCTATGGAGTTATCGAGGAGCACTTTTATCGGAGAGCTGCCCGCTTTTCCTATCGCTCCTTCGAGGGCTTTTTGGGCGCCAAAGATTTCGGCATCGTACACCTCCGCCCCTGGCAGAGGACCGGTATCACTCCCAATCATCTGGCCTCCTTTGTATAAGATGTATCCCCACGCCGATCTAGCTGGTCCACATGATGAGCTGTCTGAGTAAGCGCAAACTGTCTCATCCGACAGGCTTGCTATCCATTGCTTAGCGTGAGCTGCTTCTTGCTGCTTGTCACCGCCAGTGAGCTGTCTGATGGGCTCAGCTTTTGGGAAATACAGTTTGCCGGGGCCCTCGGCCATCGGCATATTTTTGGCGCTGATCTGAAGTCGCGTGAGGTACCTTTCTGGGCACTTGAATGGCCGGTTCCTCTGACCTATGCGGAGACCTAGGCGGCTTACTGTATCTTTTGGCTCCTCTGTAGACCTGAATGCTAAAGGATGCCACGCGTCCAGCCTTTGAATCCGTGCGGCAGCTAGAATTTTTCTCTGCTGTAAGATAATAGCAGATGGGGGAATACCCGACTCTCTGTGTAGCGCCGTTTTTGGTGTAGTTCGCCACACCGGTAGCGCAGCTCAAACTGCCTTCAAGATAGTGCTGTCGAGGAGATCAGTGTGCCAGCCTACTCCTGTGCCAACCATTTTGTCCCGCTGGGTTGTGATTCGGGTGAGACCTGGCCACCACGCTTCTGCTCCATATAGCGCTGTACTAAGGACACAAGCCTGCACTACTTTGATCATAGATCCTGGGGCTGCGCCGCGCTGTACGGAATTTGTTCGACGTACAAACTGTGTTATACGTTGCGCCTTCCCGCACCATTCCTGAACGTGTTGCTTGAAGTTGAGTTGAGAATCTAGCCATACTCCCAGCCATCTCACGTACGGGGACGGGGCTATGCAGTGGCCTTGGATCTGGACAGCTAGACCTGCGGTGTTCAGCTTTTTCCTTGGCCCACCTCCAATTAACAGTAGTTCAGACTTTGCCGGGTCAACGTCTATCTGGTTTTCGCTCGCTAATTGGACGAGTTTGTCGACTTCTTTCTGGGCTTCGGCCACTGCTTCAGACGCGGTGCTCCCTATGCTGAGTATAGCGATGTCGTCAGCGTACCCGAATTTTGTGCTCTTGTTTCCGTCTCGCATCAAGATTTCGATGTATAATAAAAACAGAAGGGGTGATAGCGGCGACCCTTGTGGGACTCCGCACTCTGCAACTTTGTCCCGCGTGGTTCCATCACGGTGTCGCACCCTTATCCTTCGTTGGGTTAGAAATGATTCTATCCACAGGCAAAGTATCCTTGGCCATCCCTGATTCCGCAATCGATGGATCAGCCGTTTGTGCAGGACCGCGTCGAACGCTCCTTGTACGTCCAGAGTAACCATGGCCGTTACCTTCTTGTATCGCATTGCCGCCTCTACATCGTGTATGACGCAGGAGACCAAGTCAACTGCTGAGCGACCAGGCAGTGCACCAAACAGCTGTTGAGGAACGACTCGGTGCTCGATTGCTAGCCAGGCCATTCTCTTGGCTACAAGTCGTTCCAAACCTTTCCCAAGACAGGATAGAAGAGAGATTGGTCGCCACCCTTTAGCTGTTGCGAGGTCCCGTCCTGGCTTAGGGAGGAGGATGACCTCTGCAACTCGAAACATAGTGGGGAAATGTCCAAGCTGTAAACAAGCTTGAAAGAGGTTCTTCACTTGTTCGCCAATTTGCTCCCAGCACGCCTTGAGCAGCCGAACCGTGATTTTGTCCGCTCCTGGAGACTTGTCGCCTGTTCCAATGGTGCTCGATTTTACATCCTCTGTCGACAATATTGGGTTCCACGGAATAGTCTCTGGTTGTCCCGTCTCCCATGTGGAGAGATCGTGGGCTGCGTTGAATCTAGTCATCAAGATGTCCCTCAGGGTTTCTGCCCTCTCGAGTGGGTCTGATAACCATTTGTCCTCCGCGACCTTCAGAGGAGGAGGTTCTCGACATGGCTTGGGTTTAGCCCATTGCATTATCTTGAATACCTGGGTGTCCGTGATGGCATTCTCGATCTGTTTTCTCCAGTGTTCCCTTTTTGCCACTTTGACTGTAGCTCTAAACCTTTTCCGGGCCAGGGCTGCTTTTTCTGAGTCCTCTCTGGATTCCATGAACTCGAGGTGCTTTTTCTTGCACTCCTCATTCCACCATGGCGCTGATTTCCCGGCTATTCTCACTGGTTTCCGTCCCACTGCCTTGCGGGCATCCCCCAGAGCCTCCAGCAGGTTCGCTACTTGGCTTTCAATTTCCAACTCGTTGCGTATGGGGCCAGGCTTGGCCCAGGCTTTGACATACTGGGCGAATTTACCAAGGTCTTGGTCACGGACTCGCAGATCCTGTGAGACAGCGTTGAGGTCTGCCATTTTTGTCACCTGAACAGATCCTACGATAGTCATATGATCCGATGTACAGTTGTATTTATTTGATACCGACGCCTCAGCGAAGGTGTTACTCCACACTAAGTCTAGGACGTTTCCATCTCGATGCGTGGGTACGCCGGCTGAGGTTACTAACTGCATGTCCCGCGCTAGTGCCCAGTCCATGATCTGGTCGCCGCTGCCATATTGCCTTGGTGCCTGGGGTTGCCAGTGTTTCGAGACCGCATTGAAGTCTCCCCCGACTACCGTGGGGCCTTGGGGCGTCAATTGGAGTAAGGGTTCTAAGGTACCGCTTGGCCCAGGTGCACGGTATACGTTTACAAAAGTCAGGCCAGATACTTGAACGAAACAGTAGTCCAAAGTTTGTCTTGTGGGAGCCGTATGTATTTGTGAGGCTTCGAGACCTTTCCGGGTAAAGGTGATTGCTCTTGGGCGACCGCCTGTATCTCCGATGGGCTTGTGACTGTGAAAGCCAGGATGATTTTTCGTTTTATACTCCCCATCTTCTTGCAATGTCCATGGTTCTTGTACCATGACAACGTGCGCTCCTGCGTCCCACGCCTGTTGCAGCGCTATGTCCATATTAGGTCCGCCCTTTCCCACGTTCACTTGGTGAAATAGAAGGGTGCTATATTTTCGGTTGTGCTTGTGAGAATTTGGTGTATTACTCATTATCAACCATCGTTTCTTCTGATATATTAATGACCTCGCGGGCCTTACCTTTTTCTTGAGATCTTAATATTGCGGCCTTAAAATCTCGATGTCCTCGCTCTCGAATAATTCGTAGCTCTGCCGGTGATCGTGAAGTCACTTGGCCATGGTATCGCCTTGGACGGGCCATGCAGTCCAAATGTGTTGACTCGTGTGGTCCAGCACAGTTTGAGCATTTGGGAATGTCGGCTGTGCATTCTGCTGCTTCATGCGTGCCCGAGCATTTCACGCATCGCTGTCCTTTGACGCAGTTCCTTGTCGAGTGATAACCCCAGCAGCGTTGACATTGCTCGATGGGCCGTTTGCGAGAGAATGGTATGGCTGGTCCACTCTCGTCGAACAGCCTGAACTTTAGGTTGGCTGGTGCCTGTTTGAAGTGTACAATCCAACTGGTGGAGTACTGACCCAGCTTTATGTCATTTGGGCGCGCCTGTATTGGCGCGACACCACACACTGACTGGCATTCGGTCTTCACCATTTCGCTGGTGACTGCTATTCTTCCGTCCAATGTCCGGATGTTAACCGGTACATGAGGGACCATGACAGAGGTCCAGTCTGAGGCAGGCTCAATTGTTATGTCCTCCTTTTGGAGAGAAGCGCCAACACTCAGGATTGTTTCTCTGAGTGCGTCTGATGCACACTCAATTGCTAGGCCAGACCTAACTTGTGTCATTGCTATGATGGCTGAGGGTGCGACCCCAGCTTTTTCAGTTACAATCTTCTTTATTGTGACAGGTGACAACTTCCGCCACTGGTGTCCTTGACCTAATCGGAGGAACAGTCTTTTGTCTTCTTTGGGTGGTTCTTGTTTTTTCGGCATTGTATGCACGACAGGTCTATGTTTGACCAGATTAACTGGTGGGTCCGGGAGCTTGGCCGCCTTCCGCGCTACAGTGACCCACGGGGAAGCATTTTCGCGTGGCTTTGGAGGAAGTTCGTGGCGGGGTTTCTCGGCTGGTTTTGTCGCCCTAGGCCCAGGAATTGGTTCTTGGGTGGTTTCGGGTGCTGGTTTCTTGCCTATGTTAATTTTGGCATTGGTGTTGCCTATCGCAAATGCTGTCACAATAGGTGAAATGTTTTCTATAAGTGGCGCAACTAGGGTCGCGCCTTCAGTTCCCACCTTGGATTTTGCCCAAGCGTCAATAGTATGCAGGAAATCTTGAGCTACGCTCATTCGCTGCTTTTGTTCGCGTTCTGATTGCTCCATTGCAGCAGCAATCCCAAGAAGGCTCGGGTGAAGGTGGTCGCCTGGGTCGATCGACGCCGAGGACGACGGCTGGTTAAACGCAGCCATGATGCTGCTTGATTCTGCGCGTAATGCGATGGTTTGGAAGGTTTGATGAACGATGTTATGTGTGATTATAAATTGAGAAGTTGTATATGCTGTGACTAAGAATTTGACCCGTAAATAATTTTACTGGCATAGAATTTCTAAGACTGTGAATCTAGCTGGCGTGCCTGTGGCGTGCCTTCGGCAGCGAATAAAGTGGGTTGGTATAGTTTCTGTTACGGTTTGACCGTTGTTTGAGCTTAGGTGAATACCTAAGCCTGATACTAAGAATCCTTACAATGAGGCTGTATGGGGGTGGAGATGAAGCTGAACAAAACGGCACTACTACTCAGGAGGCTGAAGCGTCATTACAACTTAGTGACACCTGGAAATACGTGGCTGGGTAGAAGTATTGAGCCTGAGGACAAGTCACTAGTCTGTAGATTCACGAGGAGGGTTAACTCCTATAAATACCTGTTAGTAGTAGCTAGAGTTAGCTTTTCTCCTCATATAGTTTATTAAATCGATTTATTCATCACCAACTTGGTTTCCGTCACAGTTTCCAACCCACAAACACATTCTAGTGTGGCGTCCTCATGTTGAAATCGATGGTGGTATTGCGCAAAATTCCGTGCCCAGTTCGAGCAGCTATAAGCTCATGGATTAGGCGTCAAGAAAGTCCTAGTTTCGGTGGTTTACGACGGCACATTTGTAAGTCCAGATCGCGGTAGTGGGCTGGACATGATGTCGATCACCAGACATCAATTAGCTGTTGTCGACGCTGGTGCATCAATCAGCGCAAGTATGTCTGCGTGATGTATCCGGGCTGGAATCTTCGAGAGTGCTGAGAGTGCTGAGAGTGCTGTAGCATCGGTTTCTTTATTTCCACTTGTCTTTGAGTGCCCTGGCATCAGTCTGACTTGTACTTTCGCCTTCCGTGCGACTTTATCAAAGACCCGCGTTGTTCGGAGGCAGGATGAAGATTTCCCCGTCTGGAGTGCGCGCACTGTGGTTTGGTTGTCTAGTAGCACAAAGATCTACTCGCCGGGGTTTTTTGCAGCTAGTGCGATTTGAAGTGCGACTGTTGCTCCCATTATCTCCGCATCATAAACCTCTGATCCGTAGTAAGCTCCTTGGTTCTTCTAAAATGTCGATTCCCCACGCAGGAGGGCATAGCCCCAGGATGAGCGGCCGTGCCCCTCCGAGGACCCATCTAAGTAGGCGTAGATATCTGATGGGGAGATTGACCGTATCCAACGGTTGTGCGAGTCGATTCCTTCCGTCTTTGTTCCCAGCTTGGGTGAATATGCTGGCGCCGTTAGTGGCTCTGGAATCCCAGCCTCTGCTAGTGGCAGTTGCTGAAGTGCTCGTTGGATCCGAGTCATCCGAGTCTCCGGCTTTTTACTTGTTCTAGCCTTCAACTTGTACTTTTGTGTGCTTATATTGGGACAGGCGCTCGCTCGAACACGTAGCGGGTGGCGATCGTGAAGAGTATTAAGGCGCGCAGCTAGCCTGAGCCGATTTCCTTCGAGCAGAATCCTGGCTAGTGGGATGCCTCCCTCCCTGTGCAGAGCTGCGTTCGGTGTCATCTTCCATACTGATAAAGCCGCCCACAGTGCAAGGAGTAACGCCTTATCTATCAGACTGCAGAGATAAGTGGTTTGCGGCGAAACAATTCCAGAAACAGTTGGTCGAGTCATTCCTGGCCACCAAACGTCGGTCCCGAATGTAGCGGCCGGAACGACGCACGCATCGACTGCGGTGATTAGGGGCCCTGAATTAGCTCCCCGCTTGACTGATTTTAATTTTCGCATGTGCTGTCCCATCTTAAGTTCTTTCCTGTGACAGTCGGGGAAGTTCTCACGTGGGCTTGAGATGCACGATCAATAGTTTACGATTCTTCTAGAGAGAAAATATGTATGTACAAGAAGGGCTTATTTATACCCGCGCTCTCCTCCAATACGTGGCCCGCATCTATTCCTAAAGCGGACAGATGTACCTATGGGGAGTTTAGGTTTCTGCATTGGTATTAACTCCCGACGCTCGCCCTACCACTCGGCTACCTTTCAATCAGTTTCGCCGTGCCCGAAACAATCCTCTCTGAGCTCATCCGAGTGCTGTTAACTTTCTCAACAGATGTTCCGGCACACGGTCCACCGCACAGTCCTCTAATTATGTCACTCCCCGTGCTCGAGGCAATCCTCTCTGCGGCTGTCCGAGTGTTTGCTAGTAGTCCGAGACGCAGAGTGAGTTTTCCATTACCTGACGTCCCGGCGGGTGGAAAGGGTGCCTGCATTGGCCAATGCAGGCTACAGGGTTTACCGTCAGTTCACCAGCCGTTACATTTCCCACATCATCTTGCCACATGATATTTGAAAGATAGTCGCGGGTCAAAGTATACCACGAACCAGCCGATGTGGTCAGAGTGTTCAATCAAAGTGCCGTTAAATTTGACGCCGACAGTATCCTCACGGCATCTCCCAGAAAATTGAAACACTTCTGACTTTAAGGGGTCGAAGGACGCAGCTTTATTGTTTGCTCATTTCAAAAGATTGTCCACCTCCTTCTGCGCTGCAGCTGCTGACTTTAACACAGTCCGTTCAATTCCAAGGATTCAAATGTCATCAGCGTAGCTAAATCGCGTCCTAGCATTTCTGCTCTGCATGGGCTCTGCCATGTAGACCAGGAAGAGCAGCAGTGAGATCGGAGAGCCCTGGGGCACGCCACACACCAACCTTATCGCGGTAGTAATTCCCCCTTGATATCTAACTTGAACCTTTGTTGTGATGGGCATGTTATTTGGCAAGGATACTTGCATGTATATAACGTAATTAGATGTCTAGGCTGTTCGAATATTCCTTGCAATATTTGCTATTTCTACAGAAGGAAGTTTGTGTGTGCAGAAGCTGACAGGTGTCCGCACACGAGTATAAGTAGCGAGTGTTCAGCACACAACTAAAACACTGATCAAGTACAATTATCCTCCAGTTTACCTTCAACCACATTCCATTCTCATCGATCTATATACTCGCACAAGGTCAGCATGCATAGTGATACTCACTTAAGCTCATGACTATAATAACCTTCCTATTGTGTAAAAAGGATGTTGTCCGACGAAGAATGAAGTCAGGTCATCCTTGTGCTTGCATCTGCCACAGCAGTCGATTGTGCAATACTATATTGAAGGCTCCCAGGACATTCATCTTCACAAATGTCGATGCCCATCCTTGAGAGCGAGCTTCTTCGATACTATGTACCACGTAGGAAAAGAGATCTGCTACTGAGCGTTTTGGTAGCGCTCCGAACTGCTGGTACCCTACCACGTCATATGAGATGGCGAGATGTGACATCCGTTTGGATATTAGCCTCTCTAGACCTTTTCTAAGGCAGGGGAGAAGAGCAATTGTTCTCCATCCCTTCTTGGACGCTGGGTCGTGTCCGGTCTTCGGTAGAAATACTACTTCGGCAAGTTTGAAACTCGACGAGAGGTGACCGAGTCTAAGGCATGCTTTGAAGAGCTGAGTGACGTAAGTGCCAATGCTATCCCAGTAAGTCGCAATCAACTCAACTGAGATCCCATCAGCGCCTGGGCTAGTGTTACCACTGCCGATGGTGCAATTCCTTCTAACTCTGTTAAATCTACCTCCCATTGTATCTGTGCACCGCTCGGGTGCGCGCAAGGTGGCATTTCGTCAGATGCTGAGTATCGTGTGAGAAGAGAGCCACGGAGGATTACTGCTCAGTCTGCTTGGTCAGAGACTACTCTTCCCTCACGCAGAAGCGGAGGTGGAACCTTGGGAAGTCTCGGCTTTGACCATTGCATCAAGTTGAATATGTCTGTCGTAGATCGCATGGCCTCTGCTCGCTTTTTCCAGTGCTCTCTCTTGACCGAGGATACTGTGATCCTCAGGGCTTTCGCACATGACTTTCATATTGCTTTTGTGCCTGCTTCTCGGTGTTCTAGCTGTGCGGTCTTGCACTGCCAAGTCCACCGTAGTGCTGACCTGCCACTTTCACGCGTCAAGATCTTGCCGCACCATTTTAATCCATCTGTCAAGGCTCGGCTTATTTCTGCTGCGTAGGCGTCAACCTCCTCAACTGGTTCCAAAGTTCTAGGTGCTCTGATCTGACGGGAAACTGCTTGTGCGAAAAGGGATAGCTTTTCCCTAGGAACCTTGAAAGGGCCTTTAGGGTTTTCCTTCTTATCGTATCTGCTTGGCACATAGCTGTTTTTTTTTTGCATCAGGTTTTAATTACGTATGTACGCACGCAGTTTCCATTGCTACCATTTTTATTTTTTTTGGGTAGAAGGTTCCGTGGAAAAGGTGGCCGAATTCCACGGGTAAATACTGAACTGAATGGCTATTCATCAAGGGGAATACATCAATGATCTTTCAAGTAACAAAAGAGGATAAGAGCACTGTACAAGGTATGGCCTGGGTCAGAGAGGAGGCCAATGTGCTAGATAGTCATAGACTCAAGTAGCACAATAAAAACACACACACACCCACAATTTTTTGAAATTCGAATTTTCGAATATTCACCCTTTCCCCTTCTCCCTCCCTCTCTCGATATCGTGACATCGTACGCCCTTAATTCAAAATTTGTGAGCGACTGGCAGACTACCAATATGCTCCTAGTTCGCAGTAAGCCATCGCGGGCGAAAGACATCGTAGATAACCGCAAGCACCTCAAACACGTTGCTCGACAGAAAGCAAGCGTCAAGTTGGGTCCACTGACTGCCGTTCAAGAGATGAACATCGACCAATTAATCGACGAAAGTACCATAGATTGCGATATGATAGATGTTGGCAACTTTGACATTGACAAGATTCTTAAGAATCTGAAAAGACTACCCAACTCAATTCACTCCAAGCCAGATGCGACCGGAGCTGAAAATGGAGCGACGAGTCGCAACAATTTAGGGACAGCGACTACCGGGCAGCATATACTTCCTCTCATTGAAGTCGCTGTGCAGGCTATGAGGCGGGCTGCGATTGCAGATGCTAACAAGGCAAAAGGTGCAGCATCCACCCCAAACCCCCTAGAACATACACCAGGAACCACAGAAGAGAATCCTTCTCTCCACGGTGGAAATGAAGGCAGGCAGACGGAGGAATGCCCCCCGAACTCAGAGCCTTAATTGAGGCTGAGGAACGCCGGGTCGCAAAAACTGCGGAAAATGTAAAAATTTGCACCGCTGCAATAAACGGTGTAGAGAATGCTCTCTCCCCCCTATCCAAAGGGTCGAGTGTTCAATTTATAGACTCTATGAAAGTCTACATTAGAGCTGCAATAGCTCAATTCATGATCGCGGGACCAAGTACAGTCCTCCCATCACTTCCCCCACGCCCCGAAAGTCAGGCTACTAGTTGCAAGACCGTAGAATATGCTGCTGGTAAGCAAAGTGATCCACAACGCGAAGCGGCTCAAGCCGAAGTGCGCCAGGCCAAACCCACATGGGCCTCGATCACCAGTAATGGTCTACAGACGCTCCCGGCACCTACAAAAGTCGCGCAGACAATGCCCAAGGCGGCAAACTCGACTCGAATGGCCCAAAATTCAACCGGGCCAACAAAACCGGCCATGCAAGACGAACATTTGTTTCTCCGCCTCGAAAAAGGACATCCCTAGCGAACACTCTCACCTTTCCGTGTTAGAGAAGCAATTACGCAAATGCTCGAAATCGCCTAAACAAAATTTGAGCATGTATACCGTGTGCCAACTGGCTTCGCAATCAGAGCCGAAAACCAAGAGGCACGCGCGCTGATGCTTAGCCTAGCTGGATCCTTCGCCCAGCAGGATGCGATATTGGAGAAAGCCTCGGACTTGGCTTCCCTTAGAATAGCGACGGTCCCAGTCGCAATTAACACAGTAATGGGCAAAGTTCTCATCACAGAAAATATGGTGGCCGACGAGATAGTCAGGGTCACCAAAGCTGTCCCGGTAAAAGTTCGCCCACACGGGAAAAGCCGACTGGGCGCCCCATACCAATCATGGTAGCCCTTTTTGAAAAAGCATCGATTCCTCGGCCAGGTTTCCGACTTTTCGACGACTCTGGGATTGCAGTCCGCCACCAGCCTCGTCAAAGCATCAACCAGTGCAAAAGATGCCTACAATTTCATAGCACCAGGGGCTGCTCGCGTGCCCCAGCCTGCTGGAATTGTACTTCAACTATGTATCCCATCGCGGAGTGCAAGGCACACACCAAGTGCCGCAACTGCGGGGGTCCACACAGATCAGATAGTCGGGACTGTCTAGCTCGCCCTACAAAGTCTGGGACGGCCTCCAATGAAAACCTACAGACCATCAGGCAGGCTAGCCAACGCGAATTCGCGGCAGTTACTCGGGTCAAAGTAGCTGTCAGACGCGCAGAGGCAGCGATGATAGCAGCCACAGAAGCGTCACATACTAATCAGCCAGGATTTAAATCGAGCAACTGTTTTGAAGTTCTCATGTCCGACGCTACAGCAACTGTAGCCGAGGTCGATGAGGCATCAAATCAGCAAAAATCTTTGTGATGGGCACCCCACGGGTCTCTTCAAGCCTCTCTCTTACTTTAAGCTTTATGTCAATAAACGTAGGTAGAGGGGGCTCAACGCAAAATATTTCGCTTGCCCGAGCATTTGAGCTGGGTATCGACGTGGTTCTTGTTCAAGAACCTCTGTGGAATAAACAAAAGAACACAACAAAGGATCACCCAGGATATACCTATCATCTGCCTAACTGCGGCGAAAATGTTAGGCCGAGGGCTGTGACCTATACCCGGATATACGATAAAAAGATATCGGCAACACAGATCTTTCCTTATGTTGTGTCTACAGGAGACTATTGCTGGGTAGAAGTGAATGGCATTACTTTTCTCTACGTCTTCAAGGCACCCAATGACTCGACAGTTATACAGCCTCTCATCAACTGGATTCCACCGCCAAACTCCGTCGCTGTAGGGGACTTTAACTCGATATATTAGGCTTGGCAACCTGGCGTGGAACGTCCTCATGGACAAGGAGAAATAATCGAGAAATGGGCAGACAAACACCATTTGATCTGTCATATTATTGGGGAGCCCACTCACCGAGCTGGAAACACGCTAGATCTAGTTTGGAGTAATATCGACGGCACCCGTGCTTGGGTAGATCGTGGTGAATGTGTCACCAGCAATCACTTCCCTATCCGAGGAAAAATTCCAGTTCGCAACTCAGTGATGAGACCCGAAAAGGCAAAACTCCGAGTAACAAAGGAAAAGCTATCCAGATACGCCAAGGTAATTGCACAGTGGGTCCGACCACCACCAGTTCTTGACACAATCGAAAGGGTTGAAGAGTATGCCGAGGAAATTTGTTTCCATCTTACGAATGCAATCAATGCAGTAGGAACACGACCAAAAGCCCGCTGCGGCAGATCTGCTCCGTGGTGGACCCCAGAGTGCAAGGCAGCCTTCGCCGAGTATAAAAGCGCGATAACTCCCAGCCAACGGGCACTCAGCGCGAAAAAGCACCGATCAGTTGTGAAGACCTCGAAAAAGGAGTTCAAAACCCAACAGGTCGAATTAATTACCACGCCGACTGATGTATTCAAGCTAATTAGAATGGATAACCCCAGAAAGGCTAGTATCTCTCCGCCACTGAATCATAATGGGACGTTGATAACAGATCCATTAAAACGGGCCACGATCCTTTGCGACTCCCTCCTGGCACGATTTCAGGTATCAGACGACTTGTCACCATGTACAGTCGCGAGCAGCAGTTGGATACCATGGGAAGAGGACGTAATAGATGAAGAAGTCCGAGCCTGTACCATTGGTTGCGGAAATACGGCCCCAGGAGCAGACAGAGTCTCCGTAAACCTACTGGAGGCGTGTTGGAATACAATGGGCCTTGGATATCCCATCTATTCCGAGCTTGCATTCTGCTTGGCACCCATCCACAGTGCTTCAAATTAGCTGAAGTAGTCCTCCTTCAAAAGAACGATAGAGACCCAACGACAATCAAAGGTTGGAGACCAATCGCTCTTCTCTCATACTTGGGAAAAGGGTTAGAAAGGCTCTTAGCTAAGCGGATGGCACACCTTGCAGTTATCCATAATGTAGTCGGCCAGCAACAGTTTGGTGCACTGCCGAAGCGCTCAGCAACGGATCTGGTCTCATGTGTGGTCCACGACATCGAAGAGGCAAATTCACAAGGATGGGCAGCTACCTTTGTAATGTTGGACGTTCAAAGAGCATTCGACGCGGTACTCCATAATCGATTAGTAAGGAGGATGCAGGAGCAGGGATGGCCGGAGTCTATTCTCAAATGGACTAGCTCCCTCCTCGCCAATTGTATGGTTCAAGTGCGATACTCTGGGGGAGTCACTGCCAAGAGAGAGCTAGTGTGCGGAGTTCCGCAGGGCTCACCGATCTCGCAACTTCTCTTCCTTCTATATATGGCAGAGCCCATGCGAAGTGGAAACCCGGGTCTGAGGTTTAGCTACGCCGACGATATTGGTATCCTTGGATTTGGCCGGACGATTGCAGAGTCTGCAGCCGCAGCACAGGACGAGGTCAATAACCTACTAGACTGGGCTCAAAATAATGATGTCGCTTTCGATACAGACATGTGCGAAGTCGTACAATTCCCTGGACGATACCGCGAAACATTGGTTGGAATTTATGCCAACGAAAGCCTCATAGAACCGTCGCAAAATGTCCGCTGGTTTGGTGTGTACCTCGATCCTCGACTGAACTTCAAACACCACGTTACAACCTGGTGTGGCAAAGCGTTAAAAATTGCACAGCACATGCGTCGCTTCAATACAGCCTACCGAGGAGCCGCTCCTGGGGCGTTGGTTAAAGCGATCGACACATGTATCGTCCCAATCGCAACGTACGGAGCTGATGTCTGGTGGCCTAGCCTTAGACGCCCAACAGTACGAGGGATGGTGACACCGCCCACTGCTGGCCTATGTAGTATGATTGATAAGGCTGTCTTAATGGATCTTATGTCAGCACTACCAGTAATGAGGACAACCCCTAACGCCGTACTTCATAGAGAAGGGGGAATTCCAACCGGGAAAATCATACTCGAAGGAAACCGACTTCGCCTCTCTGCCAGAATGCAAACACTTGACGACCACCATCCGCTCAGGATCCGTGCTGCAGTTTGCCCAAATTTCGGTACGCGGAAATATAAGAAGCACAATCGAAAATCTGCGCGTCCTGAAATTCTAATGTCACGGGCTCAGCGTGCTTATAGACAGCTACTAGAGGCAGAGACCGCGGAACCTCTTGCCTCACCATTTTATCAATCGCGGCCGGGTTCGAAGGTTGGTTCGAGAAAAGACCAAGTAGAAGCCTGTAAACTTTGGATCACTAATGTGCCAAAGTCAGAAATCTATGCTTACTCGGACGGATCATCAGAAGGAAACGGACGCCCAGCTTGGGGGTTTGTCCTAAAGCTGGATGGGACAAATTTTCAAAAAGGAAGTGGCAAAAAGCACGGTGGAGAGGCTTTAGATGCAGAGATTACGGGGGCACAGGAAGCACTTAAAGCAGCGTTGGGTCACCTAAGAGGGAAGGAGTACCTGTCGAAGGGAACGACGCAGTGTATTAATGTGTTGATGGATAGTCGACATGCGATAAATGCACTGAGCACGGGCAGGTCCTCGACCAGCCACGAGGAAGTACGAAAGTTTCGCGAGTTATCTGGGCTGGCTCAGGTAAGAATAAAGTGGGTACCAGGACACTCGGGACTACATGGAAATGAGGAAGTAGACGCAGCGGCCAAATCCGCCCTATGAACGCCTCCCAGCGTGGAAACTGAGCCAGCAACCACCACAACAGCATTTTTACACCAAAAATTGCATCGACAGCGACAGACTTTGCTCGACAGCTGGTTGGATGAAACTTACCCGTTACGGTATCGTGAGCTAGATCTGCTCATGCGCCGTCGTAAACCACCAGAACTGGGGCTTTCCAGGCTACAGTTACGACATCTCATTGCAGCCCGTACGGGCCACGGCAATTTCGCGGCGTACCATCGTCGCTTCAATAATCCGCACGCTATCACAGAGTGCATCTGTGGGGAGGAAACCACCCCTACCCACTTCATACATTGTCGACTCAACGTAAATATCACGCGTCGAATCAGAGGGTCATTGTCACACAATGCCTTCTTACACAAGCTACTCGGGCCTAAGTGCTTCGAGAGCTTCAAACAATTTGCGCAGGATACCAATTTTTTTGGGTATTCTCCTATGCATCCATCTCCTACTCTCAGTGGAGATCGAATATAACTCGTCAGGAAACTAAACCTGACAAAATGGGAATCGAGGCGAGGAGTATTGCTTCCCATTCGAATTTCTTTGCAATTTATCTATTTCTTTTGTCAATTTTGGGAAAGGAGTTCGCGTCGGCGCATATTTTTAACTTACTACTGGTTTTGTGGTGGTTCATGCGGTGGAATCAAGCTGGGTATTTGTTAGATTTAGTTCTGGCTGTGAACATCGATCCTGTACTCATAGTGGATTTGGAGCTTTAGCTTAGGACTTGAATAAAACAAAAACACAATTTTTTGAAATTCGAAATTTCGAATATTCACCTTTTCCCCCTCTCCTTCCCTCTCGCGCTCGTCGCATTCCTTCAATAAATTGTAATCGAGTCACTGGCATTTTCAGCATGCCACCTGTTCGAAAAAAGCTCCCCAACTCAATGTGGGACAACGCGAGAGTCCGCCCGAGGGCTCCTGCAAAAACACCTGGCCTCGCGCAAAAATTATCAAGCCTATTTGCGAGTGAGGCCTTTATCCCTGGGAACTCTTCCACACTTCCCGATCAAGAGATGACTGATTCTGACCCGATCAGAACAGAAACAAATGGTCAACAGACCGGGAAACCCGCCGAGCTGTCCCCCGAGGCAAGCAGTTCAAGGAAAGGAAAGGAGGTCGTCAGAGAAAAGACGACCGAACGTGCAGAATTGCCTGCCGGGAAAAATGCTGTACCAGCCTCAAAAGGCGCAGCTTCGACATCAGCACCGGAATATCCTCCGAAGCTGCAATCAGTGATGGAGACCGAGAAGCGTCGCACGACGCAAATAAAGGCCCGTTTATCAATCTGTTCCACTGCAATAAGCAGTGTTGAAGCAGCACTCTCGCCTCTTTCGATCGGCAAGAATAAAGAATTCGTAGACGGTATCAAAGTCTACCTTCGAGCGGCCATCGGCCAGTTCATACAATCAGGCCCAGGGAGCTCTCCACCAGCTCTCCATGCGCGCCCCATCAACCTTCCTCCGCCGAGGGCTCATGAAATTAGGGTACCTAACCCTTCGACAACCCAGGCTCCGACACCAAAGACGACTTGGGCCACAGTAGCTCGTACAGGTCTAGTCCACAGCGCCGGGCCGTCGACTACAAAGGCAGCACCGCCCGCCCCAAAAGCAAAAAGTGCCAATCCGAGGACAAAAGTCGACGCGAGACTTTTTCTACGCCTCAAAGTTAACAACCCCCACCGACTCCTGTCACCAGCTGGCGTAAGATTAGCTGTGTCACAGGTGCTTGGTACCGCTGCCGACGACATCATGTTGGTTCAGCAGGTCAAAACAGGCTTTGCACTGACAGCAAAGAATGAACTCGCTCGGAAAGAGCTCCTAGATTCCTCCATATCACGGAGCGAATCTGGAATCAAACTGGAACTAGCGTCAAATCTGGTTGCCTTGCAAATTGCCACCGTACCGGTGACAATAAACACACTTGCAGGTCACATCGAGATCACGGCAAAGATGGTTGCTGATGAAGTCACGCGAGTGACGAAATCGGTTCCGTTTCTTGTCCGTCCGCACGGGTACTGCAAGCCTGGGGCGCCATACGAGAACTGGCAAGCCCTCTTTCCTCGCGAGTCGGCGCCCAGACCTGGATTCCGCCTCTTCGACGATTCTGGAGCTGCGAAGCTCTTCCGACCTCGTCCCCAACTCAAACAGTGCAAACGTTATCTTGGATATCACGCCAGCCGCGGATGCTCCCGCGCTCCAGCTTGCTGGAACTGCGGCTCAAACATGCACTCGGAAGTGGAGTGCAAGGCCCTCACACGATGTCGCAATTGTGGGGGACCTCACCGATCGGACTCTCGGCACTGCCAAGCCAGACCCAGAAAAGATGGACCGTGACCAAGGAGCAGCTCGCAGCAATCCGCAAAGTCGAGCAAGAAAGATATGCAGACTTTACCCGTGTCAAAGCTGCATACAAAAAGGACGAAGAGGCGAGGAACGCCTCTGCGAAGGACGTCTCCATGGCGGAGGGATCAGGTTTCGGAATTCAGGAAACCGAAGAAGAAGTTTGAGGACTCGGCAGTTCTTGGTGAAGTCTACGACAACTTTCACAACAAAAAGCAGGAAACCGACCGGCAGCAAAGGTTACCTGAGAGCTCATCTTTCGCTCTCAGCGGAGATTAGGAAAAGTCACTTGGAAGATGTGACAGGGAAGGAAACGGGCGAGAAGCGCGGAATCTGGACCACATATGAAATTCTTCTGTCGGAACACTACCAATGGTCAATTCACAAGCTTGTGTGGGGTTACTCAATTCATTCCTATTTCTTCTCCCTGCCGGGAGGAATTCTATAAATACATTGTTGCCTTTAGCTAAACGCTATTCCCCATAAGGAAAGGTCTCAACTCGACCCTTGTACATAACATGTTGTGAGCCAGTTCACACATCTTCTAAATTATTTTTTCTTTTTTCGGTTTTATTTATTTATTTTTGATTTACGCTTTGATTTTAGTTTTGTTGTTAACTTTATCTACTTTTGTTGAGGTTCCCGCGGTTGGAATGAGTTGGGCCTGTACGCAGAGAACCCCACCGGCTCCACCAGTCTTGTACTGATAGTGGACCTAGAGCTTTAGCTTAGGACTTTAAAATTAAAAACAAAAAAACACAATTGCGTATGCAGCTATCTAGCTATGACACAATATCAAAGGAAAAGAACAGAACAGATGATTTAACATAGACGAAGAGCACTCATGCCTCGGATTTCATTTGCAAGTACCACTGCGAAGTTATGGTGGCTTTTTCTTCACCACAAGTCAACCCTCATCCGTGAATACCCACCCAGGGGAACATCTCAAAAACCTTGGGTTATCCAGACATGCCTCCATCATCTATATGCTTTTCTCCGCGCGAAATGTAATCTGAGATGTCTCCTTCTCGAGTGGAGTAGGTGCTCAGGCTACTCGAACCATATCAGAGAACACCACCTGAAGGTGGACCACGGTACTTTCCATCGTTGGCCTGTGTTTATAGTGTCAGCTGCACTCTCTCAAGCGATGTCTTGGCGCGCACAAAGCACTATTTGTAAAAACTCCTTGTCAAAATTCGGAATTTCATGCCCTTCGAGGTTATATCCTTCCTTTGCATCATCTTGTAAACTTGTCCTGATCCCTCTCACGTCCATCCCAAAGAACTGTCTCCCAGATTTATGCGCCACGCTTTGATTCCTCCGTCGGGTATAAATATGGGCGTGGGCGTGTATTTGGTGGTCAACTGAGGCCAGAGAAGGTCGAAAAGAGGTGTGGTCATTGGGATGAGGATGTACTGGGTCGTACTTGTAGACTTGATGAGACTTAGATGGGCGTCAATCTCGTTGGGAGCGAAAAAACGACATGGTGGAGTAATATGAATTTTTGTCTCGTGGGCCAACTTCTTTGATATTGCGAAATTTGACTGAACTTGGCTCTGGAAGAATATTTCACTCCCAAGTTCGTAGAGGACAACGCGTATAGGTGTTCAGTCTTGCCCTCTGGCACATAGCTATATAGTGGAAGGTGGTCGCTCGTCATGCATTCGCCTCGTTCCACCCGTGCCTGAGCACTATCCACATTTGTCCAAGCCAAGTCAAGAGTGTTGCCCGCCCAATGTGCGGGTTTACCAATTATAAGACAGGTCATGTTGTGTTCCTCCGCCCAACTCTCAATATCCTCTCCATGTCCATAAGAGCACGTCGCACCAGGCTGCTAGGCCCAGTGAAATGAATTGAAGTCTCTCGCCGCGATTGACCAAGGTTTAGGCTTCCAATTAATTAGTGGATGTATGGCCGAATTATCGTTGTGTGCTTTGTAAATATTTAAAAACGTCACTCTGTTCACAGTAACCCAGAAGTAGTCTCCTGTCTATTACGAGACTGGAAATATCTGCGTGGTAGAGATTTCATTCTCATTTATTCTTGTGTACGTCACGGCTCTAGGCCGCACGTTTATCCAACTATATGGAATATGACTGTGGTATCCAGGGTGTAATTTTGTCTGACTGGACCACCAGGGTTCTTGTACGAGCACAACATCTATACCTCTCTCATGTGCACGAGATAGCGCGATGTCGTGTGTAGAACTTCCTCTTACAACACTTATTGAAATAAGACTGAGCTTAGATAGAAAAGGGACTCGGTCCCGAGGGACGCTCTTCATAAGCATGGGGTGGCGTCAGTCGGTAGGACTGACGCAGCTGGGATTTGAGCCGACGAGGGCTGATTTGGCGTTGTAGATTTAGCTCCCGCATTTTCAACTAGAGCTTTCGCTTGCTTTACCGCCTCAAATTCTTTTTGACCTGCATTCCGGATAGTTTGCAGTTGTAACTTTGAGTGCGCTCCAGCCCGGGTTGGATGAGCTAGATAGTTACGGCTGTCTGAACTGTGGGGGCCGCCACAATTCCGACACTTTTTTGGTGCTTGGCAATCCCTCTCTAAGTGCATGAAGGATCCACATTTGCCGCACGCTGGAGTACGGGAGCACCCACCTGCCAAGTGGTGTCGTTGGCAGCGCGTGCATATCACTTGGGGTCCACGCTGCTTTTTGGGACATGCTCTTCCGAGTTTTCAAACAGTCTGAAGCCGCAACGGGGAGCGTTTTCGCTATCAAAATAAGCTACCCATGTGCGGTAGGGTGCTGCGAATTTGGACTTGCCCTCGTGGCGAACTCATTTGGCTATTGCACCAGTAACACGATCTATCTCACAAATAATTTCTCTCTCTATTACTGCGACACGCCTATATAAGGATAATATATGCATAGGAATATTAGGCAGCATATGTTTGACCGAATTTTTTTGCGCTTCCAATTTGAGGTCGGATAGAAAACGACTCGATGACAATAACAAGTGCTGTCTAGCTGGCTCCTCTTTGACTACTAAAGCAAAACCGCAAGCCACAGGTAAAATGTGGTTAATTGAAGTTGGCGAGCAGCCAACCTCCTGAACTACGGCATCTTTAATTCCAGCTGGTGTCAAATTTCGCCACTCATAATTGCGTGGAATTCGCAGATATAGGCGTTCGATATTTGGAGCCGCCTGTGCTTTGCCTGACCTACCTATATGAGCGCTGGGCTTGGCAGTCGAGGGGTCTTTCTTCGCTTTTTCAGTCAAGTCGATGATATTGTCGTTCTTATTCTTGGTGAGACCTCTTCGAGTTACTGAGGCCTATTTTTCCCCGCTACAATGTCCTGTTGTAGGAGCTGGCCTGGGAGGGCAAGTCGTAGCAGGCGTGCTCTTTTTCGCATTCACCTTCACCGCTGGAGTCGCTGGAATTGTCAGAGGTGTTGGTCCGGAACCGACTTGCAGAAACTTGACCACTGAGATTCTAAGACTCGAAGGAAGTCTACCACATCTTTTTTCCCATCTGACAACATGGGGAAAAATATTTTCTGCGGCACTAATTGCCGTAGAGTATACTTCGATTGTGGCATTCACATGAGCTGCCCGCTGTCTTTCTGCCTCGATCAAGGCCACCATCTCCTGTGGGTCTACTGATCGATCTGTTTGACTTTCCAACGAATTTTTTGTTTTCGGTGGCAGCCTTGTGTCCGAGGCTAGTGTTCGGTTTGTAGCCTTGGAAGGGGGCTTGGTAGTGTGAACAATAGGAGAGGTTTCTACCGGCTCTTTATGATTGTTCACCATTGACACAGTTGAAATTTTCTCCAGTTCCTATGCTGATTTCGATGGAGCCCAGCGAGAGTCCGCGAGACCCTTACCTACAATTTTATCGACTTCAGCGTCGACCATATCGATTGCGGGATATTCAACAATTCCCTCGTCGACAGCTGTTTCAACAGCTTCCCAGATCATCTTGTCAATGGCAAGTCCTTTTTCGTGCAGGCGCATGAGCATCCTGCTTTTGGCATATTCTACCAGTGAGTGCTGGCGTTTAGTTGTCTGCACCGGAGGCATGGTGGCCTACGGCGCGAGTACAGAGAGCGAGAGTGTGGGGATAGGGGAATCTGATTGTGTGAAGGTTGTTTTTGTGATTTGAGAGGTTGGGAACCGCTGTGTAACAATGCGATCAAGTTGGAATTTTGATATCGGGATGTATCGATGATGTGATGCCTCTCAAAACCGTTAACTACGAGCTTCTTGCGCACAACTGTTACATCAGCTTTTCCCAATTCTCGTAGGAAATACATGTCTCAACGACCGAGTTCCCGGCCTATCTATTGCTCTCAAAAGGGACTGGATATATTTGTCATCGCACAAGTTATAATATGCAGGGAACAGAGCGAGGAGGGTCATTCCTCTGACATCAAATTGATTAAATTTTTGGTCGTTGGAGTTGGATTTGTAGTCAATGTTTCTATTTTGGCAAGCAACTAGTCTCACGGTGGTTCATGTGGTAAGACTTGAACATTTCGCAGACGTTATCTTAACTATGAAAACCCGTCATGAAGATGTAGTGTACTTAGAGCTTTAGCCCAGGGCCTTTCTAATACAAAAGTTCCTTCTCTAGAATTTCATTTTGAGGCAAGTTCGTTTGAACGCAGAAGTCAATCCCTAATTATATGCCACGATTATTGTCCTCCTACTGGTGACCATGATGTCCTTGGGATATACTTGAGTGTCACGTATAGCTTGGTCATTGAAACGAGGATGTAACAGGCCAACCATGTAGAATCGATGAGGCTCTGATTGGGAACAGTCTTGTTGGGAGTGAAAGTGTGACAGAGTATTTTTGGGGAGCCTCGAATGATTACCTCGTGGGCCAACTTCTTCAATATAGCAAGTCCTGACTGAGCTTGGGACCAAGAGAATTTGTTACTTTAAGGTTCGTAGGGAATACGGCTAACAGGTATCGATTTTTCGTCTTTTTGATAACTCGATCCTTTGTAAAAGTGAACCAGCATAGATTAACTGATTCATCTTTTACAGCACTAGTACTATATGTCACTCGTTTCTTCTACATCGCCACTATCGTTATATAGTCAGTTATATAAGTTTTGGAAGTTTAGATTTACTGTGCAAACTATTACTTACCAAAGATCTTTTAATATAATAATCTGAACAGTCAAAATTAGAAACAATCTAACCTTCTAATACATTCACCTTGCGTTAGCAAAATCGAGGATTCTTCCAGAAAATTATCCTGCAAGATCAGCTTTTCTATAATAAATTGCATGTTATAAGTGGTTGGCGTAAGCATTGTTCACCAGGTATGGTTTTGAGCATTTAACAACATCAATCTAACTTCGTGGGCTTCAATATTGATTCAGTTCTCGTCGCATTCTCTTATGCTAAGTTACGAATGACTTTCACCACTCTGGACTGCTTGTTAACTCTGGCACATTCACATTATTGAGTTGAGATTGAAGCGCACCCCGATAAGTTGAAAACAACCAACGAGTGCTAGATTTTCTGGAGTCTTTAAAGATTAGCCAAGGATCAACGCGCCGCAAACGTCCCCAGATGAAAAGCTATGGTGCCTGTCTCAGCTTTAGCTAGTGTAGGGCATGGTCATGGGTGTCCAAGGTAGCGAAAGATAGCCCTTGGGTTGGAGAGCCCACATGGATGTTTCGAAAATCGGGTTACTAAATCCGCGATTTTAGACACGATATCGTGGGAACGCATTGAGTGATCTTAATGAGGAATGGAACATTTGGAGTAGTTGCTGTGAAGATGTTTTCATGATGCTCCTTTAATGACAAGAAAAGTGGCCAAGCACAAGCGAGATCATTGTGAAGTATCGCTCTGCCCTATCTTTATGTTGGCTGAGGCTATTATTACCAGGATAACAGAGAAACAAGTCAATCTATAAAGGAGCTTATCAGCCCTGGATGTCGGAAGACTGGAGGCGAGATTATATCAACGCACCAATGAAATCTACATATATGTATCGATTCTTCTTAGAGAATAGTCGAGCACCAACGCTCTGTTGCTATGATGGTAAGGAATATGTACACGCCATGGCTAGGATGAATATGCAGAATTCCTTATCCGCAAAGCCACCGACGATCCAATCAGATTTTTTATTAGCGCAGTTTGCATCCAGTGTCTTGACTGCTAGGCGGGTGGACCGTGTAGCTATAGCTAGCCCCGCAGGGCTGTTGCGTAGGGGTTCAGGGTTAAAACAGCAATGATAAGGTGAGCCGGGGATTCACGGATCATCAGACGAGGTCATGTTTCCTCGTACTCCAGAGGGCACGTGCCCCAACCGTTCAGGCTAAGCATTCGCAGAACGATATCGGAAGGGCTTCATTGGTGGCTGACCGACTTTTCCCAGTGCGGAAATCGTTTGTCCCTCTCCTCGGTAACCTTCCGCATCCTTCCTTGGCAGTAATACCCACCCCCCGGAATCTTGTAACTACGTCGCTGAGCAAAGTAACAAGTTCTGCTCCCCTCCATGGTCCATCCCCCTGGACTGCCTTCATTCCTCTAGGCCGTTATTACAAATTCTACATCAAATTTCGGATTATCATGATGTGCGACAGATACATGAATAAAATTTCATTCTAGCCGATTTAGAATTCTCTTTGTCTACTAGTGTATCTACAACATCGAAGTCTGGTTGTGCTCAGCAACTAAGCTAAATCTTCTTCGGGAATATCTAGTGTTCAGTTTCATCCTCCAGTTTTACTTTACTCCATCCCGCTATCATCATCATCTTCATCCACGTAACTAGTCCATCAAGCAACGGCTACTTACCCATCAGAGGATCCACCCGCGGCTTCTTCAGGCGAATAACTATTTTCGTCATCTATCTATCCCCACTTTGGATTGAGAATATCGCAACGCAAGCAACGGCAAAGTTCTATCAGACAACGTGGCCGGATAATAATTCACTTCTACTAAATTCTATCTGATAAAAACTCTCTATATCTCTGAGCTTCCGATTATCTTTATTAACCCCGCGAGATAATCGCGCAACCATACGGGGGCGTAGAACCTGGCAGCGCCCGATAAACTACGACGATATCCTGACTTATCTTTCTTACCCTCGCAATCGTTTATTACTTTTTATTTTTGAGCAGAGTATTACGAGTTATGATCGTGGCTCGAGAATTATTCAACCAAAATACAAACTCATCAGATATTTATCCATCAGATCAAATAGTCCGGCGCGCTTGTATTCATTCAGCGCACAATGGTATGAACTCTTCGGTCCTTACGCGACCAAGTCAGGAATTTTGCCAAACAAACTTGGATCAACTTAAACATCAGCCGATTAAAATATCTCCTACAAGTATGAAAAGAAAAGAAGAATTAATCAATTCGTTTCGCTCTTCCAACGACACCTCAACTATAGGTCCTTATTCGGTTTTTACAAGGGGGTTGCCACCAAACATAACCGAAGAAACCCTACGATCAATGTTTGGCTGGTCTGAAGAATTTATAGCAATCAAAACCTTACCTATTGATCAATCGGAGGATTCATCACCTGATTCGGCTGTCATTTATTTCCATACTTATAGTGGTGCATTGGAGGCTAAAAATATTCTAGAGGGGAAGGCTAACATGTCTCGTGATTCATCCGTACAGGTTGAGGTTTTTTACTCGGGCTCATTATCATCTCCACAGCGATTTAGTTCAGATAGCATAGGCCACACGTATCAATCTACTTCTACATCATCATCTCCATCATCTTCTGGTTGCTCAACTCCACGGCAGACCACAGTTTTTAAGAAGAGCTTTCAACAGTCTCCACGGATGTCTTCAGCTAACTCGATATATGTGGGAACTGAGCTTCCAAACCCAAATGATAGTACTTTGTATCAAAATCTCTTTTCCCCCCAATCTCCTTTCGGAAATCATCTTAGTGAGGGAACTAGAGTTACAGGAAAATCTTTGATAAAAAATGATTACGTTGATGACGAAGAGACGAGGGAACTTCTCAAAGATCCAGTTGCTTATGCTGAAAATGGACACTCAGTACAGAGTCGACGACAAAAAATTAATTCTCAGGGCCCTAACCCGCGGATAAATAGTCTAGTTTTGAATATGAATGCTAACGCAAATACTACGCCAAGACCTACATATCTAACAACTAATCCTGCAACATCTCAACCGAATACAAGCTCAATGACTCCAATTTCTGCGACTTGTTTGAACAATATTAGCTCGTCTATGTCCTACCGAGCTGGAAGGCAACAATTCCAGCGAAACAACTTCCCACTTGTCAATCCAGCCGATCAAAATCCTCCTTGTAACACTCTGTACGTTGGGAATCTCCCCATAGATACATCAGAAGATGAACTAAAGGCTATGTTCTCGAAGCAACGTGGATATAAGCGACTCTGCTTCAGAGCAAAACAGAATGGTCCAATGTGTTTTGTTGAATTTGAGGATATATCCTTTGCTACTAAAGCTCTCCATGAACTCTATGGCTATCCATTGCATAATAGTATAAAGGGCGGAATCCGGCTAAGCTTCTCTAAAAACCCGCTCGGAGTGCGATCAGGGCACTCAATGACTGTTCCAACTCGGTCCAACCACTCCGGAAATACTCGGTGCATTAATGGAATATCCACAAATGTTCATGGCTGCTTCTTCAGCACTGTGAGCGGTCCTCCTCCAGGACTAAACACTCCGAGGTTAGGTTCGAATCCTCCCGGCAGTAACATCTCGGCATCTTCAAAAACAAACTCTGATGGATTATATGTCAGCTCAAACAATATAGGTTACTGTAATACTAATGGCTGGATTCAGCCGGTATTTAACAGGATGATGACTGGTAGTGGACAATCATCCATGGC
Source organism: Blumeria graminis f. sp. triticale (assembly GCA_905067625.1). Lineage (NCBI taxonomy): Eukaryota > Fungi > Ascomycota > Leotiomycetes > Helotiales > Erysiphaceae > Blumeria > Blumeria graminis. Next base: position 12,868,385 of record LR898472.1, on the reverse strand, counting down.
TTATAACGGATTTCCTGCATCCATGATAGGCAGATAGGCCTTTGACTGTGCGGTGTAAAATGGACCTTCATTCCATTAGAAAAATAAATAATCGGAAACTTAAACAGCCTCAACCTAATCACCTGAAGTATTTTCTGTTGTAAATTTTAATATCTGTACAATTCCCTTCAATCTTTCAACATTTCGTCGGAAATATTGGGAAAAATTATTCTACTATTATCAGCTATTATATGAAATTGCTTTCGCTGAGTTTTACGCATGTTGCATGGTGTTTATTATGATGCGATTCTTCCATGGCAATTATCTTCACTGGCGCAGGGGAAAATCTACGAACAAGAAATGGCAAAAATTAATGGTCTTTGGGAATATTTCACCTTTTCTTCCGTCCAATAGCGTCGGTTGTTTTATTTTCATCAGTTAATCAATCAATTTTAAGGATTCAAAAGTGTCGGCAGTGCAACTCCTAAAGAGCGAAGTACGGCCTGACAGTTACGTTCGAGGCTAGCCAGAAGGAAAAGAAGTTTGACGTTTGCGAATATTATTTATAAAATTGTAAGGCGTTACTTACGGTCAGAAGCCGTGGCGGGCTATCTTATCATATTTGTTGATTCTTAAGGGCTGATTTCTACGATACAGAAGCTACAAGAAAGATAACACGACGCTCCATCTTTGCGAAATTTGTACCACGGGCCATTAAACTAGGATTTTATCTATTCTACAGGTCTAAACGGAGGAAAAAGGTAAAGCTTCCATCAAAAATCCTACCTCGAGATGAGCCCGGATAGCGGCTGGCTAGCTACTCAAGTACATGGGCTCGAAATCAAAGCAGGAAAAGGACATTTCACATCCTTCTTTGAATCTCTTGAGAAATGCAGTGGTGTTGTTCATGAAGTGATAAATGAAGTGGAGTACTTCGGGTCAATTATGCTGGGTTTTAGCGTCGCAGGTCAGTGATTAGGAGTTTTAGGAAGAATAGAAAGCTGCGGGTGTCAGGGAAATGCATAGCCTTAAAAGCATAACCAAATAAACTTTGCTTTTCACTAGAATACCAAAACTTAGGCAAAAGTCTGGCCAATTATTGTAGCAAAATTAACTTTTCTTCATCTAGTATTTAATTAGCTAGAACATTTTAAAAAGTTAACTTTCATGTTTTCATACCTTGACGGGCCAATCCTGCAAGACCATTGTTGGGGGGTCCCCCCAAAGACTCTCAATCATGAGAGTCTTGTACATGTACCAAATAACAAAATGATTCCCAAACAGTACTGTCTGAACGTGATGGTTATTGGCAGTTCCAGCAACGGCTTACATGTAAATGCACGTGACTGTAGAGTCACACGGACCATGTAGAGTATACCAAGTAGTGTAGCATTGCTGACTACCACTGCCGCTTTCAGCACTAGGACGCTCTTCTAATCTGCGCTTGCGGGCTAGAAAAGTCTCCCGAGCACTTCTTCTTTCGTCGACTCAATCGGAGTCGGTCCCGCCTTTGCAGCGGAAATAAACACCCAACGACGGGAATTCGCTGGATCCTAGGCTCACCTGAAGGAGCCATAGCTTTTAGTAAATGGCTTCATGAAACGAGCTTTTTTGAAGCATGCAACAAGACTAACTAGTACCCCAAATTATATGCACTTGGCCTGTATTTGCTAGAGCTAGATTTAGAAGACTTCTGGTCTAGGTAATGGATAACTTTCCTTTTCATATATATAACTATCTTCTCTACTGTATTAGAATACAAAAGTCTTAGCTCGAGAGTACTTTTGACTTCTTTCGATAGTTCGGGGCGCATGGCAGGTAGGCCTTGGCCCATTTGTAACATGTCGGGCTTATTGAAAGGTATCGGCACGTCGGGTAGTTTGTGTAGACTGAGCTGGCCAACACGAGACCTTAAGGTTGTTTTGTTTTGTTTTGTTTATTTTGTCCTAAGCTAAAGCAATTTTTTCCACATTGGGTCAAGGACAGGTGGAGCCGGTAAGGATCACTGTATACAGGCCCAACTCATTCCAACCGCGTGAACTTCCACATAAGTGGTGGTGTTAACAGCAAAACAAAAAACAACTAAAATCAAAAACTAAAATCAAAAACAAAAATCAAATTTAGAAGAAATCCCTGTAGGTCCGGATCCCGCGCTTCTCGCCCGTTCCCTTTCCTGTCACATCTTCCAAGTGACACTTTCTGACCTTCGCTGAGAGCAGAAGATGAGCTCGCAGGCACCCTTTTCCCATCCGGTGTCCTACTGTTAGTATGTTGAAGCCTCGACGACTTCACTGAGGCTGGCCGCAACCTTAAACCTCCTCTTCGGATGCCAGAATCCCAAAACCCGATCCGTCTGACATATAGACGTCATTCTTCGCGCCGTGAATCGCCTAAATGGCTATTTCGGCTGCAGCTCTGATGCGAGTAAAATCTGCGTGATTTTTCTGCTCGATCTTGCGAATCATCGCAAGCAGCTCTTTTTTCACCGGGCCGAACTTTCTGGGCCTAGCTTTGCAGAACCGCGAGTCCGATCGATGAGGTCCCCCACAGTTTCGACACCGTGTGGGGGCTTTGCACTCCGTTTCAGAATGCATTTTTGATCCGCAGTTCCAGCAAGCCGGAGCGCGGGAGCAACCGCGTGAGGCATGGAAGCTAGGACATCGATTACACTGAACTATTTTTCGACGAGGTTGGAAGAGCTTTGCAGCTCCGGAGTCATCGAAGAGGCGAAATCCAGGTCGGGGCGTGGATTCGCGAGGGAAGAGCGCTTGCCAGTTCTAGTATGGCGCCCCGGGTTTGCTCGTCCCATGAGGACGAACAAGAAAAGGAACTGATTTGGTCACTCGCGTGACTTCGTCGGCGACCATCTTTTCCGTGATGAAAACGGAACCTGTGAGTGTATTAATTCTCAGCGGGACGGTGGCAATTAGTATGGCAACCAGATTTGACGCTGGTTCCAGTTTAAATCCCGATTCTCTCCGTTCTACGGAGGAATCAAGGAGCTCTTTTCGAGCGAGTTCATCCTTTGCTGTTAGCGCAAAGCCTGTTTTGACCCGCTGAACCAACGTGATGTTGTTAGCCGCGTCTCAAGGAGCCGTGTTATTAGTATTCCGTAGGGTACGAGTTTGGTACAAGTAGGTTACAGGTGTGGAGTATGTTGGTGATTTCTAAGAGTAGGAGGTATAAATTCAACGTTAGGTATAGGGTTCACGTAAGAAGTTAAGGTAAAATAAGTAGTAGGTGAGAAGGGTACAATAACGGCGGTCTTCTTTATAGAAGAGATAAGTAAGTGAACAATAGGTATGAGTATAAACAGAAGACGTTGCGTGAAGAAGAATACTCCTTCACGCTGGGTATATATGTACATTAGACAATAGGACAGCCCTAAGCTCTGTCTCGAACAGTATTACTACGCAATCCCTATGAAACGACTCTATGTTCCTGAGCCTGTCCTAATTGTTTGAGAACTTGATCTAACCCCGAATTGTGTTTTAGAATGGAACTCCCCATGAGACACCATCCTAGTTTCCGCCACGTTTATCCATGAAACCACGGTACCGAGTGCCTCTGAGACAGCTGATCTTACGCCAGCTGGTGCGAGGAGTCGGTGGGGATGGTCGTAATCGAGGCGTAGAAACAGTCGCGTATCGACCGCTGTCCTCGTATTGGCTCCCTTTGCTTTTGGAGCGGGTGGTGCTGCCTTTGTAGTCGACGGCCCGGCGCTGTGGACTAGACCTGCACGAGCTACTGTGGCCCAAGTCGTCTTTGGTGTCGGAGCCTGGGTTGTCGAAGGGTTAGGTACCCTAATTTCATGAGCCCTCGGCGGAGGAAGGTTGATGGGGCGCGCAGGGAGAGCTGGTGGAGAGCTCCCTGGGCCTGATTGTATGAACTGGCCGATGGCCGCTCGAAGGTAGACTTTGATACCGTCTACGAATTCTTTATTCTCGCCGATCGAAAGAGGCGAGAGTGCTGCTTCAACACTGCTTATTGCAGTGGAACAGATTGATAAACAGGCCTTTTTTTATTTTTATTTTCTTATAACATATTGTATTCAGCTATCTAGCTATGACAATATAAACGGGCCTTTATTTGCGTCATGCGACGCTTCTCGGTCTCCATCACTGATTGCAGCTCCGGAGGATATTCCGGTGCTGATGTCGAAGCTGTGCCTTTTGGAGTTGGCACAGTGAATTTTCTTGCGGAAGTTTCTGCTTGTTCTGTCGTCTTCTCTCGGACGACTTCCTTTCCTTGAAGTGCTTGCCTCCGGGACAAGCTCGATGGGAATGTTGGTCTTGGGACCAAGTTTCTCTGACCTGACGGGCTCAGAATCAGTCATCTCTTTATCGGGAAGGTTTGGAGACTTCCCTTCAATGAAGGCCTATCAAACTGTGGATAGTTTGAAGGCGATTAATGTCAGATATAAAGTTTAAGGAGTTAGGTTATCAAAGCTTGGAGTTACTTGTTTCGGAAAAAGGTGTTTCGCTTGGGCTGTAGCAATAAGAGCTCTATCTGTTCTGACTAGAGATGTTTCGTTCCAAACCATGAGAAGCCTGGTCTATGGGGACAAGTTGGGGACACATAGAGCATTTGCCATTTTCTAGACGCACATAATCTAGATAGTATCAGTAAGAGAAATGGTAGCCAGAAATTAATTGACACTTTTTACTTTTACTTCATACATTTTTCAATTGACTCGTAGAGTCTAACAAGGCCTCACTCGCAAACATGCTTGAAAGTTTTTGAGCGAGGCCTGGTGTTTTTGCAGGAGCCCTCGGGCGGACTCTCGCGTTGTCCAACATTGCGTTGGGGAGCTTTTTTTGAACAGGTGGCACGATAAAAGTACCAGCGACTCGATCCCAATTTATTGATGAAAGCGACGAGCGCGAGAGGGAGGGAGAGGGGGAAAAAGTGAAGTTTCGAAATTTCAAATTTCAAAAAATTGGTTGTTTTGTTTATTTTGTTCTAAGCTAAAGCTATGTTTTCCACATTGGGTCAAGGACAGGTGGAGCTGGCAGGGTTCCCTGTAATCTTTCCTACAGCCTAACTCGTTCTAACCTCGTGAATCGCTACCAAAAGTGCAGCTGATTAAACTGAAACGAAATATCAAGAAAATCAAAACAACTCCGAAAGAACAGAAGATTCCTCCATATTGGACCCAAGCAATGTGCTCCTCACACATTCCCTGGTCCGTCATACCTTCCAAATGACAAATTTGCCCATTCTCCGCTGAGAACAGTAGATGAGTTAGCAGGCACCTTTGATCCAGCCGGTATCCTGCTAATTGTTAGTGGATGCCCCAGAAGGGGACATCGTCGAGGTTGCTGTGTCCTCAAACTTCTTCTTCAGATCCCAGCACTCCGAAACCTGTTGCCTCGGCTATTGCGACATCCTTCGCTGCGGCGATTATCGCCTCTTCGGCCTTTTTTGCTGCAGCTCTGGCTCGTGCCACCTTCGCGAACTCCCCTTGTTCGAGGTGGCGTATCCACGCGAGCTGCTCTTTTGTCACCGGTCCAGACTTTTTGGGTCTGACTTTGCAGGCCCGAGAATCCGATCGGTGAGGTCCCCCACAGTTACGACACTTAGTGAGGGCCTTGCACTCGGCTTCCGAGTGCATGTTAGATCCGCAGTTTCAGCAGGCTGGAGCGCGGGAGCGACCACGAGTGGCGTGGAAGCCCAAACAGCGTTTACACTATTCAATTTGGCAACGAGGCTTGTGAATGGTAGCCATACCAGACTCGTCGAAGAGGCGGAAGCCCGCACGAGGGGCGTTCTCCCGCGTGAAAAGGGCATGCCAGTTTCGGTGCGGTGCCCCAGGTCGACACTTCCCATGAGGTCGGACCTGGATTGGTCTCACGCCGGTCGTAAGGGTGATCTTGGCGAAGAACAACTCAGCATTGATCGCCCTGGGGCCGCTCTCTGTAATTATACTTACAGGTACGTTCGATATCTGTAAGGCTACAAGACCTGAAGATGCCTCGAGTTTGGCGTTTTCACTAGCCAATTTCGAAGAGCCATCTAGCATCTCTTGTCGTGTTTTTTCGTCCTTTGCTAGCATAGCAAAGCCCGTTCTCACTCGGTGGAGTGAAGTTATTTCTTGGTTAAAGTAGCCGAATGTATACTCCAACTTAGATCTCACGCTACTTGTGGACAGATTTCGACACGGGTGGTCCTTTTCAAAGCAAAGGAACAGTCGCTAGTCGACTTTCGCCTTGGGGGGTTTTTTTTGTTGGGCTTTGGCCGCAGGTCGCGGCATAGCCTTGGCAGTAGAGACTGCTTTTTTTCGCAGTCCGTATCTAGCCAACGTGGCCCAGGTGCTTTTGACGGGCAGAGCTGGGACGGTGGGTATTGTTTGGCTCCTGGCGTCGGGAGCCCTTGGGAGGGGGTTCGTCGGGCGAGGAGGAAGAACGGGTGGCGTAGTGGCCGGGCCCGTGGCTATGTGTTGTGCAATGGCGGCGCGTAGGTAGACTCTCATCGAGTCTATGAATTGTCTATTTGACCCGTTGGTCAAAGGGAGGAGGGTGGCTTCGATGCCAGAGATGGCGGCGGAGCAGAGGGCCAGATTTGCCGTTATTTCGGCGGCGCGTCGTTGTTCAGCTTCGACTATTGGTCAGAGCTCGAGGGGACACTCTGCTTTCGTGGCAGCTTTTGGCTGCGACTGTGATGTTGACGCTGCTATGGGTGCAGCGTTTTCCGACGGTTTTGAGGTGGTCAGAGGAGGTTTGGACGATTCTCCAATCTCGTGAGGGACGGAGGCTCGTGGAGGAATTTCCTCAACAATTTCGACTTACCCGATCATGTCAGTATCGGGTTCAGTGACGGCGGGGAGGGCTTTTTCATTCCCTTTATTTGAGACCTTGCTCGTCTCCGCGCATTTCAGAAACTGGGCAAGGCCAGGTACTTGTTCGAGAGCCCTCGGGTGGACTCTCGTGTTGTCCAACTTGGCGTTGGGACGCTTTTTTCGAACAGGTGGCATGGTGAAAATGCCAGTGACTCGATCACAATGATTTGATAGAATGCGACGAGCGCGTGAGGGAGGCAGAGGGGGAAAATGTGACGTTTCGAAAATTCGAATTACAAAAAATTGTGGTGTTGTGAGCTAGCACGATATTAAATAATTATAAAAATAGTATAAAAAAAAGTAGTGTAGCAGTTAGAGAGAGAAAGAAAAGCACAACACGAGATATCAAGAGTAACCAATAAGTTGCATCAGATATCACATACCTGTGATACCGACACTGATCAGTGGTTAATTTAGCGTGCTAGCGAGCAGCTATTTAATCACAGAGCAGCAAGGTAAAAAGCGGAAGAATTGAACCTGTAGGCTAGTATTAAGCTGCAGCAAAGTCGACGTACTCACTTTACACTTTTACGTCCATTTAACTATTACAAGTAACGCTGATATCCGGTTAAATAGCAATGTACAAACCCATCGATCTGCAGAATCATTTATTTATCATCCACATCTGTAGATAAAAAGCCGAAACAAACAAAATGACCGATGCCAGTAGCAGCTCCCAGCCTACGCCTACATGGCTCGAAAAGGCCTTCCGACAGGCAGATATCGCAATCAAACATACCGCGAAGATAGATCCTTTGATATGGGGCAAGACAGTTGACTACGAGCTAAGCCCTTCGAAGTTTGATTTAAAAATCGCTGATACTCACATCCTATATTGTGTCTGCGAATATGAAGAGAATGATTGGCTTGGAAGCGAGCTGTGGGAGCATTTCTATGATCACTTCTATGCCTGGACAGACACGGCTTTTCTAACGCCAGCAAGGAAGTCCTTACAACCCTCCGCGACTGTATACGGGACAAAGGGGTATTTGTCTCTACGACCCCGGGCCATTTCATGGCTAAGCACTTAAGCAATACTATCGAGAGCGGCAAGGGCGGCGCCTTCCACTTTTGGACCCCGGAGGAAGTCGAAGCTGTTCAACGGGCCAGAAAGAAGTTCTGCCAAAGACTCATGAATGTTCCTGATTTATATGCTGATCTCACCGATCCAGGACCTACAGCTGAAGAGGCTATGGGGGCAGCCAAGAGACATTACGAGGAGATGAAAGAGCGACGTGTTCAAGAACTTCTGAAGAAGCATCCCCTACCCGAAAAGCCCACACCTAAAAAGGAGGAAGGGAAAAATAATTTTGATGATGAGCTTCCATATAATCCTACCACATTTGACCGATCCAGCAATTTGCCCACGCCACGGCAAAATTTGTCGATTTCACAATGCTTTTCCAGCAGCGCCTCAAAACATAGTGGTGATAAGTATGAGGCTATCGATGATGCCCTTTTTATTTTTCCCGCAATTGCGACATCAACGATGTCTCATACCCTGCCCGTGGCCATCTATTCCACCAAATCCTGAAAGGCGAAGCCCTAACATTTTTCAGTACCGAAGTGTGCCAGTTCACTGAAATTGATAAAATAGTACTGTTAATGAGGGAGTATTTTCAACCAGAGAGTAGTCGACAGCAGTATCTGCAAGAGTGGGAAAGTGTTAGTTTACAACTCACTTTACAACAGCATCCGGATAAGTCGAAGGATGACTGCTTCGATATTATGCTACAAAACCTTCTCAATATCAAAAAGCTACTGCCTTCTGATATGCAGACTGATAGCCATCTACGAATTAAGATGCAAATTGCCTGCAAGAGTTATCCGGATATTCATCATGCCATATTAAAAGATGCGTCGAATTTCCGTGAGATGACAAACAATATCCGGTCATCAATTCGACTACTAGATTCTACCAATACACCCTTCTCTACGCACATTAACAACCTGGCAACTACCCACCTTCAACAAAGATCCTCCATACCTAGTACACTAAATGACGATGTCAACGAAACGTTTTGGACAGACCGCAAATATAATAGTAATAAGCCTTACCGTAGTGGGTATAATAAAGATAAGCAACGCCGGACTAGGTGCTAGGTATGCAAAAAGCCTGGATGTATCTCTTACAATCATACTGATAGTGAGCGAGAGGAAGCTTTCCAAAAGTATGCCAATCGTCACGTCAAGAGGCAAGGAGGTGGACGTCCCTCCAAGGCCCAGTATGAGGCTTTTCTCTACCACGCTGAAATCTATGACGATGATGCTTCAAGTGATTAAGATGACTTAAATGAAGATGAAAGCGGCACTAGACCATCAGAGACGTATTTTCATTCAAGCTTTTTCATAACCATACAGTCATCGACTGCACTGTTAGGGCAAAAGGTCGCAGATGCCCTCAATGAATATTCCACCCTGCATGCGGGAACGGGTTCAACACCGCAGCTACCACACTTCAGCCCCAGCCCTCACCCTATGTTTCCCACTAGCTTTTTGCTAGATCGATATTCAGCTAATGTATTTCAAGGTATTATACCTGATAGCGGTGCGGCCGAAATTTCAACAGCAGGTGAAGCACAATTCGAAGCACTATGTCAAATAGATCCTGCCATTAGCCTTGTACCCCTCAAGATAAAAGTACTGTACGATTTGGCGATGCAGCTGCCCAAAAACCGCTGGGTACGACAGCTATAAACACACCCTTTGGACTAGTAGTGTTTCATGTACTACCGACGAAAACGCCCTTTCTATTAAGTGCGCGAGACATGGCGAGACTACAGATCGACGTCTTGCTTCATAATGGCTACCTCTTTGGCGTATCTGACAGCGTAAAGGTCCCAATGGTCTGGAAATGGGGCCATCCTTGGTTCTTCTTGCATGATCTTGAAAAAGCTGTTGTTCACAGCCAAATTTTAGTGGAAATAGAGTTGCCGCAGATACATCGTCGATTTGGCCATCAGTCAGTTAGTAGGCTATATAAAATTTTGACGAAAGCCGGCCATGGTAGCGACTCACTATTGGGCTCGATCGAATCTATTGCTAAGTTCTGTCGGCATTGTCAGCGGAAAGCAAAGGCACCAGGTCGCTTCAAATTTAAGTTGCAAGATGATGATATTCACTTCAACTGTGAAATAATAGTCGATGTCTTTTATTTAGAGACAAATTTACCCGTTCTTCATGTTGTCGACGCTGCGACGTCTTACCAAGCTGCGCGATTTTTGAAAGATATATCGGCATCCCATACCTGGCAGGTCTTACGACAGTGCTGGATCGACGTTTATCTTGGCCCGCCCGATTTTAAAAGCCACGACCCAGGTCAAAATTTCTCGTCCAACGAATTTCGACAGTCTGCAAAGCTTATGGCAACCGAGGTCCGAGAGCAGTCGATCGAGGCCCATAACAGCGTTGGAAAGGTAGAAAGATACCATACCATTCTACGTCGAGCCTATGAGATTATACGGTTAGAAGATCCATCAACACCTTGAGATGCGGCTCTTCAAATGGCTGTTAAGGCTGTTAACGACTCTACCGGCCCAGACGGCTTAACACCTACGTTATTAGTTTTTGGTGCCTACCCACGCCTAACAAATGACTGCCCTCCATCGCCTGAGCTACGCCGTCGAGCGGCTGCTATATTCAAAGGTACCCAGGAGATTCAACGCCTGCATGCCTGCCAGAATACTACTGCAGCACTCCACCAGCTCAACGGCCCAGATACACTACCTACACTGAACTTGCCCTTGCTATCGAAAGTCCATGTATGGCGTGAAATATAAGGTTTGCAGAGCCCATACAGGCTGTTGTCAGTAGAAGGTGAGAGCTGTGTCTTGCAACTACCTCAGGGCCCACGAAAATTCCGATCGACAGCAGTAAAGCCTTACTACGAGATCAGCGAAGACCCACCAACAGCGTCCAATCATTTTCCTAACCTACAACCTGACACACTGCTACCCATGACTCAAGAGGCTAGCTCAGAGATTGTCTCCCCAAAAGATACTGCCCAAAATGACTCTTCTAAACCGAACGATTATGCTGCCCCACTCGTAAGACGAAGTATTCGCTTGAAAAAACCTCAAGTTCCGCAACTGATAAATCATTATCACGCCTGGCCAGAAGTCGAGCCATGCGCTCTTTTTATATCTGCACGGGAACAAGCCAACAAACTGCTTGCACAAGAACTACGTGCCAAGGCTCTTATTACTACATCTGGTGCGCCTTTTGAAGCTTCGATACGTGCCGAAATCGATGGCCTTATAGCTCGTGGCGTCTTTTTTTTCGCTAAATTCTCACCTACCTTACATAAAGGTATAAGGATCTTCCGCTCGCGGATAGTGAATGAAATTAAGAACAAAAGTAGCGAAAGTCCCTATGAAAAGTCACGATTGGTAATACAAGGATTTGCCGACGAAGATAAGGATAAAATTTCGACGCAGTCACCCACTATACAAGGGGCAAGTCAAAGACTTATTTTTTCGCTGGCTCCGACTCTTCTGCAGCAAAGATATTCCCACTGGCTGCGCGATATTACCCAGGCTTACACACAGTCAGCAACGCCCTCACAAAGAACGGTACTTGCGTATTTGCCTAAAGAACTCCGCCCATATCATCCCGACGTTACAATTATTCAAGTTTTCAAACCATTATACGGGATTGCAGAAGCCGGTACCCACTTGTGGGCAACCTATAGTACTCATCACAAAGACATGTTGTCCATGGCCACCTCAACCTTTGACCCTTGTTTGTTGACAACTTCACGTCATGGAGAGCTCACGGTGATCAGTATGCAAACTGACGACACAATGGGTCTATCGACAAAGGCCTTTGCAAACTAAGAGGACGAAGCCTTGAAAAACGCATCGCTACAGGCCAAGCCAAAGCAGTATCTCGATGTTCATAACCCAATTACGTTCAACGGTGGCAAGATATCCCTCGAGGCTCGGACTGGAAATTTGGTATTCAGGCAGAAAGGCCAAGCTGCTAATATTACTCCTGTCGACCCTACAGCCAAGGATGCTAAGCAGCAATATGTAGAGCAAAGAGCCCGTGGGGCGTATATAGCTTCTATCTGCCAGCCTGAAGCTTGCTTCGACCTATCGGCGGCTGCCCAAAAGCAGCAAGACCCTAGCAAGTACGACATTACCGCTCTTAACAAACGGTTACAATGGCAAATGAGAAATCCTGACCGTGGATTAGTATACGTACCACTCAAGATGGAAACTGCGAAGATTTTCGTTTTCGTCGATGGATCATTTGCAAATAACGCTGACTACTCCTCGCAGCTAGGGTTTGTTATTGTTTATGGAAATGAAACAATAAATGGGACAACTAACAAAGATTTCCTCTTGCGTGGCAACATCGTACATTTCTCATACACAAAGAGTAAGAATGTTACGGTTTGACCGTGGTTTAGCTTAGGCGGAGACCTAAGCGGAGTTTGGGGGCGTATTAGGGAGAGTGCTACATATTATCTTGTATCAAGTGACTAAGTTTCACTTGGCCACATTACATTAAAGCTAGGAAGGAATGTGAGACGGCGAAGTAGAATTGCCAAGTGAGAGAGTCAGCTAGATGGCAAAGATGACGACGGGCAGTGGCGGAGCAATATGTCATTCTCACCAATAGAGTACGTACTGGATGAGCTAGAAGGATGTACAAATAGTCATTGCCCGTAGTTGTGATACTTCTCTCTTCATATAGTTTAATCTTTCTAAAAGTACACTACAACCAGCTTGGTTTCGTCACAAGGAGAGTCGTGCGGAGCACACTGGCATCCGAGATCTATACTATGGTTGCCGGGCTCGATATGGCTTATGCTATTAAGTCGACGCTAGAGCTAATTTTGAGTGGGAAGGATGGGTTAGGTCACATTCCAATAGTTGTCTGCACAGATTCATATTCATTATATGAGTGTCTTGTCAAGCTAGGCACGACGAAGGAGAAAAGACTGATGATCGATATAATGGGTCTATGGCAGTCGTACGAGAGAAGAGAAGTTGACGATGTTCGATGGATTGATGGGAAGTGTAATATGGCAGATGGGCTCACCAAGGCATCTCCGAATACGGCATTGGCTACATTTGTATCAGCTAATGAAAATGCTATACATATAGAGGGCTGGGTAACGCGCGACAAAGATTGAGAAGGCAATTCGCAACCGTAACTATAGATATGGGTACCAACAAAGAAAAGACTGCCTGTGTCTGAATGTGATGGTTATTGGCAGTTCCAGCAACGGCTTACATGTAAAGGCACGTGACTATAGAGTCACACGGACCATGTAGAGTATACCAAGTAGTGTAGCAGATAGAGAGAAAGAAAAGCACAACACGAGATATTAAGAGTAACCAATAAGTTGCAACAGATATCACATACCTGTGATACCAACAAGTACCTTAGTAAATCAACACAATTTATAGGAATTCTATAAAAGTGGTCAAAAGACTTGCGATCTCAAGTAAAGTTTTCCAAAGGATTAAATGACCGATAGTCATTCTCAACTCGTCCACTCAACATACAACTGTCTCATCCTCATTAGATCTTCATTATTTTTTCACGAGATTGGTCACAAGCTCAGTATAAAATTACAAAATTTAGAATGCCTCCGGGGAGACGGAAGAAAGCTCGTGGGGTTTCTTAGCCCCTGAAAGCCATCTGCCTCTGGTACATTCAAAATCGTCAGAAATCGCGACTACAACCTTCATAAGACAACCGACCTCAAAGCTCTCACTACCTGAAGCTCGTTCAAGGCGGTCCAGTTGAATGAGAATCCTCTGGTAGAAAAATCGAGATCGATTCCGACTCCGACTCATAATTATCATCAGCTCCCGACGACGAGTCAATTCTAGATGACACAAGCTTGTATCCTTCCATTGATCCGAAACCAAGTGTGCAGGAGTCACAAAGCAAGGCAGCATCAACCCCTAGAAAGCTTCTATAAGGTCTAGGATATTTTATACATGCAGCTCCTGCATCTGAAGCTCCTCCTTAGAATAATGAGACAAGCCCACCAGCCATAAGTAAATGTTGTGTTACTTCCCAACTCTTATCTTAGTCTATCAAAGAATACGCTGCTTGGCTAATAGCCTGGCAGAACGTAGGAGATAAATACCTAAAAAATATCCTACCAATCCATCGCAGCAGATCTACGAGCTGTCACTACTCGGAGCGCTGCACGCGTCATTGCCAGCTTGCCAGTCTTTGTTATGCTCAGCTATGTAGTATGGTAGATCTAGTAGCTGGTGCATAGGTAGTTATTATGGCAGCATGGCATCATGGCACATGAAGGAGATCCAGTCTCTACATAACGACATTACAAGTAGGAATGTGTGCAGTATGAGAGATGGGTTGTTGATATAGGATAAATGGCATGGCTGCTCAGTTGGTTGCACACTTTGGTGAGCTGCATACTGGTAACGTGATTGGTCTACAGGGAAACAAGCTAGGGGATAAGGGACGAGCTTCCCCCAATCTGTAACATAATAATTATCATAGTCACTTCACTTCTGCACATTAATGAAGACATCTCTCCACATACTGTCTTAGCTGTTCCAGCGCAAGTGTACATTCCCATTTCATATACCAAGTAAAACAGTCTTTGATGAGCCTAATTGCCAAAAAAATGTTTCTATCCATACTACCAGCAATGAAGGTAGGTCAGATCAAAGTGCTCAAGAGGAAAGAGTAGCCCTTGTATCGGCTCCCTCATACGCCACAGCGCCTCAGAGAGGTAGAAATGCCCCAAGCTCTACCAACAAAACGCCAGCTCCAAAGCCTACCTCGCAAAGATCTGACGCTAGAGTGATCATCCGACTAACTGTAGAACACCTTCTCCGTTGTAAAGATTCACTTCTTGTCAGAAAAAAGCTACGCCACCTTCTAAGCCGCCCGGAACTCATCAAAGATATCCGGACTGTACCCACGGGGCTAGCCCTAGTGGCTTCAACTCCCTCTCAGGCTCAGGTGTAAAAGAACGGTACGCTAGCTTCTCGCAATCGTATGTTAAAAATGAGTTTATTTTCTATCTAGAGAGGAAAGTCGAAGCTACGAAAGGATTTGGCTAATATGAACATTACGCGACGCGTCACTTGTGAGACTTTACTAAGCAGGGTCGAGGCTTTTCCCAAAATAGGTACAACGCCTATTCGGAGCCGGATAAACTCCGGTTCCAGATAAACGAGGCCACAGCCTGTAACATTACCCCCCCCGTACCCATGGTAGAACTTTATTGCCGAATATTTATAGTTTTTGACTTCGCCAACAGAGAACTTTTGGTCAGTTTGCGGCGACCTATGATTGCGCCAGCGTCTTCTCCAGTATTATCTCCTTTACCGTATTTTGCTTCAAATATATCCAGCGCTTCAGTTTCCTCTAAATTTTCACGGGGCTCCCATGTCGGCTCTGCAAACCCTCTCCATTTCACCAGGAGTAAACGCCAGTGACCTCGTCCAACTTTAGTCCTCTCTGAACGCAAAATTTTTTCAACGACTTGTATATTGGCGTTCTCAAAAGCATAATCGTTTACATCATTTTGCATATCATGTTGAATAGGTGGCGGCTGTACATCGTCTATTATTTGTGATGGTAGGGGGTCTGTCGCTGCTCTTTTAAGCAAGTCTACGTGAAAACGCGGCCAAATCCCTGAAGGTGTATTTAGTTCTACTGAATGGGAGTCGATTATTTTAGTGACTTGATACTTTGCGTTGATCCAAGATAGCTTTTTAGATAGTTGAGGAGTTTGTATGTTCTTCAAGTTTAACCAAACTCTATCTCCCACCTTGAATATTTCAGCCTCAGAACGTTTTCTATTTGCATATTCTTCCATTCTTTGTTGTGACGAAGCCATCGAAGCCTGTGCTAGCTCTTCTGCCTCGTGAATTCTTTTAACAAAGTTTTGTGCTCGTTTTTCAGGTGCTGATGGCTTATCTTTTGGATTTACCAGTTGAATCGGTTCAATGTTGTATCCATGTTCCGCGAAGAAAGGACTCATGCCGAGGGAAGACACGATTCTATTATTAATTGCAAGCATTGCACAGGGTAAGAGTTCTTTCCAATCGAATTGTGCGTAAGTTATAAAAGCTCTTAAATATCCAAGGACTTCTTGGTTCATCCTCTCCGTAGCCCCATCTGTTTGTGGGTGAAATGCCGTTGATAGACGCTGCTTTACACCTGTTAATCTGCATAATTCTGTCCAGAAATCTCCAACCCAGTTAGAACCTCTGTCTGATGTAATGTAGTTAGGAAATCCATGGTGTCTGACATGCAATCTAAGGAATACACTTGCACAGTGTTCGGCTTTCATACTTGTCATATCCTCAAGCGCAACACCTCCCTTTAAACGATCCACCACGACCATTAGATACCGTGGTTCATTTGCCGTTTTTGCCGGTAGATCGGTCATGAAATCGATGCCGAGCTCGCTATTAAACCTATCAGGCACTGGTAGTGGTCTCAGTAATCCCTTTTTGCTCTCTCTCCAAACATGACTCCGGCCGCAAACATCGCAGTTACGACAGAACCTTCTCACACATCTTGAAATACCTGGCCAAAAAAAATTACGGCTTAAAATTGCTAATGTGCTGTCTCGTCCCGGGTGCCCTGTAACTTGTGAATCGTGTGTTTTCTGAATTAGAGCTGTTTGAAGCGGCTCATAGTTAGGGATCCAAACTCTATCTCTAAATCTGAGCGCTCCTCTAGTATCAAAGCTACATTCTGCCAAAGAGATCTTCAGGTGTTTGAGAGTTGGTGGAAGGCTTCTTTCTCCCTTTTCCAAACTTTTGTAAAGAGTGGAAATATCCTTATCTTCGCGTAATGCTTTATCCCATAGAGTTTGAAAATTTTCCTCTTCAAATATACTTGAGCCTTTAGGAATAATATTCGCGTTATTTTTCTCGACTTGCTTGTGTCGATTTCTTGTAGCTACGCCTGATACCCAAGAATCTTTTATTAACTGTACGTCTCTATTTTTAATTCTATAATCGTCCGAGCCTTGTGGCATATCTTGCTCGCGTCTTGACAGTGCGTCTGGCCTTGCTGCTTGATTTCCCGGTCTGAATTTTATAATGAAATTGAAATTTGACAGAAACTGCGACCAACGCATTTGGCGCTCGTTAAGTGTACGTATAGTCATAAAATGTCTGAGATTCTTGTGGTCCGATAAGACTGTGAAAGGTTTACTTAGTCCAATTAGCATACCCCGCCATTCCTCCATACAACGAATAATGGATAGCATTTCCTTGTCATGGATGTCATAATTAACTTCTGCCGAAGTCAATTTCTTTGATAAGTATGCAATTGGCTTTAATTGCCCCTTTTTGTCCTTTTGTGATAAACAACCACCCAATACATAACCTGAACTATCTGCTTCGAGTACGGTCTCTTTTTCATCGTCCCATAAGGCTAAGATCGGGGATTTTATGAAGCGCTGTTTTAATTCTTCGAATGCCTTTTGTTGAGGGGCTTCCCACTGGAATTGAGCATGCTTTTTGGTTAAGCTTAACAGAGGTGCTGCAATTCGTCCAAAATTAGGTATGAAATCTCTATAGAAATTTGCAAAGCCTATAAAACTACGAATCCCTTTCGTGCTTACTGGTGCTTGCCAACTAGTAATAGCCTTTACTTTCTCAGGATCGACCTTGATTCCTTCTCCTAAGCATACGATAAAGCCAAGGTATTTTGTCTGCTTAACTGCAAATTCACTTTTTTGGGGGTCCATTTTAAGACCTGCGAGTCCGAGCCTTTTTAGGATCATGTTCACTTTGCTCCAATGATCTACGACGTCTCCAGTCGTATAAATGAGGACATCATCAAGATATGCTGAGCAAAAGTCACCTAGAAATTCTCCTAAGACACTATTAATATATCTTTGGAAGGCGCTTGGAGCACCTGTTAGGCCAAATGGTGTAACTAGCCATTCGAATGAGCCAAAGCGCGTGCGAAATACTGTTTTTTTTTCATCTCCCTCACGCACTCTTAGCTTGTGAAATGCGGCGCGTACATCTACCTTTGAAACCCAGGTCGCTTTCGTTAACTGCCGTAGAGTTTCTTTTATCAGTGGGATCGGGTACCTATCTTTTACTGTGATTGAATTTAGTGCTCGATAGTCCACACAAAATCGTAGTCCCCCGCCGGATTTCTTTGCAAACAAGACTGGGGCTCCACCGGATGAAGAGCTAGCCCGGATCCAATTTCGATCAAGATGATCTGTCAACGTTTTCCTGAGCACAAGTAGCTCTGCTCTTGACATATCGTACAAAGGGCCAAACGGAATTTCCTTTTCCCTGCCCTGTTCATCCTTAATCAATTCGATCTTAGTGTCTACGCCAGGTCGGTGCGGTGGTAGCTCATGATTCTCGTCCTCGGTAAAGTACTGAGCGTTGTCACGAACTTCTGGTGGTAAACCAGCCTTAATTTCATCAGGTGTCTGTTTTCTTTTAGTCTCAAGAGCCTTATTTATATCGAACATTGATGCTGCAAACAATTTCGTTTCTTGATCCTTTTTACCACGTACTCTCGTAGCTATTGCCGCGAATTGGGAACCAAGAACCTGGTGAGCACTTCCTAATTTTACTTTGAGATAATTTATCTTCGCTTTACTGCTTTGGCTCATCCGATCTTCCCACCCTTTAGCTTTCACAATGAGACCACCTTTCGAACCAAAACGAATAGCGCGTCGGCGAGCATCGTAAACCACGGCATTGGCTCTCATCCATGGGTCACCTAAAATCATATCATAAGATAAATCCTCGATGACGTACCCATAGATTTTTTCGCGCCTGCCATCTATGTCTGTGTCTACGTAAGTAAGTTTATTTATGACCTTCCGCTGGGAATCTTTTTTTGCGAGTCTCAATTCCCTGGTTTTAATAGATATTTGCGGTAACTTGTGGCGTTTGACAAACGAGTGACTGAAAGCAGCATAGCATAAACATCCCGTGTCCATTAGAGCATCAACATAAAAGCATTTATTGAGCATTATCTCTAATAAAAACGGAGAGCTATCCAAATTCTTTACAATTACACTTAAATTGTCAACCAAAGATTTAGTCACCCCCTGAGCCCGACTTTGCCCAGGGTTTACTCGTTTCCCGAAACGTTATTTCCAAATTCATCTTCATCCTCGTCTGATTCTATCAGTCTGGACTTAGAATTCTTTGGTATTTTAGTGAAGACCGCATTCATATCAGAAGGTCTCTTGGCCCATGTAAAATTAGGACATTTCTTGAAGTAGTGACCCTTCTCTTCACAGCGAGTGCATTTACCCGCAGCACGGAGGGCAGCAAACTCTTCTGGTGTTTTCCACGGAGCAGGTGGCTTGTTCCTGATAGCTTTGCTCTTTTCACTGTTTTTAGAGTTGACAGCATTTATTATTGCTGCAAGTTGACAAGTGCTTAGTCCACTTACCCCTGACATTGGGGTGTCGCCATCCGTGTCCACGGTAGTTGCTCTATCCTGTGATGGTGAATGTGCTGGTGCTTGGTAATTGAAGCCAGGATTATGAGGGACGACACCCAGTCTGCTAATATACCATGTCTTTGTTTGTCTAGGGCCATGCTTAGGTATATAATCCTCCTGTGATTCGAGCTTACTAGCCATATTTCGCACCTGTCGAACAAAAAGAGTATAGTTAGTCTCAGAGAGAGTACATGGCATCAAAAGCTTCGTTAGACTCTCGTTTAATCCAAGACTGAGGCCATTTATCTTCATATAGCCTTCCCAGTTGATACCTCTCGCTTGCGTTAGCATGTGCTCAAAATCGTTTAAATACGAGGCGAAAGTCTGATGTTTTCCTTGCCTCATCCTTGATAATTTCTCATTAGCAGTCCGAACTGACGTTTTGTCTTCGAAATTGTCATTAAAATGTTCTAAGTAGAGTTCATAGTCCCAATTGTTGTCTGGTCCTCCTGTTGTGTACCAGTGAGAGACACGACTTCGGAGATTCTTGGGGATGGTATTCATCATGTCCATGCACACCGCTTTGTGGCCTCCCAACAGGTCCCAGTCTGCTTCAATTTTCGCTGTAAGCTGAATTATGTATGTCGGGTACATCTCTCTAGAACCGTCCCATTCTGGCCAACTTGACGCTTTTTTCTTGTCAGTGTGTGGATTAGGTCGTAAAGTCTTTCCCTGATTGACGTCACTTGTGTCAATTATTGCCAATAGCCGTTGTAGCTGATCACTATTCAGGGATAGCGTGACATTTGTTGTTTGCTGTGAAACGAATTGATTAGCCCTGCCCTTGCCCTTGCCATTGTCAGGAGCATCTGTGTCCATATTATCCGTCATATTTTCTTCAACGGATTTAGCGATTAGTGGGAATGCGTCAGATGAGGAAAGCGAATAAAAATCTTGGGTCGTAACTGATTCGTTGTCCGATAAAGATGGTTCTGGAGAGGGAACCTGATAAGAGCGTGTATTCATGCAATTTAAAAACCGGACAGCTAGGAGAGGTATAAGCCAATACTTGCACTAGTTGTGTAAAGAAGAGATAGAAAATATGTAAAAGAACGGTACGCTAGCTTCTCGCAATCGTATGTTAAAAATGAGTTTATTTTCTATCTAGAGAGGAAAGTCGAAGCTACGAAAGGATTTGGCTAATATGAACATTACGCGACGCGTCACTTGTGAGACTTTACTAAGCAGGGTCGAGGCTTTTCCCAAAATAGGTACAACGCCTATTCGGAGCCGGATAAACTCCGGTTCCAGATAAACGAGGCCACAGCCTGTAACATCAGGACCCACTCAAAGCAGTAAAGAACCTCAGGCCCATCACCGGTGAAGCACCAATAGAGCGGCAATAAAAGAGTTAACTACCTGTTGGAAAATATACTCTGTACGATATCATATGGATATGTATGATGAAGTAAAGAAGACTTGATGTTTTACAACTATGCGAACATTGGACTTATATATAAATCTAAGAGAGAAATTCCCACTAGTCTCATGTGCCTGTCAACCCTAGTGATGACCAGCCACCTCTCATCTACCATGGTGAGAGAAGGCACACTGCAGTACGTAAATATTCAAACGTATATGCAACAGTAGGCGCAATTAGCGCACTCGGGACATGTGTAGTGAGAGTCGATCTTGTCGGGAACCTGAGACGAAACAGGTAATGGTTGAGTCCTAAATTCGTGAGTCAGAATTTCTAACACAAATATACCTGTGTGAGCCAATTGGCTACCTGGAAGGGCTAAATGATATGAAGATAAATTATGCAAAACAAATTATTTAAGATAGATATAGATATACGTTTTGATCAATAACCATTTTACCCAATCTTTGTGCTAGTACATTACCTAGGAACGGTGATAAACTGTTGGAAATTCAGACTCTATGTGTCTGAAGTTTCCCATGATTGGAACAACTAAGATTCTCACACATGACTCACGACCTAGATGATTGATAACTCCCCTACTGAGCATGTTTGATGCTTGAGACTCGACTAGTGCATGGTATGGTCTGATACACGTGTAGGCTTTCATCCATCGACCCTGACCCCATACTCATGTTGTATACTGTCGTGCGTTTCATTGTCATTGTTAGAGTATGGAACGAGTGACGGATGGTATCTAGTCTAGATTTTGTCTATCAAGATTACATGTATATAAGCTGTCTAGGAATCACCAAGACAGATAATCTAATTAATTCATTCAACCCATCTTTTATTTCTCCATAATATATCACATATTCTCCCGATTCATATCATTATTATTCTATTCATAAAATCGCGCCCATATTCTTTGAGCCGCCTTACTCATTGAACCCATACCGATTTTCCAACATAAACTGACACTGATCAGTGATCCATACTATCGCTCAAAGATCCGTACGTGGTATTCATACGAAGAAAAATCCCTTGGAGTCTTCGACCCTGTTTGAAATGAGCTCCGACGTGTCAAACTTTAGAAGTATTAAGTATTCGATCTTCTTGCTTTTGCTTCCATTGACACACCCTGCTATTCAAGAATTAACCAGGAGAAATTCCTAGTCTTGCTTTGTGTCTATCACGCAAAAAAAAATTAAACAAATAATGTCTCTCTTTTTTTTTTTTTTTTTTTTGCATCAGATTTTAATTGCGTATGCAGCTATCTAGCTATGACACAATATCAGAGAAGTGTATGATAGATGACTCAATTTACAAGAAGAGCACTCATGCCTCGGATTTCATTTGCAAGTACCACTGCGAAGTTATGGTGGCTTTTTCTTCACCCCAAGTCAACCCTCATCCGTGAATACCCACCCAGGGGAACGTCTCAAAAACCCTGAGTTATCCAGACATGCCTCCGTCATCCGTCAACTTTTCTCCGCGCGAAATGTAATCTTAGATGTCTCCTTCCCAAGTGGAGTAGGTGCCCAGGCTACTCAAACTATACCAGAGAACACCACCAGGAGGCGGACCACAACACCTTCCATCGTTTGCTTGTTTTTATAGTGTCAACTGCACTCTCGCAAGCGAAGTCTTGGCGCGCACAAAGCCCAATTCGAAAAACTCCTTGCCAAAATTCAGAATTTCACGCCCGTCGAGGTCTTATCCTTCCTTTGTATCATCATGTCGACTTATCCTGATTCCTCTCAAGTCCATCTCAAATAACTATCTCCCAGATTTGTGCGCCACGCTTTGCTTCCTCCGTCGGGTATAAATATCGGCGTGGGCGTGTATTTGGCGGTCAACTGAGGCCAGAGAAGGTCGAAGAGCGGTGTGGTCATCGGGATGAGGATGTACTTGGTCGTACTTGTAGACTTGATGAGACGAAGATAGGAGTCAAACTCGTTGGGAGCGAAATAACGACGTGGATAAGTAATTTGGATTTTTGCCTCGTGGGCCAACTTCTTTGATATTGCGAAATTTGACTGAACTTGGCTCTGGGAGAATATTTCACTCCCAGGTTCGTAGAGGACACCGCGTACAGGTGTTCAGTCTTGCCCTCCAAATAATGTCTCTCAAACCTTCCTCTTCTACTCCGCCCAAATTTAACTCTGATGAAGCCATAACTGTCACGGTTTCAGTAGAAAATGCATGAGAAATCTTGTAAGTATAGTATATGTCACGGTTTCAGTACAACATGCTTGCGTGATCTTCTAGGTACAGTATATTAATTATAATTCTCCGAAGAGGGAATCATTGCAGCTAGACTACAAATATATATACAATCTAGGATACTCTCCTTCTATAAGGTTCCTCCTATGACCAGAATATTATGGACTCTTCGAAAATTCCCTAGAAGGTTCTCGACACACCTATCATCTTCATAAACCTTCAGTGTGCTTCCAGAAGGTTCACTAAGAATCATCTATTGTGATCAAGGTATGAGTAGGTATGGAATTTTGAATAGTCTAGGGATAGCAGAGAAGGTTGATAACGATTATCAGAGCTTGGTGATATGATAAATAGCTTAGTTATAATCATCCCATATCACGGTGAAAGATAGGACTTATGTACACATATTCGGTACCCGCTATACAGCACATCACCGTCTATGCAGGAAGTAATACAATCTTGATTCCATGCCATTGTATAGAGCTTCACCCCATTAGTCGGTCGTAATGATGGCCATGTAGGGCTGTGCAGTACTCACATTGATGTGTTGTATCCCTGGCACTTGGCAAATATAAATTTAGAGTAAATGCAATAGTCACATCACAATATCTTCTAACCTCCGTGTCCTTCGAGATCCTTCCCAAAGATTCCCTTGGTATCATTTTCTGTGGTAGCCAGCGAAGGCTATATGAATCCTTAGGCTTAACAGCCGTCACAATAACGATAAATGTCCAGAATAGGCTGGATATCTACAGAGCGAAAGGTGTACGAGACGATCCTCTATAGGTAATATGGATAGAAGACTTCGAGGACTGGGATGTTCATCTCTTTAGCATAGTTGACTTAGAACTCCGAAGAGATCGCATTCTATCAAAAGAAACCCCCATTGGGGGTAAGCTCACGGTGCGAACCAAAAGACCCAAGCTACAAGAAATACGTACGAATAATACAAGCAACTTTCGATTATGAAAGGAAGAAAGAAATATCTGTAGGGAAATTAAAGAAGAAAATGGGATGTCCCAGTAAAGGATAAAGAAAAGACACCTACAGAAACCCTTCAAGTCATGGAGACGAGGGAAAGAAATATAGAGGCTGCGGTAAAGAAAGGGAAAATCGCTCGTTGTCATATGCACCCAATCAGCAACCATACCAACAAAAGGACAAATCTTTTCCATGGGAATTTTGTCTGCTTCATAAAAGTAGGTAGTTGCTGTAATGTATGGTCTATGGGGATCACATTGGATTAGAGTGGCAGCTGTATTTGGTAATATTCAGTGCTCAGACACCTCAATCTTGTACATAGGAAAATTCTTCTCCTCATTAGATCAATATAGCCTTCAATATACAGCAATCAGACCACAAGGTTATCACCTCCTGCGCACAATGCTAAACATGAGCTTCAGCCCATTTACAACCGTAAGCTCATAATCACAACAGTAATTGGAGTCTCTTGTTAGAATGTACAAAGACAAATAGAGAGGCGACTGACAGTTTTGACTACAAGCGAAAAATATTTTCAATTACTATAATAACGCTTGTGTCGAGAAAATATGCTGTTTGTTTGTTTTCTATTCTTCGACCGTCGGCGTGCCAAGCTTTGGCTTAGGTCCCAACTACCCACTAAACTATCTAGAGGCATGGACGCCAGTGCTTACGGCCCTCATGGCTTCGCCCTTGCTACTTACTGTCATGGTTCATATCATGACTCTTCATAAAAGGGTGAAAGCATGTCTAAGCAGCGGTGGGGGGTCTAGTTGTCGTAGTAAAACATCTGTACAGGAATAGAGAGGACTGGTGTTATTATTGACACTAGCGTCGAGCCAGTCCGGAGAGACCCTCAAGTATTCCTCGTTCACGTTTTTAGAGGGCGTGCGACGTTTTGTTAGATTTCCATATCTTGTCTACGTTCCATCTTACGGATCTTGTTTATATCTTGTCCCGTGACTTCTATCTTGCACACTCTCTCGCTCCGTAACACTTACCATCTAGGATTGCACGGCAATTCTCTGATTATATAATTGCGTGTAGCGTAGCACCTCTAACTTTACAGCTAGTCGCCAAGGCCTTTTACTCTTTTGATGTATTACACCAACTCTGAGGATGCTACTATTAGATCCATTCAGAAATACCGCACCATCCATCCATAATGCAAGGCACAAAGTCGAGGCATAATTAAAGAGCTATTTATTCCTTCTCTGGGTTTTCTAGGGCAGGTCCCCGAGAAAAGATACTGTTGGCAGACTAGGAACTTGCATGAAGCTAAATCGTCTAGGAGTCAAATAGTACAATAAACAAACTTGCATGTATGTATTGGGGGCGTTATAGGTCATGTGATTATATTATGTGATGAGGAAGTGAGATTCTGTTCAAGTAGTTTCTCTGTAGAGGGTAAATAATGACAAGATCCACCAACACAACCGGAGAAACGTGACATGCAGTTTCCGTTCTTTGCACCGTGTTTAAGTATGCCGACAGAAACTCTCAAGATGCGCTCGCTATAAAGTTTGCCGGAGATACTAGTGAAGAACTCCTGGATTTAACACTACACTTTGAGGATATGCCATTTGACGAGCGTTGTGATTTAACAAAGTCACCCTACGAAACAGTCCATTGGGCGAGTAGACGGGAGACGATCTAGAATACTCTCAATCTGATTGAAGAAATTCAAAAATTTCGAGACAAACTCCAAGCATTTAATAATTTCGAAAGGGGATCACGTCGCGTTCGAAACGGGCTGGAAGCACATTCCGGAGACGCAGCTTCACGGACTACAATTATCAATGCCTGCTCTGGAGTGGTCAATTTACAATTTCTATTATTCTCTCCAGCGAAGACCGCTGAAGGTGTTTATGCCAGTGTCAGAGCCGATTTTATGCAACTTTTCTCATCAGGTGAACCTATCAGCCAATATCCGCATCATGGGTTCAATGAATATCAGGAGATATAGGCTGATGCACAGAAGCTGTTCATGTACTTTACAATCTCTTCTCTTTTTTTTGCATCAGATTTTAATTGCGTATGCAGATATATAGCTATGACACAATATCGGAGAAAAAGTACAGAAAATATGACTCAATTTACAAGAAGAGCACCATCATCATCATCATCATCATCGTTCAAGTCGTCTCGACATACATACACGCGTACCAGTACATTTATCCCCGTACCCAAACCCGAAAGATCAAGCAGCAGTATGGCTGCGCACAACCAGCCGTCGTTCACGGCATCAATCGACCCAGGCGACCCTTTAGACCCGAGCCTTCTTGGGATTGCTGCCGCCATGGAGCAATCAGAACGCCAAAGAAAGCAGCGAATGAGCCTAGCTCAGGATTTTCTGCAAAAAAAACGACGCCTGGGCGAAATCCAAGGCAGGAACCGAAAGCGCGTCCTTAGTCGCGCCACTCATTGAAAATATTTCACCCATCGTGACAGCGTTCGCGATAGGTAACGCCAATGCCGCGATCCCCCAAGGCAAGAACCCATCACCAGAAGGTGTTGTAATTAAGGGAGTAACATGACTGCATTACAATAAACTGTTCACGTTAGAATAATGTGCACATGCGCTTTGGGATATGATTGGCCTAAATCATCACTCATTGGTATGACAAAGTATTTCCCAATAGATTCCTAATGGTATCTATTGGCGCTTGGATCTCTCACATCCTTCCTTTCTCGGTTAGACAAGGACAGATGTTGGAACATCCACTAGTGTGCAGAACCCCCTTATTCATGTATATAGAAGAAGGTCCTGTCACTTAGATAAATTAAGCAATTCATACAATAGGAAATTCAAACAATCTCCATATTATTTACACACTTGAGAATACTAGGGAATATCCTCAAGTTCGTCCATTGATCCAAGTCCTAAGAGTATAACTTACGAACTTTACTTAAAGCCATAGCTACCTCCTTCCATACCTTCATCCTAACGGTACGTCATTCCAGCTCAGCATAGCCTTTCAATAGAAGGTGCACAGCTAAAAACCTCTGTACCTAGGGCGACAAAACCCCTCCATGAGCTGCTAAGAAAGCCCAAGGAGACTGCTTCTTCGTGGGCCACAGTAGCTCAGAAAGCTGCCAAGCTCCCAGACCCGCCAGTCAATCTGGTAAAACGAAGACCGGTTGCGCAGACAAGACCGATCGGACAAGAGCCCCCTAAAGAAGATAAAAGACTCTTTCTTCGACTAGGTAAAGATCATGACCGGCGAAAGATATCACCAGTCACTATCAAAAAAATAATCACCGAGCGAGCTGGAATAGCTATTTCAGCCATCAATAACGTCCACCAAATTAGATCAGGCTTGGCAATTGAATGCGTTTCAGACGCACTTAGAGAAACAATCCTTGGTATTGGGCAGTCCTTCCAACAAGAAAATATCACAATCGAGGCAGCCTCAGATTGGACTTCTGTCATGGTCCCACATGTGCCACTCTGTATAAGGACACTAGAGGGTAGCATACCTATGACGAAGAAAATGGTGGAAGGCGAGTGTCAGTCTGTATGTGGTGTTAAACCCGTGCAGGTTCGCCAAGGTGAAGCAAAACTGGGGCAGTACTCCACAAACAGGGTCATCCACTTTAAACAAAACCCGGAAGCCATCAAGTTCAGATTATTTGATGAAAGCGGACCAGCCATGCCTTTTACGCGAAGACGTCCCATAGAGCAATGCCAACGCTGCTGGGATTTTTATGCAACAAGAGCATGTACCAAAGGACAGCGATGTGGCCGCTGCACTGGAACATATGAAACAAACGATTGCACTGTTAAAGCACCTAAACGCTCTAATTGCGCAGGACCACATGAGTCAACAGACCTCAACTGCATGGCTCGTCCCAGAAGGCAGAATGGCGCAGCTGTCCCTCGTACGCCAGCAGAGCTACGAGTTATTCGAGAGCGCGGCCATAGAGACTTCCACGTAGCACTAGCCGCGTCAGACAATAAGGGGAAGGCCGTAGAGGTCATCAGCATCCCGGAAGCAACAATGAAAAATTTATGAGGAATACACCTGTAACTCATATTAGAAACGAGCAACAAAACGTCCTTCTATTTCACCAAGTGAACGTAGGAAATAGCGGGGAAAATATGTATATAGCGTTACAACAGGCATGGGACGCGGGAGCGCACGTTGTCATGGCAGAAGAACCATGGTGTTACGGTTTGACCGCTATTAGAGCTTAGGTGAATACCTAAGCGGATTGTTGGGAATATTTACAACTAAGCGGTACTGCTAGTCAGGAGGTCGAAGCGTTACTACAACTAAGTAACACCTGGCAATGCGTGGCTGGGTAGCAAGTATTGTGCCTAAGGATAAGTCATCAGTCTGGAGATTGACGAAGGGGACCAATTCTTATAAATACCTGTTAGTCGTAGCTAGAGTTCTCTTTTCTCCTCATATAGTTTAATAAATCGATTTATTCACAACCAACTCGGTTTCCGTCACACATGGACACTGCAGAATGAGGGGGAATATATAACGAAAAACCACTCGGACTTTAACAGCAATAAACCCATCGGGGAAACAGTGGGTCGACCACGAGCAATCACCTTTACCCGTAAAGATATTACAGCCTCGCAAATATTCATGGGTCTCACCAGACAAACTTTGGACTACTGCTTTGTACAAATATCAGGCATCACTTTTGTGAACGTATACCGAGCACCCGGGCCAAGTGGGACCTTAGAGCCCATACTCCAATGGGTGCCCCAAGGCCCTACCTTAGTAGGGGGGGACTTCAACACGGTGTCGAAACATTGGCAACCCAAGGCAACTCGTCAATATGGCAACGGTGACCAGGTCATGGAATGGGCATTGGCACAGGACATGCAGCTAGTAACTCAAGCCGGCGTACCCACGCATCAAGATGGGAATGTGCTGGACCTAGTGTGGAGCAACACCTTTGCTGAGGCATCGGTCTCAAGTAGATACAACTGCACATCGGACCATATGACTATTGAAGGATCTTTGCAGGCCACAAGTAGGCTAGAACTTATCGGAGTCTCACAAGATTTGCGAGTCCGTGACCAAGACCTTCTCAAATTCGTCCAGTATGTCAAAGCTTGGGTCAAACCAGGCCCCATACGCAACGTGAAAGAAATCGAACTCCAAGTATCAAACTTGCTCGAAGCTCTTAAAGACGTCCGCCGGGCAGTGGGACAAAAACCAGTTAGAATAGCCGGAAGATCAGCGCCATGGTGGAACGAGGAATGCAAATTAAAGCACCCCGAGTTCAGGGAATCTAGAAAAGACCCAGAACAAGCTGCCCATGCCCGGAAAAGATTTAGAGCAACGGTCAAAGCGGCTAAAAGGGATCACTGGAGGAAGCAGGTCGAAAACGCCACTACGGATACCAATGTATTTAGGATAATGCAATGGGCCAAACCCAAGTCACGTCAAGAACCTCCTCCCTTAAAGGTTTCGGAGGACAAATGGATATCGAACCCACTCGAGCGGGCAGAAACTCTGCGTGACATCCTGATGACCAGATTCAATGCAGCCCACGATCTCTCCACATGGGAGACGGGACAATCCGAGTCTAACCCATGGAACACAACATTATCGACAGAGGATGTAAAATTGAGTACCATCGGGGTAGGCAATAAGTCTCCAGGGACGGACAAAATCACGGTCAGGCTACTTTAGGCGTGCTGGGAGCAAATTGGTAATCATGTGAAGAACCTCTTCCAAGCCTGCTTACAGCTCGGACATTTCCCCATCATGTTTCGAACTGCGGAGGTCATCCTTCTCCCTAAGCCAGGACGGGACCTGGCAACAGCTAAGAGATGGCGACCAATCTCTCTTCTGTCTTGCCTCGGAAAAGGTTTGGAACGAATTGTGGCCAAGAGAATGGCCTGGCTAGCAATAGAGCACCGAGTCGTTCCTCAAAAGCCATTTGGCGCACTTCCTGGACGCTCAGCAGTCGACCTTGTCTCCTGTGTCATACACGATGTAGAGGCTGCAATGCGAAACAACAGGGTAACAGCCATGGTTACTCTGGATGTACAAGGAGCGTTTGATGCGGTTCTGCACAAACGGCTGATCCATCGGATGCGGAATCAGGGATGGCCAAGGTTACTTTGCCTGTGGGTAGAGTCCTTTCTAACCCAGCAAAGGATAAGGGTGCGTTACTGTGATGGTACGACGCGGGATAAAATCGCCGAGTGTGGAGTCCCACAAGGGTCGCCACTATCACCTCAATTGTTCTTATTATATATTGCAATACTACTGCAAGACGTGAATAAGAATAAAAAGTTCGGGTACGCTGACGATATTGCGATACTTAGCATAGGAAATACCGCGTCTGAAGCAGTGGCCGAAGCCCAGAAAGAAGTCGATAAACTAGTTCAATTAGCGAGTGAAAATAGGATAGACTTTGACCCGACAAAGTCTGAACTACTGGTAATCGGGGGAGGGCCAAAGAAAAAGCTAGATACCTCAGGCCTATCCGTTCAGATCCAAGGCCACAGCTTACCTACACCCCCGTACATGAGATGGCTGGGAGTATGGCTAGACTCTCAGCTCAACTTCAAGCAACACGTCCAGGAATGGTGCGGAAAGGCACAACGTATAACACAGTTTGTACGTCGAACAAATTCCGTACAGCGCGGCGCAGCCCCAGGATCTATGATCAAAGTAGTGCAGGCTTGTGTCCTTAGTACAGCGCTATATGGAGCAGAAGCGTGGTGGCCAGGGCTCACCCGAATCACAACTCAGCGGGGCAAAAAGGTTGGTACAGGAGTAGGCTGGCACACTGTTAGACTCAACGAGTCAATTGAAAAATGTATGAAGTAAATGTAAAAAGTGACAATTAATTCCTGGCTACCATTTCTCTTACTGATACTATCTAGATTATGTGCGTCTAGAAAATGGCAAATGCTCTATGTGTCCCCAACTTGTCCCCATAGACCAAGCTTCTCATGGTTTGGAACGAAACATCTCTAGTCAGAACAGATAGAGCTCTTATTGCTACAGCCCAAGCGAAACCCTTTTTTTCGAAACAAGTAACTCCAAACTTTGTAAACCTAACTCCTTAAACTTTATATCTGACATTAATCGACTTCAAACTATCCACAGTTTGATACACACCGATCTCCTTGACAGCACAATCCTGAAGGCAGTTCGAGCGGCGCTACCGGTGTGGCGAACTACACCAAATATGGCGCTGCATAGAGAGTCAGGCATTCCCCCGTCTGTTGTTATCTTACAGCAGAGAAAAATACTAGCGGCCTCACGGACTCAAAGGTTGGACGACTGGCATCCATTAGTATTCAGG
Source organism: Blumeria graminis f. sp. triticale (assembly GCA_905067625.1). NCBI lineage: Eukaryota > Fungi > Ascomycota > Leotiomycetes > Helotiales > Erysiphaceae > Blumeria > Blumeria graminis. The sequence goes on along the minus strand of LR898472.1, from coordinate 12,837,258 downwards.
TCTATAGAGGATCCAGAGAATACAATAAGCCGCCTCGGTCCCCGAATAGGCCAGAAGAACCGGTCATTCAAGTTCCCAGAACGGTACCTCACGCGACATCAGATCAGCGCCAAAAATGTGCTAATGACCGAAGGACCCGGCAAATTATACTTCCCAAAAGCCGAGTCCATAAGAAAAATTACTGGCAGTGACCTTCAAGACGAAGCAGATTATGCTAAGCAATGGATAGCAAGCCTGCCGGCCGAGACAGTTTGCGCTTATTCAGATGGCTCATCATGTGGACCAGCTATGTCGGCGTGGGGGTATACCTTATACAAAGGAGGCCAGGTGATTGGGAGTAACTCTGGTCCATAGCTGGGGGCGGAGGTTCACGATGCCGAAATCTTTGGCGCCCAAAAAGCCCTAGAAAGAGCCTTAGGAAGAGCAGGCAACTGCCCGATCAAGGTGCTGCTTGACAACACTTCAGCCGTGAGAGCTCTAAGGACCGGTCAAACAAAATCTTCCCAGGAAGCAGTGGAAGTATTTACGAGGCTGGCACGACAAGCTAGATCAGTTGAGATCCGATGGATACCAGCCCACGCTAGGATCATGGGGAATGAAGATGCAGACAGACTGGCTAAGGAAGCCCCCAGGAACCTACCGGATGAAACGGACACATCCCCCTCGGAAATGAGGGACAGACCTAAATACACTTTCGCTGCCCTCACTCGGTTTGTCATGCAAAGATGTGATGAAGTAGTGGAATTCTGTTGGCGAGATCACAGACCGAGCCGCTACGAGGAATTAGATCTCCAGATGAAACGAAAACGTCCGCCGGAACTAGCACTTCCAACGTGGGCGCATCACCGCCTTATTGCAGCAAGGACGGGACATGAATATTTCATAAAATATCATGAAAGATTTGGCCACGAATTTGAAAACTGCGAATGCGTGTCCGGAAGAGAGAAACGCCCTTGGCATTTTGCCGAATGCCGAATTGCCCTACAGCAATGGAAAAACTTAGAGTATGAACCACCACCGAGAGGACGGGAGATGCTGGCAGAAAAGGGTTGGGAAAGATTTCTCCAGTTCTTAACAGTAACTAAGTGTTACGAGAGGCAAACACTACACCGGGAGGATTAAGACCTGCCGAAATAGAAGTTTTCCAGGATAAAGAGTCGTGAGGAAGGAGGAAAGGCGCAGGGCGCTTAATTTTTTTGGAACTAATTTCTTTATTTATGTTTTGCGTATAGATTTGACTAGCAAGCTATGTACTTAGGTTGTAGTGTGTCCCGAGGGAGCATAGACCCGTATCACGCCTATTGGGTGTAAGGCGTAAGCCTGATACGAAGTAAATTCAAACATCAAACAAGAAGAGCACCCATGCCTCGGATTATATTTGCAGGTACCACTACGAAGTTATGGTGGCTTTTTCTTCACCCCAAGTCAACCCTCATCCGTGAATACCCACCCAGGGGAACGTCTCAAAACCCCTGAGTTGTCCAGACATACCCCCATCATCCGTTCACATTTCTCCGCGCGAAATGGGGTCTTAGGTGTCTCCTTCTCAAGTGGAGTAGGTACCCAGGCTACTCAAACTATACCAGAGAACATTATTACAATGTCTTCACCTGCCAAGTTTAGTGAATTAATCTATCAGAATAATATCAAACTTCACATCATCCATAAGATGATATTATCAATCGTTGGGATGCGCATCTAGCATCACCTTCATAGATCACCATTGTCAGTAAGAGTTCACATTTGATACCTGCTGACACCCATTGGCTACAGTGACACGCACTCAGTGTCCATCGTGCCATCTCCGCGACTCACCATTGCACATGAGCCCGTGCTTCTTCACCAACGGACAGTAGAGTCATAGTTACCATACACCATACAACTCACAGCTCATAGCCACAATTGTCTGGCGGAATCGGAAGCTTTGCCGACTACTGTCACCCAGATTGAGCTATTTCCTCGAGGCTTTGGAGGTAGGCCGTGGATGTTGTCCTTCACAACGATATGGTTCCTAGACGCGACTGGCTTGAGAGGGCTAGCTATGGTGGGGGTTTTTTCCTTAGATAGTTGGGGGCTTTTGCCTGATCTACTGCGAAGGCAGTTATTTCAGGCGTGATCTTTTCCATCAGCGTCGCGACGACTGCTGCTGCTTGCTCCTCTCCTCTGCTCTGAGCCCAGGAGTCGATTAGTTCAAGATTTTCCTGGGCTGTGCCTAATTTTTCTTTTCTCTGCTCTGCTTTTTGCATTGCGTTCACGATGCCAAGCAGGCTTTGGTGAAGTTGCCCTCCTGGATGCGAGGGCGTTATCGATGATGATGGACCAGCTGGGGCCATTGCATCTGTTGGATATTCTTGACAAACAAGGGTAGTGAGTAATTCGATGTGGAATGTGGGATGTGGGATGGATCCGACTTGAGAACTGCTTCCTTCCTTTCAATCGATTTGATTTAATTAAATTTAACGTCGTGTCAGTGCACAGCACATATCTATTGAAACGTGCCGGCTGGCTCAGTCCCAAATGAACTACCCGACGCTCTGACGCGCCCTAAAGCATCCAGAAACTACAAAAGAATCCGACTGGCTATCTGCCATTCTGTCAAACATCTGATGGTTTGGAACCTACTGAATATGGTAATGAGAATCATTGGATTGTGGGATGACACATCTTGTCAGATTAACTAACTCGAGCTTTGATATCTCACCAGGGATATGGTGATCAGGATGACTAGGATGTTCAGGATGATTAGGATGTTCAGGATGTTCAGGATAGTCAAAGCTTTAACATGAGATCTTTTGATCTTCAACACATGTAATATATTTCATATGTAATTTTGGGAAACGAGGAGAAGATAATCTCTCCTCGAAATAGTTTCAGATGGGTATATAGCATCACTACTGGAGGAGTTGAGGGGCAGAGATTTCATCAACACCCTTTTACTTTACATTTTTCATTTGACCCTCAGTGTCTAACACATTCTGATTTCCATTTTAAGCGTAGCAAATTTCTCTCACCAGGATCTTGACATGTAAGCGTGTTTGTAAATATACTTACTATAAGGCAGTACTTTCAGTTCACGTCTAAAGTGCAAGGAGATCTTGAACAGGTGTCGTCATTGTAAAGCGCCGTAGCTTCTCGCTTCTAATTTCTGCATGTAAAATATAAACGATTAATTGTGGCGTTGCTTTCGTACATCGGCAGGAAATCCTAGCCCGTCACTTAGTATCATATAACAAAAGTACTTTCATCTATTAATTACATCTATTTACTAGATTGAAACAATTAATAAAAATTCAGGTCCGCATAATAAATTTTACACACTAGTACAAACAAGAATCGCCGACATGAACAAATTCAATTCGCCTAGTTCATTATCTGTTGTCCTGGTTCATTCATCAGCCCTTGTGTGAGATAAAATAACTCCGCCTTACCAAAATGGGATGAGATGAGTGAACACAAACATTCTCTTATTCTTTTGACTGCAAGTCCGAGCTTTAAGCAACTGTCATTGGTGTCAGCATCCTACCCAAGACATCATTAATATCCTTATATTCTCTGTTCTTACCGCATAGTCTCATTCATCAAGCTGCTTTAAAGACGACGAGTCAGTAAATGTTTACACTTTTGATGAAGAGTAAAGGGTGTTACTGAAGAATATAACTCACGCTTCATCTTTACAATTTCCTCGTCGAAAGCTTTCAGTATCGAGTTATAAAGATCTTCAGGAAACGGGTCGGTATCTATACACGGATCGATATTTCTTTGGAACAATTTGATACGCAACTTTGAAGCTAGCTCTTTCACGCAATTAAATTTTGGCGAGAATGCATCCAAAATTATGGCTTTGAAGTCTGAGGGAGAAACTGCGCCTTTTTTAGAGAAGTATGTATCCACGACTTCTCCTTTGTACCATTTCCTTAGCGTACCAATGAAAGGGCATTTTTTCGAGGGCCATCCAAGACGTATACAGACTGAAATGAGTACATAGAAGAAAGATTCTAGATCGTGTCGATACGAATGAATAACTCCATCCCCTTCTGGGAGTGCATGAGCTTTCAAAATACCGAGTGCGATAAACTCCATCGTCCCCGTCAGGAGCTTAGCATCTGCTGAACAACTATCATCACTCATCGAAATTGCCAGATCCAAGTCTATCAACACCCCATAACAACCATCATTGAGCTTCGGGTCTGTCAATATAATATTATTTGTCGATATATCGCGGTGCAATATCTTCGAATCCATAAAAAGTGACTTGTGACCCTTAATTGCGTCGCGTAGCCCGCAAATCAGTTCAAGGGGTGTTGTATCTTCATCGATGGCACGTCCGAAAGGTTTCGATGCGATGACTGTCTTCCAACGATTCCTATAAATCGTCGGAGAATCAGTATTGGTGACATCTGGAACAGGTGCCGAAGTTTTCATCTCTGCATCAACAAGCGCTTGTTCGCCTGAGGCTCCTGGGACGTCGTTTTCTTGCGTAGACACAGGCCCGGCGCTGGCTTCCAAATCTGATTCTCCAGTATTGCTTGTTATGCAGAGCTTCTTCATATCTCGCTCAGGTAACATGTCCACATCGGTGTTGGCGTTGTTGTCATCAGTATCTCTGTTCCTTTTTCCCAAAGATGAGTTTGACCCTTGACCAACATCAAGGCTGCTTTCTGTCGCCATATTATCCTGTGCCGTAGGCGTTTCTGAAGCTGCTTGTTCCATCGCGGGATTCGCATTAGCTTCCGACGTCTTTGACCCATTTTTCGCTCGAGTTTTGCTTCCTGAGGCGCCAGATTTGACGCTTTTGCGTATTCTTGCTATCGCGGCGTTGAGCTGAGCTTGCCTTGAAATATTTACGACACACGCCCTCTTGCTCCTTCGGATTTCTTGCTTATTATCACCGTCAATGAACTCGCTGCCACGCTTGACACCTCCGTTTAGCTCGGCGCTTTCACCTGAGTTTAAAGACCCAGATTGTGCTGAGTTGCATGCCGTCGTCATCTTGGATTCAGGTGGATGAATATCTTTTTTCATTCCTTCCGTGAAAGTAAGCTCGCTGCGAAGTTCACTAATCTTGCAGGTATCGCTCGATCCAATCAATGTCGCTAGCCCTCGAACGCCCCGTGCCTTCAAAAGAAGTTCAGCTTCCGACTTGCGTCCTACAGCTCTCCAAGAAATCTTCACCACTAACGTCTTGTCTAGAGAAAGGAAAATCGCCGTGCCGCGCGTGACAATTGCATTTTGCTTTATGAACGGCTGGGGCTGAAGGTACAACTTCTTCTCCTTCAAAGTGTCGGCATCAACGACTGTGATGATGGTCTTCTTCTTATCTTGATAGAAAGTAGAGTCAATGCCAAGTTCATCGTTGCTCATCATCATATACGCAGCTATGACGTACAACAGCTTTTCCGGATTTTCCCTGATTTCAATGAAGTCAGACGAGTACGGTCCAGATCGATCGTAGACCCAGAGCTGCAGTTGTGTTCCGAACATTAGAAACCCATGCACAAATCGTCGCAATGGCTGCGCCGCAAATACCTCTCGCATGTAAACCGAGAGCTGGAGAAACTTGTCGGTCCATTTCCCAACGGGTGAGGTCGTCAGCTCGCCTATAACAAGAACGTCTCGCCAGTCGTGGGGAGTACGAGCTGGGAGATGGCGGCTCTTGAGGAAGATATCAATTTGCCGCGGAGCCAATCCACCATTTATCTGCCCAGGTCCCGTAGTCTGGAACGTCTCAGCGCGGAGAGGGATAGGTTTCTGTTCCTTGGACGTCTTGTATGGCTTGTAAGGCTCGATAAATCTCGCTTGAACCGCCTTGATCCATTCCCAAACATTGGCTTCCGTTGGATTGGTGGGGAACTGGAAGCTCACTTTATCTCGCCTGTTCACGTAGCGCTTTGCAATATCCTTACACTTGTTAGCCCAAGTAGTCCCCTCAAAATACTTTTTGTAGAAGCCGTCGACATTCTCAAAAATTGTGCCTGCCAGTTCGGTCCTAAGCTCATCTTTCAATGATTCCATGAATTGGTCCTGACCTTCAAGCGGAGCCGTACACCGTATGTGTCGTGAATCAATGAATGGTGCCGATCTAACATCCATCACGGTCGGAGGGATTGGCTCCAGAGAATCCACCAGGTCAGTCAATTGCTTCCAAATCTCGATATCTGTCTCATCGGCGAGGATAGAATTGATTAGAGGTATGAGATGCTTTGAGCGTATACATTCGGAAGCTAAACGCCTCTTAATTGAGTTGATACGTGCAGGCATGTTTGTATCAACAGCTGATGGTGGTAGCTGATATGTGGCATAATAATTGAAGGACATGAGCAGATTAGAAAGTGCCGTGCTAATAGGTTTGAGATTAGTGTCTTCATCCAACCTTCGTTTCGAAATATCAAGGTTAGAGTGGTCGCAAAGTACCACGAAGCTTGAAGTAATGCCTTGAAGTGGATTTGCTGCGAAATGCGCAGAATCTTCGTGTGATTGAGACATCTTGTGAAATGATGCTATATGGATTGGAATCGAGGAAGTCGAGGAAGATTGGTAAGTGGATTAGATGGATATGTGAGGAGTGTGAAGAATAGGAAGAGTGTGATGGATGTTTGATCAAAGAGAGGTGGATTTCACCGACTTAAATCAATAGATTTTGTTTCTTACTACCTGTCATAATCCATTCCTACATAGGTCTTCGAATGCTAAAATAGACTGATCAAAAAAAAGTCGAATCTGTGAAATTGATTATGCAGATCACCAACGCTCCAGCTGTGGATCATTTAGCTAGACCAACACAGGGATCCAATCGATGTTGGCCGATCTCTTCCCGCGTTTTTGCCTGTCGCATTTGCCGAAAGATGCAAGCGATCCCTCTCAATTGCACGTCCTGCGGAGTTCTTATTATTATTATTAATTCATTTTATTGTCCTGTCTGAGTCTATGAATATGTAGGACATGCAGGTCCTCTCTGCCTACAGGCCAAGGATACCTATACCAGTAGTATATCCCCTCCTATGCCTCCCATACAGCTCCCCTCAAACAGTACCACCCCTCACAAGTCCTCATTCGATCATACACTAAGAGGAGCCCTTTGCCCTTCATTATCTCCCCTCTCCAGCCAACGAAACGATGGTCCTGCGGAGTTCTTAACGTTGACCCACAATCAAACGATTGGATAATTGTCGTTGATATGTCATGCAAGCGGGGGAGCGTGTCAGTTGATTTGTTTGTTGCGAGGCCAATATGCGGTGGACAGGTAAGGAGGTCTGGCAGGTATAATCAACTTTTTTGATTGGTATTCGACGCACTGAAACCGGACTATTTACCTCATATTACTGGTCGGTTTATTGACGATGAGGTTTATCTATCCTGTCGAGCTGACATTAATGTTTACGATCGAAAATCATAGTTGGCAAGTGGCTGTCAGCGTCAGATTTTCTTGACAGCCCTACTTTGATGCGAGCAAGCTTCTTCTCACCGCTTGTTCACAGATAGGACGTCGAGAAGCTGCATGGCGATACGATGAACAAGTTGTCACATCTCACACTTCCCTGTAAAAGTTTTGGTAGTGAAGTAAATGATTAGCAATGTGAACTCCGATCTATTGAAAATATGGAGTACAGAGGTAAGTCAGGTGATGCTTAATGGAAGTAATTGATGAAGGGTTTGGTTGTTGAGTTTTCTAATATTTCTGAATGGGATTACACTTTGTGGACCCTACTAGGCTCGATAATAAGTAGTCTTGAGCGGCTGATGTTTGGCGAACGGAGATGGCGCATACCCTGTGTTATCGTATGTTTGCATTTGTTAATTGTCCTATGAAGTCTCTAACTGTGTAAGGACAATTAGGTCTTTCCTCTCTACAGACTGAGAGTATCTATGCCTCGGGTAGTGTACTCCCTTCTATGCCACTTTCACGACTTCTTTCCAGCAGTAATAACCCCATAGGTCTTCATTCAAGTACACACTAAGAGGAGTCGTTATCCCGTCGTTATCCCGTCATTATCTCCCCTCTGCAGCCTACGAAACAATGGCCATTTGCGGGTGTGTAGCCTCAGGGAAAAGTCTCAAAAACCACTGGGTGTGGAGCTCTCCTACGACGAAGAGGCCGGCCAGCCGGGCGCAGCAGACCTGTGTATACCTAAGAGTGTCTCTCAACCTTCCCACCCCCTCCATACTCCTTCTCTGATTGATGGCGCAGGACAAATCGAAGGTTGTGATAGTATATCAGCAAAGTCTTGGTCGAGAGTGACTGTCGTGAATGAGCCTAGCCTAGCATCCAAAAGTCATTACGGGTTTGGGGTTGTCGAGTAACTCATGTATTTCAGACGCCCTCCTGGTTAGTATGCTCGGAAGTTTAGATTGGAGGGGACGATATTTTTGACGAGTCTAAATATGCTTTTCTCGAGGGCGGAAGGGTCTTTTACTTTGCTTTCGTGGGCTTTTTGTTTGCCCGCCGGTAGGTAGCATATGTTGTGATATAACGAGGGCTTCTCTGACTACCGCTGTAGCGTTTGGTACTGCATTATCTTTCCTCATTCCCAGCATCATTATCGTCGTCTTTGTCGTCTTTGCCGTCTTATGTGTTATCAGAAGCGTATCTATGACGGAAGAGGAGATAACAAAGCTCAAAGTTTAAAAGGTGTTACTCAATCTCGACTCTGCAGACTCTAAAGTGAGAGCTGGAGGTTCGTAGGGGACACCACTGACAGGCGTTTAGAATAGTTCCCCCTTGTCTTAGGGTTGTTTACTGCTGTTGAAAGGAAATTCCGCAGGGGCTATCCATTGGCATTAAAATGAATCTAGTACCTGTCTTTAGAATAGAAGCAAAATTGACATCATTGTAACTTCATTATTGCACAAGCTTCACTCTACCAACAAGTCCACGAACTAAGTAGTGGGTTAAACATTTCAGCACGATCACGTATTATGTAGTATCGTATTCACAGACTTTTTTTTTTTCATCAAATTGTAATTGTGTATGCAGCTGTCTAGCTATGGAACAATATTTGAGAAAAAGAACACAATAGATGACTCAATTATAACTAGGGGTCCCATGCCTCGGATTTCATTTGCAAGTACCGCTGCGAAGTTATGGCAGCTTTTCCTTCACCCCAAGTCAACCCTCGTTCGTGAATGCCCATCCCGGGGAACACCTCAAAAACCCTGAGTTATCCAGACATGCCTCCGTCATCCATTAACTTTTCTCCGCGCGAAATGTGATCTTAGGTGTCTCCTTCTCAAGTGGAGCTGGTGCCCAGGCTACTCAAACTATACCGGAGAATACCACCAGGAGACGAACCACAACACCTTAATTCGTGAACTTGTTTTTATAGTGTCAGCTGCACTCTCGCAAGCAAAGTATTGGCGCACACCAAGCTCAATTCGTAAAACTCTCTGTCAAGATTCAATATTTCACGCCATTCGTGGTTATATCCATCCTCTACATGATCTTGTGAATCTTTCCTGATCCCTCTCATGTCTATCCCAAAGAACTGTCTCCCAGATTTCTACGCCACGCTTTGCTTCCTCCGTCGGGTTCAAATATCGGCGTTGGCGTGTATTTGACAACCAGATGAGGCCAGAGAAGGTCGGCGAGAGGTGTAGTAACTGGGATAAGGATATACTTGGTCGTACTTGTAGGCTTGATGAGACTTAGGTAGGGGTCAAACTCGATGGGAGCAAAAAAACGATGTGGTGGAGTAATTTGAATTTTTGCCTCGTGGGCCAACTTCTTTGATATTGCGAAATTTGACTGAACTTGGCTCTGGAAGAATATTTCACTCCCAGGTTCATAGAGGACACCGCGTGCAGGCGTTCAGTCTTGCCCTCCTTGACATGACTTTTTTGGGGTTGAATTAATTAAAATTTTGGAGTGCGACACCCATTGGTAGTACTCTATGTCTATGCTGAGGGCTCGATGGTCTAGTGGTACACTGTTCAGTCCGTTTTCTGAAATAGAGTCCAAGGATCTTTTACACTCACCCCATTTGAGAAATTAGATGACTAGTTAAAATCTGGCTAAATACAGCCACAATCTCGTGGTGCTGGTATGCACGTATCAAGAAAGCAAGCTTGGATGACCAAAGATTTTGTAACATCCCTATGGTAGTTATCTGCGAGGAAATTAAGTCATAATTAACAAAGCTCGGGTCATGGTTTAGGTAGGACTGTTTCTCTAATGCGGTTATACATTTTGGCGGTGGACAGGCGGTCGATGTGTGGAGCAAGAGGGGAAAGAAGTCTCTGAAGACAATACGGGTGCTGATATTTTCGTGATGTTTTCAACTTCAGAATCTTTGTGGGCGCCAAGACCAAGTTTCGGAAAATTAGCCAGGATTTCTATTGTCGATGTGTCAACGGCAAATCCTAAAGCCGTGGACGACACAAAAGGAGTATGGCTAAACCACCATACAGCAATCACGCACTATTAAGATATATCTGAAATTTCAGCACGACCATCGGGCAGTAGTCGGAGGGAGGCTAGAAAGGCAGAGGATCAATTTTCAGACGTACACACAAGTTTGTAGCGCCCAGCTTGTCGGCCACTTCGAACACATCTGAAAGGCCGCTATTTATTTGACTTTAGTCTCAACATCGTTCTTGAGAAAGTCCGATACCTAATGGCTTTTGTGGCTTTCCCCGGTTGACCTATACTCGCGAATAGCCATAGTTTTGTTGGCTGAAGAGGGGGTGTTTTGAATTTGATTTCATTTGGCCCGATTTGGCGCCTTAAGACCCATGCAGGTGTCTACGAACTCTAATATTTATTTAGGAGGAAACCTTTATGGTAAAAACCCCCTCAGCTTTTCAATTTATATGTAACAGTAACTAAGTGTTACGAGATGCAGAGCGCAAACCGAGAGGATTAAGTCCTGCCGGAGGAAATTTTCCACAGGACTAAGGGCCACGAGGAAGGAGAAAAGGCGCAGGGCGTTTTTTTTTTCGAAATTTAATTAATTATCTATGTTTTCTACAAATAGTTTCTGAGAAGCAAACTATGTACCTAGGTTGTAGTGTGGCCCCAGGGAGCACAAACCCGTATCACGCCTATTGGGTGTAGGGCATAAGCCTGATACGTAATGTATTCAATTCAATTCAATTTTCAATTTATATCCACTTTGATATTATGTTACCTTCTCGAAGTGCACTAATACTGTTATATCCAGAGCGGATATCGTCCACTCCCTTATTTATGGCAGGATATCAATTCCTCCTACTGCCCTCTCTGTCACTCATCATGGCTTCGACTTCAAGCGTCAGTCGAAACTGCTCTAGCCTTCCTTCCTTTTGTATCCACTTTGTAATTCTTGCAACATCTTTCGGGTTATTCATCATCGCTTCGAATGACCGATTATCTGCCTTTCTCAGTATCTCCCCTCTCCCTAAAGCCCAGTCGGGACAGGCCATGATCATATGCTTTGTGACGGAAACCGAGTTGGTGATGAATAAATTGATTTAATAAACCATATGAGGAAAAAAGCTAACTCAAATTACAACTAACAGGTATTTATAGGAGTTAATCCTCCTCGTGAATCTACAGACTAGTGACTTGTCCTTAGGCACAATACTTCTTACCCAGCCACGTATTTCCAGGTATCACTAAGTTGTAATAACGCTTCAGCCTCCTGAGTAGTAGTCCCGTTTTGTTCAGCTTCATCTCCCCCTCATACAGCCTCATTGTAAGGATTCTTAGTATCAGGCTTAGGTATCCACCTAAACTCAAACAACGGTCAAACCGTAACATGCTTGACGTTCTGGGACGGATATCCACATTGGCATCGTGGGCTGTCTACTCCGGGAACATGTCTTCTGTGCAGGTAAGAATTGATCTAAGAGGGGTTGTTAATGATGGATAAAGAGCCCCTCTATGCGTATTGTTGAGTGAAGACTCGTGAGAGGTAGTACTGAATTAGGAGAGCTGTATGGATGGCACAGGTATCCTTGGCCTGTAGGCAGAGAGGATGCGCATGCCCTGCGCATTTAAAGAATCAGACATTACAATAGACTCGCAAAAGTTTTTTGGTACACGGTTCGCTGCAACTTCCATGAATCGAACACAATCCTCCACCTTGGTGGGCTGTGGGAAGAGTAGAGGTGCTGCGACAGGCAAAAGATATATCTTTTGAAGCTATGACGACCAGCCCCAATTACATGAAAAGAATTACAGAGTGGAAACTTTCCAACCGCTATTTTGAACAGATCTAGCTTGCAAAAGCATTCGAGATAGAAGTTAATGAAAGGATGAAGCCATCTGGATAAGGATAAGACGGAATTAATACTGGATAAACAGCATAAAAGCACCTTTTGTATGAAAACCCTTAAAACGATAGATAAAAGACAGATAGAATCAGGGGATTTTCCTTGAATTGATTTCCTCCTATGCAAATACTGTAGCTATGTAAACCTGCTTGGATCTAAAGGGTAGCTGGACAGGATGATTGAAATCAATTTCAAATCGACAGACAGGCTACTGGTCTGGGTAATCAACAGTGTTTGTGGTGCAAATTATTTGAGCGTGTAAATTTTCTTGCCGAATGGGGGACGAAACTTGATACCTGCTAGTGGTAACCCCTACGAACCTTCAGCTCTCACTTTAGAGTCTGCAGAGCCAAGATTGAGTAACACATTTTAAACTTTGAGCTTTGTTATCTCCTCTTCCGTCATAGATACACTTCTGATAACACATAAGACGACAAAGATGACGATAACGATGCTAGGAATGAGGAGAGATAATGCAGTACCAAACGCTACAGCGGTAGTCAGAGAAGCCCTCGTTATATCACAACATGTACTACCTACCGGCGGGCAAACAAAAAGCCCACGAAAGCAAAGTAAAAGACCCTTCCGCCCTCGAGAAAAGCATATTTAGACTCGTCAAAAATATCGTCCCCTCCAATCTTAACTTCCGAGCATACTAACCAGGAGGGCGTCTGAAATACATGAGTTACTCGACAACCCTAAACCCGTAATGACTTTTGGATGCTAGGCTAGGCTCATTCACGACAGTCACTCTCGACCAAGACTTTGCTGATATACTATCACAACCTTCGATTTGTCCTGCGCCATCAATCAGAGAAGGAGTATGGAGGGGGCTAGGAAGGTTGAGAGACGCTCTTAGGTATACACTGGTCTGCTGCGCCCGGCTGGCCGGCCTCTTCGTCGTATGAGAGCCCCACACCCAGTGGTTTTTGAGACTTTTCCCTGCGGCTACACACCCGCAAATGGCCATTGTTTCGTAGGCTGCAGAGGGGAGATAATGACGGGATAACGGCTCCTCTTAGTGTGTACTTGAATGAAGACCTATGGGGTTATTACTGCTGGAAAGAAGTCGTGAAAGTGGCATAGAAGGGAGTACACTACCCGAGGCATAGATACTCCCAGTCTGTAGGGAGAAAAGACCTACTTGTCCTTACATAATTATAGACTCATTAGGACAACAAACACACACACTAAAACACCCTCTCTCTTGCTAAGTTACCATGAGAATCAGTGAGAAGTTCTGTAGTTTATGGGATTTTCCGCTAGGCCCTGTTGATCGACTCATGTTGACAAAAGTTGCATCAGGAAGTTGCACAAATCAATATTCATGGGTCTGGACTGGGATAGAGGAGAAAATTTGCGAATCTAGTAGGCACCTGCGGCCCAAGAGGATTGCCCGAGGGTGAGTCTCTTTTTCTCTCATAGGTTTGTGGTAGTTGAATTCAAGATCACTTTTCGTAATAAACTCCTCGCCTTTCGGCATTGTATTTGGGGTTTGCACCATAATTATATGTATACCATTTTCCAGAATCTGTCCGCCTGATTTCACGCTCACTTGATGAAGTAGAATGGTATCACCTTATTCATGTTGGTGGCAAAGTGTTGGTTCAATACCCAGTTATTTTGCATCTTTTAGACAAGAGTGCAGGTATTTTCTATGGAATTGGCCTTTTTTTCTGTCGTGATAATGAACCAATTGAACGTTGTGAATATATATGTAATTGATAGTATTTGGAGTACCAGCATATCTGCTTAGGTAAACAGCATGGATTTCATTTCAAGGACTTAATATGTATTCGTAGCCTTCGCTGTATAGAAAATAGAACTAAGTTTGTAATAATAAATTCGAATCAATAAACGCTATGAAAAAGAAAGAGAAACTTGATTTCAACTATGGGGTACTTCAAATATTTGGTAGACTCTGAGTTTTATTACTTATTCCTTTTCCCTAGGTCGAATACTTGGTGCACGGCTACGCATAGTGATTACAGATTACGCTGTAACATTGCTTCGATTCGGCGCGCCAAAAGGGGGTATACTGGACGTTTGGGCTTGACATAATTCAACACATGGGTGAAGTCTGAGGTGGTCAGGTCATTTAGGTGGGACGAGGTAGATGTACTTATTGGTAGTTAATCTGATCCAGCCCGACCTCACCCGTGCTTAAGCTCCAGTAGGAGTGCCATAGTTGTAATGCGCCTAGCACGTTAATTAATAAAAGAATAACGAAACGAATTGCTTCGATCTCTTGATTACTTATCTGTGTGTTTTTAGTCCTACTTGAGTCTATGACTATCTAGCACATTGGGCTCCTCTCTGAGCCAGGCTACACTTTGTACAATGCCCATATCCTCTTTTGCTACTTGAAAGATCATTGATGTATTGCCTGTGATGAATAGCCATTTAGCTCAGGGTTTACCCGTGGAATTCAGCCACCTTTTCCACGGAACCTTCTAGCCAAAAAAAAATGGTAGCAATGGAAACTGCGTGCGCGGGAAAAAGTCTCAAGAAAGCTGCAGCCCTAGCCAGGTGAGGCCTAGATACCGGGACCACATGAGGTGCGCATATTCATCTCCATCTCCCTTCTTTATATGAGAAGAGGCCGACTTGATGCAATTTACCATCTCTATATCGGATGATTTTTCCCTCATGATCATGGGCGGGTGGTGAGTAGGGCTTCGAGCCTACCGTCTGATCTGATCGTAGTTAGCTTCATGATAATGATGATAGGGGGATGTGTTGAGGGACGAAGAAGATGTAGACCGCGAAACCGATTGGGGATCCTAACCGAAGTAAGGACTGTGTTACTTAATCTCGGCTATGCAGACCCTGCAGTGAGGGCTGGAGGTTCGTGGGGGACACCGCTGACAGGTGTTGAGAATACACCCCCGCGCTACAAAGGAGTTTAAATAATAAACAAACTGTTGTGGACCACAAAAGAGTCCGATGTATAATGTAACTCGTGCACTTGTCTAATTGGTATACATTTTCATTCTGAAAAAAGCACTTTACTACAAATACTTAGGCTTAATCCCTGCTTCCAAAGCTTGAACAATGTGCCTGTCATCTTTATTCATGACTGCTGTGAATGCCGTCTCTATGTAAATGGCCATTTTGTGTCCAAGACAAAACAGAACATTTAGGTCCCATCTACCTGCAGGCCAAGGCAGTCAGCATTTCTTGCATGATACCAATCCTAAAACCTCTGTAAGAATTTAATCTACTCTACATACAATATGTATCTAATTAATATACATATTCGATTCAGTAGTTGTTAACCTTTTGAAAGGAGCCTTATTCCACATGCGTCATACGAACCGCGAAGATTACCAAGCGCGATGAGAAAATGTGTCAGGTGGATGCGCGCGATGCGCCAGGGGCCACATCAACTGAACTTGTCTCCATGACCTATGTCTTTCAGCAAACATACCTAAACTCTATCCCAACAGTCTCAGTTCTTCTCAGAAACAATCAGGCGAGAAATGATTGCACGGATTCTGTGCACATCCTTATTCCCCCCTCCACAGCAAGCGTCAGCATGATAAATTACTTGAGTATTGTGAAAAATAGCACGTTTCCGATTAAATCCTACGGCAGAAATTTCTGACAAGGTGAGAGACCTGATTTTTCCTATCGCAATCAGACTACTCGAAATTTCCACACAAATGCCGCGGCAGAGACCGGTTTGGTACTAGATCCACCTAATCGACAAGGATAAAGATTTGCAATGGGAAGTTTCAAATCAACGTCTTCGTCAGATTAACTGTGCTGGCGTTAGGGATCAGAACGCTCAAAATCTATTTACATTAACCCAGATGCTGTCCTTTTATTAATTTAGAACTGTGTCTTCTCTTAGGTGAACATGATCAAGCCCTTGATCCTCTTTATTGACGCTTACGACAGCTTCTCCAATAATATAATTTCTCTTATCGAGACAACTCTCGATGTCTCGGTCAGGACCGTACGAATAGATGACCCAATTCTCTCAGCCTCTGATCACGCTCTACGACAAGAACTACGTAATTATGTTGCGGTAGTGTGTGGCCCAGGCCCTGGAAACCCGGGAAACGAAAAAGACGTGGGTCTTATGAGACAAATATGGCGATTAAAAGAAGTTGACGTGGTGCCAACTCTCGGAATCTGCCTCGGGTTTCAAAGCCTCTGCCTCGAATTCGGTGGAAAAATCCAGAAGTTAAAAGGTCCTCAGCACGGAATGATTCGTAGAGTCACTCACGTTGGTGAGGTCAACAATGAAGAAACTATATTTCGCGGTGTTGGAAAGATCTATGCAACGCTATATCAAAGTCTCTGTGCTGATATAGGACATGCCCAGCTACAGGCTCGACAATGGGAGGTAGAGAAGTGGAACAGTACTAGTCAGTGTCCGGATCTCCTCCCCTTAGCATGGGTAGAGCACGACCATTCCCTCGTCAACGATTCTGGTATACAAGATGAGAAAGTCCTTGTAGCGATTCAACACACAAAAAGACCATACTGGGCACTGCAATACCACCCTGAGTCTATCTGTACCAATGATGAAAGCCAGAAACTTATTAAAAACTGGTTCAGGCACGCTAGCTCTTGGAACGTTCGGTTTAGGGAAAGGAATACAGTCGACCTGAACTCCTTGATAGGAAGCTCGGCAATCAAGGAAAGTCTTATGAGTTTGGCTGGACAAGTTGATCCATGTATAGATTTTATAAAAAATCACAACAGCGACGAAATTCAACTACCGAAGAAATGTGTGACAAAAACAATACAGCTCCCAACCGGAATGACGGTACCAGACATTGTTGAGTGTGTTCAAAATCCCTCTGCAGAAAATATTGTTTTGGAATCTTCCAACGCTCATGATTCCTCACCAGTGAAATCCAGGTTTAGCATTATTGGAATCGAAATCGAGAAATGTACACGAATAGAATATTTCGTCGGTCGACAGTTTATGAACTTGATAGTACCAAGGAATGACCATTCAGAACCTCAAGTACAAAAATACGAAAGGCAAAGTTTTGGTGGAATTTGGACATACATAGCTAATCAGCTAGCCAAAGTAAAAGCAATTTCTGGCAATGATGAGTCACCATTTTGGGGCGGATTCATGGGTTATACAACTTATGAACTCGGCCTAGAGACTATCCAAAAAAGCCATTACACAGAAAGCGAAAAGCAAGAAACCAAGCCCGACTTAAGTTTTGCCTGGGTCACTTCTAGTATCATCATCGACCACTTCAAAGGCCTTTTATATTTACAACAGCTTGTTGATGACTTTGAAACTGAACTTGCAGTGGCTCGAAACGAACAAGTCTCCTTAAAGATAGAATCCTGGTTGTCTGAAAACGAAGCTTTCCAGGTATCGTCTTTTCCAGGAGACAACATTCCAAAAATACAGAGACAAAATAACTTGATGGCATCCAATACAAACTGTCAACCTTTTGATGAGCCCATGAAGAGCACCATACAATCAATTAACCTTCCAAAACCTTCGATATACAAATCCAAGGTCCTTGCATGCCAGAAATACATACGGGAAGGCTCATCATACGAGATCTGCCTGACCGATCAGACGATTTTGGGCTTGGAAGGTCCAAATTCTTCATGGCGTATCTATAAGATCCTTCGCTATCGACAGCCTGCACCCTTCGCCTCCTACATACGGCTAGGGACCGCAACATTTATTTCTGCTTCTCCCGAACAATTTCTCAAGTGGGATGAGTATGGAAAATGCGAACTCCGGCCCATGAAAGGTACAGTTAAGAAATCCGAGGCCGTTAAATCTCTGAGCCAAGCGACAGCACTCTTAGACGTGCCCAAAGAGAAAGCAGAAAATCTTATGATTGTAGATTTGGTACGCCATGATTTGCATGGTGTCTGTGGAGCTGGCCAGGTCTCTGTCCCAAGGCTCATGGTCGTTGAGGAATATACTTCAGTCTTTCAGATGATTTCAGTCGTACAGGGCCAAATACCTCAGCCTGCGGTAGCTACAGGGATGCCCATCGCTAACGATAATAAGGTAGACAAGTCTCTAGCTAGATATACCGGACTCGATGTTCTAGCAGCATCTTTGCCCCCTGGTAGTATGACTGGTGCGCCTAAAAAGAGAAGCTGCGAGATTCTCCAGCAAATAGAAGGCCAAAATCGCAGCCTTTATAGTGGTGTTGTAGGATATATAGACGTTCGTGGTCGTGGTGACTGGAGCGTTAATATTCGATGCCTTTTCAGATGGGATGATGATATACAGACTAGCGAATCCGGTCAACTTACAGAGATATATCGTGTTGGAGCCGGTGGGGCTGTAACTGCGCTCAGCACTACTGACGGGGAAATGGAAGAGATGCTCACAAAGCTTAACACTACGCTGGGAATCTTTAAGGAATATAAGCCAGACTTATGAAATTAAAAGGTGACAACAGAGTTACAAGGCTTAAAATTTAGACCTGGCATGCATTATTGCTCTCATATAGAGATATGTTCCAGGAATTCACAGACAATGACAATTTGGTTTTTGTCATGAGTTTTAGTTAATTCATCTGGTTTCACTATTCGCTTATCTAGTGTATGGCATAGCTCAGGAAAACGAACGGGCATCGAGCTGGATTACTGAATTTTGCCCGAAATCGCTCAAATTAATGAGGATTTATAAAATCATTAAGTTTACGAAATAATGCCTAGAATTTAGACTATCTCGTCTAGGGCGTATACAAAGCTAAAATTCAGAGTCCTCTTGGAAAAACATTCCAAACGTGATAATCGTTCCGTATATAAGAATTCCACCGATCATTGACATAATTGCAGCGTACCACCGAATTATATCCGAATGTGCCAGCAGCGCAGGAAGAGCTAAGTAGCAGGTTAGTAACAAGCACCTCATTAGACGGTATGCATGAGAGTCGAGCTGATCCGTAGTATCTAAGTTCTAGTAGTAGATAGGGGAAAGGCTTGGTTGAATGTTAGTGGACGTACCAATACCCATTAGCACAAGAAATCCAGTACAAAATCTGCCGAGATCTATAATTGCACTTCCGCTGCCTTCGCTGACAAAATCATCTGGGTTGGCGCATCGACTACATATCCAGTTTGGGAGAGGAGCGAGTATGTAGGTGGCCACGACAAGAAGTGGGAGGTATTGGTGAAAGAGAGCGCATGAGAGAATAACTAGTAGAAATCCAATGGCCAGAACCTGAAAGGCTAAGTTAGAATCAAAAGGTAAATTGAGTTCTGTTTGACGAGAAAACTCACAAAGGACAGCGATATGATGGTCTTAAGGCCTGCTGTCATCTTTATCGTATAACTAGAATTTGTGACCGTACATTTAAGTATCTTGACGAATGTGAGAGACGTATTGTTGCGTCTTTGTGTATTAAATTGTTAATATTTGAATGATTACAAGCGTATAACGGATATAAGTTGGTTTGACCACGTATGATCAGTGATAGAAGCTGGCTCTCTTCCATTGCCCGCGAGCGCGTCAATCGCGGCTCTTTACCTGAACCCTTGTTGTGTCACTGTTAAGCCAAGCTCTTCTAGCCTGCTAACCGCAGGCTTGATCCACCCGACATAGCACGGCAGAGCTTTATTTCCACCTCACTCGGTAATTATCAATTCGATTTATCGCGCTGGGAGCCAACAAAATGTTTAGAAATAATTACGATAACGACTCTGTCACGTTGTAAGTTGGGGAGCCACTGGTTCGGCGGGCAAAGGGCTAATACACATGGGCATCAGCTCGCCTCAGGGTCGAATATTTCAAGTCGAATATGCAAGTGAAGCAGTCAAGCAAGGGAGCGTCGTCGTAGGAATAGTTAGCAAGACACATGCCGTCCTCGTGGCCCTGAAGGTACTGAAACGAGCTGTCTTGAGCAATGAACCCTTGATTTACTAAGATTTGTTCGCCAGCGTAATGCCGAAGAACTCTCCTCATACCAAAAAAAGGTTATCGCTATCGATGAACATCTCGGCCTCGCCCTAGCAGGACTCGCATCTGACGCACGCGTTCTCTCAAATTTCATGAAGCAACAGTCCATATCTTCCCGCCTAGCATATGGTCGTGCAATCCCTATCGGTCGTCTTGTTTCCGCCATTGGTGATCGTGCCCAGGAGAATACGCAACACTACGGTAAGCGCCCGTATGGTGTTGGACTCTTAGTAGCCGGCGTTGACGAGACGGGACCACATCTTTTTGAGTTTCAACCCAGTGGCATGACACATGAAATGGTTGCATGTGCCATCGGCGCTAGAAGTCAAATGGCCAGGACATACTTGGAACGTAATGTGGAAAAATTTACCGATTGCAGTAGGGAAGATCTGGTGAAGCATGGGTTGCTAGCCCTCAAAGAAAGCTTGGCTCAAGACAAAGAGCTAGCGATTGAAAATACAAGTGTTGGAGTTGTAGGCGTAGGATCTGGCTCAAAGGGGGCTAAGATAGAGGGCTTCAAACTGTACGACGGAATCGAAGTAAAGCAGTGGATTGATATGGTGACAGATGAAAAAGAAGTTACTAGTGCTGTAGAGGGTATGGAGCTTGACTCGTAAAATTAAAATAAATAAGATGAGGAAAGCTTTACACCAAACGCTATCAAGATGTTTGGGCGTCACCCGGTCGTATATAATACGGCTCTGTGCCTCTGACGCCAATTGGCTCCTAATTACTAGACTAATGAAGAAAGTCCAGTCATTTCCTCTAAGCTAGCTCCCACCGATGAGTTTCTGCAGATATCCCGAGGTCGGCCTGCACGTAAATTCTTTCAGCGGCGCTCTATCTGAGCAAGGCAAGGTGACAGGGATACGACTGATGTATTTTGATTCGTTAAAAACTTACTCCGCACGAGCAGGAGCACTGCTAACACCGAAGAGTGCAAATGGGGACACCATATAGAGTTTTCTTCTCACATCCAAGCAAGGAAATTGATGCGTCGAACACAGTTGCGGTCGGATGAGCTGCCTATTGCAACCGAGAGGACTTTCTCTTAGTCATTTGATGCGAATACACCTATCCAACTATGACACATGATCAGTGATTTATATATATGTTGGCTGCCTCATTTGACCTTAGAATCATCCATACTGTGGAATTCCATCACAAAGTTCATTTCCAGGCATGTTGCTTTCAAATAGAGTTGACCATCCTCCCCAAGTACCTACCAAGGGAAAGTTTCGAAACTTTTGATTATTTAAGTATACCTTTGTTGTTATTATAGACCAGCACCATCGAAGTGTGATCGAGTCCTGCCAGACTCAATCGAGCGATCTCCTATTCCAAGTAGCATAGTCGTCTAAACTAACCACGTTTTACTTGGAAGACAGGCGCGTAGATGTACCACTGCCCCATCCAGCCATAGATATATTATAATGCCGTCTGAAATCTTGCACACCAGATCGTGGTACACAATGTTCATTTGAATCAAAAGCTACCAAACCTTGGACGCAAATGATATAGTGCCAGTCCTAAGCTTGATCACTTCCATCTATAGACCAAACTTTCGAGCTCTCGAAGATCTGTCAAGCTAGATCTTTCAGCCACCATGCAAGTTCTCTAGAGAGCATTCGAAGTATTAGCATTTTTTACTCGAAGACTTGGCAAAGCAAATATCCGTGTCACAAAGAGTACGCTCATCATGTGAGGGGTATGATTTTTAGCATTTTTATTGTTGGAGCGACTTGGTGCAGGATCTGCCTCGACGGGTGCGCATAGTAGATGCGAATAGAGCCTTGACACCTGTACGCAGTGTCCTCTACGAACCTGGGAGTGAAATATTCACCCAGAGCCAATTTCAGTCAAATTTCGCAATATCAAAGAAGTTGGCCCACGAGGCAATGATTCAAATTACTCCACCACATCGTTTTTTTGCTCCCATCGAGTTTGACCCCTACCTAAGTCTCATCAAGCCTACAAGTACGACCAAGTTTATCCTTATCCCAGTTATCACACCTCTCGCCGACCTTCTCTGGCCTCATCTGGTTGTCAAATACACGCCAACGCCAATATTTGAACCCGACGGAGGAAGCAAAGCGTGGCGCACAAATCTGGAAGACTGTTTTTTTGAGATGAACGTGAGAGGGACCAGGACAAGTTCATAAGATGATGCAAAGGATGGATACATTCTCGACGGGTGTGAAATTTCGAATTTTGGCAAAGAGATTTTACAAATTGAGCTTTGTGTGCGCTAGGACTTCGGTTGCGAGAGTGCAGGCGACACTACAAACATCACCATGGCTGGATGGTGCGGTGGTACATCGTCTTGGTCGGTCTGCCAAGTAGAGTCTGGATAGCCTGGTCACATATCCCACTTGAGACAATAGATCGCTGGTTCAAATCCGGTAAAACAAAATTACATTTCTCACGGCGCTGGTATACATGGATGACGAAGGTATGCTTGGATAACCAAAGGTTTTGAAACGTCTCTTTGGTGGTTACTTACAGAGGAGGGTCGACTGTTTGTGTAAGCGAACATACCTCATAGTGGTATTTGCGAATGAAATCCAGAGTATGAGTGTCTCTAACGTCAAAAGAGTCATCCAACATGTATATATAGAAGCGGTCATGTGTCATAGCTAGATAGCTGAATACACATTAAATGATTTAAAAAAAAAGAACAGAGCCTTGAGTAACTAACTTGCTAGCCTACCTCTTCACCAAGATAGTTCGATGTACACTCAGCATTAGGAGAATGGTAATCTCACAGGCTTAGAAGCTACTTTGAATGGGTGCTCGATCTTCTGCCCCTACATCTTGACATTCTAACCGCGGTAAACGAATAATTCCAAGCTATCTTGGATCCCCCAGACCGAACTTCAAATTAAACCCAAGAGCAGCTACGTTTTATGGCAAAATTCCTGATTGTCATGGGAATGCCATGATTAAGAGTAAAGGAGAGTCGCTA
Organism: Blumeria graminis f. sp. triticale; assembly: GCA_905067625.1. Lineage (NCBI taxonomy): Eukaryota > Fungi > Ascomycota > Leotiomycetes > Helotiales > Erysiphaceae > Blumeria > Blumeria graminis. The sequence continues at coordinate 12,814,135 of LR898472.1, read as the reverse complement.
GCTTAGCTGACTTCAAGGTCTCTTTTAACCAGAAATTTAGTTTGGAGTCAATCTACACAGATTGAATGGTACTTAACTTATCCATTAGCTGGATTACTTGTAGCCTCCTCGGGCCCTAGTCGTTAGGGGTATTTGTATCACTTGATAGTCCACTACATCTCATCAAGAGGAGAAAATTGGAAAAGACGGTTATTTCCCACTGGCGATGCAGAAGTGGCGGGTCTGATTTTATACGCGCATATCTCCTGACATTCTCCCTAGAATACTACACGTAAAACTGTCTCAAGGATTCGCGGGGTGAAAATGCACGGCATGAGATCTAAGTTAGGTTGTAATTACTACAAAGGTTGGGATTATTCCTGTATATCTGCACTCAGAGTCCGATATGGCAGGCATGGCTCACTAGATTCTTCTCTATGCTTGTGCTAGATTCTTGAGATCATTGGTCCTCCTCCATAAGAGGTCTATGTAGATACTATATACATCTTGAAAGTGTTCTCATAACTACTACCAATTCCAAAAATAGACTGACTATTAAGATTTTCGATACGAAGTGTTCAGATCTCCATTCCATACACGCTTCTAAAATTGGCTGTCTACATTCCGTTTGCTGGTACAACAGCTTCTTTTTTTTTTTTTTGTATCAGATTTTAATTGCGTATGCAGCTATCTAGATATGACATAATATCAAAGAAAAGTTCAGAAAAGATGACTCAATTTACAAGAGGAGCACTCATGCCTCAGATTTCATTTGCAAGTACCACTGCGAAGTTATGGTAGCTTTTTCTTCACCCCAAGTCAATCCTCATCCGTGAATGTCCACTGAGGGGAACGTCTCAAAACCCCTGAGTTATCCAGACATGCCTCCGTCATCCATCAACTTTTCTCCACGCGAAATATGATCTGAGATGTCTCCTTCCCAAGTGGATACAACGGGGTTCACTTGCTTTAATGCCTCAGCCTCAAAAGTGCAAAAAACAAGTGTTGTAATTCTATCTATCCTCTCCTGTTTTCTCTCCTCAAGCACTATTATCTAAATTGCAAAACGGTGATTAGCGCCCGATCTAAGTCGCGTGATAAATTGACCAATGCTGATTGAAGTCTATGTGGAAGACAAGCCTTTTATCCCTACACCGGAGGGCGAAGACTGAAAACCTGTCAGTGGTGCCCTCTACAAACCTGGAAGTGAACTGTTCTCCCAGACCCGAGATTCAGTCAAGACAAAGGGTGAATTTGGGAGTTTTCGTCGAGTTGGTGATCGGGAGGAGTGGTGTTGGCTCATTTTTGGTCGAAAACCCGACTTGCAGAGATTTCACGACTGCACAACTCAACGAAATCAACCATCTACACCCCAGATACGAACCGTAGACAGATTGTAACCTGTCTGATGTTCGTATCACAACAACCGACACCTTCAAAATCTGTTTTCTCTTTATCTGGAAAATCATTCCTAGCCAAACTCATCTCGCGGCCCTCTCTACAATAATCCCACCACCTACCGAAGCAATCCCATACATCCAAAAGCCAAATCGCCAACCAAGAAGCAAGGGGATGTCCGATCCTCCGCAACTGCCAGTCACTGTGAGGGTACGGTCGAAATGCCGGCCTTAGATGCATCCTCACCTCGGCCAAGAACACCAACAACTCGACCTGCGACAAATCGCCATCGTCGAAATACGTACGAAGTTTCGCCAGCACACTAACCAGAGCATTCGACAAAGGCTGGGGCACCGGTGCCTCGGTCTTGAGCTCTCAGTTGCGTTTTTGACCTCCACAGTTAGGGGTACGGCAGCGACGGGGCAAGGCCGGAGTGGTGGACATTCTGCAAAGTTTCTGGGATGACGAGATCAGCTAAAGGATAGAGGGATGGTACATGAAGGAACAAAAGGGAATACAAACTGAGAAGGCCTTGGTGGGCGACAGGATGAGGCCTCCAGTGAAGAAAATGACCCCTGGATGAGATGCGGAGATGCTGGGATGAGCCAAAGCTGGGTCTAAATTTAAGGGAAAAGTTACAGATCCCGAAGATGTCAAGGGCTCGGGCGCGTGGTGGTCGAGGCTGAGGAGGAATTTGCGCTTCGGAGCGTTAAAAGAGGGTACTCTGGACGGTTGGGCTTGACATGATTCAACACATGGGTGAAGTCTGAGGTGGTCTGGTCATGCAGGTGGGACGAGGTAGATGTACTTATTGGTAGTTAACCTGATCCAGCCCGACCTCACCCGTGCTCTAGCTCCAGTAGGAATGCTACGGGAATCACTTTACCCAGCACGTTAATGAACAAAACAAACCCAAAACAAACCAAATTAAATGTATTTGGTATAGCATATTCGGATGAATCAAGGTTTTTTAGTTTTCCACGATTTGGACATGCAAGGTTAAGATTGAGGTACAAGCTCCCGAACATCTTTGCCGGTACTACAGCAAGCGATCCATCATACGGATGTGATGAATAATATCTTTATTTTCAAATTTCCTGATATTATGTCACGCCAATCGGATACGGGGCTTCTGTCTCCCGCGTTGAAGATCGTAAAAACGATGCGCAATTCATTCAGACCTCTTAATCGAGAGACTTTGTTCATTAATCCTTGCTGCCTTATTTGTCCTGGTATCGAAACTAGCTATAGATATTCACGCAATCCACGCCAATCTATCCCAGCATGGACACATTGAATGTCAATCACATTTCTTAGGCAATTTTTTATATCAGTCTATGACTATATAGGATGTGCAGGTCCTCTACGAATCCAAGCTAATGTTACTTATGTCTCAGACGTAAGCCCTATTCGCCGCCAACTTGACAGCTCCCATCCCAAAGTAGTACCCCTCACAGGTCATCAATCGACCATGTTTATAGAAGATCATTTGTCTGACAGTTTCCCCCCCTCAGATGGGAATGGCCCTCACTGTCTAGGAGAACACAAGTTATATTGATTAGGAGATATACTTCAACCTAGCTACACTCTATCACATAGATTCTAGAATTCCTCTATAGCCATAGACTCAGATAGGACCTTAAAATAAATATAATCTAATCCCCCCCTCAGACGAATGAGACGATAATCACACACGGGAGCATTGCAGTCGAAAAATATTACGAACTCCACTGGTATAAAACTGCCTTATGCAAGATGCAGAATTAAACTGGGATGTCTAAAATGTATCCCAACCTCTAGTCGATCCTTGTGAGTCAACTGGTCTACTGACCTATGGCCTCGGATTCGGCTCAGGTATGTTAAAGAATTGAGGGAGCCGTTATCCCTTGAGAGTTTTTATGCAAGATAGATGGACGTAACAGATCAAGTATGCTACACACATTATATCAGTATATTGCAAATTATCAAATATTACTTCCAAATTTTTTACTTCTAGTGCTTCGAGCGATTAAATATTTGGCGTTTCATGTGAGAAATTTAATGATCATGAGGGTGATTCTCTGCCCATTCGTAAGATTAATCTCAGTCATTGATTTGGTCAAGGGAGAAATATCAATTTCAACGTGATCACCCCATCTTCTCAAGTATATGGCAAGCTAAGCCACATATACGCCTTAAAATTACATGGAGTGCGCCCAGACTTATCACCCATACTTGAAATACAGGCGACGAAGCCAAGGGGTCACTAATTATCACCCTATTATTATTATTATTATTATTATTATTATTATTATTATTATTATTATTATTATTATTATTATTATTATTATTATTATTATTATTATTATTATTATTATTATTATTATTATTATTATTATTATTATTATTATTATTATTATTATTATTATTATTATTATTATTATTATTATTATTATTATTATTATTATTATTATTATTATTATTATTATTATTATTATTATTATTATTATTATTATTATTATTATTATTATTATTATTATTATTATTATTATTATTATTATTATTATATTATTATTATTATTATTATTATTATTATTATTATTATTATTATTTTGAATTTGATTTCATTGTCCTGATTTGGCGCCTTAAGGCCCATGCAGGTGACTATAAACCTAAAACTATTTATTTACATGAGGGGGAAACCATGACGATAAAAACCCCCTCCCCCTTTAAAATTTTTTACCTGTAGTTCTTCGTTACCTACAGTAAGTGCAAATGGCCATTAGTCCGAAACAGAACTAGCTAAAGTATACCTCGCCATCCTTTCCCTGCCCTCGCGTGCCGAAAAGTGATGGCTGTGGTCTTGATTTCGACCCCGATGGCGCAAATAGATGTTGTGATGGGGCTGGGACCTGAACTTGTTTGCGCGGGCGTCCCGGCCCTCTCTTGAAGCCTTCTGGCTTTTGGTTGGTCACTAGCGTGAACCCATGGTCGTCTGGTATGTTAACAGTATTTGATTGAGGTAACTCCGTTGGTGTTTCGCTCTCCCTTCTTAGTTCGGCCGTTCTCTCCATGAGTCCATACCGTGCCCGCTGAACATTGGCCTTGTATGCCGCGAAGCTTGGACACGCCCCCTTCTGCCACGATAAGTGGGCCTTGCCACAGTTACAGCAAAGTACCGACTTCTTCGGACAGTCCCTGGTCTGATGGGTGCCCGCGCACCCTCCACATTTCCTTGCCTTGTTGCAGGAAGCTTGGGTATGCCCCCATTGGCTGCAGTTGAAGCACTGCTTGACTTGTGCCCGGGGTGACCAGAGCTGGGCCGTGTATAGCATTGAGTCCATTACAATGCCATTTCGAATCACTTCACGTTGTAGAGCCTCGGTCGGTAAGCTCGCAATGACTGACCCTCGAGTATGGCCATTTTCCTTCGCCCAGGTGTGTTCCTTCCCGTCATAGAGCCACCTCACTCTGTTGATCTGTATTCCTGGAATCCGTGCTTTTGTTTCCGTCGTCATTTTAAATATTGCCACGCTGTTGTTGGCATTCTTTCCTCCGTGTATAATTGTCCCCAGTGGGACTCCCAAGATTTCAACAGGGTAATCCTGCTTTAGGACGCAGAACTCCTTGGGCTGCGCCATCCTCAAGGCAGCGTCTCTCTGCGAGACCGACTGCACGAACACCTCAGTATCGTTGCTCCTTAATTGCCTCACGGCGTATGCTCCATTTATATGTAATTTTGCTTTATTAAGCAGCTCTGTCGGCTGCATCTTATTGGCCCCTTCTACTCGAATCCGTACTGCCGCTTTGGTGGCTGGCGGCGCGACGATCGAGGCGTACGTGGGTCGACCTCCCATTGCTTGTGCTGGTTGCGGTGCAGTCTTGCAGACCGGCTTATCGAGACTCTCCTTTACGACCTTCTCTAAGGCCAACATTCGATCTTCCATAGGGTTAGCCGTCAGCTTTGATCGGAACATCTTGGCGTGGGCTACGAAGGCATCAAGTACCTCATCTATCTCGACCATTGGCGTCGCAGATTTATCAGTTCCTGCAATCGCCAGTCTATCTCGGACCCTGTTTAAATAATAAGCCACGGTTTTTAGTTTCTCCAATTTCATGCCAGTAGAAGTCGCGAGAGATTCTACAAGCATTATTGCGGCTGTTCCGCTATCCGTTGGTGGTGGTGGTGGTGCCGTGAAAATTTTTCCAGCCGTGAAATCCACCTTTCCTGTCCCCCAACTCGCCATGCCGAAGCGCAACGAAAAAAATTCGAGGAATCAAGTAAGAGTGATTGATTGAGATGAATGCAATAATTAAAACGATGATATAACGTTCGTGGAACGTGGTGCCGCTTTTGACCAAATGATGATGTTTTTTATTATTATTATTATTATTATTATTATTATTATTATTATTATTATTATTATTATTATTATTATTATTATTATTATTATTATTATTATTATTATTATTATTATTATTATTATTATTATTATTATTATTATTATTATTATTATTATTATTATTATTATTATTATTATTATTATTATTATTATTATTATTATTATTATTATTATTATTATTATTATTATTATTATTTGAATTTGATTTCATTTAGCCCGATTTGGCGCCTTATGGCCCATGCAGGTGTCTACAAACTCTAATATTTATATAGGAGGAAACCTTTATGGTAAAAACCCCCTCAACTTCTCAATTTATATACACTTTAAGTTTGTGTTACCTTCGCGAAGTGCACTAATACTGTTTTATCCAGTGTGGATACCGTCCACTCCCTTATTTATGGCAGGAGATCACCTCTCCCCTACTGCCCTCTCTGTCACTCATCATGGCTTCGACTTCAAGCGTCAGTCGAAACTGCTCTAGCCTTCCTTCCTGCTGGATCCATCTAGTTATCCTTGCTATATCTGTGGGATTGTTCATCATGGCCTCAAATGACCGGTTCTCTGCCTTTCTCAGTATTTCTCCTCTTCCTTTGGCCCAGCTGGTGCAGGCCATGACCATATGCTTCACATTTTGGGACGGATATCCACATTGGCATCGTGAACTGTCTACTCCCGGAACTTTTCTTCTGTGCAGATAGGAATTGAACCCAATGTGTTCGCTTCTTATCTGTATAGCTATGCTGCTCTGGGCCCTGTTAAGGTGTTTATGGATACTAGAAGGTGTTCCTCTTTGGCTCATTCCTGTCTTTCCCGTCTTTTCATCTGTAAAAAGGTTTACTGCGTTCCAGATTTTGGGATCTGCTGTGGCGTGGTGGTTAGTAGTTTGCCTGGCTGTTAGTCTCGTCCAGAATCGTTCCCATTCTCTAAAAGCTGCAACCTTCCCAGCCGCTTTCTGTCCTACTTTCGTCTCTATATTCTCACATGTTTGACCCCACTCCGCAATATCCAAGGTCCTCGTAACAGCTCGTGCGTCTTGCCTTCCAGCTCGGGGTTGCTTTATCTTCCTGCATGCTGACATTATTATTATTATTATTATTATTATTATTATTATTATTATTATTATTATTATTATTATTATTATTATTATTATTATTATTATTATTATTATTATTATTATTATTATTATTATTATTATTATTATTATTATTATTATTATTATTATTATTATTATTATTATTATTATTATTTTAATCGGGTCTCAAGATTACTCCACTCGTTCTCTAGCCAAATGTAAGTGACTAGTGTATTGTAGACAACAAGCTCCGGCACCCATTCGCTAAAGGTGAAGCATGAACTGTCGAAAACTTATGAAATTCAACGTTGAGACCCGGATATAATTCTAGTTCATCTCAAACGCGATATGAGTGAAGGGTAAACTCCTAGGTAGAAGCGGATGAAGTAATGACTCTCCTTTTAAGCTAGTGTTGAGTGAGGTTACTGGGAGATTGCAAAAAATAATCTGTAGATAAGTTTGGGATTAACACAAAAATTTCAGCGCAGTTCCCGCCAACTAATAGTCTTCACTGGATTATCATTATTAATTTAATTTATTGTCCTGTCTGAGTCTATGACAATGTAGGACATGCAGGTCCCCTCTGCCTACAGGCCAAGGATACCTATGCCAGTAGTATATCCCATCCTATGCCTCCCATACAGCTCCCCTCAAACAGTAACACCCCTCACAAGTCCTCATTCAATCATACACTCAAAGGAGCTCTTTGCCCTTCATTATCTCCCCTTCCCAGCCCACGAAACGATGGACATTTGCGGGTGTATGGCAGCCGGGAAAAATCGCAAAAACCACTGGGTATGGGGCTCTTCTGAGACCGACATTAGGACTAAATCCGAAGACATAGTGCCCCTTCTGAAGCGTTCGAAGAGGCCGGCCAGCTGGGCACTGTATACTTGTGTGTACCTCGGGAAATTCACTCTCTGACTTTCTAGCCTCCTTCCAACTCCTTCCCGAAGGTCGTGGTGAAATGTCAGAAAAGTCTTGACAGAGCGTGATTGCTGTATAGTAGCTTAGCCCAACTTCTTTTGTGCCGTCCAGGGTGCTGGGGAGTGCCGTTGACTCATCGACAATAGAGGTTCTCCTGGCTAATTAGCCGAAATCTCGGTTTTGGCGTCCACAAATGTTCCAAAGTTGAAACCACTCGAAAATATCGGTCCTAGAATGGTCTTCAGAGACCTGTTCCCCCTCCCCCTCCACATCTCAACCGCTTGTTCTTCCCCAAGCTGTTTGTCCCGTTAGAGAAACATTCCTCCATAAGCCAAGACCCAGGCTTTGTATTTTTCGACTTGATTTCCTCCTTTCGAGTACAAATAACGTCGTAAATATGTAGTTAGAGATGGCTGGTGATTAATGGGGCAAGCTCCTGTATGCAATTGGAGTAACTCCTTTATTGAACGTTGAGGCGAGATGATGCGTGGTTAGAAAGAGGTTGAGGACTCAGAAGATAGTGGTGAGTACTGCATGATTGAGAAGTCGTCAAATGGAGATATGCATGTGTTTGCTTTCGACTTCGATTTGGGTGCGATTCTTCTGGGCTATCCCAGATATGAAGAGCATATTGAGCGATTACACCGGCACCACTGGAAGGTGAAGAATTGTCTTCGCCGGCTCTTCAATGGACTAATTTTGGTGTATTTTCATTGCAAACATTTTTGTCGTAGACTTTCCACTACGACGAGTCAGCATGGCCACGATCCGCTTTTGAAACTCAAGGCAGTTACGAGTGTTCGGCGTTCTAGACTCGCATTTTCTTGCTGACGAGCTTGCCGTGACCACTTGCCTCATAAAAACATGAAGGTTAAACCGCAAAGTTTATCTATTCGAGTAGATTTCAACCTTCTGCTCATACTCAATCTTGCACCTGATATGCGGCTTGGAATGTAGTGCAAAACCTGAATATGGTTGCCTGGCTTACAAATATTAAGACTCCTGAGGCACCCACATTATTCATTTCCATCAGTTTGACGCTGGCGCCAGGGGCAAGAATACTACATTTGTTTATGTCGAGCCTTGCCAGCGTGAGGTCTACCATTCCACAACCCAGCAGTCTTCGACCGAATCCAAGCTGACTAGGCCGAAGCTAAGGTACAACCTATGCCTTCGGCATTCCACACATTCAAGCTCATTCCCATGGCACAAGCTACCGACGACACACAGCAGGCTACTGCAACTCCTACGCCCTCGACACCCCAAAAACCTCCTCGTCAGTCACAACCGCCACGTTATTTGACCTTGCACCATACCGAGGTCTCATCCAGCTCGACAACTCCGACCAACTTTACCCCGTCCGATCCGCGCATGAATCCGCCTCCCCTGCCTCGTACTCTCATAACACCATCCCGCGAAATACGCGAAAGCTCCGTCGTCTCGTCGGGCGGGAGTGCGCGCAAGCCGCGGCAAAATCTAGACGAGCGCGATCATCTCCTGATGCTCAAACACTGTTGCGAGCAGCGTGAACACTACAAAGATGGAACCAAGGCGCAATTTTGGACTGGCGTTGGAAATTCCTTTCAGCGAGATACAGGAAAGGTTCTAGCCCAGATGAGTGCTACCGTCGGCCGACTTGTCGAGAGTCGTCGTCGCCAAATAGCTGACTGGGAAGCCGGCATTCTGTCTCAAAAACCGGGCGGCGAACTCAATGACCTTCTAGATCAATGGATGGAATTCCTCAGGGCAGAAGATGGCGAGGCCGAAGCTGAGCGTATGAGACAAGTCGACTCGCGGCGCAAAGTGGAGGAAGCTAGAAAGGAAGCGCGCAGACAAGCCATCGCAGCCGAGTCTTTGGCCATCTCCATGACTGCGGCCAATCCTTCAGAACCATACGAGCCGCAAGAATCCATTGAATCCTCCGGAACTCAACACCAGACAACACCAGGCCCTAAGCCATTCAATGGCTCATTACCCCCAACACCTGATGCTCAGCAGTTTTCACTTTCATCGCAGCAGCAATGTGCAGACTTGGTGGTAATAAATGGCCATCAGGATCCGCCGGACCTGAATGATTTCCGATCACAAAAGAGAAAGCGTGAAGGCGAACAACAAGATCGGCCTCGTGATTTCAAGGAGCAGCTTGAGCAGCAACGGCAACAGTGGCATGCCCAACAGCGGCATGTCCAACAGCAGGCCAGCCTCCCCCATCGTCACACTCCCCATCCATATAGTTTGCAGATACCCCCCGAATCACCCCGGAGAGTTGTAGTAGAGGGACAACTGACGAAAGATGACTGGCGAGACCTAATGGGAAGTGATGCGCGTTTACAAGCACTCGAAGTCAAACTCGGCAGAATAGAGACTCTCGTCTCACAGAACAACAAACTGCTGTTACAACTGATTCAAACCCGCATCAAGGATAAGGATTCTAGTTCAGATGAGCCACTAACACATCAAATCGATACAGATTTTGATCAAGATTATATGTGAGCATCTCAAAGCCGCACCAGTCTACTTGCTGAGAATTCAGAAAACCTGAATGCCCTTCCAAAACGACATAATCACATGGTTGATCGGCTGGATTTTATCGTGGCCTTCCCTATCTGCCAATATTCCATCACCTGGCCCCCGATTGTCCCGCTTGAGGCTGTGGGGACTAAGAAACAAAAAACCATTCCTGTCGACACCCTACCTGACGATTATCTGCCTAACCACTCCTCACAGTATCATACAGCCTACCCACAAAATTACTGACCGCGAACCCACCAAATAAAGTGTTTCACGGTCGTGGTGACTACCGCTGACTCATACGCAATGTTAGTTTGCCTATCACCATATTGTTTAGGACTGTTGTCTTGAGCAGCACACTTAATCACAGACAAGTCGGTGGAAAGGTATCGTAGCGCCCGGAATAGAGTAGATTTTTGAAAATTCATCCAATGGCTGACCAATACGCTATTTCGGTAAGATTTATACGGGACAAAGGTGGGTGATGGTCAGGTTGACCCAGTAACTTGCGGTTAGTGGGACTACTTCAGACTTAATTACAGTTCAGGAAGGCTCAAGGGATGAATTCCGGCTCGGTCGCTACGTAAAGCTGAAAGGATTTATTATCAACAAAGTAGATTCACCGTCGGACTTAATCAATAGCTGCTAACGAATGAGCATACATTTACTTATCATAACCCAACAAAATTATTTCCGCATAACAAATCTCAGTTTTAATAACACTATTTTGCCACCGAAAAGAGTAAAATTACTGTCGATTCAAGGCTCGATGAGTACCAATTTTAAATTGTCATGGCATTGAATAAAAAATTTAGCTAATGGTTATGTCCGAAATGCTAAAATTCCCTGGAAGAGGGGTTTGTAGAGATTGTGGAATAGCTGTCAAAGCAAACGGTAAAAAAGGCATAAATCGTGAATAGAAGTTCCCACGTGATATGGTGAATTTTGGTTAGTATATGCGTAGTGTTCAGCTACAACGAAGGAAAGCTTTTGCCCAGATACGGAAATTAGGCTACTCTCCCCTTCTAGACTTCAGTAGAGCCGAAGATATCTCATGTAACCCTTGAGTAGCGACTTTGAGTGGAACTATGTAAGTGACCTACGTCATGCCGACCTGCGTGTATTATTAGAAACAGCGCATCTCACAAGGTTAATTGATCAAACATACCGTCACAACATGCTCGCACATTCTCTAACTTATCAGATTCACGATCTTGCTTTTCGATAATTTCTCTGACATCTTCGGCACTATCGTGAACTTGACTGGCTTCGTAGATACTCTCATTATTCTCGGAGCTATATCTGCTTTGTCGACTGGAAAGGCTTCCTACAACTCCATCTTTGCCAGGTCTCCAGTAGCTACTGAGCCTAGAAAAAGTCCCTGCAGTAGGTGGATAAGACCTGAGACCAGTTGCATGAGGAGGATTTTCGAGAGGCTCGTTTTTTGTTGTACGACTATTATAGGAGGATAGCGAAGCCATTCCTGTTCGTTGATTTGTACGTTCGGGATTGAACTCTGACACTTCTTCGTGTACAATGATTCCAGGTGTGCCCTGGGATGTAGCTTCTCCGGTTCGTAACAAAAGATAAGACAGGGAGTTGAACCAAGTTTCATGTCGCTGTCCCGTAGTCGCCGTAAATTTAATAGCTCGGCTCGGAGTAATAATGATTAAACTTTTACGATGGAGCCCTGGAGGCATAGGGTTGTCATCCGTTACGACTCGCACAGCCTCTATGGGAACGCTCTTGGCTCTCAATTCGGCGCGGCCAGCAGAAGATGGGTCACGGTCGCTCCAGTAAAGAGTCTTTGTATACGGATGTACCCAAAAGTAGCGCCTATGACGTTTCTCCGACATTACTCCACGACCAGTCTTTCTAGTATATTTCCATAGATACTCTCCAATCATTGTTTGAGTGATTGCATTTATCATACGTGGATCTGTGCCAGAATGTATATCGTAGGCATTGTCTAATCCACGTTGCATTTGAAAGCGAGATTCTACTTCTGAAGCAAAGGAGGAAATTGAGGGATTAGTTGATTTTAACTTATGATTGAATTCTTGGGCCTCTACACCTGTCGGTACATTAATCGGCCGGGGAGTTGTACAATCTTCAAAGGAGAATGGGTTCAATTGATTAGCATTTGGTGTTGTAGGTCTATGCAATGGGTCAAATTTGTGAGTTGGGGTCAGCAATAATGTTGCGGGGTCTATCTTCTGATGAATGTTAGATTTTTGTAAATTAATTCGCTGGTTGTTTGATATGTTGTTTTGTTTTTTACCATCTTTGACTGGTTGATGATTACTGATTTTACTGTCGTCCTGAATCTCAGAGTTGTGCGACCGGCTCATAGGTATCTTGAGACGCACATCCTTAGTCGCAGCTAATCCTGTCTTGTTACTAGCAATACTCCCCATATTGTCAGACAATTTATCAGAGGGTTTCTCATAAATAGATGATGCCTGAGTTAATGACATGGATTTGAGGCACTTATCAGGTTTAGATTTTTCAATTTCTTCTCTTAGGATTTCACTAATCTGGCTCGCTGTCAACATCGTTTGTGAGCTTTCATCAACGTTTATTTGTTTAATGGGCCCCTGAAGACACAATTTGTCTGTGGAAGATTCATCAGCATATTTCTGTATTTTTTCATAATTCGTAAATTTTTTATTTGATGATGGTTGACCTTCTGGGATGCTAGAGAGTGATAGGTCTAGATCTTTGTCTAAATCGGATCCAAAGTCACAAATCTGAGAGATAGATGGCTTTGAATTATGAGAGTCTTCAATCTTGACAAAAGTACCTAGAGAATCAATTTTATCATCTTTGTGGACACGATTAATCTCCAATGGCTCAGTTTCCACGCTTTGTATTTGTGATAATACCATAGAACAAGGCGCAAGTATCTCTGATTTTTTATGGCAATTTTCAATCTGATCCTCAACTTCAAGCGGTTCAAAGTCGTTTGAGATTATAGTGGAAATGCTGAGGGATATATTTTTGGCTTCGCTAGTCGTTGTAGCTGAGTAACCAGATGACTGCGCCAAGTGTAACAAGTTCTTCTCACCAGAACACCTTTGGACTAATTCGTTCTGAGAGTCAATATCACTACATTTGGTTGTCAAAACAGAGCGAGTGACTGTATCTGCGGGGTTTGAGAAGTTCTCTGCACACCACTGACTTGATGCATCATTCATCCGGATTGTTGTTCGATCTGAAGGAGCTCCTAAGTTTCCTGCTTTCTTAAGTTTTTCTGAAAATATCGCGGTCGCGGTCGCGAGTCTGCTCTGAGAATCTACTTGATCTTTATGTGCTTGTGGAACCCAGGGTTCAGTCATTGTGCCGCTCTCGACCATATATGGCTTGGGTGTAGGCGGTAATGGAAGTATGTTGACACATCTTTCGGTTGTGAATATTGAATCTGGAGCAGCTGAGATGGAAACGTGACGGCTTGGTGTAGGGGTTTCTTGTAATGATTCCTCGTCTTCACTATTACCCATATCACCGATTTCGGCGAATAGGCTTTTTCCAGTTGCTTTAGGAGTGCCATTTCTGCTACTCGTCGCACGACTAGCTGGGCTACTCCGAGATTGAGGCTCTTGACTAGCTACTCGAGATCTTCGGCTACTACCATGTCCGACTCTTAAGCGAAGACGCGAGGGCTGTTTAGAATTAAGAGTCCGAGTCTCTTGGCTCCAATTGTAGTCATCGTCAGAAGTAGAGGCAGTACTGTGAAATGAGTGGCGATTTCCTGGCGATGAGAGGATACTACGACAAGCATTTGACCTTGTTATCCCACCAGACCCATACTCTGTCTCAGTAAGTTCTTCGCTAAATTCCTCTTCAGCTGTTCGTAATTCACCTCGACCCGAGTGTGTTTCCTCTGCAGTTTCGAAAGCATCACTAGTTTCTTGCTCGTTCGCGGTATCAAATTGGTCACTACTGTCAGGAGGTGAGCCAGTATTTCGGCTGGCTGAAGTAATTTCTGAATTTAAAGCTCTTACGGGAAGTTGTTGAACGGTTAACAGAGCATGGTGATCTGAATCCAGTTTCTCACAATCATCCTCCCAATTTGCATCATTGATGAATATCTCGCTTTTACTACTTCTGGAAAGACCGAGATGACCGGGGTTTAAGGGTTTTTTGACATCTTTAACCTCTCTTTTACGGGCCTTCTTTACATTACCTGATCCAGCATCTCTACGACGAACTTCCAGCTCATCTCTAGCATCTTGAAGTACTCGTCTGAGCTCTAATTTTTCGGATTTTTCCCGCTGTATATTGCTTTTAAGCGTTTGTATAGTTCGGTGTGCATGGTGTAGTGAGCTCTTTAGAGTTTCAGATTCAAGCATACTGTGACGCGGAGTTCCCTTGACAGGTGAAGGAGGCGGCGAATGCTCCGGAGTAAGATCATTTGGGGCAACTTCAAGGTCATCATCACCCATTCCTCGACTTTGATCGCGTTCCTCATATCTTCCTCGATTACTAGCGATAGCTTTAACAAGTTCATGGTTTTGACCGAGTAATTCATCGACTTTACGTCGCAGAGCTGCTCGTTCCGTCTCTACTGAGCTTAGCTGCCGTCTCATACTACTAAGTTCGGCTTCGTGATGCTTAAGGGTTGATGCATGGTCTTCAGAAAATTTAGCATGAATTAACTTTATTTCATCTAGTTCTTTTTGTGCAGCGGTCTTCTCAGCCTGAAGAGTGTTGAGGCTCTGAGCCAGTCGCCTCTCTCTGTCAGCCGCCACCTTCTCCTTGGAAATAAATTCATGAATTTGAGTTTCGAGAGCCCAATTCTCGTCTTTGTAGCGTTCTCCACTTTCACTGAGGCTTCGTAAGTGCTCTGCAAAGCTTTCCGCTTCTTCCTCAAGTCGCAACTTTTCTAGTGTGGTAACCTTTAAATGTTCCTCTTTTTCAAGCAGTATAGCTTGAAGATCTCGGAGTTGCGATAAGAGAGAAGTACTTATATCCGTGGCAAATTGGAGGTCATCATGGCGATTAGATGGTAGATTTCGTAGTCTTCTGTTGACGACGCCCAGCCTTGACGGAGAACCAACGCCTTGGAACTCAAGCCTTTCTTTAGATGGACTTCCAGAACGCTGTCCAGAATTAGAAATGTTTGTAGAATCACAGTAGCTCGATGTTACCTTTATTTCTTTTAGTGGTGATCCATTGAGCTCGGTACTTAGCACTCGAGATTTTGGTAAAAACGCTCGTGCAGAGTCTCGGCCAACTTCATTATACTCTTTTTCTATTTCAGCAAGTTTCTGTCGGAGTTCAGGCGATATTTCATCTTGGGCTTGTTGTCTTTGTACGTCTTCCAATCGCTCTGCGATGTCTTTTCGTTGCTGTATTAGTGCCTTTCCAAGGGTTGAAGCCTCCTGGATGCGTCTCTCGGTTTCAGCAAAATGCGCCTCTAATGCTCTTTTGACTTGATCGGGTGAAGTTGAAGGGCTAAGAGCAAATGATTCGTGATCAAAGCAAGAGAAGCGATGATGAGTTGAGTAAGCGGACTGGGAAAGGAATGGATCATTTTCAGATATTTCTTGTTTGGATTCGGGTGACTCTTGAGGGTGATCCATAGCTAGCAAGGTTGCCATGATCGCGAAGTAAAACCAATAACGTATTTTCCGAGTGTCATGGAACAGGATTAAAGCGTAACTAAGGCTTCTGGTTGGAAACGAGATGGTTGATATGCAATTTCTCTTGTGAATCGACTTTGAGATTGAGAATCAAAGCTGATCTATTAATGTCTGATATTTGCGCCCTTGGATCTGAGGGACAGAATCTGAAAAACACTGTAGTTAGCATATCATCAACCGGGAAAGAGCCGGTGCCCGGAGGGCGTTCAAAGGTTAGGAAAAGCGTTGAAATGGGCTGGATGATATTGTGTTGGAATTACGAACGGGGCACCGACGGAAGACTAGGCTAGATGTTGTGATTACTAAGGACGAAAAGCCATGGCCATCAAACAAGGGAGTGTGAAAGTGATAAACAATACACGCATTTTCAGAACTTGCATCAATTGGACCAACAACGTGTAAATGGGACGAGGAGGTTAAAATTAAATCTATTTTGGCGAAATACTGGCGAATTCCTGAGCGTGTCTGAGGGACGGGCTAGGTAGGGGTATAGTTTGAGAGTTATTGACATCGGGGAGCTCAATGGTTTTGTAACAATTCGTTGCTGGTCCTACAATAGTTGTACGAATCCTAAACTACTCTATTTCAAGGTCAGGAGCATAGGGATTTTTTTTCGAGTTGTTCCCTTTGCGGCCCTTGCTAGGATCTTGAGAAATGACTCGACTCGGCTCGGCTGATAAGGCCTTGAACCAATGGTAAAAAATGTGATCTTATTCTAATCTTTCTGCAAGGTGCAATACGTGGGATTAGTTGACATGGTATGATATCTCGGGATAAGCTAGTTCCGAGTCATGTGAGCCGGAACTTCAGGTTCCGGCAGGTAATAGCTGTTGTGAGGAGTTCAAGTCCCAACGCCTCAACAAGCCACCAGGACATGCCTATAGCAAGACACAAATGAGCTCCATGCATGCTGAGGTCTCGAGTAGGTAATTGAGTAATAGTTACATTGGTATGAATCATTCCATTTGCTGTTGACATGATACCCTGACAATATAGCCATAGGCCATTGATATTTGTCGGGCTTGACTACAAGGCATAATCAGAGCAACACACCCTGTTTGTCTCTCGAGGGATGACTGGGGTTTTTCTGAAGTTAAGCTGGCATAAATTTCATATCAGTATGCCCGAGCGCAGAAGGTCTAGCTATAAACATGCCGAACTAATGGGAGCGCATTGAGTCTTCTTTACCTAATTGCCGATTTTTTCAATGAAGTCCACAGCCAAATTACTGACTGAGTTGACAAATGGCAGATTTTCCTGCTCAGCAGCCGCCAAAGATGCATGGGAGGAAGTACACCGCGGTGGATTAAATTCTCATGAACGGCAGGCAAGCACAAATTACATTTCCAAAGATTGTCCAATATTGCACAGAGCCACAAAACATAAATTCAATTGACCATATCTTTTGTACGGTGCTTCCGGCAATGTTTGATGTATTGTTAGTGGGTCTCTCACGAGCATGGCGACGTCTTAGCTCTGCGCATGAACTTCCTGCTAACGTTGAAAAGCTCAGTGGTCGTTGTCGGGCCATGCTCACTTAGTGCATTGACACTAATTACACCTGGGTTCCCACATGCGTCAATCTCTTGCTCTGGCCGGCCCTTTACGGCTTATGCCGATCCTGGCCTGTGCTCCAAGTTGTATTGAAGCAAAGATGCTGTAATCGGGTTGTGCCTGGAATTATCCGCGCTAAATGGAAGGATGAATGTGGGTCCTAGACGAAAACAGGCAGCGTCAGAAACTAATGAGTGTGTATAAATTTAGTCTGGCCAACCAGGCTTGGCGAGAACAAAAATCTCGGGTCAATCCCTCTGGCTTATGCGGAGTTTACTATTCATGAGCATTTGACGAAAACTAGGATGAGGAAATGGATTGCTCATCGTCAATTCTGTCCCAACAAGACCTCGTAGGATAAGATGGGGATGATAACGGGATAATCTCAAATTTGATCACCAAAAGGGGATGGATTGCGGTGAACTTTGTGTAATATCTAAAGTACGAGTATCTATGCGTGTAATGTAAGCTGCTCTATATTATCTCAAGCTTGGTGAGTAGTGTAATTTTTCTACAGTGCGATATTCAGGGAAAATGTCAAATTCTTTACAAGGATAAGGAACGTCTTAGCAGTGATCGAATGTTGTCTCAATGATCATCACTATCGTGTGATCTAGTCGATGTCTGAAGGATTATGTAAATAATAAAACAACAAGGGTTCGAGAGAGGAGATACCGACGGAATAATGGCTCCTCATGGCGTGTACCTCAAGGAATACCTGTAGGGTTATTACTATTAGGAAGAAGTCGATAAATAGGAATTGGATGCAGTACACTACCCGAGGTATAGATACTTACGGCCAGTAGCCAGCGAGGTGTTACGAGCGGTGTCAAGGACGCAGAATCAATGGGACAATAATTACAGACAAATACTGCGGGGATTAATGTTTCCTTGGGCAACTGCTGGCGTGGCAACTGTAGGAGGAGTAGGCCCCAAGAGTTTTTAGGATAGAGATTTATTGGGTCAATAGCATTTCCTTACTTCGCATAGTTTGCCTATATGATCATATGCTACTTTTGCTAAGTAAACTCTAGCGCCCAGGGCTGTCCTCTGGTATGGGCCACGCCTTGTACAGTGCTCCTTGTCTCTTTAGTTACTTCAAAGATCATTGATATATTGCCCATGATGAATAGCCAATTAGCACAGTGCTCATCCTTGAACTTCGGCCATCTTTTTCATGAGACTTTCCTTACAAAAAAATAAATAGTTGCAATGGAAACTGTGTGTGCGGGAAAAAGTCTCGAAAAAGCTGCAGCCCCAGCCAGGCGAGGCCTAGACACCGGGATCAGATGAGGCGCGCGTATTCATCTTTATCTCCCTTCTTCGTAACATTCAAGGCAGCTCGATCTAATCCACTATATCCGTATCA
Source organism: Blumeria graminis f. sp. triticale (assembly GCA_905067625.1). Taxonomy (NCBI): domain Eukaryota; kingdom Fungi; phylum Ascomycota; class Leotiomycetes; order Helotiales; family Erysiphaceae; genus Blumeria; species Blumeria graminis. Next base: position 12,795,298 of record LR898472.1, on the reverse strand, counting down.
GGTGCCGGGTATGCTCGGGAAACTCATCGGATGGCTTTTCCTCCGTGATCAAGGGTTGGCGACGAGAAGGGCTTGGAGCCAGCCATGTGATCTGATCGTGGTTACCTTCATGATGATGGTGAATGGTGGTTATGTCCAGGGATGAAGATGATACATGCCGCGAAAGCGATTGGGGATCCTCACCGAAGTTGAAAAGGTGTTTCACGCTCTCGGCACTGCAGACTCTATAGTGAGAGCTAGAGGTCTGTAGGAGATTCCTAACAACTGTTGCATCATAGTTACCTCGTATCCCGCTCAGTACAAGCACTCAACGCAACTGATGAAGAAAAATTCTTCACCTTCTAGCGGTGCTGGTGTAATCGCTTAGTATGCACTGCATATCTGAGATAACCAAGAAGAATCACATCCGAATTGAGGTCAAAATCAAACACTGCCATTTCTATATTCGACGAATTTTTATCCATCTCGGTCTTATCATTTTCATCCGAGCCCTCAACCTCTTTCTTACCACTAGCCAGCCCGACTCAAAGTCCGATAAAGGCGTTACTCCAAATGCAAACGTGAGCTTGTCTCATTTATTACCAGCCATCTCCCATTACAAATTTACGACGCTACATTTATCGACAGGGAGGAGAATAAGTCATAGGTTTCAAAGCTTGAGATCTAGCTTGTGATTGAACGTTACTTCAATGAAGCTCTTCAACCTTGAGGCCGAAGCGAAGGCTAGGACATGGAATGAGAGGTGAAAGAAGTCTCTCACGGGAATGATGGGACTGTCATTTTTCGAAGGTATTTCGACTTTGTGATGTCGGTGTGCGCCGAGACCAGGGCTGCAGTTAGTTGGCCATGAGTATTACGATCTCCAATGATTCAATGGCACGAAGAAGTCGGCCTGAGCCACCGTACGGCAATCACACGCTGTCCAGACTTTTCTGATATTTCAACACGATATTCGTCGAAGAGAGTGACCTTTCTCAGCACACACTAGTCTGCAGCACCTATCTGGCTGGCCTCTTCCAACGGCTTTGAAGGGTCATTGTGATTTCGGATCTAGTCCTAATGCCGGTGTTAGAAGAGGCCCACACCTAGTGAACTTTGAGATCTCCTCCGGCCGCCATACACCCGCACATGATTCTTGATTCGTTGGTTGGAGGGGGGATATGATAAACTGTGAAGGGCTCCACTGAGTGTATGTTTGAATAAGAGTTTGCGAGGGGTGGCACTTTTTTGGAAATGGAGACACGGAGTATTGTGGACGTATAGGCCCTCCATTTCGTCTAGGTTCCCGACACGATCTGGTGTGTATTTAAGAGGTTGGAATAGGTAATATGGTAGCGCTTCAGGCAACCTATTGGAGATATGAGCTGCTGTATGGCGTGGGCGCAAGGAGGTTATTGGGGGGTTTCTATGCCTAGATGGCTTCACACTCGTTTATGCTGTGACTTAGGCTCTGCGTCGCTTACACTTGTACTTGTAGCGCACATCTCCCTCACTTTTAGCTTTAATCCGAACATGACACTCTTTTAGTCAACTTCTACTTTCGTTCCATGAATATTGCGCCAGTTACATTGCGCGATATTTCCAACACACTGTTTGAGGAGAGCTGTATGGGAATCATAGGAGGGGAGTCACTACTCGCACAAGTATCCTTGGTCTGTAGGTAGAAAGGGTAATAAAATAATTAAGAATGATAACATGTGCTTAGATATCACTCAGCTCTATACGTGTCCTTCGGACTAACCTTTACACCACATGATGTTAGAAATTGTTAAGGGTTTCTTGGAGGAAATATCGCGAAGAATGAATGTACAATTTCGGACAGAACTTAATTGATAGTTGTATAGGATAGCGAACTCTTATTTCAATGTGAATTGACAATATTTAACATTCCATTCATTTAGTTTAACATCTAAAAATAAGTCTAGCCTTAAAAACAGATTCTTAAGGCTTTAGTGATCCTAAACTCTAAGTGATCTGGCAACAAACAGTTACTCTTTTGATTCATTTTCTGCATCCGATTCTAATTGCCTGATGCAGTTATGTAGCTATGACACAATATCAGAGAAAAACTACAGAATAGATGTCTCAATATACAAGAAGAGCACTCATGCGTTGGATTACATTTGCAAATACCGCTGCGAAGTTATGCCGGCTTTTTTCTTCACCCCAAGTCAACCCTCATCCGTGAATATGCACCCTGAGAAATGTCTCCAAAACCCTGAGTTATCCAGACATGCCTTCATCATCCATTGAATTTTCTCCGCGCGAAATGCGATCTGAGATGTCTGCTTCCCAAGTGGAGTTGGTGCCAGGGCTACTCAAACCACACCGAAGAAAACCACAAATAGCTGGACTGTTTTGATGAATAGAATAGAATTTAATTAATGTCCCTACTAAGTCTATGACTATGAAGGACAGCTAAACTATCTTTACAGCTTTAAATTTAATACCAAATTTGGGTCATGACATGCTCAATTTCTGCTAATACATGATGAGGGCCATGCCCTCATTGTTTGATGAGTTGTAGTGCATAGTTGTGGGCTACTTCGGGTTAGAATGTCTACGCGGAGTCGGGCAAAGACTGAACAGCTTTACGCATTGTCCTCTACGGACCTGGGAGTGAAATATTCTACTAGAGCCAACTTCAGTCTAACTTCGCAATACCGAACAAGTTTGCACACGAAGTAATGATCCAAGACTATACAAAATCAATTTCTCCCTTCGAGAGAGATCGATTGGCATCAAAACCTCATCAAGTCTTCAGGTACGATTTGTTGAAGTTTCATTTCCATGACTACACCTCTCTTCGACCTTCCATGGCCCCAGCTGACAACCAAGTGCACGCACTCGCCGATACTTGTACCGGACGGAGGAAAATAGGCGTGACGCACAAATCTGGAAGGCGGTTCTTTGGGATAAATGCGAGAGAATTCAAGACAAGTTTGCAAGATGACACAAAGTATGGATACTATCTCAACGGGCGTGAAATTTTGAATCTTGGCAAGAGTTTCACGAATTGAGCTTTTTGCGAGCCAAAATTTCAGTTGTGAGAGAGCAGCTGACACTATCAAAATAAGCAGACGATGGAAGGTGCCGTGGTCCACCCCTTGTTGGTGTTCTCTGGTATGGTTTGAGTAGCCTAGGCACCTTTTAATTTTTTTAAAATCATTTAAGTGTATTCAGCTATGGAGCCATGACACATGACCGGTGCTATGTGTACATGTTGGATGACTCTTTTGGCGTTAGAGACACTCATACTCTGGATTTCATTCACAAATACCACTATGATATATGTTCGCTTACACAAACAGTCGACCCTCCTCTGTAAGTAACCACCAAAGAGACGTTTCAAAACCTTTGGTTATCCAAGCATACCTTCGTCGTCCATGTATACCAGCGCCGCGAGAAAAGTGATAGGTTTTGCTGGATTTGAACCAGCGATGTACTGTCACAAGTGGGATATGTGTCCAAGCTATCCTAACCTTACTTGGCAGCCGGCCAAGACGATGTACCACTGCACCATCCAACCAGCCTAGGCACCTATTCCACTTGGAATGGAGACATTTCAGATCATATTTCACGCGGAGAGAAGTTGAATGATGATGGAGGCATGTCTGGATAACTCAGGGTTTTTGAGACGTTTCCCTCAGTGGACATTCACGGATGAGAGTTGGCTTGGGGTGAAGAAAAAGCCACCAAAACTTCGCAGTGGCACTTGCAAATGAAATCTGAGGCATAAGTACCCTGCCATCACGCTGAATCGTCCGTTCTGTACTTTCCTTTGATATTGTGTCATAGCTAGATAGCTGCACACGCAATTAAAATTTGATGCAAAAAAAAGTCTATATACTACATGTATTTGGTATATGCCTGAGGTAAAACGGACATTTAACGGAATATGCTGCTAGTCTAATCAGGGTCATTATACTTTATCGTAGCTGCATGTGTCGCCCTCTTTGACCAAAACCATTTCAACTATGGTAACTTAACAATGATAACTTAAACACAAGCATATTCTACTTTGCTTTCGCGGAGGACGAAAGCTGAACACCAGTCAGTCGTGCCCTCAACGAACCTGGGAGTGAAATATTCTCCCAGAGCCGAGATTCGGTCACGAAAAAGGGTGGGATGAATTACAGTTGATGGATTTTCGACTTGAAGGAGTTACACTTGAAACTTTGGTCGAAAAATCAGTCGACAGAGATTTCACAACCGCAAGAAAGTCGAACAAAAACTCATCAAAACCAATATGCGAATCACGAATAGACCTAAGTCTATCTCTGGGGTCGTATTCGAACATCCGATATCTCCCCAATTCCTTGTACATCTGCGGTGTAGAATATCCCAGTTAATCCTACACCTACGACCCATCTTCATACCCGTCACATCAACTACCTACACACGCCCTAACTAGGACAGTCATGATGGAAATTAGACGTATACAGAGGAGGAAAAAAAGGAAATATACACCGAGGAGATCACACAGGTACCCAATGACGACAACAACAACCAACAGTACGACATGAAAGTGCAAAGCTATAGCATCGATGAGATCTTGGATGGCATTTATATTTCGGAGTCAATATGGATGCCAAGGGCTTGGGCCCATGGTGGCCGAGACTGAGGAGGAATTTGCGCCACGGCGTGTCGACAGCGGAATTCTGGACGGTCAGGCTTGGTATGATTCAACACAAAGGTGAAGCATGAGGTGGTCCGGTCATTTAAGTGGGACGAGGTATATCTGTACTTCGCCGTAGTTAACCTGATCCGGCCCGGCCCCACTCGTGCTTAAACTCTAGTAGGAGTGTAACGGTAGTCACTTAACCGAGCACGTTAATGAACAAAAATGATTTGCTTTCGTGGGCTTTTTGTTCGCCCTCCGTTGGGTAGCATATGTTGTGATATAACGAGTGCTTCTCTGACTACCGCTGTAGCGTTTGGTACTGCATTATCTTTCCTCATTCCCAGCATCATTATCGTCGTCTTTGTCGTCTTTGCCGTCTTATGTGTTATCAGAAGCGTATCTATGACGGAAGAGGAGATAACAAAGCTCAAAGTTTAAAAGGTGTTACTCAATCTCGACTCTGCAGACTCTAAAGTGAGAGCTGGAGGTTGGTAGGGGACACCACTGACAGGTGTTCAGAATAGTTCCCCCTTGTTTTAGGGTTGTTTACTGATGTTTAAAGGAAATTCCACAGGGGCTATCCATTGGGATTAACATGAATCTAGTACCTGTCTTTAGAATAGAAGCAAAATTGACATCATTGTAACTTCATTATTGCACATGCTTCACTCTACCAACAAGTCCACGAACTAAGTAGTGGGTTAAACATTTCAACACGATCACGTATTATGTAGTATCGTATTCACAGACTTTTTTTTTTCATCAAATTGTAATTGTGTATGCAACTTTCTAGCTATGGAACAATATTTGAGAAAAAGAACACAATAGATGACTCAATTATAACTAGGGGTCCCATGCCTCGGATTTCATTTGCAAGTACCGCTGCGAAGTTATGGCAGCTATTTCTTCAGCCCAAATCAGCCCTCATCTGTGAATACCCAGCCAGGGGAACGTTCCAAAAACCCAGAGTTATGCGGACATGCCCCCATCATCCGCTGGCTTTTCTCTGGGCGAAATGTGGTCTGAGGCGTCTCCTTCCCAAGTGGAGCTGGTGCCCAGGCTACTCAAACTATACCGGAGAATACCACCAAGAGGCGAACCACAACACCTTCCATCGTCTGCTTATTTTTATAGTGTCAGCTGCACTCTCGCAAGCAAAGTATTGGCGCACACGAAGCTCAATTCGTAAAACTCCTTGCCAAGATTCAGAATTTCACGCCCTTCGAGATTAAATCCTTCCTTCGCATCATCTTGTCACCTTGTCCTGATTCTTCTCACGTCTATCCCAAAGAACTGTCTCCCCGATTTGTGCGCCACGCTTTGCTTCCTCCGTCGAGTGTAAATATCGGCGTTGGAGTGTATTTGACAATCAGCTGATGCCAGAGAAGGTCGGCGAGAGGTGTAGTAACTGGGATAAGGATGTACTTGGTCGTACTTATAGACTTGATGAGACTTAGGTAGGAATCAAACTAGTTGGGAGCGAAAATTTGACGTGGTGGCGTAATTTGAATCATTTCCTCGTGGGCCAAATTCTTTGATATCGTGAAATTCAACCGAATTTGGTTCTGGGAGAATATTTCACTCCAAGGTTCGTAGAGGGCACCGCGTACAGGTATTCAGTCTTGCTCTCCGTAGTATATAGACTAGTTGCTGTAGATAGAGGGTTGGGTATCGATGTGTCGAGAGCTGATTCGAGTGCCCATCATTGTTATATGGACTTTATTTACGAATCAGACTATGTTAACTCTGTCCGTTCTCTATTGATTGCGGCCACGCTCAGAGATATCCGAGACGTCCATCCAAATTCGTAACACTTTTCGCCCTCGAGAAAATCATATTTCGACTCGTCAAAAATATCGTCCCCTCCAATCTTAACTTCCGAGCATACTAACCAGGAGGGCGTCTGAAATACATGAGTTACTCGACAACCCCAAACCCGTAATGACTTTTGGATGCTAGGCTAGGCTCATTCACGACAGTCACTCTCGACTAAGACTTTGCTGATATACTATCACAACCTTCGATTTGTCCTGTGCCATCAATCAGAGAAGGAGTATGGAGGGGGTGGGAAGGTTGAGAGACACTCTTAGGTATACACAGGTCTGCTGCGCCCGGCTGGCCGGCCTCTTCGTCGTAGGAGAGCCCCACACTCAGTGGTTTTTGAGACTTTTCCCTGCGGCTACACGCCCGCAAATGGCCATTGTTTCGTAGGCTGCAGAGGGGAGATAATGACGGGATAACGACTCCTCTTAGTGTGTACTTGAATGAAGACCTATGGGGTTATTACTGCTGGAAAGAAGTCGTGAAAGTGGCATAGAAGGGAGTACACTACCCGAGACATAGATACTCCCAGTCTGTAGGGAGGAAAGACCTAATTGTCCTTACACAGTTAGAGACTTCATAGGACAATTAACAAATGCAAACATACGATAACACAGGGTATACGCAATCTCCGTTCGCCAAACATCAGCCGCTCAAGACTACTTATTATCGAGCCTAGTAGGGTCCACAAAGTGTAATCCCATTCAGAAATATTAGAAAACTCAACAACCAAACCCTTCATCAATTATTTCCATTGAGCATCACCTGACTTACCTCTGTACTCCATATTTTCAATAGATCGGAGTTCACATTGCTAATCATTTACTTCACTACCAAAACTTTTACAGGGAAGTGTGAGATGTGACAACTTGTTCATCGTATCGCCATGCAGCTTCTCGACGTCCTATCTGTGAACAAGCGGTGAGAAGAAGCTTGCTCGCATCAAAGTAGGGCTGTCAAGAAAATCTGACGCTGACAGCCACTTGCCAACTATGATTTTCGATCGTAAACATTAATGTCAGCTCGACAGGATAGATAAACCTCATCGTCAATAAACCGACCAGTAATATGAGGTAAATTGTCCGGTTTCAGTGCGTCGAATACCAATCAAAAAAGTTGTTTATACCTGCCAGACCTCCTTACCTGTCCACCGCATATTGGCCTCGCAACAAACAAATCAACTGACACGCTCCCCCGCTTGCATGACATATCAACGACAATTATCCAATCGTTTGATTGTGGGTCAACGTTAAGAACTCCGCAGGACGTGCAATTGAGAGGGATCGCTTGCATCTTTCGGCAAATGCGACAGGCAAAAACGCGGGAAGAGATCGGCCAACATCGATTGGATCCCTGTGTTGGTCTAGCTAAATGATCCACAGCTGGAGCGTTGGTGATCTGCATTATCAATTTCACAGATTCGACCTTTTTTTTGATCAGTCTATTTTAGCATTCGAAGACCTATGTAGGAATGGATTATGACAGGTAGTAAGAAACAAAATCTATTGATTTAAGTCGGTGAAATCCACCTCTCTTTGATCAAACATCCATCACACTCTTCCTATTCTTCACACTCCTCACATATCCATCTAATCCACTTACCAATCTTCCTCGACTTCCTCGATTCCAATCCATATAGCATCATTTCACAAGATGTCTCAATCAGGCGAAGATACTGCGCATTTCGCAGCAAATCCACTCCTAGGTATTACTTCAAGCTTCGTGGTACTTTGCGACCACTCTAACCTTGATATTTCGAAACGAAGGTTGGATGAAGACACTAATCTCATACCTATTAGCACGGCACTTTCTAATCTGCTAACGTCCCTTTTTCATTATGTCACATTCCACCTTGTCCCTTCGGCTTTTCATGTTAACATGCCTGCACGTATCAATTCAATCAAGGTGCGGCTAGATTCCCAAAGTATAAGCTCAAAGCATTTCATACCTCTCATCAATTCTATTCTCGCTGAGGAGACAGATATCGAGATTTGGAAGCAATTGACTGACCTGGTGGATTCTCTGGAGCCAATGCCTCCAACCGTGATGGATGTTAGATCGGCACCACCCATTGATTCACGACACATACGGTGTACGGCTCCGCTTGAAGGTCAGGACCAATTCATGGAATCATTGAAAGATGAGCTTAGGACCGAACTGGCAGGCACAATTTTTGAGAATGTCGACGGCTTCTACAAAAAGTACTTTGAGGGGACTACTTGGGCTAACAAGTGTAAGGATATTGCAAAGCGCTACGTGAACAGGCGAGATAAAGTGAGCTTCCAGTTCCCCACCAATCCAACGGAAGCCAATGTTTGGGAATGGATCAAGGCGGTTCAAGCGAGATTTATCGAGCCTTACAAGCCATACAAGACGTCCAAGGAACAGAAGCCTATCCCTCTCCGCGCTGAGACGTTCCAGACTACGGGACCTGGGCAGATAAACGGTGGATTGGCTCCGCGGCAAATTGATATCTTCCTCAAGAGCCGCCATCTCCCAGCTCGTACTCCCCACGACTGGCGAGACGTTCTTGTTATAGGCGAGCTGACGACCTCACCCGTTGGGAAATGGACCGACAAGTTTCTCCAGCTCTCGGTTTACATGCGAGAGGTATTTGCGGCGCAGCCATTGCGACGATTTGTGCATGGGTTTCTAATGTTCGGAACACAACTGCAGCTCTGGGTCTACGATCGATCTGGACCGTACTCGTCTGACTTCATTGAAATCAGGGAAAATCCGGAAAAGCTGTTGTACGTCATAGCTGCGTATATGATGATGAGCAACGATGAACTTGGCATTGACTCTACTATCTATCAAGATAAGAAGAAGACCATCATCACAGTCGTTGATGCCGACACTTTGAAGGAGAAGAAGTTGTACCTTCAGCCCCAGCCGTTCATAAAGCAAAATGCAATTGTCACGCGCGGCACGGCGATATTCCTTTCTCTAGACAAGACGTTAGTGGTGAAGATTTCTTGGAGAGCTGTAGGACGCAAGTCGGAAGCTGAACTTCTTATGAAGGCACGGGGCGTTCGAGGGCTAGCGACACTGATTGGATCGAGCGATACCTGCAAGATTAGTGAACTTCGCAGCGAGCTTACTTTCACAGAAGGAATGAAAAAAGATATTCATCCACCTGAATCCAAGATGACGACGGCATGCAACTCAGCACAATCTGGGTCTTTAAACTCAGGTGAAAGCGCCGAGCTAAACGGAGGTGTCAAGCGTGGCAGCGAGTTCATTGACGGTGATAATAAGCAAGAAATCCGAAGGAGCAAGAGGGCGTGTGTCGTAAATATTTCAAGGCAAGCTCAGCTCAACGCCGCGATAGCAAGAATACGCAAAAGCGTCAAATCTGGCGCCTCAGGAAGCAAAACTGGAGCGAAAAATGGGTCAAAGACGTCGGAAGCTAATGCGAATCCCGCGATTGAACAAGCAGCTTCAGAAACGCCTACGGCACAGGATAATATGGCGACAGAAAGCAGCCTTGATGTTGGTCAAGGGTCAAACTCATCTTTGGGAAAAAGGAACAGAGATACTGATGACAACAACGCCAACACCGATGTGGACATGTTACCTGAGCGAGATATGAAGAAGCTCTGCATAACAAGCAATACTGGAGAATCAGATTTGGAAGCCAGCGCCGGGCCTGTGACTACGCAAGAAAACGACGTCCCAGGAGCCTCAGGCGAACAAGCGCTTGTTGATGCAGAGATGAAAACTTCGGCACCTGTTCCAGATGTCACCAACACTGATTCTCCGACGATTTACAGGAATCGTTGGAAGACAGTCATCGCATCGAAACCTTTCGGACGTGCCATCGATGAAGATACAACACCCCTTGAACTGATTTGCGGGCTACGCGACGCAATTAAGGGTCACAAGTCACTTTTTATGGATTCGAAGATATTGCACCGCGATATATCGACAAATAATATTATATTGACAGACCCGAAGCTCAATGATGGTTGTTATGGGGTGTTGATAGACTTGGATCTGGCAATTTCGATGAGTGACGATAGTTGTTCAGCAGATGCTAAGCTCCTGACGGGGACGATGGAGTTTATCGCACTCGGTATTTTGGATGCTCATGCAAATCCAACGGGGAATGGGGTTGTTCATTCTTATCGACACGATCTGGAATCATTCTTCTATGTACTCATTTCGGTCTGCGTACGTCTTGGATGGCCCTCGAAAAAGTCACCTTTCATTGGCACGCTAAGGAAATGGTACAAGGGTGAAATTGACGACACGTACTCCGCTAAACACACTGCCGTTTGTCCGGCAAACTTCAAAAACAAAATACTGAATGTATTCTCGCCAAAATTTGATTGTGTGAAAGAGCTGGCTTCAAAGTTGCGCATCAAGCTGTTTCAAAGAAATATCGATCCGTGTATAGAGACCGACCCGTTTCCCGAAGATCTTTATAACTCGATACTGAAAGCTTTCGACGAGGAAATTGTAAAGATGAAGCGTGAGTCGCATCCTTCAGTAATACTCATTACTCTTCATCAAAAGTGTAAACATTTACTGACTCGTCGTCTTTAAAGCAGCTTGATGAATGAGACTATGCGGTAAGAACAGAGAATATAAGGATATTAATGATGTCTTGGGTAGGATGCTGACACCAATGACAGTTGCTTAAAGCTCGGACTTGCAGTCAAAAGAATAAGAGAATGTTTGTGTTCACTCATCTCATCCCATTTTGGTAAGGCGGAGTTATTTTATCTCACACAAGGGCTGATGAATGAACCAGGACAACAGATAATGAACTAGGCGAATTGAATTTGTTCATGTCGGCGATTCTTGTTTGTACTAGTGTGTAAAATTTATTATGCGGACCTGAATTTTTATTAATTGTTTCAATCTAGTAAATAGATGTAATTAATAGATGAAAGTACTTTTGTTATATGATACTAAGTGACGGGCTAGGATTTCCGGCCGATGTACGAAAGCAACGCCACAATTAATCGTTTATATTTTACATGCAGAAATTAGAAGCGAGAAGCTACGGCGCTTTACAATGACGACACCTGTTCAAGATCTCCTTGCACTTTCCACGTGAACTGAAAGTACTGCCTTATAGTAAGTATATTTACAAACATGCTTACATGTCAAGATCCTGGTGAGAGAAATTTGCTACACTTAAAATGGAAATTAGAATGGCAGACAGCCAGTCGGACTCTTTTGTAGTTTCTGGATGCTTTAGGGCGCGTCAGAGCGTCGGGTAGTTCATTTGGGACTGAGCCAGCCGGCACGTTTCATTAGATATGTGCTGTGCAGTGACACGACGTTAAATTTAATTAAATCAAATCGAATGAAAGGAAGGAAGCAGTTCTCAAGTCGGATCCATCCCACATCCCACATTCCACATCGAATTACTCACTACCCTTGTTTGTCAAGAATATCCAACAGATGCAATGGCCCCAGCTGGTCCATCATCATCGATAACGCCCTCGGATCCAGGAGGGTAACTTCACCAAAGCCTGTTTGGCATCGTGAACGCAATGCAAAAAGCAGAACAGAGAAAAGAAAAATTAGGTACAGCCCAGGAAAATCTTGAACAAATCGACTCCTGGGCTCAGAGCAGAAGAGAGGAGCAAGCAGCAGCAGTCGTCGCGACGCTGATGGAAAAGATTACGCCTGAAATAACTGCCTTCGCAGTAGATCAGGCAGAAGCACCCAACTATCTAAGGAAAAAACCTCCACCATGGCTAGCACTCTCAAGCAAGTTACGTCTAGGAACCATATCGTTGTGAAGGACAACATCCACGGCCTACCTCCAAAGCCTCGAGGAAATAGCTCAATCTGGGTAACAGTAGTCGGCAAAGCTTCCGATTCCGCCAGATAATTGTGGCTATGAGCTGTGAGGTGTATGGTGTATGGTAATTATGACTCTACTGTCCGTCGGTGAAGTGGTACGGGCTCATGTGCAATGGTGAGTCGCAGAGATGGCACGATGGACACTGAGTGCGTGTCACTGTAGCCAATGGGTGTCAGTAGGTATCAAATGTGAACTCTTACTGACAATGGTGATCTATGAAGGTGATGCTAGATGCGCATCCCAACGATTGATAATATCATCTAATGGATGATGTGAAGTTTGATATTATTCTGATAGATTAATTCACTAAACTTGGCAGGTGAAGACATTGTAATAATGTTCTCTGGTATAGTTTGAGTAGCCTGGGTACCTACTCCACTTGAGAAGGAGACACCTAAGACCCCATTTCGCGCGGAGAAATGTGAACGGATGATGGGGGTATGTCTGGACAACTCAGGGGTTTTGAGACGTTCCCCTGGGTGGGTATTCACGGATGAGGGTTGACTTGGGGTGAAGAAAAAGCCACCATAACTTCGTAGTGGTACCTGCAAATATAATGCGAGGCATGGGTGCTCTACTTGTAAATTGAGTCATATTTTCTGTAATTTTTCTCCGATATTGTGTCATAGCTAGATATCTGCATACGCAATTAAAATCTGATGTAAAAAATAAAAATGAGAAGACAACGGCGGGGAGGGCAAGACTGAACACCTGTACGCAGTATCTTCTACGAGCCACGTAATAAAATGTTTTACTAGAGCCAAGTTTAGTCAAACTCGCAATATAAGACAAGTTGGCCCACGAGACAATGATTCCATACTCCTCATAAAGGCAATATGCCACTCCCAACGAGGTCGATCCCAGACAAGGTCTCATCAAGTCTACAAGTACGACCTATTACATCCTTACTTCAATTACCATACCTCTTGCCAAATCATTCTCTTGCATCAAGTGGCCTCGACATACACGCCCACAACAACATGGATACCCACTGGATGACATAAATTGTGATGCACAAATCTAAGTGGCTGTTGGGGTGTAGAAAGAGCTTCGGTTTAACAAATGCCGGTTAACGGAGAAGAAGATCAGTTTGTTTGATTAATTAAATACACTAGTGGTATCGCGATATGTACAGTAGAATTGCAAGGAGTCAAGTTTATCCAGAGTCAAGCTGACTGCAGAATCAATCGAGATTCCTGACGGAAAAAAAACTATCTACCGACCCAGAATACTGGGGCATGCATGAAAAAATATGAACAAAGCCAACAACTGAATTTGTTCGGTAAGAATAGGATTCAAACAGAACCAAGACTGGAGTCCGTTTGGATTAGAATTATAGACTAATGCCTGAATTTAAAGGCACAATTCAGGCAAAATGTATGGAACCACACTGGTCGATAGAAAGAAATGCAAGTAGCTGTAGTTCCAAAAGTGGCAGTTTTTTTCTGGGATGGACGTGAAGGCGATGTGGACAAGCGGACAAAATTATGACCATGTAGAGTACAATCTCGAGAAGGGTGAGATTTCGAATTTTCGGAGGGATTATTACAAATTGAGCCTAAGGGGACTATTCTCAACACCTGTCAGTGGTGTCCCCTAAGAACCTCCAGCTCTCACTGTAGATTCTGCAGAGCCGAGATTGAGTGACAAAGTCCTCACTTGGACGAGGGTTCCCAATCGCTTTGGGCGTCTGTATCGTCTTCATATCTTAACACATTCCCCTATCACCATTATCATGAAGCTAACCACGATCAGTTCAGATGGTAGGTTCGGAGCCCTACTCATCACCAAACCTTGATCACGGAGGGAAAGCTATCCGATGAGTTTCCCGAGCATACCCAGCACCCGATACGGAGATGGTGGATTGGATCAAGCTGCCTTGAATGTTACGAAGAAGGGAGATAAAGATAAATACGCGCGCCTCATCTGATCCCGGTGTCTAGGCCTCGCCTGGCTGGGGCTGCAGGTTTTTTGAGACTTTTTCCCGCGCACGCAGTTTTCATTGCTACCATTTTTATTTTTTGGGTAGAAGGTTCCGTGGAAAAAATGGCCGAAGTCCACGGGTAATCACTGAGCCGAATGGCTATTCATCAAGGGGAATATATCAATGATCTTTCAAGTAACAAAAGAGGATAGGAGCACTGTACAAGGTATGGCCTGGGCCAGAGAGGAGCCCAATGTGCTAGATAGTCATAGACTCAAGTAGCACAAGAAACACAAACAAACACCCACAATTTTTTGAAATTCGAATTTTCGAATACTCACCCTTTCCCCCTCTCCCTCCCTCTCGCGCTCGTCGCATCCCTTCAATAAATTGTAATCGAGTCACTGGCATTTTTGTCATGCCACCTGTTCGAAAAAAGCTCCCCAACTCAATGTTGGACAACGCGAGAGTCCGCCCGAGGGCTCCTGCAAAAACACCTGGCCTCGCGCAAAAATTATCAAGCCTATTTGCGAGTGAGGCCTTTATCCCTGGGAAGTCTCCAAACCTTCCCGATCAAGAGATGACTGATTCTGACCCGATCAGAACAGAAACAAATGGTCAACAGACCGGGAAACCCGCCGAGCTGGCCCCCGAGGCAAGCAGTTCAAGGAAAGGAAAGGAAGTCGTCCGAGAGAAGACGACAGAACAAGCAGAAACATCTGCAAGAAAATTCACTGTGCCAACTCCGAAAGGCACAGCTTCGACATCAGCACCGGAATATCCTCCGGAGCTGCAATCAGTGATGGAGGCCGAGAAGCGTCGCACGACGCAAATCAAGGCACGTTTATCAATCTGTTCCACTGCAATAAGCAGTGTTGAAGCAGCACTCTCGCCTCTCTCGATTGGCGACGAAAAAGAGTTTGTAGACGGCATCAAAGTCTACCTTCGAGCGGCCATTGGCCAGTTCATACAATCAGGCCCAGGGAGCACTCCACCAGCTCTCCCTGCGCGCCCCATCAACCTTCCTCCGCCGAGGGCTCATGAAATTAGGGTACCTAACCCTACGACAACCCAGGCTCCGGCCCAAAAGACAACTTGGGCCACAGTAGCCCGTGCAGGTCTAGGCCGCAGCGCCGGGCCGTCGACTACAAAGGCAGCACCGCCCGCCCCAAAAGCAAAAAGTGCCAATCCGAGGACAAAAGTCGACACGAGACTTTTTCTACGCCTCAAAGCTAACCACCCCCACCGACTCCTGTCACCAGCTGGCGTAAGATTAGCTGTGTCACAGGTGCTTGGTACCGCTGCCGACAACATCACGTTGGTTCAGCGGGTCAAAACAGGCTTTGCACTGACAGCAAAGAACGAACTCGCTCGGAAAGAGCTGCTAGATTCCTCCATGTCACGGAGCGAATCTGGAATCAAACTGGAACCAGCGTCAAATCTGGTTGCCTTGCAAATTGCCACCGTACCGGTGACAATAAACACACTTGCAGGTCCCATCGAGATCACGGCAAAGATGGTTGCTGACGAAGTCACGCGAGTGACGAAATCGGTTCCGTTTCTTGTCCGTCCGCACGGGTACTGCAAGCCTGGGGCGCCATACGAGAACTGGCAAGCCCTCTTTCCTCGCGAGTCCACGCCCCGACCTGGATTCCGCCTCTTCGACGATTCTGGAGCTGCGAAGCTCTTCCGACCTCGTCCACAACTCGAACAGTGCAAACGTTGTCTTGGCTATCACGCCAGCCGCGGATGCTCTCGCGCTCCAGCTTGCTGGAACTGCGGCTCAAAGATGCACTCGGAAGTGGAGTGCAAGGCCCTCACACGATGTCGCAATTGTGGGGGACCTCACCGATCGGACTCTCGGCACTGCCAAGCCAGACCCAGAAAAGATGGACCGGTGACCAAGGAACAGCTCACAGCAATTCGCAGAGTCGAGCAAGAAAGATATGCAGACTTTGCCCGTGTCAAAGCTGCATACAAAAAAGACGAAGAGGCGAGGAACGCCTCTGCGAAGGACGTCTCCATGGCGGAGGGATCGGGTTTCGGAATTTTAGAAACCGAAGAAGTTTGAGGACTCGGCAGTCCTTGGTGAAGTCTACGACAACTTTCACAACAAAAAGCAGGAAACCAGCCGACAGCAAAGGTTACCTGAGAGCTCATCTTTCGCTCTCAGCGGAGATTAGGAAAAGTCACTTGGAAGATGTGACAGGGAAGGAAACGGGTGAGAAGCGCGGGATCTGGACCACATATGAAATTCTTCTAAATTATTATTTAATTTTTTCAGTTTATTTCAGTTTTTTTTGTTTGATTTACGCTTTGATTTTAGTCTTGATTTAAGTTATGTTGTTAACTTCATCTACTTTTGTTGAGGTTCCCGCGGTTGGAATGAGTTGGGCCTGTACGCAGAGATCCCCACCGGCTCCACCAGTCTTGTACCGATAGTGGACCTAGAGCTTTAGCTTAGGACTTTAAAATTAAAAACAAAAAAATGGCAGGCCGAGGGTGTTCTTGCCACTTGGGTGTTTAGATGAGGCTAACATTAATAATTTTATTTATCTTTATTTAACGTCTGGCGGATCACGCGTCAAGCGAGTAACCCTATTAAGTCCCTACTGAGACAAAAGACGCTAACATTAATTAAATCATGTGGAAGGATTTAAGACTTTAGGATGCCATGACAAATAACACGTGATATAAACGCGGGCCAAACGCTGATAGTCATATTTTTTCACGGTTGAGCGGTCCGGAGAATGGGACGCAGCGATTACGGACGTTTAGCTCTTCATTTGTTCACGTAAATCAGGGTCTTGTTTTTATACATTCTAAGCTGGCAAGATTTGTCCATTATAAACTCCGACATATTCGCAAGTGGATTTTCTTACGTGATGCGAGAGAGAGAGAGTAACACATACATGTGTGCAGTCACTCCCGAAATCTACCCTTAGTAATAATAATTGATAAACGTTTGCTGTTATTCTAATTATGGAAGACCAGGAAGTTCAAAGTCTTCCTAAGAAGCCTCCAGCCATTTTTAAAAAACGCAACGCTGCTGGAAAGGCGAAGTTCCGAAAGCGCGCTGTCAGTCAACCACCATCGAGCAGTAATTCTGACGATTCATCTTCTGAAGATGAAGCTGGAAAAAAGATTAAACGACGTAAGCACATTTCCAGCAGCATAACTGCATCCTCTGGAGCGATCGTCTACTCTACGCCAGACCTTGAACCAACCCGATTCAATGCGGACCGAAGCACTACTATCAAGAGCTCGAATGACGCGACCAAATCCAGTAATTGGTATGAACAAAACAAGAACGATGCAGTATCTTCCAAGAGAAGTTTGGTGCCCGCGGAAACTGCCCCTGTACAACAACTAGATGGGAATTATACTGGACTTGCAAATACAAAGACCTTCATTGCGAAAAATCCAAATGCCCCAAATCAGGTAGTTGGACCCGTCAAAGCTCCCACAAATCTTCGTACAATCACTGTTACTGACTTTGCACCTGATGTGTGCAAGGATTACAAACAGACTGGTTTCTGCGGTTTCGGTGACAGCTGCAAATATCTCCATGCTCGAGAAGATTATAAGCATGGATGGCAGCTAGACAAGGAGTGGGAAAACGTCACGAAAGGCAAAAAGATAGTCGGCGGGACTAAAGTGGCCAGTGCAGATCGTAAAGTGGAAGAGAATGATTCAGATGATGATACTAGCCTAGAGAATATACCTTTTGCCTGTATCCTATGCAAAAAAAGTTACCAGAATCCAATTATTACGAAATGTGGTCACTATTTCTGCGAGAATTGCGCCCTGAAAATGTTCAAAAAGACTTCCAGCTGTGCGGCATGTGGTGCTGGTACTGGTGGAGTCTTTAATGTCGCCAAAGGTCTGAAAAAGTTACTCGAGAAAAAAAGAGAAAGAGTCCAAAGAAATAGACAAAAAGCGGTGGAAGCTGGTGAAGAAGTCAGTGAAGAGGAAGATCCAGAATCTTGACAAGTCCTTTGCATGATACAAGCCTCTTTTGATCAAGATTTAACGTTACTGTTCTCTCATCGTCTAGGCGATTCATTGTAACCACTAGCTAACCCGTTCTTAAAATTTAATGTTAGCTGGCCTCGCCCCGGAGAATATAAAGTCTCACAAGATTTCGTAAGCGTACTCACAAAGTGTATTGAGTCGAAAAAATTATACTAAAGTTATACTGCCATCAGTTTAATCACCCATGGGGAATTATCTCGGATAATCTGGCTGAAATATTTTTGAAGTTAATGCATTTTGTTTATTCAGTAGTAAAACATAAGTAATTAATTCTCAGTGGTCATGCTGACTCTTCTATCTAAACTACAATTAAGATAGATGATTTCACTTCTAAATTCCCTTGGAAGCTGTTTAGTTATATGAGCACAATCTTTCGTGACCGCTGATAGACATCAAATCTTACACCCATTTCCTTTGCTAGAGAAAAAATAAAATCAATATTCAGGCAATTTTCTTTTGGATATACTTACAGCTCATTAAAGTAACTTGGCTCAAGGAAATAATTTACTTGATTAAATATAGTGATTTTTTGTGAAACTTTTCGATGCCTGGAAATAGTACCAATCCTTTTCATTTCGAACTAACCAACCTGACGTATTAATCCAAGGCCCTAAACCTAGGAGAGCTCACGAAAGATTTTACCCTCGAGGGCACCTTGTGTCAATCTTGCCGCATTAGAATTGCCAGTTAATCCTCATTCATTGCATTCCATTGATCTATAATAACTTATCTATGAAGCCTATAAACAAATTAAAAAATGAAGATCTTCTCTAACAACAGGTCAGGAGTATTTATACCTCCTTAGTGACTTCTTCCCGTTGGTAACATACGCAAAAGTCTTCATTTGAGTACACTCTTAGGGGAACAGTTATCCCGAAATTCTTCACCTTCTGCAGTCAGCGAAATGGTTATCATCGTCGAGAGTAGGGCAGGCCAAGAAAAGTCTCAAGGATCGCTCCGTGTAGGGCTCTCTCTCCATCGACGTCAGAGTTGAATGCGATGACACAGATATTCATTTGAATCGCTTGAAGAGACCGCTCAGCTCAATGAAGCAGACCTACGCATATCTGAGAGTATCTCTAACCCTCCTGGTCTTCTCCTTATTCCTCGTTAATAAAGCACTCACTTGCGCGCGCTGAGTTCAGATATCTTAATTGAAAGTTGACGTGGATTATTTCAGACTCTCTCATTCTTTCTATCATGCGCGTGGCTGGCAATGAAAAATTCTTTACTTTCCAGCGGTGCCGGCGTAATCGCTAACTTTGCTCTGCATATCTCGGATGACCAAGAAGAATCACGTCCGAATTGAGGTCAAAAGCAAACACTGCCATATCTGTATTCGACGAATTTTTATCCATCTCGGTCCTATCATTCTTATCCGAGCCCTCAACCTCTATCTCACCACTAGCCAGCCCGACTCAAAGTCCGATAAAGGCGTTACTCTAAGTGCAAACGGGAGCTTGCCTCACTTATTACCAGCCATCTCATATTACAAATTTACGACGCTATTATATTATGTATAACCCACTATTTAGTTTGTGGACTTTATTGGTAAAGGGAAGCTTATGCAATAATGAAGGATAAAAGGATGTCAATTCGACTGCTCTATTAAACACAGGTACCAGACTCCTTTTAACCCCAATAGATAGCCCGTGCGGGATCTCCTATTAACAGCAGTAAACAACGCTAGCACAGGGTATACGCAATCTCCGTTTGCCAAACACCAGTCGGTCGGGACTACTAATTATCGAGCCCAGTAGGATCGATAAAGTGTATCCCAACACAGAAATAATAGAAAACTCAACAACCAAACCCTTCATCAATTACTTCCATTAACCATCACCTGACTTATCTCTGTACTCCATAATTTCAACAGACGCTACATTTATCGACAGGGAGGAGAATAATTCATAGGTTTCAAAGCTTGGGCTCTAGCTTGTGAGTGAATATTACTTCAATAAAGCTCTTCAACTCTGAGGCCGAACAGGCGGCTGGGCCGTGAAATGAGATTCGACAGTATTTCGACTTTAGCATATGTCGGAAAATCGGTATGGGTTTG
Source organism: Blumeria graminis f. sp. triticale (assembly GCA_905067625.1). Lineage (NCBI taxonomy): Eukaryota > Fungi > Ascomycota > Leotiomycetes > Helotiales > Erysiphaceae > Blumeria > Blumeria graminis. The sequence goes on along the minus strand of LR898472.1, from coordinate 12,775,011 downwards.
ATGAGTAAGGCGGCTCAAAGATTATGGGCGCGATTGATGAATAGCATAATGATGATATGAATCGGGAGAATATGTGGTATACTGTGGAGAAATAAAAGATGGATTGAATGAATTGAATTGATTAGATTATCTGTCTTGGTGATTCCTAGACAGCTTATATACATGTATACTTGGACCAAATCCAAATTAGATACCATCCATCACTCGTTCCATACTCTAACAATGACAAAGAATCGCAGGAAAGTATACAATATGAGTATGGGGTCAGAGTCGGTGGATGAAAGTCTACACGGGTATCAAGCCATATCATGCACTAGTTGAGTCTCAACCATCAAACATGCTCAATAAAGGAGATAACAATCGTCTTCATCGTGAGTCATGTGTGAGAATTTTAGTTGTTCCAATCATAGGGAAACTTCTGTCAAACATGGAATTGTATGAATGGTATGGCTTTGGTCAAACTACGTCGTTTGATGAGTCGTAGCGCATCAATGAGAGCTGTTTTGGGTTGGGGTATTTCCTCGGGTATTTGAAGGGCAGTCTTAAGCAGAACCACGATGTTTCTAGAAAGTATCAGTCCTGATACACTGTGTGGAGACGCTCATGCATTTCATCATCACACGTAGATGTTCTCAGGAGGCATGTGTATATAGAGTAGTTTTTCTTTAGACTAGGACAGACAGATTTTCACCAATAGACTTTACTTTACATTTTCCATTGACCCTAAGGGTCTAACAACTTCAGACACACAAAGTCTGGATTTCCAACCGGATGTCGGTGTGCGCCGAGGCCAAGGCTGCAGTTAATTGGCCATGAGGATTACGATCTCCAATGATTCAATGGCACGAAGAAGTCGGCCTAAGCCACCGTACGGCAAACACACGCTATAAACACTTTTCTGATATTTCAACACGATTTTCGTCGAAGAGAGTGACCTTTCTCAGCACACACTAGTCTGCAGCACCTATCTGGCTGGCCTCTTCCAACGGCTTTGAAGGGTCATTGTGACTTCGGATCTAGTCCTAATGCCGGTGTTAGAAGAGGCCCACACCTAGTGAACTTTGAGATCTCCTCCGGCTGCCATACACCCGCACATGATTCTTAATTCGTTGGTTGGAGGGGGGATATGATAAACTGTGAAGGGCTCTTCTGGGTGCATGTTTGAATAAGAGTATGTGAGGAGTAGCACTGTATGAGGAGAGCTGTATGGGAATCATAGGAGGGGAGTCACTACTCGCACAAGTATCCTTGGTCTATAGGTATAGAGGATCTGCATGTCCTATATATTCATAGACTGAGATAGGACAGTAAAATTATAATAATAATCATATATTGTGCTAATCTAGCCGTAGCGCACACAAAACGTGCGTTTGTCAGTGCGGTTTCTTATGGCACCACAGAGTAGGCGAAATAATTAACAATTCCGTGGCTTTATGATACGGTGGTTCATGAAAGGGTTGAAGTTCCAAGTCGAATCTAGATAGTGCGGAATTTCATCCTACATGAGAGAGGTTATTGTGGGTGCGAATACAGTCGAACTCAGCTGATCCAGCTGTGTTCTTGGGTATAGCTGTCAACAGCTTGCTTGGATAATGAAAGATTTTACTACTCTCATTTGATAGTGACTTATGGAGGAGTGTTGTCAGTTTTGTGTGAACGATGTTACGGCGTGCGCTAAGGCTACTGGTGATCTCTGTCTGCCGGAGGCCATGTCTTGATAACTAATGATAATAAGACCTAACGAAGAATACTGAGAGATAATTGAGCCAGCGAGATGTCAGGTGTTCAAAGACTGGAGAGGCGGAAGATATTCGAAAGGGACTCGTCAAGAAGTCGAGTTGTGGAGCGAGCGAAGTAGTCCGATAACTTGACATTAACTGACGTACAAAGGGTACAACGAGTAGTCTGAGGGCGTGTTTATTGTACTACTTGAGTCATTGACTATCTAGCGCACTGGGCATCTCTCTGACCCAGGCCACACCTTGTATAGTGCTCCTTGCCTCTAATGTTTCTTGAAAGATTATTGATATATTGCCTTTGATGAATAGCCATTGAGCTCAGTGTTTACCAGTGGACTTCGGCCATTTTTTCCACGGAACCTTCTACCCAAAAAATAAAAATGGTAGCAATGAAAACTGCGTGCGCGGGAAAAAGTCTCAAAAAACCTGCAGCCCCAGCCAGGCGAGGCGTAGACATCGGGATCAGATGAGGCGCGCGTATTTATCTTTATCTCCCTTCTTCGTAACATTCAAGGCAGCTTGATCCAATCCACCATCTCCGTATCGGGTGCTGGGTATGCTCGGGAAACTCATCGGATAGCTTTCCCTCCGTGATCAAGGTTTGGTGATGAGTAGGGCTCCGAACCTACCATCTGAACTGATCGTGGTTAGCTTCATGATAATGGTGATAGGGGAATGTGTTAAGATATGAAGACGATACAGACGGCCAAAGCGATTGGGAATCCTCGTCCAAGTGAGGACTTTGTCACTCAATCTCGGCTCTGCAGAATCTACAGTGAGAGCTGGAGGTTCTTAGGGGACACCACTGACAGGTGTTGAGAATAGTCCCCTTAGGCTCAATTTGTAATAATCCCTCCGAAAATTCGAAATCTCACCCTTCTCGAGATTGTACTCTACATGGTCATAATTTTGTCCGCTTGTCCACATCGCCTTCACGTCCATCCCAGAAAAAAACTGCCACTTTTGGAACTATAGCTACTTGCATTTCTTTCTATCGACCAGTGTGGTTCCATACATTTTGCCTGAATTGTGCCTTTAAATTCAGGCATTAGTCTATAATTCTAATCCAAACGGACTCCAGTCTTGGTTCTGTTTGAATCCTATTCTTACCGAACAAATTCAGTTGTTGGCTTTGTTCATATTTTTTCATGCATGCCCCAGTATTCTGGGTCGGTAGATAGTTTTTTTTCCGTCAGGAATCTCGATTGATTCTGCAGTCAGCTTGACTCTGGATAAACTTGACTCCTTGCAATTCTACTGTACATATCGCGATACCACTAGTGTATTTAATTAATCAAGCAAACTGATCTTCTTCTCCGTTAACCGGCATTTGTTAAACCGAAGCTCTTTCTACACCCCAACAGCCACTTAGATTTGTGCATCACAATTTATGTCATCCAGTGGGTATCCATGTTGTTGTGGGCGTGTATGTCGAGGCCACTTGATGCCAGAGAATGATTTGGCAAGAGGTATGGTAATTGAAGTAAGGATGTAATAGGTCGTACTTGTGGACTTGATGAGACCTTGTCTGGGATCGACCTCGTTGGGAGTGGCATATTGCCTTTATGAGGAGTATGGAATCATTGTCTCGTGGGCCAACTTGTCTTATATTGCGAGTTTGACTAAACTTGGCTCTAGTAAAACATTTTATTACGTGGCTCGTAGAAGATACTGCGTACAGGTGATCAGTCTTGCCCTCCCCGCCGTTGTCTTCTCATTTTTATTTTTTACATCAGATTTTAATTGCGTATGCAGATATCTAGCTAAGACACAATATCGGAGAAAAATTACAGAAAATATGACTCAATTTACAAGTAGAGCACCCATGCCTCGCATTATATTTGCAGGTACCACTACGAAGTTATGGTGGCTTTTTCTTCACCCCAAGTCAACCCTCATCCGTGAATACCCACCCAGGGGAACGTCTCAAAACCCCTGAGTTGTCCAGACATACCCCCATCATCCGTTCACATTTCTCCGCGCGAAATGGGGTCTTAGGTGTCTCCTTCTCAAGTGGAGTAGGTACCCAGGCTACTCAAACTATACCAGAGAACATTATTACAATGTCTTCACCTGCCAAGTTTAGTGAATTAATCTATCAGAATAATATCAAACTTCACATCATCCATAAGATGATATTATCAATCGTTGGGATGCGCATCTAGCATCACCTTCATAGATCACCATTGTCAGTAAGAGTTCACATTTGATACCTACTGACACCCATTGGCTACAGTGACACGCACTCAGTGTCCATCGTGCCATCTCTGCGACTCACCATTGCACATGAGCCCGTACCACTTCACCGACGGACAGTAGAGTCATAATTACCATACACCATACACCTCACAGCTCATAGCCACAATTATCTGGCGGAATCGGAAGCTTTGCCGACTACTGTTACCCAGATTGAGCTATTTCCTCGAGGCTTTGGAGGTAGGCGGTGGATGTTGTCCTTCACAACGATATGGTTCCTAGACGTAACTTGCTTGAGAGTGCTAGCCATAGTGGAGGTTTTTTCCTTAGATAGTTGGGTGCTTCTGCCTGATCTACTGCGAAGGCAGTTATTTCAGGCGTGATCTTTTCCATCAGCGTCGCGACGACTGCTGCTGCTTGCTCCTCTCTTCTGCTCTGAGCCCAGGAGTCGATTTGTTCAAGATTTTCCTGGGCTGTACCTAATTTTTCTTTTCTCTGTTCTGCTTTTTGCATTGCGTTCACGATGCCAAACAGGCTTTGGTGAAGTTACCCTCCTGGATCCGAGGGCGTTATCGATGATGATGGACCAGCTGGGGCCATTGCATCTGTTGGATATTCTTGAAAATAAAGGGTAGTGAGTAATGCGATGTGGAATGTGGGATGTGGGATGTGGAATGGATCCAACTTGAGAACTGCTTCCTTCCTTTCATTCCATTTGATTTAATTAAATTTAACGTCGTGTCACTGCACAGCACATATCTAATGAAACGTGCCGGCTGGCTCAGTCCCAAATGAACTACCCGACGCTCTGACGCGCCCTAAAGCATCCAGAAACTACAAAAGAGTCCGACTGGCTGTCTGCCATTCTAATTTCCATTTTAAGTGTAGCAAATTTCTCTCACCAGGATCTTGACATGTAAGCATGTTTGTAAATATACTTACTATAAGGCAGTACTTTCAGTTCACGTGGAAAGTGCAAGGAGATCTTGAACAGGTGTCGTCATTGTAAAGCGCCGTAGCTTCTCGCTTCTAATTTCTGCATGTAAAATATAAACGATTAATTGTGGCGTTGCTTTCGTACATCGGCCGGAAATCCTAGCCCGTCACTTAGTATCATATAACAAAAGTACTTTCATCTATTAATTACATCTATTTACTAGATTGAAACAATTAATAAAAATTCAGGTCCGCATAATAAATTTTACACACTAGTACAAACAAGAATCGCCGACATGAACAAATTCAATTCGCCTAGTTCATTATCTGTTGTCCTGGTTCATTCATCAGCCCTTGTGTGAGATAAAATAACTCCGCCTTACCAAAATGGGATGAGATGAGTGAACACAAACATTCTCTTATTCTTTTGACTGCAAGTCCGAGCTTTAAGCAACTGTCATTGGTGTCAGCATCCTACCCAAGACATCATTAATATCCTTATATTCTCTGTTCTTACCGCATAGTCTCATTCATCAAGCTGCTTTAAAGACGACGAGTCAGTAAATGTTTACACTTTTGATGAAGAGTAATGAGTATTACTGAAGGATGCGACTCACGCTTCATCTTTACAATTTCCTCGTCGAAAGCTTTCAGTATCGAGTTATAAAGATCTTCGGGAAACGGGTCGGTCTCTATACACGGATCGATATTTCTTTGAAACAGCTTGATGCGCAACTTTGAAGCCAGCTCTTTCACACAATCAAATTTTGGCGAGAATACATTCAGTATTTTGTTTTTGAAGTTTGCCGGACAAACGGCAGTGTGTTTAGCGGAGTACGTGTCGTCAATTTCACCCTTGTACCATTTCCTTAGCGTGCCAATGAAAGGTGACTTTTTCGAGGGCCATCCAAGACGTACGCAGACCGAAATGAGTACATAGAAGAATGATTCCAGATCGTGTCGATAAGAATGAACAACCCCATTCCCCGTTGGATTTGCATGAGCATCCAAAATACCGAGTGCGATAAACTCCATCGTCCCCGTCAGGAGCTTAGCATCTGCTGAACAACTATCATCACTCATCGAAATTGCCAGATCCAAGTCTATCAACACCCCATAACAACCATCATTGAGCTTCGGGTCTGTCAATATAATATTATTTGTCGATATATCGCGGTGCAATATCTTCGAATCCATAAAAAGTGACTTGTGACCCTTAATTGCGTCGCGTAGCCCGCAAATCAGTTCAAGGGGTGTTGTATCTTCATCGATGGCACGTCCGAAAGGTTTCGATGCGATGACTGTCTTCCAACGATTCCTGTAAATCGTCGGAGAATCAGTGTTGGTGACATCTGGAACAGGTGCCGAAGTTTTCATCTCTGCATCAACAAGCGCTTGTTCGCCTGAGGCTCCTGGGACGTCGTTTTCTTGCGTAGTCACAGGCCCGGCGCTGGCTTCCAAATCTGATTCTCCAGTATTGCTTGTTATGCAGAGCTTCTTCATATCTCGCTCAGGTAACATGTCCACATCGGTGTTGGCGTTGTTGTCATCAGTATCTCTGTTCCTTTTTCCCAAAGATGAGTTTGACCCTTGACCAACATCAAGGCTGCTTTCTGTCGCCATATTATCCTGTGCCGTAGGCGTTTCTGAAGCTGCTTGTTCAATCGCGGGATTCGCATTAGCTTCCGACGTCTTTGACCCATTTTTCGCTCCAGTTTTGCTTCCTGAGGCGCCAGATTTGACGCTTTTGCGTATTCTTGCTATCGCGGCGTTGAGCTGAGCTTGCCTTGAAATATTTACGACACACGCCCTCTTGCTCCTTCGGATTTCTTGCTTATTATCACCGTCAATGAACTCGCTGCCACGCTTGACACCTCCGTTTAGCTCGGCGCTTTCACCTGAGTTTAGAGACCCAGATTGTGCTGAGTTGCATGCCGTCGTCATCTTGGATTCAGGTGGATGAATATCTTTTTTCATTCCTTCCGTGAAAGTAAGCTCGCTGCGAAGTTCACTAATCTTGCAGGTATCGCTCGATCCAATCAGTGTCGCTAGCCCTCGAACGCCCCGTGCCTTCAAAAGAAGTTCAGCTTCCGACTTGCGTCCTACAGCTCTCCAAGAAATCTTCACCACTAACGTCTTGTCTAGAGAAAGGAATATCGCCGTGCCGCGCGTGACAATTGCATTTTGCTTTATGAACGGCTGGGGCTGAAGGTACAACTTCTTCTCCTTCAAAGTGTCGGCATCAACGACTGTGATGATGGTCTTCTTCTTATCTTGATAGATAGTAGAGTCAATGCCAAGTTCATCGTTGCTCATCATCATATACGCAGCTATGACGTACAACAGCTTTTCCGGATTTTCCCTGATTTCAATGAAGTCAGACGAGTACGGTCCAGATCGATCGTAGACCCAGAGCTGCAGTTGTGTTCCGAACATTAGAAACCCATGCACAAATCGTCGCAATGGCTGCGCCGCAAATACCTCTCGCATGTAAACCGAGAGCTGGAGAAACTTGTCGGTCCATTTCCCAACGGGTGAGGTCGTCAGCTCGCCTATAACAAGAACGTCTCGCCAGTCGTGGGGAGTACGAGCTGGGAGATGGCGGCTCTTGAGGAAGATATCAATTTGCCGCGGAGCCAATCCACCGTTTATCTGCCCAGGTCCCGTAGTCTGGAACGTCTCAGCGCGGAGAGGGATAGGCTTCTGTTCCTTGGACGTCTTGTATGGCTTGTAAGGCTCGATAAATCTCGCTTGAACCGCCTTGATCCATTCCCAAACATTGGCTTCCGTTGGATTGGTGGGGAACTGGAAGCTCACTTTATCTCGCCTGTTCACGTAGCGCTTTGCAATATCCTTACACTTGTTAGCCCAAGTAGTCCCCTCAAAGTACTTTTTGTAGAAGCCGTCAACATTCTCAAAAATTGTGCCTGCCAGTTCGGTCCTAAGCTCATCTTTCAATGATTCCATGAATTGGTCCTGACCTTCAAGCGGAGCCGTACACCGTATGTGTCGTGAATCAATGAATGGTGCCGATCTAACATCCATCACGGTCGGAGGGATTGGCTCCAGAGAATCCACCAGGTCAGTCAATTGCTTCCAAATCTCGATATCTGTCTCATCAGCGAGAATAGAATTGATTAGAGGTATGAGATGTTTTGAGCTTATACTTTGGGAATCAAGCCGCACCTTGATTGAATTGATACGTGCAGGCATGTTTACATGAAAAGCCGAAGGGACAAGGTGGAATGTGACATAATGAAAAAGGGACGTTAGCAGAGTAGAAAGCGCCGTGCTAATAGGTTTGAGATCAGTGTCTTCATCCAACCTTCGTTTCGAAATGTCAAAATTGAGAAACGCGCAAATTCCTTTGAAGCTTAAAGTAATGCCTTGAAGTGGATTTGCTGCGAAATGCGCAGAATCTTCGTGTGATTGAGACATCTTGTGAAATGATGCTATATGGATTGGAATCGAGGAAGTCGAGGAAGATTGGTAAGTGGATTAGATGGATATGTGAGGAGTGTGAAGAATAGGAAGAGTGTGATGGATGTTTGATCAAAGAAAGGTGGATTTCACCGACTTAAATCAATAGATTTTGTTTCTTACTACCTGTCATAATCCATTCCTACATAGGTCTTCGAATGCTAAAATAGACTGATCAAAAAAAAGGTCGAATCTGTGAAATTGATAATGCAGATCACCAACGCTCCAGCTGTGGATCATTTAGCTAGACCAACACAGGGATCCAATCGATGTTGGCCGATCTCTTCCCGCGTTTTTGCCTGTCGCATTTGCCGAAAGATGCAAGCGATCCCTCTCAATTGCACGTCCTGCGGAGTTCTTAACGTTGACCCACAATCAAACGATTGGATAATTGTCGTTGATATGACATGCAAGCGGGGGAGCGTGTCAGTTGATTTGTTTGTTGCGAGGCCAATATACGGTGGACAGGTAAGGAGGTCTGGCAGGTATAATCAACTTTTTTGATTGGTATTCGACGCACTGAAACCGGGCTATTTACCTCATATTACTGGTCGGTTTATTGACGATGAGGTTTATCTATCCTGTCGAGCTGACATTAATGTTTACGATCGAAAATCATAGTTGGCAAGTGGCTGTCAGCGTCAGATTTTCTTGATAGCCCTACTTTGATGCGAGCAAGCTTCTTCTCACCGCTTGTTCACAGATAGGACGTCGAGAAGCTGCATGGCGATACGATGAACAAGTTGTCACATCTCACACTTCCCTGTAAAAGTTTTGGTAGTGAAGTAAATGATTAGCAATGTGAACTCCGATCTATTGAAAATATGGAGTACAGAGGTAAGTCAGGTGATGCTCAATGGAAATAATTGATGAAGGGTTTGGTTGTTGAGTTTTCTAATATTTCTGAATGGGATTACACTTTGTGGACCCTACTAGGCTCGATAATAAGTAGTCTTGAGCGGCTGATGTTTGGCGAACGGAGATGGCGCATACCCTGTGTTATCGTATGTTTGCATTTGTTAATTGTCCTATGAAGTCTCTAACTGTGTAAGGACAATTAGGTCTTTCCTTTCTACAGACTGAGAGTATCTATGCCTCGGGTAGTGTACTCCCTTCTATGCCACTTTCACGACTTCTTTCCAGCAGTAATAACGCCACAGGTCTTCATTCAAGTACACACTAAGAGGAGCTGTTATCCCGTCATTACCTCCCCTCTGCAGCCTACGAAACAATGGCCATTTGCGGGCGTGTAGCCGCAGGGAAAAGTCTCAAAAACCACTGAGTGTGGGGCTCTCCTACGACGAAGAGGCCGGCCAGCCGGGCGCAGCAGACCTGTGTATACCTAAGAGTGTCTCTCAACCTTCCTAGCCCCCTCCATACTCCTTCTCTGATTGATGGCACAGGACAAATCGAAGGTTGTGATAGTATATCAGCAAAGTCTTGGTCGAGAGTGACTGTCGTGAATGAGCCTAGCCTAGCATCCAAAAGTCATTACGGGTTTGGGGTTGTCGAGTAACTCATGTATTTCAGACGCCCTCCTGGTTAGTATGCTCGGAAGTTAAGATTGGAGGGGACGATATTTTTGACGAGTCGAAATCTGATTTTCTCGAGGGCGAAAAGTGTTTCGAATTTGGATGGACGTCTCGGATATCTCTGAGCGTGGCCGCAATCAATAGAGAACGGACAGAGTTAACATAGTCTGATTCGTAAATAAAGTCCATATAACAATGATGGGCACTCGAATCAGCTCTCGACACATCGATACCCAACCCTCTATCTACAGCAACTAGTCTATATACTACGGAGAGCAAGACTGAATACCTGTACGCGGTGCCCTCTACGAACCTGGGAGTGAAATATTCTCTCAGAACCAAATTCGGTTGAATTTCACGATATCAAAGAATTTGGCCCACGAGGCAATGATTCAAATTACGCCACCACGTCAAATTTTCGCTCCCAACTAGTTTGATTCCTACCTAAGTCTCATCAAGTCTATAAGTACGACCAAGTACATCCTTATCCCAGTTACTACACCTCTCGCCGACCTTCTCTGGCATCAGCTGATTGTCAAATACACTCCAACGCCGATATTTATACTCGACGGAGGAAGCAAAGCGTGGCGCACAAATCGGGGAGACAGTTCTTTGGGATAGACGTGAGAAGAATCAGGACAAGGTGACAAGATGATGCGAAGGAAGGATTTAATCTCGAAGGGCGTGAAATTCTGAATCTTGGCAAGGAGTTTTACGAATTGAGCTTCGTGTGCGCCAATACTTTGCTTGTGAGAGTGCAGCTGACACTATAAAAATAAGCAGACGATGGAAGGTGTTGTGGTTCGCCTCTTGGTGGTATTCTCCGGTATAGTTTGAGTAGCCTGGGCACCAGCTCCACTTGGGAAGGAGACAGCTAAGATCACATTTCACGCGGAGAAAAGTTAATGGATGACAGAGGCATGTCTGGATAACTCAGGGTTTTTGAGACGTTTCCCTCAGTGGACATTCACGGATGAGAGTTGGCTTGGGGTGAAGAAAAAGCCACCAAAACTTCGCAGTGGCACTTGCAAATGAAATCTGAGGCATAAGTACCCTGCCATCACGCTGAATCGTCCGTTCTGTACTTTCCTTTGATATTGTGTCATAGCTAGATAGCTGCACACGCAATTAAAATTTGATGCAAAAAAAAGTCTATATACTACATGTATTTGGTATATGCCTGAGGTAAAACGGACATTTAACGGAATATGCTGCTAGTCTAATCAGGGTCATTATACTTTATCGTAGCTGCATGTGTCGCCCTCTTTGACCAAAACCATTTTAACTATGGTAACTTAACAATGATAACTTAAACACAAGCATATTCTACTTTGCTTTCGCGGAGGACGAAAGCTGAACACCAGTCAGTCGTGCCCTCAACGAACCTGGGAGTGAAATATTCTCCCAGAGCCGAGATTCGGTCACGAAAAAGGGTGGGATGAATTACAGTTGATGGATTTTCGACTTGAAGGAGTTACACTTGAAACTTTGGTCGAAAAATCAGTCGACAGAGATTTCACAACCGCAAGAAAGTCGAACAAAAACTCATCAAAACCAATATGCGAATCACGAATAGCCCTAAGTCTATCTCTGGGGTCGTATTCGAACATCCGATATCTCCCCAATTCCTTGTACATCTGCGGTGTAGAATATCCCAGTTAATCCTACACCTACGACCCATCTTCATACCCGTCACATCAACTACCTACACACGCCCTAACTAGGACAGTCATGATGGAAATTAGACGTATACAGAGGAGGAAAAAAAGGAAATATACACCGAGGAGATCACACAGGTACCCAATGACGACAACAACAACCAACAGTACGACATGAAAGTGCAAAGCTATAGAATCGATGAGATCTTGGATGGCATTTATATTTCTGAGTCAATATGGATGCCAAGGGCTTGGGCCCATGGTGGCCGAGACTGAGGAGGAATTTGCGCCACGGCGTGTCGACAGCGGAATTCTGGACGGTCAGGCTTGGTATGATTCAACACATAGGTGAAGTCTGAGGTGGTCCGGTCATTTAAGTGGGACGAGGTATATCTGTACTTCGCCGTAGTTAACCTGATCCGGCCCGGCCCCACTCGTGCTTAAACTCTAGTAGGAGTGTAACGGTAGTCAATTAACCGAGCACGTTAATGAAAAAAAATAATTTGCTTTCGTGGGCTTTTTGTTCGCCCGTCGTTGGGTAGCATATGTTGTGATATAACGAGGGCTTCTCTGACTACCGCTGTAGCGTTTGGTACTGCATTATCTTTCCTCATTCCCAGCATCATTATCGTCGTCTTTGTCGTCTTTGCCGTCTTATGTGTTATCAGAAGCGTATCTATGACGGAAGAGGAGATAACAAAGCTCAAAGTTTAAAAGGTGTTACTCAATCTCGACTCTGCAGACTCTAAAGTGAGAGCTGGAGGTTGGTAGGGGACACCACTGACAGGTGTTCAGAATAGTTCCCCCTTGTTTTAGGGTTTTTTTTTTTTTTTTTTGCATCAGATTTTAATTGCGTATGCAGCTATCTAGCTATGACACAATATCAGAGAAAAGTACAGAAAAGATGACTCAGTTTATAATAGGAGCACCCATGCCTCGGATTTCATTTGCAAGTACCACTGCGAAGTTATGGTGGCTTTTTCTTCACCCCAAGTCAACCCTCATCCGTGAATACCCACCCAGGGGAACGTCTCGAAAACCCTGAGTTATCCAGACATGCCTCTGTCATCCATCAACTTTTCTTCGCGCGAAATGTAATCTGAGATGTCTCCTTCCCAAGTGGAGTAGGTGCCCATGCTACTCAAACCGTACCAGAGAACACCACCAGGAGGCGGACCACAACACCTTCCATCGTTGGCTTGTGTTTATAGTGTCAGCTGCACTCTCGCAAGTGAAGTCTTGGCGCGCACAAAGCTCAATTCGTAAAACTCCTAGCCAAGATTCAGAATTTCACGCCCTTCGAGATTAAATCCTTCCTTCGCATCATCTTGTCACCTTGTCCTGATTCTTCTCACGTCTATCCCAAAGAACTGTCTCCCCGATTTGTGCGCCACGCTTTGCTTCCTCCGTCGAGTGTAAATATCGGCGTGGGCGTGTATTTGGTGACCGGCTGAGGCCAGAGAAAGTCGAAGAGAGGTGTGGTCATTGGAATGAGGATGTACTTGGTCGTATTTGTAGACTTGACGAGACTTAGGTAGGATTCGGACTCGTTAGGAGTGAAAATTTGACGTGGAGGAGTAATTTGAAATTTTGCCTCGTGGGCCAACTACTTTGATATTGCGAAATTTGACTGAACTTGGCTCTGGGAGAATATTTCACTCTCAGGTTCGTAGAGGACACCGCGTACATGTGTTCAGTCTTGCCCTCCTTAAGGGCTATGTTGGTTAGGCAGCCAAAGGAGTCGTTGAAATTACATTTTTTTAACCAACCAAGGAAGAAAGACAAATGGACCACACTTCATGGCGAGCGGGGTTATGAGGATAGAAAGTTTAACCTATTACGAGTTAGCTTAGCTGCGCCTGCAGGGTTAATCCCATAAACAGCCCGGTTTGAAGTTATATCCTTTCTATCCCAGAGGGACTGTACACTAGTTGCATCGCGATAATTGTCCTCTTGAATAAATAGTTATCTAACGTCAACCTGCTATCCTGACGAGCCTCAGGCTACTAGACTTCATCCAAAGCTTGGGTTCATCGACTGCCTGCCCTTCTATCGGAAGCCCAGATCTTCTGGCTCACAAGCCAAGGGATATACTCCTATGGCTTTATCCTGGGCGAAGAGTACGGTTTCTTTGTTGGTCAATTCATTGAACGAGTTAAAATCTCGTTGAGCAGCTACAGCGGCTTGAAAAAGGGTTCGGCCTTTATCAAATATAGCAACGTCGCCTTCGTGACCGAAACATCCTCAACGTCAGCCATGTATGAAGAGAAAATTATTTAAAAATTTGCGAACCTGCCGTAGGACAATGGGATCTTGGCTGAGGCATGAAGGTTTTCAAACGACTTCACATTAAATATTTGTTGTAAATTCGATGTAATTAACCTCTGCTTGAAGAAGAATGAACACCGGAAAATTCTTCGGGGTTTTTAATGTATGTTTCCGTCTGAGGGAAATTGTACCCGCCGCACTCTTTGTGGAATTCGAACACGATTGCAACCAAGCCGTATTTGATTATTTATTGTTAAATACATGAAATTCAGAGCCTTGTGCTGTGTAGCAGCTCTTCATCACAAACCAGGTAAGCGTCGTTCTGTACGATGACTCGGCTTAATTTTCAGTCTGAAAATTGTGAGGCTCTCAGCCCAAAACCTTAGGTTCAGCATCGAGGAGTAGTAAACTTTGTGCAAGTGCCAAGAGCTAACCCCATCACCTGTACGAAATAGAGCAAATCGGACTGAGATTGAAGCATTCTAAATCATCACATCAGTTCAGGACTATTATCGTTCAACAAAATTTTTGTAACAAAGAATAATGTTTTTTATTATTTGATTCACTGGTTGCTTCTGTGACATACATACCTCAAAAGGTTGTCTGCTTACGGAATATGAAATAACTAAGCAGCATTACCTTCTAATTTGTACAGGTTTACTAATTGGTCGAGATCCGGTTCTTGTTTGCCCTTCCCACTAAAATCGCGTGCATTATGATAGTAAGGCGTATGGAATAATCCAAGCCATTACCAAATCCTCGTTTATCGTAGAATCTATATATGCCTATTGTATCCGCAAATAAAGCTGGTTAGTCTCTCAATTTTCAAGTAATATATCATAAGCTTCGGCTTCAATATTGGCTGTTCGAGATATGTGTAGGCGCAAGTACTACCTGTCTCTTAAGATGAGCGAAGTCTGTGGCGATAATCATGCAAATGAGTTGTTGTCAGGCATCAGTCTATGCCGGTTGGGTAAGCCTACAAGTTATTGCGGACCGAGAAAGTAATAGCCACAGAGGGTAAACTCACACATCGACGAAAGCGGTCAGCCTCATTCGAAGCGAGGAGGAGCCGTCATGAGGGACGTTAAATTTTGCCATGAACGAAAATAAAAAAAACATTGCCCAACACATCACAGATTTTTCTCGTGCCTCATTGCGCAACCGTCTTACTCACTTCTAATACCAGGCGATCCAAGGCCCCGAGATGGATGTCGCTGCACTGCGCAGTCGCATCGCCGCGACTCTGGATGTCGATGCAGACACTCGGCGCCGTGCTGAACTTGAATTGAAGACTGCAAGTAGTCAATGCTACCAAATTAACTCTTATACCTAACAATTTATTTGCAGGCTGAAGACCATCCGGGATTTATTGACGCTATTCTGGAGATTCTACAGGCAGAGCAAGAACCTTCTATTCGCATGTCAAGTACGCAAATTGACAACCCTACCCCGCGGTCCGAAACTAACACACAGATGCAGCCGTTATTTACTTAAAGAACCGAGTTACAAGAGGATGGTCTTTAGATCCAGCTACTACACAACAGAATAAACCCATACCAGATGATGAGAAGCAGCGGCTACGTGAACGCTTACTTCCGGTTCTTGCTTCCTCTCCTGCAAAGATTCGGCATCAGATCATACCGGTTTTACAAAAGATACTTCACTTTGACTTTCCCGAAAAATGGCCCTCCTTTATCACCATCACAGCTCAGCTTCTCAACACCAATGAAGCCCCATCAATAATGGCTGGCCTTCAGTGCCTCCTTGCGCTCTGCCGAGTTTTCCGATTTAAGTCCGGAGATAGCCGTGCCGACTTTGATAAGATTATTATCGCGACGTTTCCCCGACTACTTGAAATTGGACAAGGCTTAGTGAATGAAATGAGTGAGGAAGCGGGAGAGATGCTTCACGTCGTATTGAAATCATACAAACATGCTACATTTGTACGTTCACTCAAACTTTCAACATAGAAAAGATGTTGACAAATGCTAGTTCGAGCTGGCTGCATCTCTTCGAGAACAGCCGACTGTCATTGGGTGGTGCTCGTTATTCCTGCAAACTGTTGCCAAAGAAGTGCCTTCCACAGCGCTCCCGGAAGATACCGCTGAGCGTGAAGCAAATCACTGGTGGAAAGCAAAGAAATGGGCATACTTTAATCTTAACCGATTATTCGTTCGGTAAGTCGGCTTTTCGAATATTTTTACTTACACTCACTATCCCAGCTACGGAAATCCGTCTGCATTACAAAAGGGTAACGGAGACGCCTATACCGAATTCGCTAAAGCATTCATTGCAAATATTGCCCCCGAGATCTTGAAGGGATATCTTCAACAAATCGAAAAGTGGGTTGCAAAGGCAACATGGCTCAGCCGACCATGCCTCTCCTATACACTAATATTCTTAGATGAATGTGTTAAACCTAAAGAGATGTGGAATCATCTAAAACCTCATCTAGACTCTCTCGTCACACATGTTCTATTTCCAGTCATGTGCCTCTCTTCTGAAGATGTTGAGAAGTTTGATACAGATCCTGAGGAATATTTACACCACAAGCTCAATTTTTTCGAAGAGGCCTCTGCACCGGGTGTAGCAGCAACAAATTTCCTAGTAACGCTTACTAAGGTACGCAGAAAACACACTTTCACAATTCTTACCTTTGTCAACAAGGTGGTAAGTGAATATGAAAACGCCGAAGCGGATAAGAAAAACCATATCGCTAAAGAAGGAGCGCTTAGAATGATCGGAACGCTATCCGGTGTTATATTAGGCAAAAAAAGTCCTATAGCCGAACAAGTGGAATACTTTTTGGTTCGATTTGTTTTTCCTGACTTCAGAAGCTCCCAAGGCTTTTTGCGTGCTCGAGCTTGTGATACTGTAGAAAAGTTTGAGCAGCTCGATTTTAAAGATTCAAACAACCTCCTAATCATCTACCGCAATATCCTTGAGTGCATGGCAGATCCAGAACTTCCCGTTCGTGTAGAGGCAGCATTAGCACTTCAGCCACTAATAAGGCATGACATTATTCGTACGAATATGCAGCAAAATATTCCCCAAATAATGCAACAACTTCTCAAGCTTGCAAATGAGGTCGACGTTGATGCCTTGTCCAATGTCATGGAAGACTTCGTCGAAGTTTTTGCGACTGAACTCACTCCATTCGCAGTGGCTTTGAGTGAACAATTGCGCGATACGTATCTAAGAATAATTCGTGAGCTTCTTGAGAAAAATGAGAAGCGAGAGGACGGCGACGAGACGTATGGTGAATATTTAGACGACAAAAGTATCACTGCACTAGGTGTGCTACAAACTATTGGCACTCTCATACTTACCCTTGAAAGTACACCAGACGTGCTTCTGCACATGGAATCAATTTTAATGCCAGTTATCAAGGTCACTCTTGAGAATAAGCTATATGGTAACCTAGTACTCGCGGTATTTCATGGAATCACTACTAAGAGAAATAGATCTTTACAATGAAGTTTTTGAGATTATTGACAGCTGCACATTTGCCGCCAAGTCAATATCACCAACAATGTGGCAAGCCTTTGAACTTATACACACTACCTTTAAAGCTGGTGCGGAGCTTTATTTGGAGGACATGCTACCAGCACTGGATAACTTCGTCCAGTATGGCGTACCTCATCTCATCGAAAACACGCAGTATCTCGGGGCTATGTTTGGCATGGTTAGTGACATGTTCTCTGATCAAAAGGTTGGGGGAGTGGACAAAATCTGCGCTTGCAGGCTAGCAGAAGGTATCATGTTAAGTCTCCGCGGTCATGTTGACCAATACGTCCCAGCATTTGTAAAGATAACCATACATTAAGAATTATATATGCTAACAGAATTAGGTGGATATTGGTATGCGTACACTAACTAATGGTGATGTTAAAGTCAAGTCTTACAAGATTCATTTGATGGAAATGGTCATCAATGCGATCTACTACAGTCCAGTAGAATTATGCATCCCATATTGCTCACTATGATACTGATGTGTAATAGGTCCTGACCCTTAATGTTCTAGAATCAAAAAACTGGACAAATAAATTTTTTTCCATGTGGTTTTCTAGTATTGATAGCTTCACAAGAGTTCACGATAAGAAGCTGTCAATTGCGGCTATTATCGCTTTACTTACGCTTAATGCTGATCAAGTACCAATCAGCGTTCAACAAGGCTGGCCAAGGTTATTACAGGCAAGTAGTTTTCTCAAAATCTGCTCTAAATCTCCTAGAAATAAAATCTAAGTTTAACTTCAGGGCGTTGTTCGTTTGTTTCAAACTCTACCAGCAGCTACGAAAAGTACGTAGGAAGCTACCAAAATACCCCCCACTAATTTCTCCCTAGATCGTGAAGAAGCACTGAAGGAAGATTATCCACTCGATAACCAATATGGTGATGATGATGACGAGTGGGCAGGGGATGAAACTGCTTGGGACGAAGAACCAGATGCTGACGATGATGCTGATGGTAAAGATGAGAATAGTGCATACATTGATTTCTTGAATGAGGAAGCCCAAAAGTTCAAGAGTGCAGAGCATGATTCTGATGATGAACTCGGGGAAGAAAGTCTTCTTGAAACACCACTTGATAGAATAGAGCCTTACATGCTCTTTCGCGATGCTCTCATAAGTAATGTTGACCATGTAACACTTTTATCTGAGACTAATAATTATAGAACTCCAACAAGGGCAGCCTCAATTATACGAATCATTGATCAAGGTCCTGACAGCTGATGAGCAAGCTGTAGTACAGAGCGTGATTCACCAAGCTGAAATAAATGCCGTGCAGGCAGCTTCTCTCCAAGGAACAGTAGCAAACCAAATATTAACTTAGATGATCCTCATGATGAATTGGAAATATGACATTGTGTTTGCTAGCATGGAAGGCGTTTGTTGAAAGTCTTCGCTCATCTCATTCATCCTGGGTTGGGTCATTCATCTTTGTCCTAGTAAAATAAACTTTCGTAATCGTTAGAGCAGCAAAGGATGTGAAATTAAAGTTGGGCAACCAATTTTGGCAATTAGAACAGAATAAGATAGATAGCTCGGGATGAGAATCTACTAAAGTTCATGGTCATTACTGACGATTATATAAAATTAAATAAGTACCTGGTTACAAACATAAATAACCTTATATTACGATTGATTTGCTCGTGACGATAACAATGATTGTTATTAACTTTTAATATACATACTATAATTTAAACAGACTTATTCTCGTTCATATTCGGCACTAGTCTGGTTATTATTTTACTACGTGAAATGACTTGATAAATTATTGGTTTCTAGAAATCCAGCCGTCAACATTTCCTTTATAGGGGACTATTCTCAACACCTGTAAGTAGTGTCCCCTACGAACCTCCAGCTCTCACTGTAGAGTCTGCAGAGCCGAGATTGAGTAACAAAGTCCTCACTCCGACGAGGATTCCTAATCGCTTTGGCCGTCTGTATCGTCTTCATCTCTCAACACATTCCCCTATCACCATTATCATGAAGCTAACCACGATCAGATCAGATGTTAGGGTCGGAGCCCTACTCGCCACCAACCCTTGCTCATGGAGGAAAAGCCGTCCGATGAGTTTCCGGAGCGTACCCAGCACCCGATACGGAGATGGTGGATTGGATCAAGTCGGCCTCGACTGTTACAAAGAAGGGAGATATAGATGAATATGCGCACCTCATGTGGTCCCGGTGTCTAGGCCTCGCCTGGCTGGGGCTGCAGGATTTTTGAGACTTTTCCCCGCACACGCAGCTTCCATTGCTACCATTTTTGTTTTTTTGGGTAGAAGGTTCCGTGGAAAAGGTGGCAGAATTCCACGGGTAATCACTGAGCCGAATGGCTATTCATCAAGGGGAATATATCAATGATCTTTCAAGGAACATGAGATGCAAGGAGCACTATACAAGGTGTGGCCTGGGTCAGAGAGGAGCCCATTGTGCTAGCTAGTCATAGACTCAAGTGGTACACCAAAAACACACATATACTCCATACCTACATACATTTCCTTTTAAAGATTGTAAAGTAAATTTGTCAACTATTAGCCCCGAGTAAGTTTCGCAATATGCTTAGATGACTTGTATGCTCTTTGAAGCTCCTATATTAACAAAACTGGAACCGAGGCATGAGTGCTCTTCCTTTACGTTGAATCATCTATTCTATACTTTTCTTTGATATTGTGTCATAGCTTGACAGCTGCATACGCAATTAAAATCTGATGCAAAAAATAAATAATAATAACAAAACTGGAAACTCTTGAAATGTGGTCATCACTTCGGATTTCAATCGGACTGTGCGAATTATGTTCGACGCTATACATTTTTAAATAACTCGCATTTATTAGCTTAATAAAAATATTCATTTGTTTAGTTTCGGCCCTAAGCCAAAATCATCTATCTCTTAGATACAATGCTGATGCAGACGACCGAGATTAACCCTTGAGACCTGCCCTGCTCGTTCCATCTATTCTGTAGCCAAAAACGATTGGTCTCTCTTCTTTTTTTTTTAAATCATTTAATGTGTATTCAGCTATAAAGCTATGACACATGACCGGTGCTATGTATACACGTTGGATGACTCTTTTGATGTTAATGACACTCATACTCTGGATTTCATTCGCGAATACCACTATGAGGAACGTTCGCTTACACAAACAGTCGAGCCTCCTCCGAAAGTACCCACCAAAGTGAATTTCAAAACCTTTGATTATCCAAGCATGCCTTCGTCATCCATGCATACTAGCGCCGCGAGAAATGTGGTTGTGTTTGCCGGATTTGAACCAGCGATCTACTGTCTCAAGTGGGATATGTGTCCAAGCTATCCAGACTCTACTTGGCAGACCGGCCAAGACGATGTACCACCGCACCATCCAACCATGGTGATTTTTATAGTGTCGCCTGCACTCTCGCAGCCGAAGTCTTGGCGTGCACAAAGCTCAATTCGTGAAACCCTTGCCAAAATTCAAAATTCCACGCCCCTTGAGACAGTATCCATCCTTTGCATCATCTTGTTAACTTGTCCTGAATCCTCTCACGCCAATCCTAAAGAACAGTCTCCCAGATTTGTGCGCCACGCTTTGTATCCTCCGTCGGGTATAAATATCGGCGTGGGCGTGTATTTGGTGGTCAACTGAGGCCAGAAAAAGTCGACGAGAGGTGTGGTCATTGGAATGGGGATGTACTTGTTCGTATTTGTAGACTTGACGAGACTTAGGTAGGATTCGGACTCGTTGGGAGTGAAAATTTGACGTGGAGGAGTAATTTGAAATTTTGCATCGTGGGCCAACTACTTTGATATTGCGAAATTTGACTGAACTTAGCTCTGGGAGAATATTTCACTCCCAGGTTCGTAGAGGACACCGCGTACGGGTGTCCAGTCTTGCCCTCCTAGTTTTTTCCGTGTCATGTTCTTTGGGTGCAGGGCTTGTGACCGTCACGAATAAACATACATTCATTCCCCATCCTACATTATATTTATCAATATATCCCCCACTGGAAGTTAAATGCGCAATGGTATTAATCTCACACTAGCATTCCAGCAGATGACTGTGTCTGAAATGCAGGTTATAGGATTCTCGGGCCTATTTCCAACACATGTAATAAGCTATATGTTCCTGGCTAATCCATGAGTATGTGTATAGATATACATCTACTCACGACTAGATGGTGATGCAATCAAGATGGTCTCAGCAACAGTAGGATCCCTGCCAGAAAATGGAGTAGACACAGCAGTTGAATTTTTGGAGTATCTTAACAAGAAAGCAAGGGCAGAGAGAGAGCTCTATCAAACGAAACAAAAAGAGAAGGAAATATTTTCAGATTCTCTTACAAAGTTTGAAACAGTGCTAGCGAATGCTGGCTGGTCATCCTATTCTGATCGTCAGAAAATATCCCTCTTGAAGAGTGCCCTGATCAAAGAACTCCTGCTAGTGCTCCTCGGCTCATCAAAAGATATATGGGCAGAGTTTGTTTCCTAAGTCCATACTATTTACAGTGATAAAGAAGTAATAGACCACATTAATCCACCCTTCTCTCTGCCAGCAAAACCCTTTGGAAAACTCAAACACACCAAAAGTGGACTGGGAGCCAACAAAATCTACCTTTGTAGCAAATAACCAGGGCCAAAAAATCAAAGAGCATCATGGGTTACAAAATATGTACTTGCCTAAAGGAAGAAAAAAGGTCTTTGTGTGAGGTGTGGACATAAAGGAAATATTGCCCCTAATTGTAATTATCTTCAAACCTCAAAGCCAGCAAACATAAATCTAGCAAATCTTTCCGAGGAAGAAGAGGTGGAATTAGCCAGAATAGTAAAGCCAGAAGGATTGAAAGGACGAGAGGGAAAAAGAGAGCTCCTGTACTAAGTCACTTACAGGAGTCAAAAGCTAGGAAGGAACTCTGCATTATAAGTAGTCTTTCTAAAGAATGAAATTTATTTAAGCCTAACATGGACTGTGAGCTTTTCCATACTACTGCATTAATCAATGGATCCAACCAGCTGTGCACAATTATTGATCCCGGCTCTCCAGCCTTTGCAAATATCAGTAAAAAACAGTTACAGAAATTAAATTTAACCAGCTCTCCCTCACAGCCAAGAGCTATTACTGATGTTTTGAGCAAGATGGCAGCTATGATTGACCAAGTGCTGGAAATTCTGACTCTCGAATTTAGGACTCAACCATTACCTGTTTCGTCTCAGGTTCCCGACAAGATCGACTCTCACTACACATGTCCCGAGTGCGCTAATTGCGCCTACTGTTGCATATACGTTTGGATGTTTACGTACTACAGTGTACTTTGGCTCATCATGGTAGATGAGAGGTGGCTGTTTATCACTAGGGTTGATACGCACACGAGACTAGTGGGAATTTCTCCCTTAGATGTATATATAAGTCCAATGTTCGCACAATTGTAAAATATCAAGTCTTCTTTACTTCATCATGTATATCCATATAATATCGTACAGAGTATATTTTCCAACAGATTATGAGACCAATATGACTCTAACTAGCTGAGTGTAGTCGTATATTTTCTAGTTCGGATTCAATTCTTTCGATTCCGCCCCATCTCCGATACGATGTAACAGTCCATCGATCGATCAATTCTGCAGAGCCCTAACGTCTACATTCTCTATCAATTATCGCCTGCCGAAGTCTTTCACACTTTCCTGGCGCAATTCTCCCTCCATACGTTCCCAACTTTTCGCCTATTTATACCTTCTGTCTGTTGTAGAAGAAGAGTTTTTTGGTCTAGGGATATTCTTCGTTGGAGGAGCCGTGGCACTTTCTCGGCATCTTTCTCCCTCCAAATCTTCCCGAGTTCTCAACCGTATGTGCCTTCTGTCTGGTGTAGCAGAAGAGTTTTTGGTTGAGGGGTACTTTAATTTGGAGGAGCTGTGATACCCATTCTTCAGTCTCAGTTAAGGACTGTTAAAGGTAGTGAATAGAAAAGGAGGCATTATAACTCGACTACTTTGGATTATGGGGTATTTCTTGCACACAAACTTTGATGGGATATTTACGGGTCGCCTTCTTTTACTTTCTACTTCCACTCAAGCCGGCCAAAATATCGAATTTAATTTATTATAAATGCAATCTTTCTTCTTTCTGTCGGGTTGGAACATTTACCACTCGACATCACTTACCGAATACCTTCCTTCTGATAAATTCTCTAACAAGTTGGCACTTAAATCACTTTAAATATTGACTTGTTGCCATTTTTCTTCCGCCAATGCCGTTCAAGGCACAAATCTACAGCAAGCTGTCCCTTTCTCATCCACCTCTCCGGACCTCTTCCAGTCTCCTCGCCGCCTCTCGTTGGGATTTCTTCTAAGGCCACTCATGTTTAAAGGTGTTCCAATTCGGACGTAATGTTTTCCGCCACATTTATGTTGCTTGAGTTGGGTTGCTGGATATTATGGTTTCACCTGAGTTGGTCGATCTTGTCGGTCAGGAGGAGTGTTGGAAATGGAGACACGGAGTGTTGTTGTGACGGGAACCCCGAGTTGGTGATGATAATGTCGATTTAATAAACTGTATAAAGAAGAAAGAGAAATCTAGCTACAACTAACAGGTATTTATAATATTGTTGGAAAACCGGTATGGGTTCGATGAGTAAGGCGGCTCAAAGAATATGGGCGCGATTTTATGAATAAAATAATAATGATATGAATCGGGAGAATATGTGATAAACTGTGGAGAAATAAAAGATGGTCTGAATAAATTGAGTTGATTAGATTATCTGTCTTAGTGATTCTTAGACAGCTTATATACATGTAATCTTGATAGACCAAATCCAGACTAGATACCATTCATCACTCGTTCCATACTCTAACAATGACAATGAAACGCACGACAGTATACAATATGAGTATGGGGTCAGGGTCGGTGGATGAAAGCCTACACGTGTATCAGACCATACCATGCACTAGTCGAGTCTCAAGCATCAAACATGCTCAGTAAGGGAGATATCAATCATCTAGGTCATGAGTCATGTGTGAGAATCTTAGTTGTTCCAATCATGGGAAACTTCAGACACATAGAGTCTGGATTCCCAACAAATATTCAGCCCCTTAGTGATTGTCTTGACTGATTTCTTCACCCTAGGCCGAATACCTGCCACCCAGCCACATATTATCAAGAATCACTACGCTGTGACACTGATCTGGCCCCTTGGCTTGTAGTACCGTATCTTCCAGTCTCCTCTATGATTTCCTTACAGTCTTACAACATGAATCTTCAACAATACGCTTAGGTATCCACATAAGTTCAGACAACGGTCAAACTGTAACATTACCCCCCCATTTACCCTCTCTTCTTTTCTTTCCTTGACGCTGGCCCATTTTTTGTCTCTGCTGAGCCCCATTTTTTTCCCAATCGTCGAGTGCTACAGCATCTTGCAAATTGATGAGAGATGTCCACTCTGGTTGCGCCATTCCAGTCCACTTTACTAAGGCCTGTCTTTCTCCCTTCCTTGTCCAACATCTAAGCACTTCATCAATTTGGTATTCTCCTTCGCCATCATCACCAGTGATAGGGCCTGGATTTTCGTCCTCAGGTGTTTGAGACGGCAACGGATTTTCTTCTGCTGGTAGAAGCAAGTCGACGTGAAATCGATTATAAATTCTTCCAGGGATATCAAGTTGCACTACTTCTGGCGAAATCAGTTTTGTGACAGTATACTTTGCATGTTGCCATCCCAACTTCTTGGAAGGTTGATCCTCCAATCTAATGTTTCGCAGTAGTAGCCAAACTTTATCACCAACTTCATACCTTGGTGCCGGGTGTCTCTTTTTATCCGTGGAATCTTTGTAACGTTCTTGAATAGCAGCCATTGCGGATTGCATAAAAGCCGTTACATTTACCAATCTCTCGACAAAATTTTCAGCCCTTTCTTTTACTGTAGATGTAGGAATTGTTGAATTTTCGTTAATTATTTGGATGGGATTAACGTGGTACCCATGTGTCGCAAAAAATGGACTCAAAACACCCAAGGATGCCACGTCCCTATTATTTATCGCTAGTTGAGCAGCAGCCAAACAATCGGACCAATTGTGTTGAGTATAGGAAACATACCCTTGCAGGTAAGTTTGGACTTCCTGGTTCATTCTTTCCGTTGCTCCATCAGTTTGAGGGTGGTAAGCTGTGCACAGTCTCTGTTGAATTCCAACTAATTTACATACCCGTCTCCAAAATTTACTCGTCCAATTTGTCCCTCTATCGCTAGTCAAAGCCTTTGGAAATCCATGGTAACGCCAATAACATTCTAGGAATTGTTTAGCACACGTTTCTGCATCCATCTTATCCATTGCTTCGAGTGTTACTGATTTTAACAAGCGATCAGTGATCACCATGATATTTGTTGAGCCATTTGACTTCGGTAAGTCTACCTTAAAATCTATAGAAAGTTCCTGATGAAATCTGTCAGGTACCGGTAACGGTTTGAGAAGCCCCAATTTTTGGTGTCGCCAAATTGATGATCTTCCGCATACATGGCAATTTTTGCAGAACCGCTTGACTGATTTGCTTATCCCTGACCAAAAATACTCTCGAGCGACTTGAGCAAGGGTTGCATCCCTTCCAGGATTACCAGAGACCGCTGCGTCATGAATGTTCTGGATAAGTGCTGTTGTCAGCGGTTTGTAGAGAGGTACCCATATACACCCTTGGTAACGAACTACTCCAATAGTCTCATCAAATTCACAGGCTGCGATAGTTGCTTTAATAGGACTAGGCTCATTTGAACCTTCTATCTGTAATTTGATATCCTTAGGCCACACACGCTCTCCGCTTCGAACTGCATTTACTACCTGAATATATCTTTCGTCATTTTTAATTGCTTGGTTCCAAAGCTCCTGTAGATCCTCATTGACAAATATTTAATGCTCTTCTGCCAGGTCAGAATGGCCAACACGTAATTTTGTTGCATGGACTGGTGTTAAAACCTGTCGCTCGCGGCTCAAAAGTCGACGATCGCCTTCCTTTGGTTTATCTTGATCCCTTCTTGAGAGTGCGTCCGGACGCTCACTCTCTACGCCTTTCCTGTAAACAAGTGTATACCTAAATCGAGATAGGAATTCAGCCCATCGAGTTTGCCGCTCTGTCAATCTTCTCGTGGTTAGAAAGTACTTTAAGTTCATATGGTCACTTAGAATAGTGAAAGCCTGAGCTAAACCTCTCAATTCTGCGTCCCATTCCTTCATACTTGCTACAATAGCAAGGAGTTCTTTGTCATGAATTTCATAATTCATTTCGGCTCCAGTTAGCTTTCGAGAGAAGTATGCTACTGGCTTCCATGTGGTATTTTCTTGCTTCTGTAGTAAGAAGCCACCGAGCGCATAACCAGAGCAGTCTGCCTCCAATATTGTTTCATAATCAGGATCATACTGAGCTAGAGCAGGCTCTGCAACAAACTTTTCCTTGAGCAATTTGAATGCCTCATTTTGTTCGTGGCCCCACTTCCATGGTGTACCCTTGCCTTTCAGAGACGTTAAGGGTGCGCAAATTCTCGAAAATCCCTTGATAAAGCCACGGTAGAAATTGGTGAACCCTAGAAATCCTCTGAATCCTTTTGTCGTCGTTGGAGCTTCCCATTCTGATATTGCCTTAACCTTTGCTGGATCCATCTTGACCAAAGAATTCTCGCCATTTGAGGATATGATGAAACCTAGATATTTTGTTTCTTTAACACTAAACTCACACTTATCAATATCTAGCCCTAGTCCGGCTTTCTGAAGCTTTTCAAGAACCAGCTTTACGTGCCTTTGATGTTCTTTTTCATCTCCATTGGTGAAGATAAGTACGTTATCTACGTAAGCAGAACAGAAATCATCCAAGTATTCACGTAATGCCTCGTTAATATATCTCTGGAAAGAGGCCGGGGCACTGTTCAATCCAAATGGCATGACAAGCCATTCAAACAACCCAAATTGTGTCCGAAAAGCCGTTTTCCACTCATCACCTTCCTTAATGTGCAACTTATGAAACGCAGCTCGTACGTCTAACTTTGTGAACCATTTAGCTCTGCTCAGTTTAGCAAGCGTTTCTTTAATTAAAGGCTAAGGATAGCCGTCAGCTTTTGAAATGGAATTCAAAGCACGATAATCAACACAAAATCGAAGACCCCCACCTGGCTTCCGAACAAAAAGTACTGGGGCCCCTGCTGGTGAACTACTGGCGCAAATATAATCCTTGTCAAGTAATTCTGTCAGGGTCTTCCTCAGTACCAACAATTCATCTCTTGACATTCCATATAGGGGGCCCCATGGTATTTTTTTATCAGGTTCAAGGCTAATTTCGTGATTGCACCCTTTCCGATGAGGTGGGAGTTTATCTGTTGATTCTTTGCGAAAAAGGTCTGAATATTTCTCATATTGCGTAGGAAGCCTTTCCAAGTTTGTAGGTGATTTCTTCGATGGTGCAAGCGCTTTCTGAATGTCTGCAAGTGTTACAGAAAATAATTGGGTGGCGCTCGTCGATTTCCTGGCTTTCCTAACTGTTGCAAGGAACACACCTGCAGACAAACTTCTGATATTCGACCCTAGCTGTAGTGCATTTATCTTCGTTTTTAGACTTTTCTCCCAAACCCTGAGTAGCCAACCGTTCACAATAGCTTCTCTGATGTCCATGAAATGATCCTTTGCGTTGTAAATAACATCTTCCTGTTCCATCCATGGTTTTCCGAGTATCAGGTCATGAGATAGCCCTGATATTACATAAGCAAACAAGGTACGTTGGTATCTGTCTATATCAAGTTCCATTTTAACCATTTCCGTGATAAGATCTTTGTGGTGGCAATTTTGTGTAGCTTCGGTAAGCTTACGGGGAGTTATTTTTGTCCGAGGAAGGTTAGCTTTGCGTACTAGGGAGTTACTAACAGTAGCTAGGCATTTGCATCCATTGTCAATCAAGGTAGGTGCTGAATAACTTCCATTAATTAATGTGTCTATTATAAAAGACGATCCATTCATTGTGTACTCTACGTCGGTATCTTCAATCTGATTTGAGCCAACTACCATATTAGAAACTCCTTTTCCAGGCTCCTAAACACGACTTTGTTCAGAAGCTAACCTTTTAACTCACTTCCCACCACATTGAATTCTTCGGTACTTGCATCATTTTCTACAGAAGTGAAAGCTTGAACTGTGGTTTCGGGGCGTTTAGCTGGGAGTAGATGGCAGTTGGCTATTATGTGCCCTTTCCTTCCACATTGCAGACATTTGCCATCTGCTTTCTGTTTGTTTAACTCAGTTTGTGAAACCCACTTTGCACGGACTTTGTTGACACCGGTCATCCTTGTGTCCCCATCTAAATCCATGTTATTGGCAACATCTCTGTTTGCTGGGTGATAAAGGGTTCCTTGCAAGGTTTCTCCGAGTAGTTTGCCACCAGCAATTCCTCGTGTTCCATCATCAAAATACCCAGCCTGACCGAGTAAGTATTCTTTTGTTCTTGTCATACCAACCTCCTCAATTTCCGAACCTAGTGAAGACAGATATTTAATGAGTTCACAAAAGGTTTGTGGTTGCAAGCGACCGATCATGTGATTTCTTGTGGTTTTATTGAGCGAATTCCGAAGCTGGTACATCTTATTCTTATCATCTCCCGTAAAGCTGGGGCTTCGCGTGAGTAATTGCTGAAAACGCGGTAGGTATGACAACAAGCTCTCATCCCTGAATTGTTGGCATGCATGAAATAGCGCAGCCGCCGATTGTTCTTCGTTTCTATTGCAATAGGTGTCGTCCATGGCCTGTAATAATCCCAAAGCGTCCCATATTGCATCAATTGCAAGCATGTGTTGAAATTGGCCGGTGATCATGTCCTTGGCAGTCCCTGTCACCGCGTGGCTATACAGCTGCATGAAGAAATCTGATAGTTGCAAGATGTGTCACTCCTCTACATTGCGCCGGTAAATATATCAAAGTATTCCGTGTGTGGTTGCCCATTTGCTCCTATCCTTATGATTGTAGGCTTCCGGCCACTTAAGTGGGTTTTCCTTGCCGGAGAGCTCCCTTTGTTTGGGTTGATGATTGTCATTAGCTTTAGTTGGTTTCAGGGGTACCTGACCTTCACCCTGTGATTTTTCCTGCATCAGTAGCATCATCTGACTCATTTGAGATTGTAACATCTCCATTTCCCTCCTATGATCAATTTCTCTTCTCCTCATCTCCTTGACTATTGTCTCCATATCCATTCGTGGTTTTTCTTGTGGCATTGATTCTTGGTCTGACAAACCAGATGCTACTAAGTCCGTTCCGATGTTAAGTCTATCCATATCTGGACCTGTTACCAGTTCTTCAAATCCCTACGCTGATTTGAATGAGATCCTACTTTGACAACTTGATCGTCCAGAGTTAGATGCCTCGTCTGTTGATGTTGATGGTAGAGCAAACGTTGGCATCAGATTCCTGTACAACCTCAACTTGATTAAGGTGCTTACTGATAAACACCTTTGATTGTAGGATGCCCTAAGTCACTGTCAACTAGGACTGCGGTATACTTAATGATGGGCAAACAATGAATTGATACAGTTTATATTGTGACAGGAACCCCGAGTTGGTGATGATAATGTCGATTTAATAAATTGTATAAAGAAGAAAGAGAAATCTAGCTACAACTAACAGGTATTTATAATATTCAGCCCCTCAGTGATTGTCTTGACTGATTTCTTCACCCTAGGCCAAATACTTACCACCCAGCCACATATTATCAAGAATCACTATGCTGTGACACTGATCTGGCCCCTTGGCTTGTAGTGACGTATCTTCCAGTTTCCTCTATCATTTCATTACAGTCCTACAACATGAATCTTCAACAATACGCTTAGGTATCCACATAAGCTCAGACAACAGTCAAACCGTAACAGTTGTGGACGTACGGGCCCTCCATTTCGTCTAGATTCCCGACACGATCTTATGTGTATTTAAGAGGTTGGAATAGGTAATATGGTGGCGCTTAAGGCTACTTATTGGATATATGAGCAGCTGTATGGCGTGGGCGCAAGGAGGTTATTGGGGGTTTTCTATGCCTAGATGGCTCCACACTTGTTCATGCTGTGACTTAGGCTCTGTGTCGCTTACACTTGTACTTGTAGCGCACATCTCCCACACTTTTAGCTGTAATCCGAACTTGACACTCTTTTAGTCAACTTCTACTTTCGTTCCATGAATATTGCGCCCATTACATTGCGCTATTTCTAACACCAAGTAGCCTGCTTTGTACCAGATATTGGAGGCCTGAATATCGAAAAGTCCTGGGCTTATGTGGTCCCAAACCAAGCAGAGGATCTAATTCTTGGTATGCCCTGGTTAAAATACTATCATGCTGAGTTGGATTCTATAAATTCTAAATTAACATTCAAACAACATAGTTTAATACTTATCAGCAACGAAGAAAGAGAAAAGAGAAACAAGGAATTAGGAGCTCATGCATTTACTATCAGTCAAGTTATGACCTCAACCTTCACAGGACTAGCACAGAGAGCAAGGAAAAGCAAAACAGTGAAGGTGTTTGCAGCCTCAATATCAGACATTGAAAAAGGGCTCAGGCCAAAAATACAGCTTTCTATTGAAATGAATAACCCGCTACTTAGTTTGTGAACTTATTGGTAGAGGGAAGCTTATTATCATGGGCAGTAACTTAGTCTTCAGGGAAATATATTTGTAGTTGCATAAAGAAGAAACTAAACAGTCTACAGAATCTACATGTACGCGTGCTCACCCAATTGCCACGCTAGTGGTATCACCATGCCAACGCTAGTACCTGTGACACTTACGCAATAATGAAGGATAAAAGGATATAAATTTAACTACTCTTCTAAGCACAGGTACCAGACTTCGAGGCTCAGGCGCGTGGTGGCTGAGGCGGAACAGAGGAAGGGAGATTGTTGAAGTTTTTCTTTTGTAATGCGGGATTTCACGGGAAAGTTTTTGTTTTGTTTTCAATTCTGGGCTGCCAAATTTGTCATGGTTCAACACATAGATGCATTTTGGCATGGTTCCGGTCATTTAGGTGGGACGAGGCATTGGTACTGCACGGTAGTTAACCTGATCCGGCCCGACCCCACTCGTGCTTAAGCTCCAGTAGGAGTGCGACGGTAGTTACTTCACCTAGCACGTTAATGAACAAACAAACGCACCATTCGAGAAATTCGAAAATTCCCTATTTCACTTTTTCCATTCCTATGACCACTTCTGTGCTTGACTTCTCGAATCGTTAACAGTCGCGAGGTATTTAAAATGCCTCCGGTGAGAAAAAATCGCCCAAAGCCGACAACTTCAGCCGGTTTTGAACGGACACCATTGTGTCCAAAACCTACTGGCCTCGCGCAAAAATTATCGAGTCTATTTGCGAGTGAGGCCTTTGTCCCAGGGAAGTCCACAAATCTTCCCGATCAAGAGATGACTGATTCTGAACCGATCAGAGCAGAAAACAATGGTCCCAAGACCAAAACCCCCGTCGAACTGCCCCCTTTGGCAAGCAGCTCCAGGAAAGGAAAGGAAGTTGTTCGAGAAAAGACAACCAAACGTGCAGAATCATCTGCAGGAAACAATGCTGTGCCAGCCTCTAAAGACGCAGCATCGACATCAGCAATGGAGTTTCCACCAGAGCTGCAATCAGTGATGGAGGCCGAAAAGCGTCGCACGACGCAAATAAACGCCCGACTCGCCATCTGCTCTACTGCAATAAACAGTGTTGAAGCAGCACTTTCTCCTCTTTCGATTGGCGAAAATAAAGAATTTGTAGACGGTATAAAAGTCTATCTTCGAGCAGCCATCGGCCAGTTCGTACAATCTGGCCCAGGGAGCACACCACCAGTTCTCCCTGCTCGCCCCGCCAACACTCTTCCGCCCAGGGCACCAGAAATAAGGGTTCCTAACCCTCTAACAACCCAGGCTCCGGCCCCAAAGACAACTTGGGCCACCGTAGCTCGGGTAGGCCTAGCCCGCAGCGCTGGGCCATTGACAAAAAAGGCAGCACCACCTGCCCCCAAGGCAAAGAGTGCCAACTCGAGGTCAAAAGCCGATTCACGACTTTTTCTGCGCCTTGACTATTTCCATCCCCACCGTCTCCTTTCTCCAGCTGGAGTAA
Organism: Blumeria graminis f. sp. triticale; assembly: GCA_905067625.1. Taxonomy (NCBI): domain Eukaryota; kingdom Fungi; phylum Ascomycota; class Leotiomycetes; order Helotiales; family Erysiphaceae; genus Blumeria; species Blumeria graminis. Next base: position 12,742,615 of record LR898472.1, on the reverse strand, counting down.
GGCTAGCGGTTTCTCAGGCGCTGGGAACCGCTGCCAACAATATCACGTTGGTTCAGCGGGTAAAGACCGGCTTTGCAATAACCGCAAAGGATGAACTCGCTCGAACAGAGCTCCTAGATTCCTCCACATCACGGAGCGAATCTGGAATCAAACTGGAACCAGCATCAAATCTGGTTGCCATGCAAATTGCCACCGTCCCGGAGACAATTCGAACTCTTGCTGGCCCAATCGCCGTGACGGCAAAGATGGTTGCCGACGAAGTCACGCGAGTGACCCAGTTGGTTCCCTTTCTGGTTCGTCCTCATGGGACTAGCAAACCAGGGGCGCCCTACTCAAATTGGCAAGCGCTATTTCCACGAGAATCCGCTCCTCGACCTGGATTCCGCCTTTTCGACGACTCTGGAGCTGCAAAGCTCTTCCGACCTCGTCGCAAAATCGAACAATGCAAACGGTGTCTTGAATTTCACGCCACCCGTGGTTGTTCCCGCGCTCCAGCTTGCTGGAATTGCGGATCTAATATGCACTCAGAATCAGAGTGCAAGGCCCTCACCCGGTGTCAAAACTGTGGGGGACCTCACCGATCGGATTCCCGGGCCTGCTTAGCCAGACCCAGCAAGTCCGGACCGGTGACAAAAGAGCAGCTCGCGCGGATCCGTCAGACCCAGCAAGGGCAGTTCGCGAAAGTGGCTCGATTTAGGGCTGCAGCCAAAAGGGCCGAAGAGGCAACAAAGGCCTCAACGAAGGATGTCTCGATGGCCGAGGGATCGGGTTTCGGAATCCTGGAATCCGAAGAAGAAGTTTGAGGGTACAGCAACCCTCGGTGAAGTCTACAAAAAGCTTGAATATATATAGCAGGATACCAGCTGAATTCAGGGTATCTGCAAACTAGTCTTTCGCTCTCAGCGGAGATAAGAAAAAGTCATCTGGAAGATGTGGCAGAAAAGGGAACGGGCGAGAAGCGCGGGATCCGGACCAAACAGTATTTCTTCCAAATTTGATTTCAGTTTTTGATTTCATTTTTTGATTTATGTTTTTGATTTTAGTTTTGCTGTTAACTTCTACAATTTTAGTAAAAGTTCATGCGGTTGGAATGAGTTGGGCCTGTACGCAGTGATCCTTGCCGGCTCCACCGGTCCTTGACCCAATGTGGAAAAGATAGCGTTAGCTTAGGACCGATTGTAATAAAAAAAAAAAAAAAAAACAAACAAACAGGTACCAGACTCATTTTAAACCCAGTAGATAGCCCGTGCGGGATCATCTATTAACAGCAGTAAATAACACTGGCATAGGGTATACACAATCTCTGTTTGCCAAACATCAATCAGTCGGGACTACTTATTATTGAGCCTAGTAGGATCAACAAAGTGTATCCAAACACAGAAATGATAGAAAGCTCAACAACAAAACTCTTCATCTACAACTTCCATTTGTAATGGCTGTTAAGCCTAAGGGTTCCTGTAGCCTACGCTGGCTAGCGCAGGCAATGAGAGCAAGGGAATCTTCGGGAAGGATCTCGGAATACAAGGAGATAAGAAGATTCTCAATGAACCTCCTGGAAGTACACTGAAGGTTCATGAGGACAACAGGTGTATCAAGAATCTTTCAGGGTATTGTCGAGGAGTCCGTGTTATTCTAGTCATAGGGAGAACCTTAAAGAAGAAGAGTATCTCAGAGTGTATATATTTGTATTCTAGCTATAGGGATTCTCTCTCTAGAGAATTATAATTAATGTACTGAACTTACAAGATCGCCCAAGCATTTTGTACTGAAACCGTGACAACTCAAAAGTAACACCCGACAATATTGCGAGCAAACCATTTGGAGTAGAGCACAAAGCTCCTCCAATAAACAATGAAATAGAAGAAAACACATTACCTCCACTATTTGAGCAACAAAAAGAGCTTTCATCAACTCAACTCCATATTCTAGATAGCGAGACAGACTTGATAATTAGAGCCCAGCAACAAGACTCAATATGCAAGAAATTACAGATGAATTTTCTTACACTGAATCCCAGCTCTCAGAAGCAGTAGGGAAGTAGTGCAAGATGACTACAAACCTCTACATCATGGAAAAATAGCGCTTGCATCAACCAGCCCTAAGACATGGGCCGAGGTAATGACCTCTACTGAAGCGTCACAATGAAAAAACGCCGCAAACAATGAATTCCAATCACTAAAAGAAAAAGGCGCAATAAAAATAATTAGGTGTCACAAACTCCCATCAGGACGTAGGCCAATGAAATGCAAATGGGTATCTAAAAAGAAGTTTAGAGCAGATGGTGGTCTTGAAAGATAAAAAGCACAATGTACAGCCAAGGGGTTTACTCAGCAAGAAGGAGTAGACTATCACAAACCTTTTGCACCTACACCCAGATCTGAAACTGGACGTATGCTGCTAGCTGTAGCACACCAGTTTGGCTGGAATCAAAAGCAAGGTAATGTTCCTATGGCCTTCATGAACCCAAATATTGATATTGATTTGTATATAGAGCTTCTGCAAGGATTTGAGAGGGATGACCCTCTCATACAACTCTGCAAGGGTCTATATGGACTCAAACAGGCGGCAGCACTGTGGTATGATGACGCATGAACCACCCTGGCCAAATACAGACTTCATCCAACAATATCAGAGATATGTCTTGTTGAAAGTCATATGATATCTCTGTATTTGTATCACGTGTCTCGGTTAGTATTCCACACTTTGTGTAATTGTGAACTAGATGGAACATAATTTGTAATAACTAAGACAATAATAACAAGAATTATATATACAGTCTTATTGTAAAGAAACTTATTTCGAGAACAAGAATGCACACGTAGCTGAACGAATTGCTAGTATTAAGTATACTATTAATTCCACTGTTGCATAAACATTCAACATTTCTTTATACAAATAAACTAAAGGACTTATTTATAATGATGTATGTCAATGACTTCCTAGTTCTGGGACCAAATATCCGGAAAATGGATGACTTAATGCTTACACTTCACAAAAAATATAAACCAAATGCAGTTGACACTGATCTGTTTCTGGAAATCAATATATTGAGCCCAAATATAGACACACTAGCACTTCTACAGGGTTGATATGCTCGCTCATTGATAGAAAGGCACGGCTTATCAGATTGCAAGCCAGCATCCTTCACTCTCAAACGCCTCATGGATACTATGAAACAACATACAAAGAGCATCAAAAGACGGAATACAACTCAACTGTTGGCGGCCTACAGTCTCTAGCAAACAACACTCGCCCAGACATTGCCTTTGCAGTCAACCTGTGACAACCAGAAGGGAGCACAGGTTAGCAGATGAACAAGTCGAATCAGGTAAGGACTCAGATCTGGAATATAATTCATGAGATTCTAAACTAAGGGAAGAAAATAACAAGAGGTATTGAGAGATATACATATATACATAATTTACAATTGGTCCGTGCGTATGTAGGATCACAACACAATACCTGAAAAGAACAATAGTATTAGAGGCTCCAAGGGTCAGGAATACAAGGCCGTAACACAACCACCTTGCACGTTTCCCAACAAATCCATCATCCGAGCATTGCCAAGCCGCACATTGTATGATAAATTAGATTGAAAAAGATCGTGATTGAGGCCTTACATATACTAGAACAAGATATAAACCACTACTTAAAGCATATACAGATGCAGACTTTGCAGCTGAAACTGCAGGTAGTCATTCAACATCAGGTTTGCTTATCACTCTCGTAAATAGCATAGTAAGTTAGCGTTCATAGTTACAGAAAGAGTTAGTACTCTCAATAACAGAAGCCGAGTACTTAGCAGCCACTGAGACCTGCAGTGAGCTCCAGTTTATAAAATCCCTGCTTGAATAGCCGGGCGTTAGTGATCACATTGATGGGGCCAATTGCACAAGACTACAGATAGACAATCAATTGGCAATTTCTTTAATTAGGAATCATGACAACCATAAGAAATCCAAGCATATTGCCCTTCAAAATTACTACTGCAGAGAACAATACAAAAAAGGACACATGATGCCTATGTATATACCTTCATCTAGACAAATAACAGACAGTCCCACAAAGATAAAGTCACCAGTTCAAATACAGTAATCCCTTGCTGATGTGTGTGACAAAAGTGGCATTTTAGATATCCCATATATATAGTAAGATAGCAATTAGATCTGCAGATCTAATATTGTGCCTTTTTAGGCCAGTTGGCGCAATGGTAAAGCTATCTCACTATTCGCAGCAGCATATGACCATTACTATATTGAAATTGGCTGTCACAACAGTACACACACAAGGGAGTGTTTCTGTAACAACTTTCAATTAAAGGGCCAATAATATCAACAGAATCATCCCTCCATATCTGGATTGGTATGGAAGATACTTCAGCGCTCCCAGATATTGAAAATGTGGAGTTCTAGCACGTTTAAAACTGTAACAGGCTGTTGAAAAAGTTATGCAATCAGTATGAAGAGATGGCAAAAATTACACCTGACTCAATATTTCATATAGTTTACTGCTTCCTAGGTGACTGGTTACAGTTGAATCATGAGCGGACTGTAAGAGTAGTCTTCTCAATTTGGATTCCTCTTGGCTTGGCACACACACGCGGTTTCTCAAATATAGGCATTTGTTTTGTATTTTACACTAAGATAAAGATATCTTTTTTGAGAATGGAACACCTATTTTCTTTGTCAATTCAGCTTTGATTTCAGCCCAAAAAGGGTCGCATGGAATTTCCGCTTTGCTATTATAGCCCTCTTTGAGTAGAGCCGTAATTTGTTGTTCTACAGATTCTTGTAATTCTAGGTTTGAAGATCCATTTTGGGTTAGTTTCATAGTTTCTTTTAAGTCCACATGCTCAACAACTGACTCTACCAATGCTTTTTTTATTTTTGCCAAAGAGACTGTCTTGCATTTATTTTCATCTGGGGGCTCTTCTAGAAAAATATCCGGGTATTGGGATCTAATCAGCGGGTCAATATGAGTGTACTTAAGTAAAGTTTGATTTTGATACATTCTACAAGCATCTTCTTCAACACTGGGTAGATCTTGGGATCTTCTAGTTAAGCTGTCGGGCTTTTTTCGATATTTAGCTGGTCAATATTTGATTTTGAAATCAAATTCAGAAAGAAATTTGCACCAGCATGTGACAACCAGAAGGGAGCACAGGTTAGCAGATGAACAAGTCGAATCAGGTAAGGACTCAGATCTGGAATATAATTCATAAGATTCTAAACTAAGGGAAGAAAATAACAAGAGGTATCTAGAGATATACATATATACATAATTTACAATTGGTCCGTGCGTATGTAGGATCACAACACAATACCTGAAAAGAACAATAGTATTAGAGGCTCCAAGGGTCAGGAATACAAGGCCGTAACACATTGTACCTGTTGTTGAGAGAGTTGTTTTGTAGTCATGAAATATTCCAAATTTCGGTGGTCTGTGAGCACACTCATATCTATGGAACTTTTTAGCTCTGGTTCCCAGCATTCAAATGATCTAACAATAGCAAGTAACTCTTTATTGTTGATCTCATATGTAACGGCTGTTAAGCCTAGGGATTCCTGTAGCCTACGCTGGCTAGCGCAGGCAATGAATGCAAGGGAATCTTCGGGAAGGATCTCGGAATACAAGGAGCTTAGAAGATTCTCAATGAACTTTCTGGAAGCATACTGAAGGTTCATGAGGACAACAGGTGTATCAAGAATCTTTTAGGGTATTGTCGAGGATTCCATGTTATTCCAGATATAGGGAGAACCTTACAGAAGAGGAGTATCTCAGAGTGTATATATATTTGTATTCTAGCCATAGGAATTCTCTCTCTAGAGAATTATAATTAATATACTGTACCTACAAGATCGCCCAAGCATGTTGTACTGAAACCGTGACATCATAGTTACATTCGGCCGGATCAAACTTCTTGGACATGAAAGCTACAGGATGTAGGATTCCTTTGTCATCTTCCTGTGATAGTACTGCAGCGGTTACAAAATCTGATGCATCTATCTCAAGGTAAATTTTATGGTCAGGGTCGAGATATTTAAGGACAGGGGCGTTGATGAAAGAACTTTTTAATGACTCAAAAGCATTTTGGCATGAGGCTGACCACAATAACTTTGCTTCTTTTTTAGTAAGTGCTACTAGTGGTTTTGCAATCAAAGAAAATTTACCTACAAACCTCATGTAGAAGTTGGAAAATCCAAAAAATGCCTGTATGTCCATAACATCCTGTGGCGGTTTCCAGTCTATATTGCATTGTATCTTTTGGGGGTCTACTTTTACTCCAGTTGTTGAAATAATCATTCCTAGAAACTTGACTTCAGGGACTTCAAACTCGCATTTTTTAATAAGAAGCTGGAGACCAGTTGCACAAAGTGCTTCGAGTACTTGTTTGACATGTTTTTGATATTCTTCTTGGCCATCTGAATAGATAAGAATGTCATCAATATATGCAGTGCAAAAGATGTCAAGGTATGGTTGCAAGATTTTGTTTATCTGAGCTTAAAAGGTTGCCAGAGCATTAAACAGCCCGAACGGCATTACTAAGCTCTCAAATAGGCCATATCTTGTGTTGAAGGCTGTTAGTCATTCTTGTCCTCCTTGCATCCAAATGTGGTTAAAGGCGCCAATAATGTCGAGCCTTGTATAAGAGGAAGTTGATACTTATTCTTGATTGTGATTGCATTTAGTGCTCGGTAGTCAACACAAAATCTGAGACCTCATCCCGGCTTTTTTGCAAATAGTACTGGAGAAGCTGCTGGAGAAGCTGCTGGAGAAGTATTTGGGCATATAAACCCTTTTGCTAGATTTTCATCAAGAAATTTTCGTAAAACAAGTAGCTCTTTAGTCAAAATTTGGTATAAAGATCCTGATGGTGGAATAATACCTTGTTTTAAATTAATCTGTTGGAATGAGATAACAATTGTTACACTAATAAAGAATTAACAGAACTACTGTACACATTTCCTGTCATATATAGACCACTCATAGTCCACAAGTGATCCAGCTCTGTAGAGCCAACACTAATGTCTTCTACTTGTGTCCTTTACTTGTGTCCTAAACAGAGCGAGTGATCTGTCTTCCCGCCTCTTGTTTAATATCCGAAGGCCACTATCACGTGACCTGGATCTTCCTCACCACAACATGTCATGCAGACTTCCTGCCCAACTGGTAACCACTAACAGTCAGGTAAATATGTGACCCATACGTTATTTACCCCGTAATAATATTTTATATATTAAGTCTCAACATAATCTATTGAAGAAGATATGGTTAGAAGACTGTACTGCTGGTAAATGCCTGAAGCTTATTATGTATATTATTCTGCTACAAAGTTCTACACCTACGATACACTCTATAGACCCTAGTTTAGACCAGCTTACAAATCAAGTCACATGTATTCTAGGGCTCAGTGACTGATACTTCAACATAATCTTGTAGGAATACTCATGTATAAAGTACCCTAATCTGCTTGGAGTAAATTTATGTTACGAATTTGTTAGATTTAATCTGGATGTGGTGATGTAGGGGTTGTGGAAACTCGAGGGACAAAAGTCGATTGGCGAGTGGCCAAAAGCTGGCGTGGACTCAAATCATAAGATTCTAAACTAAAGAGAAAAGTATCTAGGAGGATATGAATCTGTATATGTACATAGGAGGTTCAACTGTTGAAATAAAGTTGCCAACACAAAACCTCCTGTCCTTCATTGCCTACAACCCAAGGGTTTCGCATGAAAACCAATATCCATGACAAACTGTTATGTCTAGGCATCCTTGAAGAGGTTTCAAGGAGAAGGTTCTGAGGAAAAGGTGATATGAGAAGGTTTTAAGAAAGGTTTTGGGAAAAGGTTTACTGAGAAGGTTTCCGGGAAAACTCCGACAGTTAGAGATGGAGGGGCTGGCGTCATGACAGCATTCGTCATAGTCTTAGTAGAGTTCAAGTCTGTCTCGAGTTAGACTTAAAGAAGTTGGAGCTGCCACATAGTAGCTCTCCAGCTTCTCAATCTTTCATTCTTTTGATCTTTGATCTTGCAATATAGATTTACATAATGTTATAATGTTATAATCTTATATTCTCACAGTCCGATATTTACAGTCCAATATTCTCAGTCTTTCGTTATTTGTTACATTCTTCGTACTTCTGTTCACCCTGAGTTATCAGCCTTGATTGCCTGCTTGTCAACTCGACCTCTTGACTTCGTGTCTTTCAACTATTCTGTAGTTCTACAACCTTTGACTACCTGGCACCTCGCCAATCGAATCATATCTAAGTATCCTTTGTTAGCAACTGGATCCCTAACAGTTATTAATACCTTACCTTCGGCAGACGGCAATCTCCAGTATCCTTAGCGCACGCCGTAACACAAACCTTTCGTATTGTGATTTGTCACTGTCAGGATTGCCTTCTGTATAATCTACATATGTGGAGATAACTAGAATCTAGTGTTCTATGATTCTGGTCTGGCCTTTTGGCCGGGCGGTTATGCACCTATCTCATGCATAATGTAGGATGGCGCCCTTTAGCCTGAGTACCACCTCTTTAACCTATGTCTCCGCCCTGCTGTCTACATGCTGCTCTGACACTGTGCATAGCTGATAAACGCTCGAAGATTATTCAATACTTCCTGGTCTATTCTTTCTGTACTACCATCAGTCTGCAGATAGTACGTGGTGGAAAATCTTTGTTTTATACCAGTCATTCTACACACATAAGGGGGACTATTCTCAACACCTGTCAGTGGTGTCCCCTACGAACCTCCAGCTCTCACTGTAGAGTCTGCAGAGCCGAGATTGAGTAACAAAGTCCTCACTTCGACGAGGATTCCCATTCGCTTTCGCCGTCTGTATCGTCTTCATCTCTCAACACATTCCCCTATCACCACTATCATGAAGCTAACCACGATCAGATCAGATGGTAGGGTCGGAGCCCTACTCGTCACCCACCCTTGATCATGGAGGAAAAGCCATCCGATGAGTTTCCGGAGCGTACCCAGCACCCGATACGGAGATGGTGGATTGGATCAAGTCGACCTCGACTGTTACAAAGAAGGGAGATATAGATGAATATGCGCACCTCATGTGGTCCCGGTGTCTAGGCCTCGCCTGGCTGAGGCTGCAGGATTTTTGAGACTTTTTCCCGCGCACGCAGTTTCCATTGCTACCATTTTTATTTTTTTGGGGTAGAAGGTTCCGTGGAAAAGGTGGCAGAATTCCACGGGTAAATACTGAGCCGAATGGCTATTCATCAAGGGGAATATATCAATGATCTTTCAAGTAACAAAAGAGGATAGGAGCACTGTACAAGGTGTGGCCTGGGTCAGAGAGGAGCCCAATGTGCTAGATAGTCATAGACTCAAGTAGTACAATAAAAACACACAAACACAAACACATACACACATAAGTCCAGAAATGACCCACCCAATTTGCTCCTCTATCCAATGGTATAAACTGAGGAAATCCATGAAAACAATAATTGTTGAAATAGGTGCTTCTAATTATGGTAAAGACAGGGATGTGTAGAAGACACGTCACTAATTTCCCATTTATTGTGAGGTTGGTATTAATGCGCTTTGACGTAAATACCAACCACTAGATTTTATTATTACAAAATATAGTTTATATAGCACTCTGTGTCCTAGTGGGAGTAATTAACAACTCTCCACGACAGATTTACAGACTCATTTACTTTCCCACTCGCTTCACCAAGTGATATAATCTATGCCTAACAGCCACAAGCTCTTGCAAACCAACCCGCTCAACATAAGTTGCACTTGCCTTCCTGTGAAGCTAAGTTTGTTGGATATATGTTGTGATGTCAAGTCAAGTCTTTTTTATGTTCTTATTTCAATACATTGATTGCAAGTTAAATGCTTACAAACTTTAGTTTCTGAAGCAGACTTTTGGAGAGACATAGTTTGCTAGAATAGAGGATGAATTGATAGTGATGTTAAGAATCAGAGGCTTTGTTGGTTGTCGAACCTTTTGAGCTGGTTCGGAAGCTGTAATGATTGAGACTAGAGGTATCTGGAAGAATAGCTTGCACAGGAGCTTTTAATTGAAGTGAAATAAAAAGATTTAATTGTCTGTCTGTCTATCTTCCTCTTTCTCTCAGCTTATATATCTACACATATCTACTACCTGACATATGATGATAATATCTAGAAATAGCTTCCTTACATCACAGGATACAATCCAAACATGTTGTAGCCAAGATGTAATCCTAAACCAACTCAACACCAGTCCACCACTTCTGTTACACGGACGCCAAGTATTTTCTAGCTGAAAATTACCCAAAACGCCAAGGTTTTCCTGAGGCAATCATAAATTATGTCAGGTACCAGCTTGGCATATTATTCTGACAATAATGTTACAATCATGTTAGAAGAATGGAATTTACATGAATCACGAAACATTAATTCAGGAATACGAATTCCACCGGGTTCTGATACTGGTCTGACATTGGTTAAGCAGTCAAGAGTGTTGTTGAAAATGTGTTTCTCTAAGCAATTGTTAGAATAAGACCATTGTGTCAAGATGTCTAGATGTCAATATGTCAAAACGTCATTAAGTCGAGAGTTCAACAAGTCGAAGATTCAATATGTCAAGATTCCAAGATGTCAAAAGGTCAAGATGTAAACAAATTCAATATTATCAAAATTTTCCTAAGAATACAAGACCATAATCTGCCGAACCATAGTCATCCCAAATACCCATTATATATTCTTCTCTATTGTTCCCGAACTTTCCAGTATACTCTAATACAGAATAGAATAATCTAGACAATTACAGTACAGAACAGAACTGAACAGAACAGAACAGAACAGATTAGAATAGAATAGAATAGAATAGAATAGAGTAAGGTAGGATAGAACAGAACAGATTAGGATAGAATATAGCAGAATACCACAGATATCTTTGTAAAGAGTTCCTATTGACTCAGAATAGGCCCTTGGTCTGTGACACATTGGACCATACTGTTGGTAAGACACGAAATAATACAAATTGGGTGCTGTCACAGAGTCAGTGTATATAATTAATTAACTAGTATCTCGAAATATATAAATTGTTGTCTCTTTTCTCTTACTCCCTCTACCCTTTCTTCCTCTACTCCAAGCGCCTCGCTAATGAGCTAAATCGGAACCCTGCCAGAGTCCTAACGACATCCTTAACACCACAATTACATAGAAAATTTCATACACCCAAGTATAACCCTTTTACTGACACAGACTTCATGGCAAGCGAGTGTTATGAATCTACTTATTGGCAGATTTTCGAAGCTGTTAAGCTGCAGAGGTCGAGTCAATTTCGACGAAGACAAATTATCGAAGGTTTGAGGCTACAAAGTAACAAAGGTGCGAAGGTGCAAATTGATTACAAGGAGACAAATGAAGGTGATCGAGGCTGGGATTATCAAAGTTACAAATTCAAATGTTCAGATTATCATGTTATCAAAATATCAAGTTCCCAATAAGCAAATTATCCAATAAGCAAAAAAGTTGTTAGAATTAATGAGCTAATTCAAATTTCCAGCTTGAACAAATCTAAGTCCCATTGCCTCAGACCTAACCAAATGAAGAAAGTAACCCCTGTACCACCACATCCAGATTAAATCTAACATATTCATAACAGCGAGGTAATGAGGAGACACAGTCTAACCTATTACAAGCTAGCCTAGCTGCGCCTACAGGGCTTATCCCTTAACAACCCAGTTTCGAGTCTAACGTTTCGAATCCTAGAGTGTGACAGGAAACACGAGTTGATGATGATTATGTTGATTTAATTAACTGTATAAAGAATAAAGAGAAATCTCGCTACATTCTCATAAGAATTTATAACATTTAGCCCCTCAGTGATTGTCTTGACTGATTTCTTCACCCTAGGCCAAATACTTACCACCCAGCCACACATTATCAAGAATCACTACACTGTGACACTGATCTGGCCTCTTAGCTAGTAGTGACATATCTTCCAGTTTCCTCTATCATTTCCTTACAGTCTTACAACATGAATCTTCAACAATACGCTTAGGTATCCACATAAGCTCAGACAATAGTCAAACTGTAACATAGAGGTACTGTAGGAGATAAGCGCAGCCTGTAACACCCAGCTTGTCAGTCATTTCTATGAGACGAGTATTTGTAGTACAGTGCCTCTAGGTTGGAAAAGGTAAAACTTCAAACTGAGTTGTTGAAGGGATTAGCCCTGTAGGCGCAGCTAGGCTAGCTCGTAACAGGTTAGACTGTCTCTCCTCCTTACCCCGCTTGCCATGAAGTATGGTCCAATTGTCTTCCTCTAATAATCAGTTAGAAAAACACTTTTCAACAATACTCTTGACTGCTTAACCAACAAAGCTTCTGATTCTTAACATCACTATCAATTCATCCTCTATTCTAGCAAACAATGTCTCTCCAAAAGTCTGCTTCAGAAACTAAAGTTTGTAAGCATTTAACTCGCAATCAATGTATTGAAATAAGAACATAAAAAAGACTTGACTTGACATCACAACATATATCCAACAAACTTAGCTTCACAAGAAGGCAAGTGCAACTTATGTATGCTAGAGAGACTGAGAATCCTATACCTTGCAAAGGACTCTCACCAAAATTAAGCGCGGAACAAGTTGATGAGCTTGAGGCTTTGTTAAGGTTATGATTCATATGGGAACATAGTTACTTGTCACTTGATATATCTGATTGGAGTATGTAGAGGATGTGTTTGACAGATTTTGATACTGACAGAAGTATGAACATATGCTATCTTATATACATTTATATGACCCATGTTGGAAATACAGCTTCCTGCTTTTCTTTCTATCGACCAATGTGGTTGCATGCATCTTGCCTGAACTATATTTCTGAGTTCGGGCAGGATCCCACACTTCTGATCCAATCAGACTCAACGTTAGAGTCTGCTTGAATCCCATTCTTCCCGAACAAATCCAGTCATTGGTTTGTTCGTACTTCTATTGCGTGACCCAGTATTCTCAGTCACTGGATAATTATTTTCTGGTACGGGGTCCCACTTATTTATGCAGTCGAGTCGGTTCCGGGTAACCTCTGTTTCTTATAATTCCACTGTATATATCATAATACCTGTAGTCTATTAGTCAATTAAGCAAACTGAACTTCTTCTCCGTTCTCAGGCAATTCTTACTCCGAAGTCTTCTCTATACTCTAACAACCCATGTCATAGTGTTCGGATTAGGTCCTGGTCAACGATGTCTAGCCTAATTGTGCTATGTTGCAGGCTACTGTTCCAATTATTCATGGGGTCATCATCAGGGTTGTGAGTAGTTTCGGTTTTGGTGTGGGTTTTTAGATTGATACGTAAGCGTGTCGCATAGTAGTCAGACATGCGACTCGAGTAGCATATGCACGGTAGACCTCAAACCCAAAATGATGATACGAATCAGGCTTTACATGCTACGTCCTGTATGGCTAGCGTGGTTGGAATATGGGGAATTTACCTGTAGATAGATAAAGACGTTGTAGCCCTCTGATAGTTGGGACAAGTCTTCTACAATATTATATCGGAATCAATACTAGCCTCTCATTAAGCAATCTCATGAATTATTTCCAATGTCTGTGATAACAGACATACATATACAATATCGACAACAAGTTTTAAAGTCGATAACATAGTCTTAGTTCCATCTCGTGATTGACTATCCATAGTAATCACATTACCAATCCAACGCTCATGAATCCACAGTTCATGAGCGGCCATTGCTGCTCCTACGGCTCACGTATATCCTCTGCTTGCCAGTTGCATCACTGCCCCTATAATCGCAGCTCAGTACCCTAATTGAGCGCCCCTGTATAGCTGATCCAGGGGCGACCGTACTGGTTTCCCTTAGGGACGCTCGAGATACATCTGTACACTCAATGCTGTTGCATATACGCTGAGCGGTATCTGACCTCTTGCGGCTAGCGCTTGTATTCCAGAGGCTTATAGTGTCGCCACTTGTCACAGACCGGCTCTCCCACGGGGAAAACGGCCTGCTTGTCACTACCATTGTGCCATGGGCTAATACTGAAATGCTGCGCTTAGTCTGGTCAACCAAGTCAGGAACTTCCCTAGTAACATAGTCAATGCGTTGCAATGGTTACAATGTTATGATAGCAACAGTTACTAATCAACATAAGCAATCAGTTGCTGTGTTATAGCTGTAGACTACCATACCCCTGATTGTAGTAGCCGCTCTTGAGTACTTAAGGAAGGTCTAGGACTGGGTTTGTTCTGTAGCTTTTTGTCTTGTAATTATTCTAGACTTTAGATTGATCTGATTATTATAAGCTTTACCTTATACCCCGACTCTGTCCCGTTCCGCCTCCGTCTTGTCTCGCCCTCGTCCCGTTCAGATCACATCCTGTCCCGACTATATCTTTCCCGACTATATCTGTCCCGACTATATCCGTCCCAACTATATCTGTCCCAACTATATCTGTCCCGACTCCGTCCCGACTCCGTCCTGTTCCGACCCTTGACCTACGAACTAGCCAGCGAGCCTGACACCACTCCGATCACTTCCATGTATAGTTTTTACCTGGGCGCTCCCGCGCCCGAAGCTTGGTGGCGAGCAGTAGATGTGCATGTTGCAGTGCTAGGCGTGGGTTTGCACCTTCGGTACCGTGACTGTTATTTGTCGGTACTATCTCAACAGGCTTTTGTGCAGGAATCTCCTGAAAATTGACAGATGTGCTTTTTAGAACAAGCGATGGGACCCTTCAGCCACTGGGGGTGCAGTAAACGTTTAATTTCAAATGCCCTCAGTAAAATAGGTTACAGCAGATGCATTGCTCGGAAGAAGCCTCCGTTAAGCGCGGTGAATAAGCAGAAAAGATTGGAGCTCACCCAATTACATTTAGATTGGAGCGAGGAGAAATGGCGTCGAATACTATGGACTGATAAAACCTGTGTATTGGGTGATTCTCGTATGAAATCTCGTGTCACAAGAAAAGTACGCATAGATTCTATCAAAATCTTCCTTGCACTGATAGCAGGGTTTAGCCAGATAAAGAGTTTGATGAGACCTGTATTGTGGCTCATCATGCTTATGGGAACAGCTGTATGTTTTGGGGATCATTTTATGGATCATAGAAAGGCTCATTCCTAGTCTGGGAGAAGGATTGGGGATCAATGATGCCCTCACCTTTTTGTGAAAGGGTTTTGCCTCTTTTGAATCAATTTCACTTGGAAAATCCAGAAATTCTATACATGTACGGCAATGCACCATGTCATAAAGCGTACTCAGCGATTGAAGCGCTGCGTGAGGTTGGAATAATGCCTAGTAGATGGCCACCTTACTCTCCGGACCTGAACCCAATCAAGTAATTGTGGAACATCTTAAAAAATCACATTCAGGTAAATAGTCCAGAGACAAATGGGGTCAGGCTAGTGCGCTCTACCACGTTGAAAACATTGCTGCAGGCCGCATAGGACTCCTTACCGTCTGAGGAGCTGTTGTCACTAGTTGGCAGCATGCACGAAAGATGTGTAGCAGTGATAAAGGCAAATGGAGGGTACACAGAGTATTAGGATGGAGAAAACTTTTACAAAACAAGTAGTACGCTTTCATTTTAGCTGAAAGCTATACCGAGGGCTTCGATGTAGACTTGTATAATACAGAGCAATAATTTTTGAAATAGATGTGTATTTTTTGAGAATATCAATTGATTTTTTAAACTTTTAATTTTAAATGAGGACCATTGTACTTTTCCCATAGAGTTGAAAACCATCTCCATAATTTAGACTTTCACAGAATGTCATTGGATAGTACTCCTGCTTGCATAACTAGTTGTAACAGCTGTCAAGTCTTAGGTTTCCTGTAGCCTACGCTGTCTAGCGCAGGCAATTATACAAAGGGAGGTTCCTAGAAACATCTTGGATGACAGGGAACTAGTGTTACGGCACGTCAAGGTGGTTGTATAAGTTATTATATTGCTATCAAGAGGTACGCTTGTAAAGGCAATAAAAGACAAAGAGAGGAGGTAGCTACTCTCGACCCTCTCTAAGATATCTCCCTCGGCATTGCTCAGTCATCCAACGTGATGCCAAGGCGCGCTAACCCGTATCCCCACACGCACGCAATACGGCTCTCACGGATCGTGACATTACCCCCCCTTCTGAAGAACTGCGACCGCGCAGTTGCAGTCATAGCGTGATCGTCTTCCAATTCGGAGTAGTCGTTGATACCATTGTTTTACGCCTCTAGCCACTTTGGGTGTAGTCTAGGTGGTCCCCTGGCTGTTGGGTAGCGTATATGGAATCTCTTGATCATATGAGGTGCAGTCATAGCGTCGGAGCAGGGGTACCATTCGAGGTCTTTGTCAGCGCCCTTCCATCGAATCTGGTACTGGAGAGTGTTGCAATAGACTCGGGAGCTTAATATCCCCTCAATTTCCCATTTGTCTTGCTCAGGGAGTAGTTGAATTGGTGCTGGGGCTTGTCGAACCTGTCCTGGTAGTGGGTCCTGTACGAACTTCCGCAGCAAATGGGAGTGAAATACAGGATGGATTTTCCATTCTTCCGGTAACTTCAACTCCCAGCTCTCCCCAACCTTCTTTAGTACTTTAACAGGGCCATACCACTTGTCTGAAAGCTTACGTGAAGGTCTGCTCATTTTCCAGTTTGCGGTAGAGACTAGAACCATGTCTCCAACTTCCCAATTGACTTCCCGACGGCTACAATTAGCTAACCGCTCCATCTTCTCCTGTTGAATCTTAAGCGAGGATTTAGCGAATTCCATTGCATCCTTCATGCGAGTTGCTACGCAGAGAGCATCTTCTCGATTCAAGGTCTCCGTGGCAGTAGCGGGAGGCTCAGGGTTATGTAAGTCCCACGATGCACGCACCTCGTAGCTATTGAGTAGTTGGAATGGTGACAAGTTGCCAAGAGATTCGTGAGGTAGCGTAAGCTGAGCAATATCCATAATTGGTAAGAGAGAGCTCCAATTGTCTTGGTAGTAGGTACAGAATGGACAAAGTCTCTGCTTGATATACTGATTCATGACTTCCGTCTGGCCATCAACTTTGGGGTTATATGATGTAGTCAACTTGACTTTGGTGCCGAGAATACGACAATATTTGTTCCAGAAACTTGATAAAAACTGAGGTCCGCGGTCGGAGACTACGGAGTCTGGCATCCCAAAGTGACGACTCCAGTGGACAGCAAATAGCGTCGCCATCTCCTTTGCCGTGATGGTCTTATGGCAGGGGATCGAGACTAGTTTCTTTGATAGTCTGTCCATGATCACGAAAGCAGCGTCAAAACCGTTCTCATCTAGCGGTAGCTCCGTGAAATCCATGGTCAAATGCTGGTAAGGTCGCGCGGGGATTGATAGGGGGTGGAGGAAGCCAGAAGTCTTATCTCTCCTCGCCTTCATACAAGCACAGCTGCAGTTAGAGATATAACGAGTGATATCGGCCGTCATTCCGGCCCAGTGATATTTGCGGCCTAAGAGGAGCTTGACCTTACTGTTCCCAGCATGCGAAACTTGAGGTTGAGCGTGTACGTGACAGATTAAAGTCGTACGGAGCTCTGGTGGTTCCAGAGGAACCTCCAACCGCCCATGGAAGAAGAGCTTACCGCTAGCCAGCGTGTACTCGGGGTGATGCTGCCGAGCCTTCTCGCGTAGAGTTTCAAGCTCCTCCGATTCCTTGTTTGCTGTAAAGACTTGGTCGATGATATCGTAGTTTTCGATATTGTAAGCAGCTGTTGACGTAGCGTCAGGGGCCTCACCAACTAGAAACTGTTCTTCAGGGAGCTCTAGTGGTACTAAATCGACTGGTGAGACAGTCTCACGGGTGCCAAGCGGTGAGATTTCCACATAATTGTGGTCAACAATTTGCAGGTCAGCTAGTTGCGTCTATGCCATTTCCTGGAGAATTTTGTTACTGATCTTATCATTGGGAATCATCTGTTGGTTGCGTAGAGCACGCTTCTCAGCTTCTTATGGTGAGAGGTCTTGATCTCTACGGGAAAGTGTATCTGCCAGGGTGTTTGTAACTCCTGTTTGGTACATGATCTCAAAGTGGAATTGGGCGAAGAACTCCGCCCACCGTGCTTGTCAAGCATTGAGATCTTTTGTTGACATAAAGTACTCCAAGGCGCGGTGATTGGTATAGACGTGAACCGTCTTTTGCGCACCCAGCAACTCAGGTTTGTACTGTTGGAAAGAGCGGAAAATCGCACGTAGCTCTTTATCATGGATCGGGTAATTCAGCTCTGCGTCTATCATGGTTTTAGAGAAGAAACCGACTGGGTGGAACATTCCGTCGTCTTGAAGTTGTGAAAGCACGCCAGCCACTACCCCATCAGAAGAGTCAGTTTCGAGTCTAGTTTGCTTGAATGGATCGTAGTGACACAAGATAGGAGCCGTCTGTAGAGCGTGCCGGAGACGCTCCCATGCCTCCTTGCAAGCTCCACCGAAGTGGAAGGGGACGCCTTTTCCGGTCAGTAATGTGAGTGGTCGGCAAATACTGCTGTAGTCTTTGATAAATCGACGGTAGAAGTTACAGAAACCTAGGTAGCTTTGTACGCCGCGAACGTTGCTAGCATATTCCCAATTCTTGATAACCTCAGTTTTCTCGGGGTCTACCTCAATCCCGGTGGTACCAATGATGAAGCCCAAGAATTTCGTACGTGTCACGCCGAATTCAGACTTCTTGATGTCTGCCTGGAGGCCGTGGTCTCGCAATATCTCCAATATTTTTTGTACGTAAAGGTCATGCTCCGCTTCTGAATCTGAGTAGATCAAGATATTGTCAAGGTAAGCTGAGCAGAAGTCGTCTAGGTATTCCATTAAGATATTGTTGATAAAACGTTGAAAGGTGGCAGGGCCATTAGTCAAGCCAAATGGGAGTACTTTGTACTTAAATGTTCCGTAACGAGTGCGGAAGGTAGTGAAGTCCTCCGAATCTTTTGACATACGTATTTTGTGAAATGCCTGCTGAATATTGACTTTGGTGAAGATCTTTGCTTTAGAGATTCTAGCCATCATCTCATCAATCAAGGGAATAGGATAGGGATCTTTCTGGGTAAGCTCGTTCAGCTTTCGGAAATCGACACAAAATCGAAGCCCACTGCCAGCCTTCTTTGCCATAAGGATAGGCGCAGCCCAGGGCGCGTTTGATGGTGCAATGAACCCTTTATGGAGGTTCTCAGTGATATAACGCTTAGCTTCAGCGAGATATTCGTCTGGCATGCGTCGGAGAGGCTCTGTTGTAAGCGTGTTATTGCCGGTGAGTTTAATTTCGTGGTCGACGGCGGGTCTCCTCGCAGCGAGGTCGTCTGAAGCTCTGGTAGAGAATAGGTCCTTAAACTCCTTCCACTTCTCGGGGAGGCGCTCTGTAACTAACTCATCGTTCTGCCGGTATTTAGCTTCGCGAGTTTCCGCCGGGGAGAGACCTGCATCAAGAGCCGACAATTCCACGGTAACAGCGGCAAGCTCGTTTTGACGTTGTCGGATCGCATCTTGAATATCTTTGAGGGAGGCGACGAGAACTTCCGAATTGTCGTTATGGGCCTTCTGGCGGTGCTTCCGATGCAAGTAGAGCTGGTGCATTGAGGCGGCGGAGATCAGGTTGATATCAGTCTTATACGGCTCGTTTTTAACTCGGCGAGTTGCCACGGCAACAGTCTGGCGTTGGAGAGCTTGATCAGCTTGCTCGACTCGTGAGCCGGGATCACGGGTGGTAGAGGGCGATTTAGCCAGTTGGTGATCAGCGAGTAGTTCATTCATTCTTAGGAAGCCTTGCTTAAGTTCCCTGACAAACGAGGAGGGACGCTTTTGAGTCTTCTTCGGTCGAAGGGAAGGGGGAGTTTGTACACTAGAGAGCTCTTCGTCAAACAGAGCATCTCGTTGTTGCTGGTCAAGTTGGTGCTGTAGGTTCACCATGGGCGTCTTGGGAGGTAGGAGTAGCTCTAGACGCCTATCAAAGTAGTGCTGAGGTGGCATATCAAACGGCCACTCTAAACAGTTTTTCGTACGACGATTATAATTCTGCTTGAGTTTGTAATGTTCTAAGAACTTTTGGCCGATGAGCACATTGTTGCTTCCCAGGTCGGTAATCAAGAATGGGAAGTTGACGCGGCGGCAATCGATTGTGAGGGTAAGGAGAATTACGTGGGTGATAGCAGCGCCGGCCTGTCTGTTATAGCCAGTAGGTATAATTGGCTTGGGGAGAGTAAGGAATTTGACGCCTAAAAGGTCACGAAGTTGGAGAGCAACAGAGGTACCAAGCGCCCCAAAGATATTTGCTCCGCCGTCGATATGTGCAGTTGTTTTGATGAATGATCCATTTCTACCTAGTTCAATACTAACTAGGAATTGTTTTCCTCCTGTAAGAGAACGGAAATCAGCATTCAAGACTTTCCACAAATCGAGGCATTTGCCATGAGAGGAGACTGTTCCACGGCTTAAGAGTTTCCCGACAGCTCGTCAACCTCAACAGGTTGTAGGCCGTCCTCGTCGCCGTCATCGTGCTCTAACATTAATTTCTCCACCGATCTACCAGTCAGTTCTGCGATCTTTACGGCGTTGGGGCAATCCCTAGCCCAATGGCCTTCCTTTCGGCAGAGACGACAGGTATTGGTAGCGCTGAGAGTACGGCGTATGACTTGTGGTACGGTCTCAGGAGTGGTATGGAAGCGTACAGCGGGGGTGTTGCGAGCAGCGTCAGCCGTCAGGCGTTCAGCAGTCCATCCCGATTTTTTCAAAATACTCGGGTTTCTGCTAGCGTTGTTTCCGACGGCGACAGCAACTACCTTCTTATGGAGAGCATCCTCGGCGAGGATGTTGCGAGATTCTCGGTCGGTGACAGCTAAGAACTCGTCGAGAGTAGTGTAGTTGTTGCTCATCTTGTACTTCTCAGTCATAATTTGGAGCTTTAAGGCAGGAGAGATTTTCTCACAAACATCATCAAACCAACGAGCCCTGGCGATTTTACCAGTGATGGCTAGGTTGGTGAACTTGATGCGGAATTGATTGTATGTCATATTACTAGTCATCTTCAAGTTGCTGTAGGCAGCTTTGGCTTTTTGGACACGGTTGTGGTCGAAGAAACGTTGATCTAGGGCAGCGAGGACGTCGGCAGCACCCTTGAATTCGGTGGTAACATCTGTATCCATATGCTGAAGGATAATAGTCTTGGCCTCTCCTCCAGTACACTTGAAGTACGCCTTTACCTGGGAGTCTCCAGCACAGAAGTTACCAGAGAACTCCTCAATAAAGAGCTTCATGTCCGTCTTCCAAGCATCGTACTCAATCTCTCCATTGTGGTCGGTAAAGAGGAGGCGGGGATAGCGAATCTCGTGAGAATCGACAGGCTTGACAGAATTGTCAATCTTTGGGAGGTAGTGATCAACAGCCGGTTGTAGGTCTGCAGTAAGTGCGCGAGACTTTCTAGCAGCATCTTTGGTAGCTTCGACGGCGACAGCAGAAGCAACAGCAGTCTTGAGCATCTCGTTGATAGTCGCCAGCTGGCTGGTAGAGAATGCTTGGTCCACCATTGTGTGTTCGTCTTCCTCCTTGATTGTATCACTCTCAATAGTGCTCAATATGTTCTCCTCCACTGGCGCGGTTGCATATGGGAGGGGTTTGCAGAGGTCGAGATTGGTAGTTGAGGATGCGCGCACGAGGCTGAGGGCGAGGCTGAAGCGCGAATCCGTGTCGCGAAGTCGCAAAGTTTGAGGTATCGTATCAAAAAGGTGATGCCGATAGAGAGAGGGAGTTCAGCTTGCTCTGAGACTGTCTGCAATCGAGATATGAGGCAGAAGGCACCTATAATTATACAGGTAAGGCGGGAGTCGTAGGAGTCGTACCAAAAAGGTGGTGCCGACGTCGAATTTGTTCCGAGTGGATATTACTGCTTCCCAGCGAGGTGATGGTCTTTTATTATGTTACGGCACGTCAAGGAGGTTGTATAAGTTATTATATTGCTATCAAGAGGTACGCTTGTAAAGGCAATAAAAGACAAAGAGAGGAGGTAGCTACTCTCGACCCTCTCTAAGATATCTCCCTCGGCATTGCTCAGTCATCCAACGTGATGCCAAGGCGCGCTAACCCGTATCCCCACACGCACGCGATACGGCTCTCACGGATTGTGACAACTAGAATGATTCACATTGAACCTTGTTGAAACATACTGAGAGTTTGTGAGAGTTACAGGAGTATCAAGGATCTCCTAGGTGATTATCAGAGAGTCTAAGCTGTGAAGTACCGGAGAACCTTATCAAGGAGGGATATTTCAGACTGTATATATAGGTAGTCATTAAGTACAGGAATTCTCTCTTCAGAGAATTATAATTAAAATATTGTACCTACAACATTGCTCATGCATTTTGTAATGAAACTGTGACACTAGTTTATAAACTAGACATGGGCCTGCATGAAGACTAAACCAATCTAATCAATATGCACAGGGATCTAGATCCAGTCATTTTGACAATTTTACCTTTGTCATCCTTAAGAGACTGTAGATTTGCAGACCCCCACCTCTGTCAGAGTGTCATGGCAAGAAATTCTTGAACCAGAGTCTAAGCATAATGCCTGAGGATAAAGTTCACGGAACAGGTTTTTCGGCTCACCCTCAACACTTGCACTTATATGGTGTGAATAGATAATTGTTGTGATATTGCTAGTCAATGACCGGCTCGGCGCCGACTAGTGCGTATGCACGTCGTGCGCTGACCATGGATACAACTGCTGTTGCTCCTGAGTCTCGGACTTTTGAGCGCTGGGTTGAGTAATTGCTGGGCAATGATTGGGGTAGCAACGTGAAGAGTCTACTGACCACGTGCGCTAGCCATAAGCGGTTAGATATTGCCAGATAATTACGGGATAGAGCTCAGAGGTACATGCAGACCAAGCGCACTATCGGAACTATACAACTGCTTCCGCTCCTGAGTAATGGACTAAGGACTGCGGAGCTGAGACATTGTATGGGAACGATTGGAGCGACGCTGTGGTGTGTATACGAGCCACAGGCGCGAACCATGGACTAGATTGCTGTCGTTCCTGAACAGCTAGGTTCAGGATTGCTCTGCTGGGATATTACACGTAAGTGATTGAGGCATTGCAGCGACGCGTACTCGGACCGCGCACGCCAGCCACCGGAACAGCGGATGCCTCTCATGAGAGATGGACTCATGAGCTGCAGAGTTTTACCTAGGCACGCTGTTGGCAGTAAGTCAGGAGAGAGAGTGTAGACAATGACATGGGTCATATTAGAGTATATAAGTAGTCTATGTTCTGTCTCATGTATATCATCGGAAAAGTATCAGACACCTGCCAGCAATCAAGTTACCAAGTATCAAACCATCTGAACAAACATCATGACACATTCTAAGTAACTATGTTCCAATTTAACTGATAACCTTAACTATAATGATCCAACTGGAATTGATATGGTTGAGGTCACAGTTTGAGTTGTGATAGGAAATTACAACAGTCTTAGTTGAATTATGTTAAATTGTTATTTGTACTTAAGGAAGCTGGAGCTACAACAAAGTAGTTCTCCAGCCTCACAATCTTATAATATTATTACAGTATTCTTCTCGCAGTCCCGCATCCTTCTAGCCTTAGTACTTTGTTGAGTTTCTATCTCTACAGTATTCATCACTTGACCTTTCCAAACCCTCGGCAAACAGCGATCTCGATCTACGCTACAGCATTCCGTAACACAGAGCCTTTGTGCAAAATACTTTAACATGATTGCTTTCCCCAAAAGCCCAATCAAGCCAGTTTTCGACTTGTCAGCCACTGCCATTATTGTTAGCAGACATTGTGAATATTTATGATGGAAGGTTGGAAGAATAGATGATAAGCTGAAAGTGGGTGTGAAATAGGGTTGCAATCATGGAATTTGACTATGAGGGTTGCAGGTGGTGCATAAATTTTTAGGGAAGTATGGAGAGTTTCTCAACAAAAATTGCAATTTTTGTGTCTTCCTAATTGTCAGAATTCTGGATATTGCGAGGCAATTAGGTCCTCAACCAATTAAATTTTCGATACAGTGGATTCTGAAGATTTCATATCAATAACATATATTGTTGAAATAGGTTGTATCAGACCAAGTTGTAAGCATCACGTGAAGGTAAAGATTAGTATACTAGGCGAGCATAGCGAGACATTAGATTTTGTAATAATTAGAGACTATCCTTTAGTAATGAAGTTACTACACAAGAATCGATCTGCTGCACTAAAGTTTAACAGGTTATGACCACCAGTATGCAATACAATTAAGAATTGTGTATAAGTTATTAAGTCTATAATTCAATTCATTGCTGAAACATAGAGCATATACAAATTTGAAGCTTCCCTAAAAATAGTGACACAGAACGACCAAGAGCCGAAAAGTTAGAGGGAAAATGAGACATTAAAAAGAAAGCTGAGTTCAAAAAAGATCAAGCAAAATTCCTCTCAACATTAGCTGATTACTTGATTGAAGATGATCAGAAGATAATTGACGAGTTTAGGACAGCGATCGAGGTCTGGGAATGTCTGAAGAGTAAATACCAGAAGATTAGTGTCACTGCTGCAAATAAATATCTTACCCAAATTCAAAACTCTCACTTCGATGAGAGCAACGGCATCAAAGACTCCTGGGCGCAGATAAAAGGTCTCCGAAATAAGCTTACCACAGCAAATATAAGTATGAGGAATGCCTATCCTGATGATGGGTTACTTATTGTACTCATGAATAAGCTTCCAGAATTATATTCACCTACTATCAATGGCCTCCACTTACAAGAGCATCTCACTGCGGAAGAAAAAATACAAAGATTGGTTGATATAGAGGATCAGAGCAAAGAAAGTGCAAATATTGCGACTCGTCGGAAAACTTCATTGCCCCAACGTCGGCGCTATTCTGACATTTCAATGAAAGATTCACTCCACAATCCAATTTCTCCTTCGCAGATGTGTTTCTTATGTAATGGTGGACATTTTCAGAGATATTGTCCATTTGTTGCCGAAATCCAGAAGTTTGGAGAGCAAATAAGAATTAGACAGGAAAGACGAGATACATAAAAGGCTCAGAATGTTGAGATAGTACCGACAAATTGTTGTAATTAAGGCAGCAACATGACTGCAGTAAACAAATAGTACATATTAGAATAATATGCACTGGCGCCATGAGATATGATTAACCCATATCATCACTCACTGGCATGAATAGTAATTAGCCAATAGATGCCTAACAGTATACATTGGCTTCAGGATCTCCAACAACCTTCCCGTTTAGGTTAGATTAGGGAGTTTGTTGGAATTCACACTAGTGTGCGGAAAACCCGGCTTTCATGTATATAGAGGGACTTCTCGCCACACACATAGAATTATAGCAATTTCTTTACAATTAACTATCCATTAAACATCAGTAAACTTCTTCGTATAGTAAACACATTTATCGTATCTCTTAATCAAACTCGAGGCTAGTGTGTAATTCTTCCAATCTCCGGAACTAATTTCAATTCAAATAACGGTCACGGTACCGAAGGTGCAAACCCACGCCTAGCACTGCAACATGCACATCTACTGCTCGCCACCAGGATTCGGGCGCGGGAGCGCCCAGGTAAAAACTATACATGGAAGCGATCGGGGTAGCGACACCATAAGCCCCTGGAATATAAGTGCTAGCCGCAAGGGGTTGGGTACCACTCAGCGTATATGCAACAGCATCGAGTGTACAGGTGTATCTCGAGTGTCACTAAAGGAAACCAGTACGGTCGCCCCTGGATCAGCTATTCAGGGGCGCTCAACTAGGGTACTGAGCTGCGATTATAGGAGCAGTGATGCGACTGGCAAGCGGAGGATATACGAGAGCCGCAGGAGCAGCGATGGCCGCTCATGAACCGTGGATTCATGAGCACTGGATTGGTAATGTGATTACTATAGATAGTCAATCACGAGATGGAACTAAGACTATGATATGGGTCATACAGATGTATATAAGATAGCATATTTTCATGGATCATTGTGGCATAGCGTATTATGAAACGCCATGCGGACGGCTAAGTTAAAACACAAATAATAGTTCAATGCACCTCTAAAACCAGCAAGGAAGACTGATAAGAATGGGCTGGTTTCATTAGGTGATGTGTAGCAGATTGTTGGGCATAGGGGCTGTGTGCTACGTGCTATTTGGTAATTTTATGTATATAAATACTCGGCGTGAAGAAGCATTATTCTTCACGCAACGTCTTCTTCAATTACCTTAACAATACATTTGTTTACCCATCTCTTCTTCGGGAAGACCATTTATCTCTTTCTAGCTCTTCATCAGCAAGACCCACGTGTAGCCTCTATCGCTACTATCTACCTATTTGTCTCTTCCTAGAGAAGACCAGTCATCCCTTCGACCCACTCATCACCTTTATCTACCACCTAGATCTTCGTTAGACCACATACGCACCCTGTGGAACACTGTCCTAACCTCGCCTTGAGACATATATTCATACTTCTGACAGTATCGAAATCTGTCTAACACATCCTCTACATACTCCAATCAGACATAACAAGTGACAAGTAACTATGTTCCCATATGACTCATAACCTTAACACAGAATCCTAATAAGGCTCCCCAGTACTGTAAGAAAAAAGGCAACTCAAACAAAAATTTTTGGGCAAAGAAAAGCAAGGGTTACTCTGCTCAAAGCACTGAACCTGTGGATAATGCCATTAATCATAATGGATCTAATACAATGGAATGGCGCGTCGATTCAAGTGCTCCACATCAAAGGAATGAGAGATTACATTTATCTAAGGAATTAATCTGTAAGAGCATTCCAGCTGAATGAGATTTTGATACTGGAGCTACCTCGGCAATGACTGACCAAATTAATTTATTCAGAGGGCCTCTACAAAAGACACGACAAGTTACCAATCAAGTTGGAGGAGGAGAATTATACTCTAATCAACGCGGAAAGGCGTTAGTACTCTGTAGAGATGGATCATCCGTTCTTTTGAATAACACATTATATGTACCAAACTTTGGGGTAAATCTGGTTTCTGCCAAGCAGCTATGTAGACAAGGGATGAATGGATTTTTCAATCAAAATGAAATGCATATTATGAAAAACAACAAAAGAGTGATGACTGCCAAACAGAGTAAAGGACTGTACATTGTTACGCATATTTCAAGCGATTTTCATGGTAAAGCACTTGCAGCAAAATCAAAGTTTAACCCCGCAATAGAAGGTAGTCATGATTATAACGACAATGATGGCAAGGAGATTTTATCAGAACCCGACCCAGATGACTTAGAGCCCGAGGGAGCCAAATCAAAAGCGGATAGACACCTTTATAGATTAGTGCACCAACGCTTCGGTCACTATGGACCTAAACTCATTGGTAACTTGCATAAAGTTCCTAATCTTAAAAAGAAAATCCCAATTCCATCTCCGGAAGATAGGATATGCAAATCTTGCAAAGTTGCTAAAATGAGAAACTCAATAAACAAATGCCTTGCTAATCATAGATCTGAAGTACTTGAGTTGATATCACTTGATATAGCGGGGCCATTCCCAAAATCACTAAGGGATAATAGAGTATTTCTGAAAATAGTTGATAACTTTATGCGTAAAATTTGGTCTATTCCACTTCCATCTAAGAGTTTTGCTATCTCAGCACTAAGATGCTGGAGGACCAAAGTAGAACTTGAAACAGGAGAAAAGGTAAAAGCTGCTTGTTCAGATAATGCTCCAGAGTTGAAATTGGTCTTATCACAGTGGGAAAAAGAAGAAGGAATATCTGTAGAGTTTACAACTATTGCATCTTCACACCAAAATGGAACTGCTGAAAGAAGTTTCCAAACTGCTGAAAATGTAATGGGATCAATGCTACACAGTCAAGATCTACCCCTTGAGTTCTGGGATGAAGCAGTTAAATTTGATGCATACATCAGAAATAGGCTACCTGTGAGCCCTATAATTAATGGAGAGATAACTTGCCCCGAGCAAGCATATATAGGAAAAAAACCTGATATAAAAAACGTCCGGGTATGGGGGAGCAAGTGTTACAATTATGTGAACCCAAAAACCTTACCAGCCAACAGTAGACACGATAAATTGGTCCTTTGCGGACGTGAGGGTGTGTTTATGGGACCAGTCGAATGCACAACTAAACAATACAAGGTGTATGCACCAGATCTAGGGTATACTCGTCGTACAAGTACACTGTATGTGGATGAAAAAACTAAGGGTGGTACAGTTAGACTACAAATTAGGGATAATCCTAGCAGCACTCAAGGTACAAGCAACGTATTTGTGAAAAGAAAGAGTCGAGGAAGGCCCAGAAAAGATAACAATCTAGAAATATTGCCTAAGCCCCAAGCTCATAACAATATATCAATGATTGTACCTGTCACTGAAATTGAGAAAGCTAAAATTCAAGTGTCAAATCAATTTGAAAGAGCCAAGACACCAAATTTAGATATCCCTGATGAGGATACCGAAAATGGGTTGAAACAGGATTATCTTTCCAATGGCATAGTGAAAGCAAAACACTCTGCCATCCGAGAGAAAGAAATTGACAAAGGATCTTTTTCCAGTGCGATCTCTATGCCTGAAGATTCTAGCATCAATTGTTCCCTGGTCAAAAGTCAAAATGTCGAAGAAATTGAGGACGAGAACCAAGCTCTGGTCCCAGAGGATATGAGGGGCGTAGAATTATTTTCTGACCCAATTCCAATTTCAAATTCAGGAAATACTGTTGTAAATCATGCAAATGGGAGTCAGGATGATATTAACAAATAACATTTACTCCAGATATGGATGAATTGCTTGATGACCAAATACTTTCCGACATCCATGACAATATTGCACCAGTCACAAATAGTTGGTTAAGTGAGAGCAATCTCAAGCCAAGATATTTCTTCAGAAAAAGAAAAGAAAAAGTTGGTAATGACAATGATCGAGAAGCCAAGAGAATAAAAGCTATGATTGCAATGATTCTTGGATCCAACCTCCAGAGCCATAATTCACATTCTGCCTATTCTGCAAATGAAGTTATTGGTATCAAAATTCCAAAATCATACAATGATGCAGTGCATGATCCAATCTATGCCATTGAATGGATTACAGCAATGAAAGAAGAATTAAATGCTCTTGAGACCAATGGGACATGGGGAGAATGCACACCTCCTAAAGGAGTCAACTTGGTTTCGACACGCTGGGTATTCACCATCAAAACTCATCCAGACGGGAGCTTAGAGAGGTTTAAGGCTCGACTCGTTGCAAGAGGGTTTAGTCAGCAATATGGGAGTGATTACACAGAGAAATTCGTTCCTACTGTGCGTATGGATACCCTGCGAATTCTCTTGGCAATAGTAGCCAAAAGAAACATGGACTGTTGGCATTTTGATATAAAAAATGCATTTACAGAATCAAACCTTAAAGAAGAAATTTATCTATCAGCTCTGCAAGGTGTCATTGTTGGATATGGCAAATCTTTAAGAGCTCTTAAGAGTTTGTATGGGTGTTGTGATAGGTCTATGATTCGGGTTTATATACAATTTGTGGGAGCTCGCTGCTAGTGATCACAGATGGGCTGCTGGGCCGGACAGGTCAAGAAGAGGGGTGGAGAATGATCTTTGTAGAATGAGGAAAGACTGGATTGCTTGCTCTATCTACTGTGGAGGAAAGCTCTCTACTTATAGTCCCTAGATTATTGCTTACTAACTATACTAACTCAAAAAAACAGGAGCAAACAGAGCAAATGCATGCAGTTGCGTGACCATCATAACTGGATGTCACAGTTTCAGTACAACATGCTTGGGCGATCTTGTAGGTACAGTATATTAATTATAATTCTCTAGAGAGAGAATTCCTATAGCTAGACTACAAATATATATACACTCCAAGATTCTCCTCTGCTATAAGGTTCCCCTATGACTAGAATAATATGGAATCTTCGAAGATTCCCTAGAAGACTCTCAATATGTCTGTCACCCTCATGAACCTTCAGTATGCTTCCAGAAGGTTCATTAAGAATCTTCTAACCTCTGTGTATCCCGAGATCCTTCCCGAAGATCCCCCAAGATTCCCTTGATGTAATTGCCTGCGCTAGCCAGCGTAGGCCACAGAAATTCTTAGGCTTAGCAGCCGTTACACTGGAACTGTGCACTGTAGCTATGTGGGTCCAGGCACAACATTCCCCCTGTCGGTAATAACTCCTTAAGTTATTGAATAGCGACTGATGATTTAACCTTGGTCAGTGAGTCAGCTAGTTGATCAGAAGGAGGCACATAGGACACATCAATCAATCCCTTTTGATACTGCTCCCGACAATAGAAGTTCCTAAGTGAGTTTCACGGATCCGTAAATAGAATTTTAATACTAATATTAATTCGTGATAAGATGAAGGGTTAGTTAATTAAAACCATCAATTTAATAATGGCTTCTCCTATACAATTAGTCATGTAAAACGTCATGTAAGGATATACAAGGGAGTCATGAAGAGAAGGACAAGAACACAGCCATCAATGCAAAGATATTGGCAAGAATTGATTACGATTAATTCCGGCTGGCAAATGCTTCTACTCTTGTATATAATAGTTCAGTGTGAGAGAGATTTACTCCTCACGCAACGTCTTCTTTATCTACCCTTTACAATACATTTGTTTACCCATCTCTTCTTCGGGAAGACCATTTATCCATTGCCCAGTTCCTCATCAGCAAGACCCACGTGTAACATCTACTGCAACTAGTTGCCCATTCATCTCTTCCTAGAGAAGACCTGTCATTCCTTTGACCCATTTATAACCTTCACTTACCACCTAGATCTTCACTAGGCTATACAACGCACCCCGTGGAACACTATCAAACCCTCATCCTTGAGAGTGAGATATGCCTTGATCTTCTGTGATTGTCGTGATTTTTGATAAGGAAAATTGCCAATTGATTTTCCACGTACAACTTGGTGCATTTTGCTCCCTCAATGTGATCAGTAATCTTTAACTCTTCCAGAAGCGATTTTGTCCACTGTAGCTGACGACATGTTTCGGTGGCAGCAAGATACTTAGCCTCAGTTGTAGACAAAACAACTTCCCGCTGAAGATGGGATCGCCAACTTATTGGTCCTGAAGTTAGTATAATCAGCAATCCGGAAGTTGATCTGCTTGTTGATGGATCTGCTGCAAAATCTGCGTCTGTGTAAGCTTTAAGTGAGGGTTTACCTATTGATCTGTTGAAGGTGATTCCTCGATCCGGCTCTTTAGAGAGATACCTTAGCACCCGGTGAGCTGCATGCAGATGTTCACCTGAGGGGTTTGTCAAAAATCGCGCCAAGTGGTTGACAGAAAATGCGATATTGGGTCTAGTGCTATTTGCGAGAAACTGCAGGCCACCTATAATGGAGTTGTATCTTGTAATCTCTTCTGGTGTGCTTTCTTTATTGCTTGGAAGCATTAGATGCTCAAGGGGTGTTGAAGCAGGTTTGCAGTCTTTTAAGCCATGGCAATCTATCAGTGTGCGTGTGTATTGACCCTGTGATAATGCTAGGGTATCTTTTCTGGGGTAACTGATGTGGATGCCCAAAAACAAGTCTGTGCTCACTGATTTCAACTTATATCTCTTGTGTAAAGCTTGCATCAGCGTTTCTATCTTGCCTAAGTTAGGAACCATTATTGTAAGGTTATGGATCGTAGAGGAATGCTGGAATGGTATAGGGAGGTGAAGGATATATGCCGAACAACGAAGCAGTTGAATAGAGCTTAAGGGTGAAGCTTGGTAGGGTGACACAAAGAGGGTATGAATAGACCTTCAGAGATATTCAGTAAATGTAATGAACTGAGGATTTCTGAAGGAGAAGAACACTACATATATATACAGGAATTAGTCCTACTGAGACGAATTTAGAAATAAGCCAGGATATGCGCCCATGTCCCAGTATGGCGACGTTATCATGGTGAAGGTATGTCTTGACCACCAGTAGACCCCCAAGCTAGCTGATTGTAAGACAGATTCATGCATATACCATAATTTCCCACATATCTTGTGTTAAGCACCAAGACAAATTAATATTACAGAAAATAGATGTGGCGTGTTTTTAAATGATACAAATAACAGAAACAAAAACGAGATAGTACATGACTAGTGTAACAGATACAGGACTGTTAGAATTACAACACCCATCACCTGGAAATCATCTACATGCATAACCACGAATACATCTTGGTGGGCGTTGGTGTATAGACA
This sequence comes from Blumeria graminis f. sp. triticale, assembly GCA_905067625.1. Taxonomy (NCBI): domain Eukaryota; kingdom Fungi; phylum Ascomycota; class Leotiomycetes; order Helotiales; family Erysiphaceae; genus Blumeria; species Blumeria graminis. Next base: position 12,710,422 of record LR898472.1, on the reverse strand, counting down.
TACGTCTGATGTTGTTGGGTAGAAACCAAGTCTAGCAAGGGTTGCTTTGGCATGATCATACCACAGAGCTGCTGCCTGCTTGAGACCGTAGAGTCCTTTGCGAAGGATGATTATGCATCCTTCTTTTTCATAGCCCTGGGGCATTTCCATGTAAAGGTCAATGTCAATGTCAGGGTTTAAGAAAGCGGTTGGAACATCACCTTGCCTACGGTGCCAGCCAAATTGGTGTGCTAGCACAAGCATGATTCTACCAGTTTCCGGTCGTGGTGTAGGAGCGAAAGTTTCATGGTAATCAATGCCTTGACGCTGGATAAAGCCTTTCGCTGTACAACGAGCCTTCCACCTTTCGATGCTGCCATCTGCTCTAAATTTCCTCTTAAATACCCATTTGCATTTCATAGGTTTGCGTCCCTATGGAAGTTCCATGCAGCGAATGATTTTTATGGCTCCTTTTTACTTTGAGGGAGCGAAATTCCTCATCTGTAGCCTTTTTCCATTGCACGGCCTCCGGACTAGTCATGGCTTCGCTCCAGGTTTTTGGATTGTTGGAGATTTGTGCTGCTGTCAAATTGGAGCGTAGGCGTTTGACCTGAGGCGGAATAGAATGGCAAGAAGGGGTCGGATGGATCGCGAGAGATGACTAAAGATCTACTGGAGATAATTCGGAGAACTAAAGGTTTAAAAATGGGTAATATAAGTGTCTAAAGAGTCTAAAGGTACGAGCATATACTAATGGTGACTAAAGGTGCTAAAGGTAACTAGAGGTGACTATAGGTGACCAGAGGTGATCCGAAGGTGGTGGTTATGACAGAAGACTAAGCGTAAAGAACTCTATGCCTACAGACCAAACCATTATATATATACCTGCCTTCCTTTCACTAGCTCATCATAACATAGACCTTAACATAATATCAACATGATACTATGTGCCAAGAACTGTCCTGTTGTCATAGCTACATATGAAGAAAGGTAAAATTATATCCTAAAGAAAAGATCGGAAGAGGAATCCTTACAGCTGCCTTGCCATAGTGGAGACGTTTGTAGTCATGTTTCTTAACCTCTCTGCCATACCTAGTTCTTGTGATCTCGTTTTCCGGCGAGTATTCCCTTTCTGGTGAGTGCGCTCGTTTTTGTCCAACAAAAGAGCATATAGGGTACCATCCAGTCATGATCTTGTCGTATGGCGTTTCGTCTGCTTCTTTTTCAGAACTGGACTCCCCCTCATCTTCTGGCTGCAGGCTAAGCTCCTGTGAATGGCTAGGGAAGTATGATTCTGGGGGGGAGTCTGCTATATCTTTCGAGTGGTACAATTCACTTAATGAACCTTGCTCACTACTTTGGGAACTCACATTTCTGATTTCTGTTGGTGGTAATTGTTCTTCTGATGACGAGAGTGAAGTCACCTCTTGAACTATTGATTTGGGCCAATTGTTTATGTTATTGGCTAATGCAGAATCTTCGGTTGCATCTTGTGTAATAGAGTTAGATTCTAGCGTGGTGGGTGATGAACTCTCCCCCTCAAACAATGCTGGAGTTTGAAGTTCTGGAGTTAAAGGAGGATTATGTTGATTGTTGCAATTTCATAGTAAGAGGAGCAGAAAGTATAGCTCGAAGAATATTGTTTCCATTGAAGTTCTAAGTTACATGTAAGACGCGAATTTATGTGCGCATATCCTAGAGTTAAAGTGAGTATGCAAACAACAATTATTACAGGAAAAAGTCTTCAGCACAGCTGACCACGAAACCATTGCGCGGGTAATAAAGCAGTGCTAACTCCGCACCATCAACGCCATCCTATTTGTCGCAAAGTAAATATAACCATGTCTCTCACTGCATTTGCACCTAGTATCATATTACCCTGCACATGCAAATGCATGAAAGAAAATCTCAACAGCAAAAAGAAATTAAAGTATAGAATACAGGATGTATTATGCAGTATGTAGGAAAGTTGTTCATACTTGCAAGGAATGCCAATTATTGTAAGAAATGTGGTAAATTCCAACATTGATAATTCATTGTTTCTGTAAATAATGAATTATTACTGGCCCAGTAGTTGGTTGTTTTCTGCTGATTGATTGGACTTAGCTCGTCACCAAACATTATGTCTTCATTGAAAGATGCATGGGGAGTGAAATTCTCTATCCATTTCCAGCCCTGTGATGTTGTCCACTGGGGATAATAAATGATGAAGTTCTTGTCAGTATTTTCCTGGAAACCCATAAACCATCCTTTTACCACTCTGAGCTCGAATTTACCTGAGTCGGATGTATTAGTGTCGGAATACTTCAAGTGGATGGGTTTTGTGACAAGCTTGTTGTAACAATATTGGTATCAATTAATTCCTGTCTAACTCCCTCCCTCTTAAGGAACATCTAATAATTACATTGGGGAGCCAATTTCTTATTCCCGGCGCTATTCTATATAAGGAAATATCATGATAATGAGGCATGTGATATGATACAGAACTTTAATCAGACACTGGCAATAAAAATAAAAAATAAAAAAATAGAGGCCATGAAGGCAGAGCTTCATTTAGACTGGCTGCTTCGCTCCACCCATCCGTTGCTCTCAATTTTCAGGTAGTTAGAATCGATAAGTTCTTTTAAGGCATGAAAAAATTTGGATTTGGTCATGGCATCCGCTGGGTTAGTTTCCCCATCAATCCAACGGATCTCGGCAATTTCTCGTCTCTTGTACGGCTGACAAAGAGAAATTAAGTCTACCATAAGTCTCTTTTCTTGAGTTGTTCACAGTTTTACAAGGCAATCATATAAACACTTTGAATCGGTACATAGAACTAACAGTAATTGCGCTTGTAAGATCTTATTGAGAGTTGACTTAATTGATGCGGCAATAATGAAGCCATGGAACATTCCATATAGTTCTACTGCTAAAACACTCCGTGTAATTCTTTTACATTTGATGGATGACCAGTGAATTATATTTACCCTGTTATCATCATCTGCGATAACAATGACAAATCCGATTTGAGAAGAATAGTCATGATTATTTGCAAATGATGAGTTGGTAAATGCAATAACCTTTGAAGAATTTCTATTGAGCCTTACATATTTTAGTCCTCTAAGAGGGTTATCAGATTGCCACTTGAGCCTTTTATTCAGTAAATTTATGTTGACTAGGCTTGGGCAGGTTGTTTGAGCAGCAAAAGACAAATCAAAAGTTGCTTCTGGCTGATAAACGCTTGCAATATATGCTCCACGTGCTCTCTGGGCAATGTACTGATCCTTTGTTGACAAATTTCTTCTAATACTGCCTCTAGAGCTAACAATATCAATTGTATTTGAATCAATAATTTTTAGGTTCTTGCATTGTGATTCCTGTGTCAGTGTAATTGAGTCTGTTGTGGCTTCCCTCTTAATGTAACCTCCATTAAACTTAATTGGGGTTGAAACGGTCAGTTTTTCTCGATCTTTAGCAATAAAACCGGCCTTAATAAGCTGACTTTCTTCACTGGAAGCAAATTTGTTATTTGCTAGGAATAGTGTGTCATCTCTTTGTAGGCCAACTATACCAAAATTTTGGTTATTGTTAAGGTATAAGAGGCAAGGATCATATGTTGACTATTCCATTGACAAGCCCTCAGTATGATGTCGATGATAAGTATTGAACCAATGACTTCCAGCTTCTGGTACACCATAGAGAGGTTTTATAACTTTCGGGATAGTTTCTTTATCACCAATTTCAACTGGTGGACAAACATAAAAATTCCATATTCAGTTTTGTTGTGGACTGAACATAGGCTTGTGAGATATAGCGCAAGTAAAAATCTAGCAGCAATATTGAGGCAAGGGTGAGAATTATTCTTTGGCTAGCTTTCTGAATTGTGGGCGATTGTGTGAGAACGATTCATTTTTCTTTATTGTTATATGCCTGTACCACCAGTCGTGACTTTTCAAAAGCTTTATCTGTCCCTCTATGCTTTATCTCATCCACAAATCTTGAATTGAAGATTCTGGCTCCCGGTGGGACCATTGACAAGGTGATAAACTCAAACACCCCCTTTTCTAGCAATCCGTTTATTTCTTTTTGCCTGGATTCTTTAAATGTTGGAACTAAGGGGGTATCAGTCTCTTCGATAAAGGTTCTAGCTACTGCCTGATCAATGTATCTTGCGGGGGGCCGGCGGGATCTCTCTGCGTTTCTTCTGGGATTTACTGACGCTTAAGAGTTATGGAAGGTTGGATTATTGAGAAGGCCTCCGGTCTGTAAACTAACATCATCATTATCCTGATTATATGGCCTAACTACAGTAGACCTGAATTCACTTGATCCTGAAGGTAGCTCAACCTTGCAGGTTTCATCTTCTACACTAAGTAATTTGAAAGGGCCTGTCCATTGACCTGATTGGCCAGAGACACCCTCACACCATACGAGGACTTCAGAGTTAATTGGCAAGTCGTGAACACTTGTGGTATCTGGGCCGTTTCGTTGGCTTAAAGCTGTATTTACTAGGTTTTCAGCTCTAATCTTTTTGACTTCACTCATTGCCTTTTTGAGGGCGTTAGCTCGTTGGGAAATTGAGGGAGCTGGAGTATCTGAGTGTACCATCTGTGGATATGCACCAAAAACAAGTAATGTAGGGACTAATCCATCGGGACCAGCGCTATCATTAATTGCTTTAATTGACAATTGGAGCTTTGTTTCCTTGTTTGCGTTATCTCTTTTCAATTCTGCATCAATTATATTATAAACACGCCGTAGTATGGAATGGTAGCGTTCGACCATTCCTACTGACCAATGTGCTTCAATTGGGATATTCTTAACAGAAGTTGCCATGGATGTTGCATTTTGGTAAAATTCCCTACTGGTAAAGTTTTTACTGGCGTCAGTTATAATATGGTCAGGCCGGCCAATATAGACATCAATCCAACAAGTTTGTATGGCATCCCAGGTATCCTTGGCTGTCATGCTCCGTAGCCATCTTGCTGATTGGAATCTTGTCGCTTCATCAACTATGTGGAGAATTGGATTTCCGTTCATATACATGATATCAACTACTATGGAGCTATTGAAATCTAAATCTTCATCTTGGAGACAAAATTTGAAACAGCTAGGGGGTCCTCTATGTCTCTGACAGAACTCGCAAATTTTTGTTAGTTGGTCAATTGTTTTCTTTTCAACCATGTCATGACCTGATTGTTGTAATATCCTAAGCAATATTTCTGCTGAAGGATGACCAAATCTCCGATGAAGTCTTTTCAATTCAGTTTCTGTTAAAAAGCACGGATTAGAAAGGAAAGAGTTTGTTATAAAAGAGTGTAGGAATTTTCCCCAAAGTAAGAAAGCATGACAAAAATGTGACGGTCTTAAAGTGGCGTTTTATTCAAACTGAACTCAGAGCTAGATACAAATGAAAATCTTAAAGTAACGAGCAGAGACGTGACTGAAAGCCTCCTATTTATTTACAAGACTATGATCTCGTTCCCTCATTTCATACCATTCTCAAAATAGATCATGACCTGTCCTCCGACAAACACCAGCATCTCCGTCTATTTTAATTCAGCTTCATTTTAATGTTAGTAATTTTAGTTATTAAAATAGTTATGATGCATGTGGCTTAGATGACTCACGACTGGTGTTCGAGTCGTCCTGTCTGCAATCTAAATTTGTCATTTAAGAATAGATTTGCATGAACTGGGCCAAGGCCTATACTTGGGTCTAATGAGTCGTGGAGGGGTTCATGACATGTATGATGTTTAATATGGTTGGAAGAGTTCAAGCCTTATTTGTTAGGCAGCAGCCTAATGATAACCAGGTATGAGCCTGTGACACTGTAACGGCTGGTAAGCCGATTGGTCCCTGTAGCCTATGTTGGTTAACTTAGGCCTGATTCGAGTGGCGTTATTGATGGCTACCAATGCGCTTATATGCGACGCCACCCAATACAATACTTTTGCGTCGGCATTTGCATGGTATTCACATGGCATCGGACTCGGCAGTGCGGCACGGCAGTACGGCACGGCAGTACGGCACTGCACCACATGTTGATAGGCTTACACTGACTGGGAATATACGAGACCGAGTACAATCCTTCCGGACCATAACGCAATAGTGCTGTATTACAGGCATAGTCAGAACACTAGGGGAGTCCCATAGCATAGGAACAGGAGAGGGATTAGCCTTGGTGGCGAGGAGGCTTTCACGTATATAAATGAATAGATAGATGTAGTGGAAGTTCTCTCCTTAGAATTATTATTTACTACCATCGACCACATAGTTGCCCCAGCACTTGTCCCTCGAAACCGTGACAGACACAAAACGCTGTATAACTGGAAACAATTGTGAGTTCTTCAGTAGTAAATTGTTGAGGTTATCAAAAGTAACGCCTAGGGTATCCATATCAGAAAGACAAAGTAAAAATGGTGTAGTGGGGCTCACAATGTGAAATTTAATCTGTCCAATAGGCGTATTTAAAGTGACAGAGCCGATTGAGGTACTACTTCCAATGCCAAATTGGACATTGATTGCACCAGATTTTGCGGTATTAATTGGTGAGGGCTGAACTTTGTTAAGTGCATTATATTGATCAATGCCAGCAGTAGAGTGCTTTGAAGCGCCTGTATCAATTATTATACCGTAGAATGTGTTGCTGTTATACCTTCCGGATGTGATAAATGAAAAAAGGTCATTGTCAACTTCACTATTAGCACTTGATAAATCGAGACTGGTGATTGCATGCTCAAAAGATTTGTTTGCCAGCGTTATCGCAATATCTTCTGACTGTTCTATAGATCCAAAGGAAGTTTAGAATATGTTATTAACCTCATCTTTAGTCTCTAATGAGGTTGTATCTAGTGTTAGGCTTTCAATTTGAGTATTGAGTGGATTATTTGTGGAATTGTTGTCACACTCAGCCTCATATTCTGCGATGTAGTGGTCTGGAATCCGATCAAAGCGTTTTGAAATCTGTTCCTTAAACCTCTTCCTTGCTTCTTGTTGTTGGTCTTCTGGGTGATTTTTAGACCAACAGCCATAAAGATTGCAAACGTAGCACTTTCTTCTGCCAAAGTTGGATGATGCTTGGTTGTTTATTGAGTGAGATCTAGCTATTGGATGGACCTTTAAACGAGAGCTAGAGCCTTGTTTATAATATTGCCTATCTGTGAAAAAATTGGAGGATGTTGGCCCATCAGATTTTTCAGAAGTTGCAATTGAGGCCCGGAGATCATTGATTAGGCCGGATAGGGATTCACTAGGCTTGAAGCAGGCATAGCTACAGGCTGGAATGTTGCGGCATGCATTCACAAGTTTCATGTGGAGAAAAGAATCTGTTCGAAATTCGGGATCCATACTCAACTGTAGTTGACGCAGCTCTGTTAGAAGAAGATTTAAATTGTTTTCTGTTGATTTTCCGGATGATTTATTCTCTTGTATTACGAGGGTTAGACTCAGTGCTTCCCACCTTGCATATTTCCCTCTTTTGTACTCAATATTTTGAAAGTAACGTTTTGTGGCATCACACATATCATCAAATGTGGCGTGTTTGTAAACACTTAAATTTGAGTAGTAATGACTTAAAGCAGGTCCTATGAGCATTGTAGGATATGCCTTTGCAAAGAGCTGACTAGGTACCTCGGTTCTGTCACACAGGTCACGGAAAATGGTGAGCTTATAATCAAAACTATCATTTTCACCATTGTATTTCATATCTTTCTCATACATTCAAGTAAGATTTGATAGTTCCTTTGCGCATCCTGAACCTTCGCTTCTAGTTAGAGACCGAGTTAGGTAGATTGTCTGTGGGGCATTTTGTGAAGGCATGTTAGGGTGCGTCGATAAAGTCTGGGCTTTCATTTTTCCATCTATTTTCGAAATATCTTGATGAGTCTCAGTTTTTAGTCTAGGGGTAGGCTCTAATTTAGACCTGAAGAGGTGAGAGATTATATTTGAATTGAATGTTTCATTTGAGTTTTTGATTTCCTCTAAAGTCCAGGGGGTTGGGTCATCTTCATTAAGTGTTTCCATTAATGAAGTAACAATGCTAACACCTCTATTATTCTTGACCCAAACTCCGTGTGTACGCAGGTGGGTCCGAAGACCTCGAACGTAGACGAGAGAGGCAGCATTGAAATCATCCTCTTCAAAAGATATAAAATCTTCCTTGAAAGCTTCCCAAAGGTTATCATCTTTGATCTTGAACTTTATGTAGTTGTTGACTTTCTGTTCGATGAATTTGTTGATCTGCTGTTGCCTGGCTTCTGCTTCCTTATCGAGCGCCGTCTGCTTTGATTATGATCTCGTTGAGGGTCGGGATCCGCCTGTAGATAGCTTGGAATTGGTGTACGAGTCGGGCATTTTGAATGCAGGTTTTGCAAAAATTAGTGATGATGAAGGTAGATAATGGGGTTTTATGAATTTAGGCTGTTGAAATATTACGTAGAATCGAGGGCCTTGTGAAAGGGGTCAAATATCAAGTCTATAATCCTTGGCAAACGCAATCGAGCCGAGGCCTTTATCAGGGACTGAACAATTGAATCTTTCTTCACAAGATGTATCTGATCTGTACGTCTACTGATCAATGCCGGAATACTTCAAGTGGACGGGTTTCGTGACAAGCTTGTTGTAACAATATTGGTATCAATTAATTCCTGTCTAACTCCCTCCCTCCTAAGGAACATCTAATAATTACATTGGGGAGCCAATTTCTTATTCCCGGCGCTATTCTATATAAGGAAATGTTATGATAATAAGGCACGTGATATGATACAGAACATTAATCAGACAATTAGTTTATATGCTCGACAGCCAAACCTTGGAAGGTTCGTAAGGTCTACTTGACCAGTGTGTGGCTGATGAAGGCCTTGCATGAAATCAAGTAATGGGATCTATTTAGTGCGTAAGCAGTATAATCTATTAACAATGTAACATGCATGTCGAGCTGCCCAGGGCCAATAAAGTGCAGGCATGCGGGCATCAATCAGCATTGACCTTGCGAGTCTTAAAACTACCTTGTTTGCTGCTTCAGACACTCCATTTTGTTCAGGTGTATCTGGAGCAGATACATCTGTATTAATACCATGCTGTTCACAGTGCAATTTAATGCGCAAAAATTCAGTGCCTCCGTCTCTAAAGATTGCGCGGACTTTCTTTCCATAGTGATGGTGCTGAAATTCAATCCACTGTACGAGAGAAGAGGCGATCTGGTCTTTGGATTGGGTTAATAATGACCATCTCATGCGAGTCTTAGAATCTGTAATTATAACAACATACTGTAGTCCGTTAATTGCAGTGGTAATCTTTCCTACTGTATCTATAAATATTTCATCTAGAGGTGCGTACAGGATTGGTCTGGGTTCTCGAGATACGAATCTTTGGGCCAAGCTGAGGTGGCATGCCTCGCATGTTGTGAGCTGACTTATGTCTATAATTTCGAGTCCCTTTGTGTGTTGGGCAGTTTTCTTTAAGATTTTCTGGCCCGTGTGTCCGAGTCTTTGGTGCCATCGTTGTGCACTTATGGTCTGCAGTATTCTTACAACACCAGGAGCTGCTATATTACTTCGTGATGTATTGGTTTTTTCAAGGGGATAAATGTAGTATACATCATTCTTGCGCACCAGTCTTGCTATGGGAACACTAGACTTATTGTCGCGTTTCTGTACCAACAGAGACTTTTCTGGATCCGGTACTATGTTGCTGAGCCTCTCCAACCTGCCAGCTGACACAATGTTGTACGAAGATTCAGGTGAAAGAATAGTCTCATGGAGCTGGAGCGAGTGTGTCCCAATTTTAAGAGTAGCTGTTCCTTGTTGACATAGCTCTTTAGTACCGACAGCCTGATGGAACTTGAATGGTTCAGGGGAGCGATTCACTTCACTAAACATGGAACGGTGTGGAACGAAGTGGTGCAATGCACCTGTATCATAGAATGTAACAGATTCATTCATTCGAGATGATGCAGCAATTATCACCCCTCCTGAGTCTGACTCACTATCGTCTCCTACGCTATTGACTGAGGCCTGTTTGCCATTGCCCCTGTTTACCCCAGAACAGTTATTGCTTCCTTGTGCCAATTCTGGGTGAAGACAATAACAATACCAATTCTTATGCCGATGTTTGCACCTCTTGCAGTATGCTTCTGGGTCTACGTAGATACTGTTGGGTGTCTGGGTCCAATTGCCTGCTACATATCGCAAAGAAGACATCAGAGTTCGTGGTGGTGCATACTTGTTGTCGGAATCAAATGCTCTTGTATCACGCCAAACATTTAGCCATTCAATCCTCTTTGTTCCCATCACAAAAATAGCTGATGCTTGTCTGTCACCTATGCAATACTCAGAGGCTAACAGCCGAGTAGAAATTGCATCGGCCGCGTTGTTGACACTCTGGTATGCTGCTAGGAAACGGTCAACATAATCATCAGCAGTACTAACAAACCTGATGCTCAACAGTGTTTCGAGTGCTGCAGCATATGGTGCGGTTGCAGTTTCATTCCTGGTCCCGGCTACAGTGTCGTAGAGTTCCTTGGCCGTCAGGTTCTCGTAATGTTGGGGGCAGATGGTCGTAGATAGTTGTTGTGTGATGATATTTTTGGCTTCGATTTCTCCCAAAGTCCAGCGCTCGAATTCATCCAGGTACCTCTCCGTGAGTTTATCGGCATCTTCGGCGTTTGGGCTCCCTAATAGAGGATCTATAGGGATGTTGACTGGACGGATCCCAGGCATGTCATGAAAGACATGTCCCAGGACGTTTTTGCGTCCAAGTTTAGCACGCAATGCCATTCTCCAAGCAATGAATGAGATACCATTACCAAGAATTTCCTTTGGATCAGTCATTTTCATGATGCTTAATCTGTGGTTTTTCACAACGGTTAGCTAGCTCCTGTAAGTACATGGATGCTCCGGGCTCATAACCTGTTGTGATAGGTCTATGATTTGGGTGTACATACAATTTGTGGGAGCTCGCTGCTAGTGATCACAGATGGGCTGCTGGGCCGGACAGGTCAAGAAGAGGAGTGGAGAATGATCTCTGTAGAATGAGGAAAGACTGAATTGCTTGCTCTATCTACTGTGGAGGAAAGCTCTCTACTTATAGTCCCTAGACTATTGCTTACTAACTATACTAACTCAACAAAACAGGAGCAAACAGAGCAAATGCATGCAGTTGCGTGACCATCATAACTGGAGCTGTGCACTGTAGCTATGTGGGTCCAGGCACAACAATGGGCTAGAACAAGCTAGTTGTGATTGGAATCAATTACTGAAGCAGTTCTTGATAGAGTGCAAGTTTAGCCAGAGTCGAGCTGATCCATGCCTATATGTGAATGCAAAAATGGAAATTAGGCTATTAGTTTACGAGGATGATATTGCTGCTGCTTCTTACCATGCTACCTCACTTGAGTGGTTTTATGAAAAGCTATCATAGAGATTCAACGCCAAGAACCTGGGGGAGATTTCGAAGATTCTTGGAGTTCGAATAACTCGAGAAAGAAAAACTAGGACAATTTATCTCGATCAGGAGCAGCTCATCTCGGGGGTTCTCGATAAGTTTGGTATAACAAAGGAGAAACATAAACCAAGATTGATTCCTGTAGTCAATTACAAACATCTGCAACCTGGGAAAAAAAATGAAGAATCAATTGATCCGAATGAGCTCTCACAGGCAATTGGTAGTTTAATGTATGCAATGATTTTCACGACTCCAGACATTGCATTTGTATTAGGAAGGCTATCACAATTCATGATATCGCCTGTAAATCATCATGGTTACGCGCTCAAGAATCTTATGCAAGATTTAAAGTCAACCATAAAACAAAAATTGCGTTTCGGAACTGAAAGTAATCATGCCGAAAATTTTACCATCCATACTGATGCAGATTGGGCAAGCAATAAAGTCGATCGGAAGATTATTTCTGGGGGAGTTGGAATGTTTTATGGAGGGCCTTTCTTGTGGGCATCTAAGAAACAAAATTCTGTCTCAACGTTAACTGCAGAATCTGAGTATATTTCACAGGCGATGTATGCCAAACAGGGACAGTGGGTCGCACAAATTTTCAAGTATATGTTGTTACTGGAGTACATAAGTCAGAATAAGAAAACTGTCCAAATGTTCAGCAACAATCAAGATGCACTAGCTCTGGTAAAAAATCCCTATCTTCATGAGTGTTCAAAGCACATTGACATCTGTTACCATTTTATTCGTGACCTCGCTGAGAATAAAAAGCTTGAAGTCCATTATATCTCATTGTCACAAATGGTTGCAGATGGGACAACAAAGCCACTTGCACGCATAGCCTTTCAGAGGTTTAAAAGGCAGATGTGTTAAGGTTATGAGTTAATTGGGAACATAGTTACTTAGAATGTGTCACGATGTTTGTTCAGATGGTTTGATACTTGGTAACTTGATTGCTGGCAGGTGTCCAATACTTTTCCGATGATATACATGAGACAGAACATAGACTACTTGTTGAAAGTCATGCGATAAATCTGTAATTGTATCACGTGTCTCGCTTAGAATTCCACACTTTCCGTAATTGTAAAGTGTGTAGATAATTGTAAGAATAAGAAAAGCAGCACAAATAGTTGTAGTCATAATACACACAATAAATTATATATATATTTATATTATAAGGAATCTGATTTCGAGAGCAAGTATCCACACGCAGCTGAATATATAGCTGGTATGCAGTATACTCTTAACTCCACTGTCGCATAAATAACAACAGGTTTTGAGTCCGGTAGCAAAAGCTAATAGGTCAAAAGATTTCTTAACCTCAACCTAAATTAATTATACGAAAAGGTGCAATGTCTGTCCAAGATTTCGAAAGTTCCAAGATGGCTCCAAAGATTGAGGAGATGCTTACGTCAAGCAATAAGCCTGTGTGGAGTCAACCCAAGGCCTCCTCAAATGCTATGGGAAATGTCGGTACACTCCAGTTGCCTCCTTATTTCAAGTTGAAGGGGGAGGAAAACTACGAGCAATGGAAGAACAATATGGAGAACATTGCTCTAGCCAACAACTTGGAGGACTACATATGTGATGAAGTGGAAGAACCCCCACATGTGTCCATCAAAGAAAGATTTTCGAACAAGGAGGCATTTGAAATGAGAAAGCAGTGGCTTGCTGGAGATGCTAGGATGAAACTAGCCATTATGATCAACTCAGCCCCAAATATTCATGGCATGATAGATGGCAAGACTTCAGCTCTCCAAATGTGGACAAGTCTGCAAGAACGGTTTGAGGGAAAAGGTTGGAATCTAGAGTATCGAGCCATAATTGATTGGTCGAATATAAGATTTGAAGACTTCATCGACCTCAACCACTACGTTTCTGAGTTCACCAAAAGGGTCGAAAAGATCTCCTCACTCTCTGATTCTATACCAGAGAGATGGAATGGAATGTTCTTTATCGCCGGAGTGGCTAGAAAGTTTCCAGTTTGGGCCGAGAGACAGAGATCCCAGGCTCGAAACACCGCCGTAGCCCCCTCACTCGACTATTTAATTGCTGATCTCCTAGATGAGGCACGCAATTTCGAGACATGCTCCTCTAGCACTACTATGATGGCGAAGGGAAGAGGGAAGGCTAATGAAGGCGGCAATAAATTCAATTGCCAATATTGCAATAATGGCAAGTGGTATGAGCACAATAAATCGCTTTGTCAGGATTGGGAGGCTAAAAATGGGAAAAAATGGCTTTCACGTCAAAATTATCTGAACCAGAAAATTACCGACAAGCTTAAGAGACGCGACGCAAAAGGCAAAGGAAAGTCTAAAGAAATCCAAGATGATGATACAGATAACAATCCGACTTCAAACTTTGGAATACCCGCATTTAGCGCCTTTAGCCACGTCGCGCTTAGCAGTTGCTCGGATGGTCAGAGCCCCTCCACCTACGCAATACGAAAAACTCACTGGAACGACCGTTGGCTTAACGACACGGGGTCAGATGAGCATATAGCCAACTCTCTGGACAGATTCACTCACTATGAGGAGGAGGTTGGCTTGAGGCCAATACAATGTGGCGGAGGAAGCGTCACACCTAAAGGTCATGGAACAGTGCAACTGATTGTTTCCCTAGAAGGAGGAAGACATCAAGTTATAGAATTGAAAAAATGTCTTTACGTCCCAGGCTTTCCCACTAATCTAGTCAGTGGAAAGAAATTACTCAGAGCGGGCTGCACAATCCATGATGGATATGTGAAGACGTCAAAAGGGTCCATTCTATTATATACTGATGCACGCTGTCTTATAAAAGAAGCAGTTGACGAGTACGCAAACGTTGCGTACCCAGCGGGGCTTTCAGAAAGAAAACCCGATATTAAGCTAATGCATCGTCGCCTCGGACACATTAGTATTGAAAATGTCAGAAAGACTAGTCAGCTCACCCATGGAATGAAGTACGCAGACAGCATGGACAAGTCTAACGTCCGTCCTGGTGAGTTGTGCGAGGCATGTGAATTGAGTAAGCCAATTCGTCGTGTCAGCTAAGAGGCTAGATCCAAGCCTAAGAAAATCTTTAATGCAGTGGGTATTGACGTGATAAAAGTGTTTCCTGAAGGAATTATGAATCAAAATTATGCCACCATTTTTACTGATTTAGCCACCAGCATGAGATGGGTTATAACTCATCCAGAGAAGAGAGGAGCCTTCGAAAATGTCAAGAACTTCGCCGTTGAAACAAGAACTCAATATGATCGTACAATTAAGAAGTTTATTCTAGACGGAGGATTGGAGTTCGGAGGCTCTAAATTGAGTAACCTAATGACAGAGTTGGGTACTCACCTTGAAGTAACAACGCCGTCCTCGTCGTATCAAAATGGGGGCAGTGAAAGATCCAACCGCGTGATACTTCATAAGCTGCGAACCGTCATGGTGGATCAGGCTATACCTGAATTCCTTTGGCCAGAATTAATACGCGCCGTCATGCATATCACAAATCGAACAGCAAATCGAGTGTTTGACAAAACACCATTTGAAATGTTCATGGATCATATCCACCCCACAGATGACAATAAACCATCCATAGCCCATCTTAGAGTGCTTGGATGCAAGGCATATGTTCAAATTCCAAAAGAAAAAAGACCTCACGCAGCCAAACTAGCCCTGAGAGCTGAGGCTGGTATATTGGTTGGATATGAAGGGAATAGCATCTATCGGCTTTACGTGCCATCGAGAAGCGGGAAGAAGATTATAAGATCTTCTCATGTCCGGTTTGATGAGCACGGTTACATTTCAGATGCACTCTTAGAGGAGATTGGAACTTCCATCGAGGGGGATACTCGAATTTCTTCTGAATCTACATCTCAGCAGAACTCGTCGGGAACTTGTGGAGAAACTTTATATCAGAGCGACGAGTCAAGTCGACCTCAGACCAAACCCCCTCTAGAAATAATTCATGAAAACCTTGGTTCCCTACAGAAGGAAGTGACCAATAATGTTGACACCGATGAAGGAATTGTCAGCGAGCCAGAGGACACCGTTGAAATGCCTATGCCAACAAACGCAACTAACTTAGATTCAATGCATGAAGCTAACGAGTGTTTCCAAGAGGAGAAAACGATTTGTCTAGACAAGTCCAGAAAAACTAAAGTGTACGAGGCGCCTACTGAACCTCGAATGACACGATCGCGTGCGGCTAAATTTAAGTCAGAACTAGCCAATGACAATTCATCTACGGCAGCCGCGTTCATTGCAGGGAGGGATATATCCGACAACCCTGAAACCATTGAAGAAGCCTTGGCGAGTAAGAACGCTAACGAGTGGCGGCTTGCCATTCGCCAAGAATATGAGTCTCTTCTACGAAAGAAAACTTGGGCACTAGCTCAAAAGAAGGATATACCAGCTGGTCAACGACTTTTGTCAGTCAAATTGGTATTTAAAACCAAGCGTGATAAGGAAGGCAAAGTCCTCAAGTACAAGGTCAGATGCTGCGTTCGAGGATTTGAACAGAAGTATGGTGTCGACTATGAGGAAACGTTTGCTGGCGTAGCTCGCTCTGAGACATGGAAAGTAGCTGTAGCTTTAGCAGCTCTTCATGGTCTCGAGATGGATCAAATGGATGTCATTACAGCATTTCTGAATAATGACATGGATAAAGAGGTCTATGTAATGCTACCACCTTTCTGGGAAAAAATCCCTGACAGTGATCACGTCGGGAAACTACTTCGTGGAATGTATGGCCTAAAGCAAGCCCTTAGGCTTTGGCAACAATTACTGGCTAAACAACTTTCAACGTTGGGATTTAAGCCACTAACAGCCGATCCAGGAACATATGTACATGAAATCACAGGGTTCATAATTGTGACCTACGTAGACGACATACTCTTGATAGGAAAACAAGGTGTTGAATTCGGCAAGATGAAGAAACGGCTACTCGGCCTATTCGAGACAGAAGATATGGGTCCAGCAGCCTATTATCTTGGAGTTAGGATTGTCAGAGACTGGAAAAAAGATCAGATTATACTCTGTCAAGATGCCTACACTAAAAAATTGCTGAAACGATTTGGAATGGAAGATTGTCACCCAGTATCCACCCCTTTCGAGCCTGGCGCTATGATCAACATGATTCCATATGATGAGGTGGCACCGAAGAAAGACATCACTCTCTATCAGTCTATTGTAGGATCAGTTATGTATCTGGCAAGTAAGACCAGACCGGATATACTATGGACCTGTGGCCTTCTATCCAGATTTAACCATAACCCATCTCCTCAGCACCTAAGGGCGGCTAAACGTGTCCTCCAATACCTCAAGGGCACTATAAACCTTGGTATTAAATTCGGGGGAATTGATTGCTGCAAGCTTTACGGTATGGCTGACTCTGATTTTGCGGGATGCCATTCAACCCGAAAATCAACTTGGGGATATGTATTTTTCTTTGGCGGAGGCGTTATTTCAGCCGCGTCCAAACGCTTTGAAAGTGTAGCTCAGTCCACTACCGAAGCAGAATTCTATGCCTTGGGTAAAGCAAGCATGGAGGCCTCTTGGTTACGCATGTTGCTAAATCAACTTGGCTACAAAGGAGAAGATGCCAAAAAGATCAAAATTTACGGAGATAATCAAGGGAGCCTAAAGTTAGCTGAAAATCCTGTATTCCACAACCGGACCAAGCACATTGCCACGAAATACTTTTACATTTGTGAACAATTGGAACGAAAAGAGGTTGAATTGGAGTACATTGCCACCAAAGAGATGGCTGCTGATGGATTGACGAAAGGGCTGACCTTCGACAAGCACAGGCAATTCCTGAAAATGCTCAATATGACTACCTATAGTACGTGACCCGCTTACATTGATCTAATATGCCTATGTATGGGTATCACCTGAAGGGGGATGTTGAAAGTCATGCAATAAATCTGTAATTGTATCACGTGTCTCGCTTAGAATTCCACACTTTCCGTAATTGTAAAGTGTGTAGATAATTGTAAGAATAAGAAAAGCAGCACAAATAGTTGTAGTCATAATACACACAATAAATTATATATATATTTATATTATAAGGAATCTGATTTCGAGAGCAAGTATCCACACGCAGCTGAATATATAGCTGGTATGCAGTATACTCTTAACTCCACTGTCGCATAAATAACAACACTACTTATATACTCTAATATGACCCATGTCATTGTCTACGCTCTCTCTCCTGACTTACTGCCAACAGCGTGCCTAGGTAAAACTCTGCAGCTCATGAGTCCATCTCTCATGAGAGGCATCCGCTGTTCCGGTGGCTGGCGTGCGCGGTCCGAGTACGCGTCGCTGCAATGCCTCAATCACTTACGTGTAATATCCCAGCAGAGCAATCCTGAGCCTAGCTGTTCAGGAACGACAGCAATCTAGTCCATGGTTCGCGCCTGTGGCTTGTATACACACCACAGCGTCGCTCCAATCGTTCCCATACAATGTCTCAGCTCCGCAGTCCTTAGTCCATTACTCAGGAGCGGAAGCAGTTGTATAGTTCCGATAGTGCGCTAGGTCTGCATGTACCTCTGAGCTCTATCCCGTAATTATCCGGCAATATCTAACCGCTTATGGCTAGCGCACGTGGTCAGTAGACTCATCACAACGCTGCCCCAATCATTGCCCTGCAATGAATCAGCCCGGCGCTCATGAATCCACTACTCAGGAGCGGAAGCAGTTGTATGGTTCCGGTAGCGCACGAGGTCTGCATATACCTCAGGGCGCTATTCCGTAATTGTCCGGCAATATCTAACCGCTTATGGCTAGCGCACGTGGTCAGTAGACCCTTCACGTCGCTACCCCAATCGTTGCCTTGCAATGACTCAACCCGGCGCTCCCAAGTCCGAGACTCAGGAGCGGCAGCGGTTGTATCCATGGTCAACGCACGATGTGCATATGCAACTGTTGGCGCAGAGCCGGTCATTGACGAGCGAAAGCACAACAAGATGGGACTCTCGGACATTGATAGAAAAATTGAGGAGACAACTTGCTCCGAGGGGGAGTGTTGAAATAGGTTGTATCAGACCAAGTTGTAAGCATCACGTGAAGGTAAAGATTTGTATACCAGGCGAGCATTGCAAGACATTATATTTTGTAATAATTAGAGACTATCCTTTAGTAATGAAGTTACTACACAACAATCAATCTGTTGCACTAAAATTTAACATATATATTATTAAAAGAATAACTCTTAAGAAAGATAGGTGGGAATTACGCCCTCAGGTCTCCATATATCCAATGAGCAAGGCATTGTAAGTGCAAGTTTTTTGTTTATAATTTAAAGGTCCCAAGCTACTGCTCCTAGTCTGCTATGGGTACAAGATCGGTGGAGCCGGAAGGGATCCCTGTGTTCTTTACTACAGCCTAACTCATTCCAACCGCGTGAAACCACTACCTAAATTGTAGCCGGTTTAAAACAAAACTAATTCTAACAGCCAAAATTAATAGACAAAGGAAATACCAATTTAACGGTCCAGTATCAGCGCTCCTCACCCTGACGCTTTCCCTTTCACGGTTTCCACCATAAATATTATTCTTCGTCCATGCTGAGAGCTGTGGACAAGGTCGGAAGATGGCTTTTGAAGCAGCCAGTTTCCTGCGCAAACATTGAAAATTCTTTGAGGTATTTGGGCCCTAGAAGAATTTTAAGAAATTATTGGTATGGGTGTAGGTGTAAGTCTTTTTTTTTATTATATTAAAGTCCTAAGCTAAAGCTCTAGGTCCACTATTGGTACAAGACTGGTGGAGCCGGCGAGGATCACTGCTTACAGGCCCAACTCATTCCAACCGCGAGACCCACTACAGAAAAAGTAGAAGGTAAATAATAACTCAGTAGACACCACCTACTCCGACTCCGAAATCGAGACTCCATCCTTCAACCCTAAATCCAAGTACATAAAAATTTCCTAAGAGAAACAACACTTCTTGCATCGATCCCTTTTGTGTCATGCGTTGTGGCAATGACTAGATTTTCTGATCCCTGCTGAGAGCAGTGGATGAGTGGGCGGGTTGCCTATCAAAATAGCCGGTTTTCTCCGCAAATATTTTGAAGCTATAGTGGCACTTGGGCCCGAGAAGCTTTTTGATAAAGTCAGCGTGGGACATTGACTTTCTGAGCCTACGCGTTTGTTGTGCGTGGCGGCTACAGTGGATAAGGTGGGTTGGAGTAGTTTCCTTCCCGCAAGAGCACCCCATAGGAGCGTGTGGATTATTGAAACGGCGATGGTATGCCGCAAAACTGCCGTGACCCGTTCGTGCTGCAATTAGTTCACGGAGGAGGTGCCTAGAGAGAGACAATTCGGGTGGTTTGCGTCTCCGCACCTGTAGGTTGAGTTGGCGGTATTTAGGCGGACAGGCCTCTTCCCACCAACTGTCCAGCAATCTCTGCCGTCTGCGATTCATGAGGCCTCGAAGATGTGCCAGAGTACTGGATCCTGGTTGCGTATCCGGGCTAGGCAATTCTCGAAGTGCTGCACGGGCCATGGCGTCTGCCTCTTCATTTCCTTGGATTCCTGCATGCCCTGGAACCCACTTCACTGATATTTCAGCCTTATTGGATAACGCATGGAATCTGCATACATCTTCAAGGCTGGTTGAGGATGAGCCCGTCGTTGATGCGCTTACAGCCTGTTGTCTGTCTAGAAACACGTGTATTTGCCGCATACCTCCACCTTTCCTGGACTGCTCGTCCTCCGTGAATTCCAGTGCGGCCTCCAGAGCCTTCCTAGCTCCTAATATCTCTGCATCCAGCACCTCTCCCCTGTGCTTGATGCCACCCCCTTTGCCGATGAGTTTCCCATCCTTCCTCAGAACGAAGCCTCAGGCGGAGCGTCCATGTCCTTCCAATGAACCATCCGAGTATGTGCAAATGTCCGTTTCTGGTACGTCGCTAACCCGTCTAACGCAATCTTCGCGTTCCATTGGCTTTGAGCCAGATTTACTAGGGTAAACCACCGGCATCAGACTTTCAGGGGCTTCTGCTTCCGGAAGCTCTCGGTAGGCACGCTGTAATTGTGACATCTGGATTTCTGGTCTGGCTGAGGACTTGGCTGTCTTTTTGTATTTTCGGGTGCCGAAATTCAGGCACACGGAAGCGCGGATCCTCAAAGGGTGTCGATCATCAAGGGTCTTAAGCCTTGCCGGTAGTTGAAGTCGGTTTCCCTCAAGTATGACTTTTGCTGGCGGGATTCCTCCTTCTCTGTGAAGGACTACATTTGGTGTTGTTCTCATTGCTGGAAGCGCAGCCCGTAGTCCCATCAGGTTCGCTCTATCAATCATGCTGCATAGGATAGACGTAGATGACGTAACTATTCCTCGTATGGTTGGGCGTTTGGACCCTGGCCACCAGAAATCAGATCCAAAAGTTACGAGCGAAACAACGCACATGTCTACTGCCTTAGATAATGACCCAGGAGCTGCTCCCCAAAAGGCAGAATTGAAATGGCGCATATGCTATGCAGCTTTTATTGCTTTCCAGCACCATGTAGTTACATGGTGTTTGAAATTGAGTCGTGGATCCAGATTCACGCCTAACCAGCGAATATTTTCCGCAGGCTCAATAAGGGCTCCGTTTACATGAACACCAACTGCTTCCTCTTGGCGTCGTCCCGGAAATTGAATAACTTCAGATTTTTCTGTGTCAAAGTCAACGGCATTATTCCGCGCCCATTCGAGAAGATGATCTGTCCCACCTTGTACAGCAGCGGCATATTCAGCAATTCTGCGTCACAACCCTAAAATTCCAATGTCTTCTGCATAGCTAAACCTCAATCCCGAGGTACCACTTTTCATTGGCTCCGCCATATACAGAAGAAATAGTAATGGCGAAATTGGTGATCCCTGGGGGACTCCACAGACCAGCTCTCTCTGAGTGATGACTCCGCAGGAGAAACGCACTTGAACTTTCCGGTGTGTGAGGAATGAAGTCGTCCACCGGAGGATTGAGTCTGGCCATCCCTGGGCTTGCATGCGCCTAACCAAGCGATTCTGGAGCACTGCATCGAACGCTCCTTGGACGTCTAAAGTTACGAAAGTTGAGGCCCATCCCTGGGAGCGTGCTTCTTCGACGTCATGGACTACGCAGGAAACCAGGTCCGTTGCCGATTGCTTTGGGAGCGCCCCGAATTGTTGATGGCCGACCACATCATAAGTGATTGCAAGGTGTGCCATTCGCTTGGCCAGTAGTCTTTCTAACCCTTTGCCTATGCACGAGAGGAGTTCTATAGGTCTCCAGCCTTTAATTGTGGCTGGGTCCCTTTTTGGCTTTCCCAGTAGTACCACCTCTGCCAGCTTGAAGCAGGAAGGATGAGTGCCCAGCCGTAAACAGGCTCTAAAGAGCTGCAAAATATACGGTCCGATCGTCTTCCAGCAAGCCTCGAGGAGCTCAAGCGTAACTCCGTCTGCCCCTGGTGCTGTCTTCCCACAGCCAATTGTGCGAGCTCGCACTTCCTCGTCTGAGATTTCACCTTCCCAAGGTATTCGATTATTGCTTTGAGTGTTGCATGGCAGAAGGTCATCCAATTGTTGGTGGCGTGCAAGAAGGGCGTCTCGGAGAATGGTAGCTCGCTCTAACGGATCTGTGATAAACTTTCCGTTGTGATTAAGTGGTGGAGGGGCTTTGACCTGTCTATGGTTTACCGAACGCATCAGCTTGAAGATATCCGACGGTGATATCATTGATTCCACTTGGCTTGTCTGGTATTCTTTCTTGGCGGCTGTGATGGTCGCTCGAGGCTCCTTTGCGCAAGTGGCTCGCTGTGTTGGTTTCGTTGCAGCTCGGTATTCTGCGTGTGCGGAATTGCACATAGGAGTCCACCACGGCGCAGATTTGCCGCTTTCTTTTCTGGCCCTGGTTCCTGTCGCTTTGATGGCCTCCGAGATATGGAAGCAGATTTCTTGGGCATACTCATCCACTTCCTCTTTTGTACTCAAGTCTAACAGCAGATGTACCCATTTTGCAACAGCACGCGCAAAATTAGGCAGATTTTCCTTGGGCACTCTGATCTTCAATGGACCCGGGTTCCCGGTGAAGGTTGCTGCAGGTACAATTCCGCAGATCGGAAGATGGTCGCTGGTCATACACTCCTCTCTATCGACCCAAGCACGGGCTCCAGATGTGTTAGTCCAAGCGAGATCCAGAGTATTGCCAGCTTTATGAGTCGGCTCTCCAATTATAGGACAAGAGAGGTTGTGGTTTTCCGCCCACCTCTCTATCTCATCACCCTGTCCACAAGGCCGAGTTGCTCCCGGTTGCCAGGCAGCATGCACTGAGTTGAAGTCCCCGGCTGCAATGCACCTCGCTGACGGTTTCCAGTCGACAAGCGTGCGGACTGCAGTCGGGTCGTTGGGAGCCTTATACACGTTGAGAAATGTGATTCCATTGACCAGTACCCAGCATTAGTCCACGGTCAGCCTATTACAAGGGAAAATCTGCTCTGCCAATATCACCTTTTCGTTTTGCCGAGTGTAAGTCACCGCCCTCGGTCTGACATCCACACCTCCGTACGGTATATGACAGAGGTAACCTGGGTGTGACTTGGTTTCGTTCGTTTGTTTGATCCAACAAGGTTCTTGAATCAACACAACATCCACGCCTAGCTCGTAAGCTCTAGAGAGCGCAATATTGGGGGTTGGGCCGCCCCTGTCGACGACATGTCCTTAGCAGAAACTGGAGAAGTTGGTCATGTCAATCTAGCTGCAGCTGTAGCATCCTCTGCGGCCTTGGTAGCAGCTTTGGCTCGAGCGACGGCTTGGTACTCCCGTTGGCCAGCTTGTCGAATCGTCACAAGTTGCTCCCTGGTAGCTGGGCCAGACCTGTTAGGACGAGCTAGACAGTCTCGACTGCCAGATTGATGGGGGCCTCCGCAGTTTCGACATTTAGAGGCCGCTTTACGCTCGAATGCCAAGTGCATGGTGGATCCGCAGTTCCAGCAGGCTGGCGCGCGAGAGCACCCACGGGTGGCGTGGAGACCGAGACAACGCCTTCATTGCTGTATGGCAGGGCGGTTTCGTTGGATTGCCGCTACTCCTGAGTCGTCAAAGAGTCGGAAGCCAGGCTTTGGGCTAGCATTCCTGGGGAATAAGGCCGCCCAGGATCTGTAGGGAGCGCCGAGCTTAGTATTTCCGTGTATTCTTACTCGGTCTGGAGTGCAGTTGGTTACCCGGAGGATTTCGACGGCCACCATTTAGGCAGTGACTTCAATTCGTCCTTCCAAGCCGAAAACGGCGACTGGAACTGTTGCAATCCGGAGGGAAACTAGATCACTTGGTGGTTCTAGTTTTGCCTCTACTTGTTTAAAGGTACTGGAGGCCTCCAGCAGTCGAGTTCTTGCGTCCAGGTTTTTGGTACGGATGGCAAAGCCAGTGGGAACGCGTTGCACCTGGTCGACATCGGAAGGGATGCACTGCGTTTGTTTAGCCACGGCATTGCGAACGCCAGCCGGAGAGAGCTGTCTCCACTCGTGGTTTACATTGAGACTCAGGAAGAGTCGGTCATCTTGCGGCGCTGTTGCTGCTGATGTCGGTTTCTTCTCTATTTTTCTGGCCGATGGGGCAGCTGTATTCGAGGTGTTGTTTGCAGTGGCCTGTGCGCCTGACTTTTGGTGTCCTGCTCGGGTGACAGTAGCCCAGGTGCTTCTAGGCGGGATGAGTGCGGTAGCCTTTGTGATATTCCGGGGAATAGCTACTGGGATAATGGTCGCAGGGGGAGTCGCGACATTTAGTCGTTGAGGTAGGACTGGCGGAGCGGTGCTCGGCCCGGCCGCCACGAATTGCGCGATGGCTGCTCGCAAGTAGACTTTGATGGAGTCTACAAAATTTTGATCTTCACTGGTGGAGAGCAATAAAAGAGCTGCCTCGATACTGCTAATAGCCATCGAGCAGATATTGAATTGCACGGCTTTTTGCCTTGCCCTGTGCTCCTCCGCTTCCATCGCTGCAAGCAATTCTGGAGGGTATGTTTTTTCCTTGCCTGCTGCTTCTGTTGCTATGGGCGGTGGGGCCAGCGAAGAGTTTTCGGCTCCTGCTGCCTTGGTTGAGGGTATGTCGGCCCTTTTTGCGGGCCTTACTTCCTTTAGTCGTGGTAGAGCTGGAATTTTAGCGCGCTTTTCGGGTGCTGCGACGGGTTCTCTTGGGGTTACTGCGGGCCCTGGGGCTTTTTCCGCGTCTTCTGGGCTGGAGGAAGCCCATCTTGAATCTGATAGAGATTTCAACTTCTGGACTTCGACGTCCAACATCTCTACTTCGGGTATATTGCGAATATTAGCTTCGAGCGCAGCCTCAATGGTGTCTAAATTTTTCTCGGAGGCCTCTAATCCTTTCTCCGTAAGTTTTTGTCTTGCAAGAGTTAGTATAGATTCATGCAATTTGTAGGGTTTGATAACGCAATCTTTAGTGATTCCGCTGACCGCGTTTTGGTGCGTTCTACGCGTCGGAGGCATTTTAAAATGCCGCCAATGGCAAACAATTACAACTCGATACAAAGATCAATGGATGAGATGGGTAAATGGGTGGGAATGGGCAAATTAGGGATTCTGTTGTAATGTGTGATTTATAAGGATTACATTAGATTAGAGTGGCAGCTGTGTTGGGTGATATTCAGTGCACAGACACCTCAATCTTAAACATTGGAAAATTCTTCTCCTCATTAGATCAACATAGTCTTCAATACACAACAATCAGACCACAAGGTTATCACGTCCTGCGCATAATGCTAAACAGAAGCTTCAGCTTATTAACTACCGTAAGCTCATAATCACAACAGATTCTCGAATTGGGCATTTGTTTGTTTTTTATTCATTTTTAAGTCCTAGGATATACCCGTTTTCCCCTGAGGGTCAAAGACCGGGGTTTACAGCTAAGATCATATCTATGACATGCCCAACTTGTTCCCACCACGTGAACCACTACTCAAATAGTAGCTATTAAATTAAATACAGCCATATAAAAATTAAAAAAAATAGAAATCATAACTTAACTCCGGGCTCCAAAACTTTGAGCTCCAAATAAATATCAGCACTTGTGGTTGGGAAGCAAAACTTCTCGCCTCGTTTCCCTTCCAACCAAGTCATGTTACATGACTAATTAATATGGACCTCGCTGGGAGCAGAGGTCCAGCCTGCAGCTGATCACCCATAACATCGAGTTTTCTGTGCAAAATTTCTGAAGGCTTCAAGGCACTTGAATCCGAGAAGTCCATATATGAAGTTGTCGTGGGACTTTAGACCTCGGATTCGACGTGTTTCGTGAGAATAGAGCCGACAGTGTATAAAGTAGGTTTAACAAGTCTCTTACCCACACGCGCATTCACTAGGTGAGTCTGCATTGTCGAATTGGCAATGATAGGCCACGAAATTTCCATGTTCCGTACGAGCTGCAATTAGTTCGTGGAGTAGATGTCTTGATAAAGCCAGCTCTGGAGGCTTGCGCCGTTTCATGAGCAGATCTAGCTTTCGATACCAAACAGGGCAAGCTTTATCCCGCCAGTCGCTGAGCAAAGCCTGTAGCCGATTGTTCATGAGACGGCGAAGGTATGCTAACGAGATAGATCCTGGTTGACTGTCCGGACTGGGCAACATTCGTAAACCGGAGCGCGCAATTGCGTCTGCCTCTTCGTTCACCTGTATTCCTGAGTGACCGGGGATCCACTTGACTGTCACGATAGCTGATGCTGAAAGCATGCGAAAATGTCGTACCTCATTGAGGCTGGTTGAAGAGATGCCCGTCTCAAATGCTTTTACAGCATGCTGACTGTCCAGCAACACAATTATTCGCCGTATTGCCCCCCACTGCTGATGTTGCGCTTCTTTTATTCTCAGCGCCGCCTGAAGAACCTTTAGCGCCTCTGTAATTTCCGCGTCCAGGACCTCTCCTCCGTATCGGATACCATTCTCCTTGTCAAGAGTTTTACTGAATCTCTTCAAAACAAAACCCCAAGCTGAACGTCTGTTTTCCTCCGAAGAGCCGTCTGAGCAGGCGCAAATTTCCGATGTGGGCACGTTGTCTATCTAAAGTTAGCTCGCTTCTTTTCCTTCCAACTTAGTCATGGATCTAGCAGAGTAGGATGGCAGCGGCAGAGGCGTCGAAGCTTCTGCGTCCGGAAGTGGTCGATAAGCTCGCAGTGCACGAGTCCTTTGTCTATCTACATGATCAAATCCTCGTGGATTCTTCTTGTACTTTTGCGTCCCAAGGTTTGGGCACATTGCAGCATGAGATTTCAGCGGGTGACAATCATCGAGGGTTTTTATTCTGGCTGAAAATTGTAGTCAGTTTCCCTCTAGAATAATGTTTTCGGGAGGGATTCCTCCTTCCCTATGCAGGACAACATTAGGAGTAGTCTGTAGAACTGGAAGTACAGATCGGAGACCCATCATATTAGCCTTGTCGATAAAAGTACAGAGGCACGCAGTAGCTGGCGTGGCTATTCCTGCTCTTGTTGGGCGTTTGAGGCCTGGCCACCAGACTTCCGCCCCATAAGTCGCGATTGAAACAATACAACTATTTACTGCTCGTATCAGCGCCCCTGGTACAGCTCCTCGAAATGTGGGATTGAAGCAACGCATAAGATGTGCAACTTTTGTTGCTTTTCCAGACCACATCATCACATGATGTTTGAAGTTAAAACGCGGATCAAGGTAAACTCCAAGCCAGCGAACTTGTTCAGCAGGCTCTATGAGAGTGCCGCTTACGTGGATGCCAACAGCTGCCTCGCGATGCCGTGATAGAAATTGTACTACCTTTGACTTTTCTGTGTTGAATTGGACGGCATTTTTCTAAGCCCACTCTAGCAGGTGATCGAGTTCTTTCTGAGCAGCTGCAGCCGACTCAGCAGTGGTGCGGCCAAATCCAAGAATACCGATGTCGTCAGCGTAGCTAAACCTCAGATTAGTTGCACCACTGCACATTGGCTTTGCCATGTACAGAAGAAAGAGAAGAGGCGGGATCTGTGAGCCCTGTGGGACCCTGAAGACTAGCTGTCGCTCTGTCGTGACTCCTTCCGAGTGTCGTACTTGGACCATTCGCTATGCAAGGAACGACGTTGTCCACTTTAAAACTGAGTCTGACCATCCTTGTTCTTGCATTCTTCTCACTAGGCGGTTATGAAGAACTGCATCAAACGTACCTTGCATGTCTAAGGTGACAAAAGCAGCCGCCCATCTTTGTCTGCGCGCCTCCTCGACATCATGCACCACGCAGGATACTAGGTCTGTTGCTGAACGTCTCGAGAGCGCGCCGAATTGTTGCCGACCAACTACATCACAAGTTACTACTAGGTGAGCCATCCGTTTTGCCAGAAGCCTTTCTAGCCCTTTACCAAGGCAAGAAAGGAGGGCAATTGATCTCCAACTTTTGACTGTCATTGTGTCCTTTTTAGGCTTCTGTACAAGAACCACTCCGGCCAATTTGAAACAAGTCGGGTGCGTACCAAGTTGTATATAAGTTGTATACAAGCTCTGAAGAGTTTGACTATGCATGGTCCAATTGTCTTCTAGCAGGCCACTAGCAGCTGTACGGAAACTCCGTCTGCTCCTGGGGCGGTGTTTCCACAGCCGATGGTGCAAGCTCGGACTTCTTCGTCGGAGATTTCATCCTTTCATGGTATCCGATTATTGCTAGCGGCAATGCATGGTGGCAGGTTGTCCGATGTTTGATGTCTTGCAAGTAGAGAGTCACGGAGAGCTGTGGCTCGCTC
Organism: Blumeria graminis f. sp. triticale; assembly: GCA_905067625.1. Lineage (NCBI taxonomy): Eukaryota > Fungi > Ascomycota > Leotiomycetes > Helotiales > Erysiphaceae > Blumeria > Blumeria graminis. The sequence continues at coordinate 12,682,321 of LR898472.1, read as the reverse complement.
TAGCGGATCAGAGGTGAGAACTCCATCGTGGTTAAGAGGTGGAGGAATTCTTGACTGTCTGGGACTAGCCTTTCTCATCAAGCTAAAAACATTGTTCGGCGTGGTCAATTTTTCGACTAGCTGTGCTTGATATTCCTTTTTAGCGGCTCTAAGAACTGATCGGAGCTTTTTGGCGTACACAGAACGTTGTGGGGGTGTTGCGGCCGCTTGGTATTCAGCCCTTGCAGCCTTGCACGCTGGGGTTCACCATGGGGCAGATTTACCAGCGTTTGCTCTAGATCGAGTTCCTGTTACACTGATGGCAGTCTTGGGGTGGGAGCAAAGTTCCTGGGCGTAGTCTTCGACTTTTTGAATCGTGTCTAGGAGTGGCAGCAAACGAACCAATTTAGCAACAGCTCGCGCAAAGTTTGGCAGTTTTTCCCTAGTCACACAAATCTTGGCTATCTTGGGTTTTAATACTGCAGACTGGACCGGAACTATTCCTCGGATGAGAAAATGGTTGCTAGTGACACATTCATCACGGTCTACCCATGCACGGCTACCGTTAATATTGGTCCAGGCATGGTCCAAGGTGTTTCCAGCTTGATGTGTGGGTTCTCTGATGTTATGTCAAGTTAGATGGTATTCTTCAGTCCATCTTTCAATTATTTTGCCTTGTCTATAGGGACGAGTAACTCCTGGTTGCCAGGCACATTATACCAAATTGAAATCACCCGCAGCAACTAAGTTCGACGGCGGGGTCCAATTGATAAGTGGCTGTACGGCTGATGTGTCTCTGGGCGCCTTGTACACATTAAGGAAAGTGATTCCATTCATTGTCACCCAGCGATAGTCGCCTGTCAGCTTAGCGCAGGGGAAGACTTGCCTCGCTGATATTGTCCTATCATCTTTCCGGGTGTAGGTCACGGCCCTTAGCCTGACCTTTACGCCACCATGAGGTATGTGACAAATATATCCAGGACGAGACATTATCTCTTCCTTCCATCGAGGTTCTTGAATTAGAACAACTTCGATATTCAGCTCGAATGCTCGGGCGAGCGCAATATTCTGTGTCGGACCTCCTCTACCTACATTTATTGATATGAAACTTAGAGTAGGAGAGAGGCGTAAAGAGGCCCGTGGGGCGCCCTTAATGAATGATTTTTCGGGATGACAGCCTCTGTGACCTCAGTCACGTTTGGCATCTCATCTGTCATTAGAACTTCAAAGCTGTTGTTAGAGCTGTAGTTCTGCGGACTTATTTTGTCCGTCTCAGCGGGTGCTTTGATAGCGGCCTCTGCTCATTGAACTGCAGTTTTTGCTCGGACCACCGCAACATATTTGCGTTGGCTAGTATTTCTGATAGTCAAGAGATTTTCTCTCGAGGCTGTTCCAGACTTGGTGGGGCGAGCCAGGCAATCTCGGCTGTCCGATTGGTGGGGCCCCCCAAAGTTGCGGCACTTTGTATACTCTTTGCATTCCAATGTGGAGTGCATTGTTGAGGTGCAGTTCCAGCATACTGGGGTGCGTGAGCAACTTTGAGTCCCGTGGTATAGGAGACATCGCTTGCATTGGCTCACAGTTGAGCGGAGCTGATTCCGAACAGCGATTCCCGAGTCATCAAAAAGTCGAAATCCTGATCGAGGGACGGACGCTCTTTCGAAGTGAGCCACCCATGTATGGTAGGGGGACCCGACTCGTCCTTTTACTTGAGGGCGGGCCCTTGCCGAAACTTTGTTGGTGACTCGGGTGATTTTGTCGGCTACCATCTTGTCGGTGACAAATACTTTTCCCAGAAGTGTATGAATAGCGACTGGAATTGTTGCAATATGAAGGGCCACCAGATCTTAGGCCTTCTCCAACTTTGTGTCTACCTGGACGAACGATGCAGCAGAGTTTACAAGAAGCTGTCATGCTTCCTGTTTTTTGGCTCGAAGTGCAAAACAGTTGGAACACGGTATACGTGTTCAATATTTTGTGAGGGAAGCTCGAGCACTTTTGCTGCCGAATCTCGCACGCCAGCCGGTGAGAGAGCGCGCCAGGCGTGGTCTTTGTAAAAAGAATATACTGGCTCAACTAATTTCTATTAAGGGCTCGGGGAGCTTTGCTACATATATACTACAATAGTGGGTCTAAACATCATAAAGGACACATGTTAATACTGATTACTAGAATTAGCCCTGTATTTCAACAGTCTTTGCCGAGTTGAAGAAACAAAAAATCGTCTTGGGCGGCAATTGTGGTAGCCTTTGCTTGAGATTTCGCTGATACAGAGGGTTTGTTGTGGACTCGAACGTCTTTCATTGGTGCCGCGGGCGTCTTGAGTCCAGTATGGTTAACTGTCGCCCAGGTAGGTTTGACCTGAGTCCCCTTGGCCTGGCTCGCTTTTTGTAGCAGCTCTGGCTACTTTTCAATCGTTTGTTCCACAATCTTCCCGCCGTGATTCTGGCAGTTTGGTCGTGGAGGGAGGTTGAGAAGGCCTGTTCCTGGTCCCGACATCATGAATTGAAGTATTGCAGCTCGGAGGTAGACTTTCATGGAGTCTATAAATTGAACGCTCGACCCTTTGGATAGAGGTGAGAGCGCATTCTCCACACCATTGATAGCAGCGGTGCATATTGTGAGATTAGTTGCGGTCTGGGCCGCTCGCTGTTCTTCGACTTCAAGTATGGCTCGAAGCTTGGGGGGACAAGTCGCAGTTTTCTTGGGGCTACTATTGCTGCAAGAAGTTTGATTGTTACCAATTTCCCTCAGAATGGTATTCTGAGGTGTTGTGGTGGGCGCAACTTCGTCGGCTTTTTTTAAGTTAGCATTAGCTGTCCACTTTATGGCCGGCACAGTAATCTTCCTTGTGTTTATATTGACGGGGGCCTCTGAGGCCTGACCATCTTCGGGCTCCTGTATATTCCACCGCGAGCTCTCAAGACCCTCTTTGATATTTTGGCTGATGGCTGCATCACCCATCTCAACATCTGGGTTTGTGGAGTTCAAGTCTTATTCGAAGGCTCTTATCCTCTCGGCCATGTCCAATTCCATCTTTTGCCTGTCTATCGAGCTCAATGGTATTCTTTTGGGTTCCAAGTGCTTCTTCAGCTTGGTATTCATTCTGTCCATAATTCTTTTATTGCAAATAAATCGCAATGATTTGGCAGGCCCCGGAGAAATGTTGGAGATCTGAGGTCTTGCTGCTATGACAAGTCGAATTAGTATAAATGTATGCAAATCAAAGGGTAAGGGTGATGATTTTAGGGTATCTCATCGATTTTCTCCTTGTTATTCAGGAATGGTGGTACCGGTCATGTGTCATAGCTAGATAGCTAAATACACTATGAATAAAAAAATAAAAAAAGTGTAGGTGCTTGAACATGAAACACCTACACGTGACATGAATGCCAATCTAGTCTTGGCATTACTCAGCAAACACCCACACCCCATGCATATTGAGCTTGCTTTAGTTACTCCTATTTGTTAGATGATTGGGACTTTGATGTTTCCCCAAAGAGAAGGGAAAGAGGAAAATGATTGATTGTCCTATCTTCCATGATCTCACTTCTGTTTAAATACATGTTCGCTTATCTTCCTTCAGTCAGTTGCCATTGTCCAGACCACGTAATCTCATCATCTAGTCTTACAAACAGACTGTGTTATCTAATATTAAACATAAGATAAAAACAGGATGAGCGCTTAATATGGTAAACAGGTATAAGTAGGTGCAACTAATTATAGTATAAAATACCAGAATTATGTAACGAACGGTTGATTGCGCGTGTTTCCATCTCAGCCTTATTCAGCCTCATAAACAGGTCTTTTAATTTGATACTATTTCTCCTTCCACAGCCAATCTATCTCACATTCCCAAGACTGCCTCTAGTTTTTCAGATACCCTTAGTTCCCTTCCGCCAAACCATTATTTTCTCTCAGTGAGCTCAAGTAGCTCATTAGTTATCTCCCTTATGTGACAGCTTCACCATCACTTGTTCGAATGGAAGTTGTATAGAGAAGCGTAAGCTATTAGGCTTGTATTTAATATCATTTAGTGAAGCGAGTTGGGAGATTGAAGAGTCTGAAAACTGTAGTGGAGAGTTGTTGATTAAACTCACTTAGTATCAGAGCGCTATTTAAACTAATTACTACATCTAAGTGAAGGACACAATTCACTTGTTTATGCTAAATAATTCGGTGGCTGGTCAATGTATGAGTCGTCATGAATGTGGCTAGTAATAATAGAACCTTATTACGTTCCGTATTAATGCGCCTCTTCATTGCCAAGTAGTGCCAATTTCAACATCACTCATCAACAAGGGTGCCTCAGGTACCTATTGGCAACAGGTATCTATGAGGATCCTGAATTCCCAGTTTGAGCAAAAGGCCAAGTCTCACAGCAAGCGAGCCGCCGAGCTTAAGGTTCCATCGAGAATGCACCCCTCGTATTCTTTGGTCACAACCCGGGCGGCTTAGCACCTCACTCCTCCCCTACTGTATTCTGATAGTTTAATTGTCATATATCTGTGATTGTTATATTATCTGGAGTATAGAGAGGATTTCAAGTATTTGAGGAGGAGGTAGAACGTTAATAGAAAGACAAGTTTACACCTAGTCTCAAGCTCTACACTCAATTAGTTTGTCGTCGTAGGAGCCACGAGACATGCGTGAATTTCACGGTCAACATTTATCATTTTATTCTTACTAATGTATACAAAAAACATCATGCGTCCCTTACTAAGGGCCGTGGCACTGTGCACGGACTCCAGGTGCGTAAACATTGTATTTATTGGCTTTCTTCCACATTGTTGAATTATAAGATTGTTGGTCAAACATAATCATTCCTGTGCCTGAACATAATGGAGTTATGGTTGTATTTATTACTTACTTAGGGGTATAGAGGGTAAGGCGTTTGGAGATCTTAGATACCCTGCATTAGTAGTTCCGTATTAGCGCATAGACGAGGCTGGCAGACACATATTAATAGGAGTATGATTGCAGCATTGAAGGATGCTGCAATTGCGAGAATCATACACAATAGATTAACTCAATACTTTATCAATTCTACTTCCAGTAGTTACGTACCACTCGTATACAAGAATCTTATTCTAATACACATTACTTTTATAGACTGTACAACCTCGTCGTAATTTAGTTGAATTGCATGTTCTAAGCTTTACTGCATTATACCTGAAGACTAGTCTAAATTCTATTGTATGCCACTTTCGACCAGCCGAGACACCTATATATTCCTCTTCTCTATTACTACTCACTCCTACTCAACCGCCGCTACAATTTGACACTACTTCTTTCTGGGCAGTCTTCGGGGCTTCACAGGGATTTTGAGCGAAACGAAGAATGGCATTGTTATTGGTGTATCCAAATCTAGAGCTGGGGGTGCCATTCTCGAGTAGAATTGCCGCGTATAAGATGAATGCAAGCGGAGAGAGTGGTGATTCTTGGGGAACACCGCACTCAACAAGCTTCTCATGTCTTTGCAAAATTCTTCGCTGGTTCAGAAATGATTCTACTCAGCGACAGGGCGATAGAGGCCAGCCCTGACTTTGCATTCCTGCGAGCAGCCGATGGTGTGGTACTGCATCAAAGGCACCTCGAGTTTCAAGCGTAACTATAGCTGTAACTTTATCAGATCTCATCGTAGCTTCAACATTGTGTATAGCATATGATGCCACGTCAACTGCTGAGCATCCTGAGAGTGCGCTCAACAATTGTGGAGGTGCTGCTTTGTACCTTGACGCGAGCTGGGACATCTTTTTCGCCATTAGACGTTCCAATCCCTTGCCTCAGCTGGAAAGTAGCGATATGGGACGCCATCCTTTGGCCTTGAATAGTCGCGTCCAATTTTTGGAAGCAGGAGCTCTCATATAACACTCAGATCATCATGAAACCTCAAGGACGAGGCGCTGGAAGGAGGCCAAAAGTGAGATAGGAGAATATGATACGTAAACACCTATGGAAACTGTATGATTGGCAGGGATAATAATTATGTATACAATAGCTGTTATTATCCTCTTCAATCTGTAGGGCATCGTAGTTTGAAAATAAACCGTCCCTGATCATAATGTTGCTCAAGTGTATATTCTTAGACTGCGACATCCGCAATCTGTGTTGTCTTCATCTCTCAACACATCCCCCAATCACCATTGTCATGAAGCTAACCATCATCAGATCAGATGGTAGGGTCGAAGCTCATATCATCACAAACCATTGATCATGGAGGAAAAGCCATCCGACGAGTTTCCGGAGCATGGCCAGCACCTGGTATGGCAATGGTGGATTGGATCAAGTTGAGTTCTGTTATTACAAAATTGGGAGACAAACACTGATGTGTGCGCCTCATTTGGCTCTGGTGTGTAGGGCTCGCCTGGCTATGGCTGCCGGGTTTTTGAGAAAATTTCATTTTTTGAGTAAAAGGTTTCGCGAATAGAAGAGATTAAATTCTACAGGAGAAGACGGGATAAACGAATTCCATCATAAGCATTATATCAAAAATTTCAATTCTTCACAAATGGAGATAGGAGCTTAGTACAAGATGTAAAGTCAGTGAGAAGCCCAATGCAGTAGGTATTCAAAAAGTAAAATAGCTCATGTAACAACGAACCAAAATACCACATTCTATTTGCTAGGGTTTGATCCGTTTCAAAACTAAGACTGCTATTCATTGGCGACTAATAACAGCAATGCCAAAAAATTCAACATAGCTGGTAGTAAAAGACGGGTAGAAGGTCGCTTTTAGATCAGCACCTTGAAGCGGTAAAGGAGAGTATTGTTATCAGGAAAAGTTCCAGAGGGAGTACTCATTTCTATTCCATCCGAAAAAAGCAATGGAAGAGTATCCGCACCGAATCTGGTTTGATACAAATCATTGAGATAGCTAATTCAATAACTGACTGGCATCAACTGTAGTACATTGTATCCAATTCGGTGGATCTGATCTATATACTCGGTAGATTTCTACATCGTCAACTTCTTGGATGATGAAATCATAAGAAGCTAACGGGAGAGAAGATTAGTTAGCAACAACTAAGTCCAAATGATCAAAATTCTTACGTTCGCCTGGTTCCATTGTGATGAAACGATATGTGGGGTATCTTCTACCACTTGGGCTCAGCGGATCACCTTTTTTTGCCTTATCCAGAGAAGCGTTCTCAGCATAGCTTTTAATTCTCCAAACAGAAAATATCTGGCCTTTATCACATTTATAATATCTTTCTTGAGCCACAATAGATGTTGGGATTAAAAGGGCAGCCAAGACGGCGGTGGAAGAAGCAAAAAGAAATCTCATGTTGAGGTTGCCTTTCTCACACGATGGAAATATTGACTCGAACAGCGAAGACGCCTAACGATTTGACCGAGGCACCGTTTTGTGAAAACGACAGGATGAAATTGATGATGTTGGTGAAAGAAGCTATAACATGAACAATTATGTAGGTGTCGGGAAGTACTGTTTAGTCCCCGCGTTGGTTGAAAAGTCCCCACACCATTGGTGATTGAGCTACGGATATCATTAGGCTGGCTTCTACTAGGGTATATGAGTCAATGATAATCTAGTACGTTGGTCTATTCTCTGATCTATCCCACCAGCGCTGTGCGCGGGGCTAGGAATATTTCGAAAGGTTATTGAATTGCTTCTCCTTCATGACTACAAAGAGTGAGTGGATAATAGGTAGGGCTTTGGTCCTGTCATCTAATCTGATGGTGGTTGTCTTCTAGAAAACAATGCTGACGGCTTGTGGTGGGAGATAGAAACGATTCTCTTTGGCCCTAAGATTTGCAGAGCATCCTAAGCGTGTACACCGATACCGCTGCAAGGTTTCGAAGCTGAGTTTGCCGGACCCTAACTCGAGTATTTGATTAAATGAATGTAGGCAAACGCTTCATGACTCGTGAGTCTTCATTTCAATTTGCCCAGAGAATTGTAGATATTTTCCTTCCTCACCAACGGTTATGTCGATAATTTTCAGGGATGCTGGTGCGAAATCCCGGCGACACTTTAAACTTGGACTAAGATGTTGGTGAAGCTTTATCATTTGGCAGACACGACATTCAAGGGTCTTGATGCTTGTTTAAAATGAGTCTTCAGCATCCAGGACTAATTCATTAGTAAACTTCAGCAAACGAAGGAGCAAAGGCCTGCTTGAAAGGCTTTGAGGTTAATCTTACTAACAGAGAGTAATTTAATTCCGCCAAGAAATTAACTCCATCATTCATTTGAACTGTATTCTATGTGAGACGACCATTGTCAATCTCTGTCCTTCACCTTTACACAAGCGCTACACACTGAACCATGCACACCACGTGTAATCTACTACCGCTATTCCCTCAAAGTCAAACAGCTGTCGTAGTTGGCGCAAGAGCCCATGCGACCACTGACCTCCGAGCCTTGAGGGTGTGAGTTTATTATGCTACTTGAGTCTATGACTAACACATTGGGCTCCTCTCTATCCCAGCTCACTCCTTGTTCAGTGCTCCTTGCCTCTTTTGTTCCTTCAAAAATCATTGATATATTGCCCGTGATGAATAGCCATTCAGCTCAGTAATTGCCCGTGGAATTCGGCCACTTTTTCCACGCAACCTTCTACCTAAAAAAAAAGAAGGTAGCAATGGAAACTGAGTGCGCGGAAAGAAGACTCAAAAAACCTGCAGCCCCGGCCACACCTCCCTTATTTATAACATTATTGGCCGACTTGATCTACTCCATTACCGTATCGGGTGCTTGGTAGGCTTCGGAGACTCATCGGATGGCTTTTCCTCCATGATCAAGAGTTGGTGATGAGTAGGGCTCCGACCCTATCATCTGATCTGATCGTGGTTAGCTTCATGATAGTGGTGATACGGGAGTGTGTTGAGAGATGAAGACGATACAGACGGCGAGAGCGACTGGGAATCCCCCTCGAACTGAGGACTTCGTTACTCAATCTCGGCTTTGCAGACTCCACAGTGAGAGCTAGAGTTTCGTCTGAGACATCACCGTCGAGCCTAAATTGCACTATTTATTGATAATAATTTGTCAGTTTTGATTTCATTTAACCCGATTTGGCGCCCTGTGGTCCCATGCAGGCAGCTATGAAGCTATCTACGTATTTACATGAGGGGGGGACCATTACGATAAAATCGCCTCCACACATTAAACTTGATACGTTTAGTCCTTCGTTACCTACATTAAGTACAATTCGTCATCAGTCCGGGAAGTGACTATCTGAAAATTATTCTGAATCAGGCCGGTACCTCTCCAGATCCAATTTCGCGTGCGATCGGGAGACTTTCACTCGTCCAGCAGATAATGTGCAAATTGAAAAGTACCGCATATTTATTGGTGGCACGCTGATAATTGCTTCATCTAATGTTACAGAGTGCAAAAGTTACTATATCTTCCACCGACTCATGCGTCTCAGAGCTCCGAGTTACCTCCCTCATCACCACGGCACACTGACGATCTTTTAGGTCGACTACACTAATATAGTCAATGTCAGTGCTTTTACCTCCGGTTCTCCTTTCTAGTACAGAATGTCAGCTCTAATTTACGGATGTGAAAGTGCAGTAATGCTTACGAGACGATATATTATTTAATTCTTGAAAACGGTAATTTGTAGAAGAGTTATCTGAATACATCACTATCCTTTTATCGTTCGGCTTCTGTAATAATTCATCGAATTTTTCATCAGTAACTTGGTATAATCCAGGGAAATATTGGCGCCATGGAGACACGGGATGTATTGTCTGAATCCCATACACCCTAAGTAGGTCGAGGTTGCAATCAAAGGCTTTTGCGTCCTCATCTATATGCCACGTGGTCTTGACAGCAAGAATTGTCACAAAGACACTGGCGCTTTGAATGATTGTGACTATGCTAGTAAGGCGCATGATTAATGATGGATTAGACTCGGTGAAAACTGTCGTACAATGAGAGTTCTTGTCTCACGACATGCTGACCGACGACCAGTCCAGATACTTAAATTTCTTGCTCTGCAGCATTTTTGCTGTACTGCTTTGCAATTAGTCCGGGCAAATATAAGATGGTGATGCGTATTTAACTTTTCATGACCCCACAACTCTTATTCCTTGGCTCAAGCCGAACTGTGTCTAAAATGAGTTCAAGTTCCCTTCATTCGCATCCATTCTCTTTCGTAGGACGAGTTGATCCAGATTAGATACTCTTGCTGATCCCACCACGCCTCGCACCCATGTCTCATCCTCTATTCTCTGTAATTCCCGACCTTCTTCTCGTTTCTAGTGCCGACACAATCCCAATGGCTCATTTGCTTAAATCACGAGTGATCCATTTCCGCGTCGCAAGGATAGCTTCAATGACTCGTCGTTGGTGGTCGCGATGCTTGTTCGCTGTGACGTCAAATTTCTGTTGAGCGTCGGCAGGAGTCGCTGATGAAGGCAATCGATTCAATTTCAAGAGGTACAAGTGCACAGTCTTTGTAAAGATTCGAGGTTGACAAGGAGAATCGCTTACAGATCGGATTCGAAACAAACCGTGACATGACAACAATCTGCCAATTTGCATTAACGTCGGCCGCATGATTCCGTGAAAGATCAATGCACGCAAGAAACACTTTCATTCTTCCATGGGATTGACGTCTACGACGAGCGAGGAAAAGGCTCAAGGCCTGTCCGCGCTGTGCCCCACGAGCCTGAGAGTGAAACATTCCGCCAGAGCCAAGTTCTGTTATGATATGAAATCACTCAGCCAGTTAGACAAGCTATATTAGATGATATAGAGATCTATTCAAGATGAGGTTGGTGTAGTGACATTGTATCTACTTGCGTGTGGATGACAAGAACAAGAATGTAAACTATTCTACAGCATATGATGAATATCTTACATCACAAGATGGAATATTCTACCAGCAATTATACAGATGAGCTTTAGATATACATAGGAGTATTCTCCTTCATATATTTAGGAATCATCGGGAAACGAGTCTAATAAAGCAAACATATGTCATCGTCTACTTCATAATAGTGTCAAGCCATCATATTGATAAACCCACGGTTTGTTTGCAATTCCCCCCTCATAGTCACAATAGGTTATGAGCCCGGAATCTTCCCTGCACTCTCGTGTGATGGATATTTTATTTCATTTTATTGTCCTGTCTGAGTCTATGACTATGTAGGACATGCAAGTACACTCTGTTGAAATGTGATATATTTTGGAATGCCAAGAATAACTTATAACGTTTATTTCACACTAGGATTCCAGCGGATGACTATGTCTTAAATGCAGGTTATAGTTTTCTCGTATCTATTACCAATACACATGTATTTAGCTTTATATTCCTGGCCCATATATGTGTATGTACATAGATCTACATCTACATGGATCATAACTTATGATCCATGGAGATTGTTAAATACTGGTCAAAAACCACAGTTGATAAGATATGCAAACACGCAATCTCACTCTTATCATCTCGGTTTTACTCTGAACCATACATCTAAATACAGTTGTTTCCACTCGGATCTTCCTCTCACAACCTCATGCAAGACTTACTGCATTGGTCTAACCGCCAACACTGATTCCGCTACAACCTCCATCATCGCTCAAGCTCATAACTTTAACACACTCTGCCTACAGGCCGAGGATATCAATTCCAGTAGCATATTCTCTCCTACGCCTCCCATCTAGCTCTCCTCAAACAGTACCAGCCCTCACAAGTCCTCGTTCGATCATGCACTTAGAGGAGCCCTTTGCCCTTCATTATCTCCCCTCTCCAGCCAACGAAAGGATGGCCACTTGCGGGTGTATGGAAGCAGGGAAAAATCGCAAAAACCACTTCGTGCGGAGCTATCCTAATACCGACTTGCGTGATGGGAAAAACCGCAGTAATCAATATGGCTCCTGGAACCAGCTTCTCAGACTTGGAATCCGACCTTCAAGCTGCTCTCATCAAGAAAGGTCGTTTGTAACATATCTTCCATAATCTCGAGGAAATAAGACCAGCAATCCGGCCTACGAAGCCAATGAATAAACAAGTTTAGTCCGATATAGAATTTAGTAAAGTTTTGGACAAACATTATGATGACCTAGCCAAGAGGAAAGAAGGCGTGATCGAAGCTAAGAATATACTGCTCAGGCGGCTGATTCTAGATTTTCGTCCTCAAAGCTTCCGCCTCATGTCAGCCAAGCAAGTTTTTGAAAATATCACCTCCACTCGAGAAGTGAATGCAGCATCTCTACACGAGACTGCCATTAGGAGTCTATGGAATATCCGCTTCACTACGATAGACGACTGTCGCGATAAGTTTATGCAATACTTTCTGAGTGTTAACAGTGTAGCTGAGTTTATGGTGCCAAATGACATGACAGAGTCAATAAGTCCATACTCGATCTCAAAAAGGTATGCAAGTTGTCCTTTCGTTCTCGGGACCGATAAAAGTAGAATTTCTGGAGACCTGGCAACAGACTTAAGTTCACAACAGCAAAAATCGGTACCTCTCGTTGAAAAAACTGATGTTGACATTGAGACAAGTTGGAGGGCCCAGATCACAATAATGCGGACAAGTAAATGCAGCCAATGGAGGGGAAAGGAGCGAGTATTAGAGGAGTAAAACTATTGGGGGACCAGAAGATGCATTTATTTTGTGCAAACATTGCCATCGGAACAAGGATTGCTACTGATAGCATCCAGAACTGAAACGCATCAAGAAAAAAACGGGAAAAGAGAAAGGAAAGTCAAGAGGAAGCGCTGCCGTCGAAGACAATGACGAGACTAACGATGAGGATGAAGGGGTCTCACTTAATATGCTAGCTAGAGGTGCATCAGCTAGCTTAATCAAAAATCCTCTTCTGTATGACACTGGTTATCACGGGTAGGTCTCGTTGGAACAGAGTCACAAGCAGATCGGAGATACGAGAGGACGAAGTACGTGTAGGAATATATTAATAAGACGTTGCACAATCTATCCTAGGGTGCAACTACTTAGATACTTAAACTTTATTCCTGCACTAGAATCAATCATACAACTAATCAAGACAATTGTGCGTCATGTGACTTATAGGTCAGATCATAAGCGAGAACCTTAGGTACCATGACACTGGTGCCTTGCACCACTTTATTTGCCGTGTAAAAAATTTTCTTAAACTAAATAAGTTACATAAACCTTTCCTAATTGATCAAGCTGTTGGGACGTCTAAATCAGCCCACAAAGTTATTAGTCGGAATACTATTGGAAGTACAACTCTTGATCTAGACGAGTCTCTCTCTTCCTCCAACTCAATGTGTACTATTATCTCTGCAGGACGGTTAAAAGAGCAGCATGATTGAGTTTATATCTCTTGCTTACCTCGATTTGGAAGCAAATATTATAAGCTCATAGACTCTAAGCCAGGAAATTTTGAACCAAGAGCAGAAAAAGGATGGTTTGTGGGATTCCCCAAGAATACCAGCAAAAATTATATGATTTATCATTGTCAGATTGGAGCGTAGGCAATGGAGCTGAAGGGGAATTGGAGGGCGAGAAGAGGTTGTATGGACTGCAAGAGATGACTAAAGGTCTACTGGAGATAACTTGGAGGAACTAAAGGTTTGAAACATGAGTAATATAAATAGATAAAAGGTCAAAAGGTTCGAGTGGGTACTTGTCACGGACCAAGGGCCTATTCTGAGCCAATAGGAACTATGTACGAAGATATCTGTGGCTTTCTGCTCATGTTCTATCCTAATCTGTTCAGTTCTGTTCTACCCTATCTTACTCTATTCCATTCCATTCTAATCTAATTTGTCCTGTTCTGATCTGTACTTGTCTAGACTGTTCTATTCTATGTGAGATTATATTGGAAAGTTCGAGATCGATAGAGAGGAATATATAATGGGTAATTGGGATGACTATGGTTCGGCAGATTATGGTCTTGTATTCTTAGGAACCTTTTGACAATATTGAATTTGTGTACATCTTGGCCTTCTGACATCTCCGAATATTGATTTATTGAACTCTCGACTCATTGAACTCTCGACACCTTGACAGTACTAATAGTGACTAAAGATACAAGAGGTGACCAGAGAGGCTCAGAGATAATCCAAAGGTGGTAGCTGTGACAGAAAACTAAGCGTGAAGAACTCCGTAGGTACAGACCAGGCTATCATACATATACTTGCTTTCCTCTCACTAGCTCATTAAAACATAGGCCCTAAACTAGTACCAACATAATAACAAGTGCCAAGAACTGTTCTGCTGTCATAGCAACATAGAAAGAATGGTGTCAGGGTTTCGAGGGACAAGTGCTGGGGCAACTATGTGGTCGATGGTAATAAATAATAATTCTAAGGAGATAACTTCCACTACATCTATCTATTCATTTATATACGTGAAAGCCTCCTCGCCACCAAGGCTAATCCCTCTCCTGTTCCTATGCTATGGGACTCCCCTAGTGTTCTGACTATGCCTGTAATACAGCACTATTGCGTTATGGTCCGGAAGGATTGTACTCGGTCTCGTATATTCCCAGTCAGTGTAAGCCTATCAACATGTGGTGCAGTGCCGTACTGCCGTGCCGCACTGTCGAGTCCGATGCCATGTGAATACCATGCAAATGCCGACGCAAAAGTATTGTATTGGGTGGCGTAGCATATTAGCGCATTGGTAGCCATTAATAACGCCACTCGAATCAGGCCTAAGTTAACCAACATAGACTACAGGGACCAATTGGCTTACCAGCTGTTACAAATGGTAAAATTATGAAATGAAGTAAAGATGAGAAGAGGAATCCTTACATTATCCCCCCTCTTTTCAATCTGCGAGCTCTGTCAAGCAAGCTGCGCTCGGGTAAAGACTGTGAAATTCTTGTAAGAGATCTCCGAGGCCTGTTAAGTTTTTGATTGGCTCCCAAGTAGTATCCTCGTATCTGTAAGGGCTAGAAGTAGAATTGTATTTAAATTGTACTATGCGCTGTGTATAGAAGATCTTAAACTAAAGAAAGAAGATGGAAGAGGAAAAGTCTTCCTTATATACATAGAAAGGTGGTCTATGCTGTTACCAGACTATACCAAAATAGAGCGACTAAACAGTCACCTGATTGGTATCAGCTCAGATCAGTCACCCAAGCCCAAGCCTTGGCTGCCTTAGGCTCTAGCCTATGACAATATCCTGTCCATCTAACTTAGTATTGGACCTTTTTTCGTCAAGTCTAGAGTCCAAAATAGCCTTTACCTTGTATGTATCTAAATATTCATCTGAGGTTTTGACTGCAGGGGGTTGAATCAGTTGCTGACTCTCGGATCCGACAGAATGTTGTGAATACCTATTATGATATGAGACAACGAGGTAGTCGAGGCTAGGGCATTGCGTGTGGCTCAAGGCCACAGCATACATCACTAGTGTACTGGTTAGGCGAGCATGTATATAGTTTCATAGATGTACCCACAATAAAGGGACACAGGTTTAGTCTTATACTTTCTGTCCATATACCTACAGCATAGTATTGTATGAGGTTACTCACTGTCAACCACAAATTATAACATCATCCACTCCTCCTCACTCCGTAATGTGACTTCCCCATAGCTCATAACCACAACAATACCACGGATCAGCTCCAATTGAGTCTCATTGAGCTTCCACTATTGCGGCACTTGGACACTCGGGCGCAGGAAGCTAGGTTATATTAGGGCACTGATAGCACAGCTGAGGACCTAATCACTCTGGCAACATTACTACATCCGAGCGTTGCCTGGTAGACCAATGCGTCTAGAATGAGTGTCAAACTCGAGGGTACCAGGGGTTGTGTTTGATGGATAACTTGGAAGTGCAAGTGATATCTGACAAGATTTGTCATAGACTAAGGTATTAAGTCGGGATTCTAGCTATAACTGAGGACAAGGGACAAGAGAAACTAGGACAAGAGACAAGGTCAACGGAAGACGGAAAACAAGACGTGGCCCTCTACATCAGCTCTACCCAACCCATATATACATCATAGTAACCAGAGCAACTAAGGCTTCAAGGTGTGCGCCTACTGCTATTCTATTACTTCATTTGTAACCCATAGCAACCATTGTAAACTGGTAAACGCTCTAAGATGAGAGAATATTCAGATGTAGTGTAGGGAAAGAATATGAGGGTGCTGCTCTATCCTCAGTTCCTGAAAATGAGGTACACATCACTCTGATGGCTACCGAGGGGCAACAGCATACAATGTGACAATGGTATGTAGCTCTGTAGTCCCAGAAGTTCCATACTAGCAACCAGTATCAATGGTATGTTATGTCAGGAGGTATTGGTAGTGGCTATGGAAGTGGTTACTGTGAAAGGAGTAGGAAGCACCTGTGATGAGTGCGTGATCAGGACTGGGGTACTGAACGTGTATATAAGGAAGCAATACTTCTGTAGATAGATTGACAACCATCTTACCACTGTCCATTCCAACGCATCTTCGCATTACAGCTACATCAATTATATCCGCATATCCATAGTCATCTACATCCATCTCAGGTAATCCTCTGTCTTCTCATAACCTGGTTATCATAACACTTGTAGGTATTGTGTCTGGTCAGTTGGGTAACATCAGAGAATGAAATGTTTCGCATTTGTGACAGAAACCAAGTTGGTAATGAATAAATTGATTTATTAAACTATATGAAGAGAAAAGAAATCTCTAGCTACTACTAACAGGTACTTATAACGTTTGGTCCGATTCGTGAATCTGCTGACTGATAACTTCTCCCTAGGTTTAATACTTGCTACTCAGCCAAGTATTATCAGGAGCCATTACGCTATGATGTTGCTTCGACCTCCTGGCTAGTAGTGCCATTTCATATCTATTTGCCCATCCTTCCTCTTTCAGTCTTATTGTAATTATTCCTAATTAAACGCTTAGGTTTCCTCCTAAGCTAAAACAACGGTCAAACCGTAACAGCTTTGAACAGATAAGTCGCTTTGTGAAATATTTATTGTTTTCTTTATCAAGGATGGAGGTTTGGTTCGAAGGTAGATTTGCCATTTCTGTTGAACTGTTAGATGATTGATTGGACAATAAGGAAAAGGGAAACTCTATGATATTAATGCTTTTCTTTGTGCACTGGGTCATAACCTGTTGTAATGGAAGTTGTATAGAGTAGCATGAGTTGTTAGGCTTATATTTAATATCACCTAGTGAAGCGAGTTGGGAGATTGAAGAGTCTGAAAACTGTAGTGGAGAGTTGTTGATTGTTGGAAATACAGTTTCCTGCTTTTCTTTCTATTGACCAATGTGGTTGCATGCATCTTGCCTGAACTATATTTCTGAGTTCGGGCAGGATCCCACACTTCTGATCCAATCGGACTCAATGTTAGAGTCTGCTTGAATCCCATTCTTCCCGAACAAATCCAGTCATTGGTTTGTTCGTACTTCTATTGCGTGACCCAGTATTCTCAGTCAGTGGATAATTATTTTCTGGTACGGGGTCCCACTTATTTCTGCAGTCGAGTCGGTTCCGGGTAACCTCTATTTCTTATAATTCCACTGTATATATCATAATACCTGTAGTCTATTAGTCAATTAAGCAAACTGAACTTCTTCTCCGTTCTCAGGCAATTCTTACTCCGAAGTCTTCTCTATACTCTAACATTGATTAAACCCATTTAGTATCAGAGCGCTATTTAAACTAATTACTACATCTAAGTGAAGAACACAATTCACTTGTTTATGCTAAATAATTCGGAGGCTGGTCAATGTATGAGTTGTCATTAATGTGGCTAGTAATAATAGAACCTTATTACATTCAATATTAATGCAACTCTTCATTGCCAAGTAGCGCCAATTTCAACAATAACCACGTCAATGCATCCACAGGAATATTGCTGTTTGCATGGATTCCTCTTCCGATCCTCTCTTCAGGATATAATTTTACCTTTCTTCATATGTTGCTATGACAACAGGACAGTTCTTGGCACATGGTATCATGTTGATATTATGTTAAGGTCTGTGTTATGATGAGCTAGTGGAATGAGGGCTGGTATATATACAATGGTTTGGTCTGAAGGCATAGAGTTCTTTATGCTTAGTCTTCTGTCACAACCACCACCTTCGGATCACCTCTAGTCACCTGTAGCCACCTCTAGTTACCATTAGTATCTTTAGTCACCACTTGTATTTGCTCGTACCTTTAGACTCTTTAGACACTTATATTAACCGTTTTTAAACCTTTAGTTCTCCAAATTATCTCCAGTAGATCTTTAGTCATCCCTCGCAATCCATCCGACCTCTTCTCGCCCTTCTATTCCGCTTCAGGTCAAACGCCTACGCTCCAATTTGACACCATTCTACGCTTCATTTGGTCATCATCCTCGGCTAAACTTTCTTCTAGAAACAGAAACAATTGAAGAATGTGATGCACCTAAATTAATTTTACAAATGCAAAATATCATATGAAAATGCCACGAAAACATTACTATTGGTATGACAGGGTCAATCTCTGTGATATTACCGGTAATGAGAATGGGTTTGCTAATGCAAAAGTGGTGACTGATTAAGATGTATATGTATATAGATATCTATGTAAGGACACCCTTGAAGTGTTGATAAAACCTGAGTCCACTTGTGTGCCTAAGGCATGAATCCCAACCTCAGGCCTATCAGGGCAAGTGCTTCAATAATCACTTTGGCTCGAGAATTTCGAGCCACATGGGCAAATGAAAAACGCCTCCCTGCACCAAGATATAAGATCAGAGAGCAAGTATATATATCTCTAAAAAATATTTGTTTATCAAGACCAAAAAAAAATTGGACCATATCTGAGCTAGACCTTGGAAAATAATTAAAATGAAAACACCTCCCATTGTCAAACTAGACCTTCAGCCCCAATGGAAAATTGATAACAACTTCACGTCAACCTCTTGAAGCCAGCTTTTGTGTTATTATAACCAGGTTATGAGAAGACAGAGGATTACCTGAGATGGATGTAGATGATTATGGATATGCGGATATAATTGATGTAGCTGTAATGCGAAGATGCGTTGGAATGGACAGTGGTAAGATGGTTGTCAATCTATCTACAGAAGTATTGCTTCCTTATATACACGTTCAGTACCCCAGTCCTGATCACGCACTCATCACAGGTGCTTCCTACTCCTTTCACAGTAACCACTTCCATAGCCACTACCAATACCTCCTGACATAACATACCATTGATACTGGTTGCTAGTATGGAACTTCTGGGACTACAGAGCTACATACCATTGTCACATTGTATGCTGTTGCCCCTCGGTAGCCATCAGAGTGATGTGTACCTCATTTTCAGGAACTGAGGATAGAGCAGCACCCTCATATTCTTTCCCTACACTACATCTGAATATTCTCTCATCTTAGAGCGTTTACCAGTTTACAATGGTTGCTATGGGTTACAAATGAAGTAATAGAATAGCAGTAGGCGCACACCTTGAAGCCTTAGTTGCTCTGGTTACTATGATGTATATATGGGTTGGGTAGAGCTGATGTAGAGGGCCACGTCTTGTTTTCCGTCTTCCGTTGACCTTGTCTCTTGTCCTAGTTTCTCTTGTCCCTTGTCCTCAGTTATAGCTAGAATCCCGACTTAATACCTTAGTCTATGACAAATCTTGTCAGATATCACTTGCACTTCCAAGTTATCCATCAAACACAACCCCTGGTACCCTCGAGTTTGACACTCATTCTAGACGCATTGGTCTACCAGGCAACGCTCGGATGTAGTAATGTTGCCAGAGTGATTAGGTCCTCAGCTGTGCTATCAGTGCCCTAATATAACCTATCTTCCTGCGCCCAAGTGTCCAAGTGTGTGACGGCTTGTAAGCCGGTAATTGCCTGTAGCCTGCGCTGTCTAACGCAGGCTTAGCATGAAACAAGGAGGGCCTTATAAGTGGCAATAATAATACTGTAACACGTCCGGGGATGGGGCACGAGAATGTGATACGAGTACGGGATATGAGTAGGGAATACGAGTAAGGAATACGGATATACGGATAGTAATCTGTGTCATTGGCTGGGATAATAATCATGTATAAAGTAACTTTTATTATCCTCTTCAATCTGTAGTTCACCATAGATTGAAATTAAAACTACCTCTGACCATAAGGTTGCCCAAGTGCCTATGCTTAGACTGTGACAAAGTGCCGCAATAGTGGAAGCTCAATGAGACTCAATTGGAGCTGATCCGTGGTATTTACAACAACAAGTCATGGGCCACAACAATGGAGGCAATCTGGAAAGGCTAAAAGCTCTATGAACTTGTTGTTGATGGCAAAAAGCCAAAGGAAGATGTTTGATTTGAAGAGCAGGAAGCATTTAGCAAATTGTTCACAATTGCTATCAATATATATATCCTAGTGATATATCCGAGTATACTGAGAATAATTCCCAAGTTACAAGACCCCAACAAGATGTGGATCTTTTTGACAACCAAATACCATTGGACCAATAAGTTCACATTAGTTCACCAGCTTGGATCCTTGATGTCACTCTTAAGCACACATGATTCCAATATCAAAATGACTCCTTTCTAAGACGTGTATGAGAATGAATACTTTCGGACTACTTCATTAGCCCTTGACTCCTCCAGCCTCAGATGTCAAAGGAATGCTGATTTTCTACATGATGATTGTCAGGAATGCCTACTGTATAATCTATATATATGGAGATAACCAGAATCTATTGTTCTTTGATTCTGGTCTGGCCTTTTGGCCTAGCAGTTATGCACCTATCTCATGCATAATGTAGGATGGTACCCTTTGGCCTAAATGACACCTCTTTGACCTAAATACCACCTCTTTGACCTATGTCTCTGCCCTGCTGTCTACATGCTACTCTGACTGATTGTAAGTGGACTAAATCAAGTATTGGATGAAAATATATGTACTTCTCTGTCAACCAATAACAATTCCGCTATTGATCTATGTTAGAGTATAGAGAAGACTTCGGAGTAAGAATTGCCTGAGAACGGAGAAGAAGTTCAGTTTGCTTAATTGACTAATAGACTACAGGTATTATGATATATACAGTGGAATTATAAGAAATAGAGGTTACCCAGAACCGACTCGACTGCATAAATAAGTGGGACCCCGTACCAGAAAATAATTATCCACTGACTGAGAATACTGGGTCACGCAATAGAAGTACGAACAAACCAATGACTGGATTTGTTCGGGAAGAATGGGATTCAAGCAGACTCTAACGTTGAGTCTGATTGGATCAGAAATGTGGGATCCTGCCCGAACTCAGAAATATAGTTCAGGCAAGATGCGTGCAACCACATTGGTCAATAGAAAGAAAAGCAGGAAACTGTATTTCCAACACTCCTCCTGATCAATGCGGTGAATGCGAGAATGCTATACCATCTGAAAAATCCTTTCAATTTGTGGTTTAGCTTTTTGCTGCGGAAGAGGTTTAGTTAGAATATCCGCCAGCATAGAAGTTGTAGGTATGTAAGACACCTTTATGTTTCCATTAAGAATACATTCCCTAACGAAGTGATAAGCAACATCAATGTGCTTAGTTTTAGAAGAATTGGTCCCTTTCGCAATCGCAAGTGCACCCTGGTTATCAGAAAAGGTGAGAATACCATCATCGTGTATGAGCTCGCTAACATGTAGCTCCTTTAGAAACCTAGAAAACCAAATCGCCTGCTTAGCAGCTTCAGAAAAGGCTACATATTCAGCTTCAGTGGTTGAGGTTGATACCGATTTTTGTTTTCGCGATTGCCAACACACAGGACCGCCACCAAGCATGAGAAGAAAACCGCTTACTGACCGACGAGTTGTAACATCAGAAGCATAATCCGAGTCGGAAAATAAGCATGCAGCTTGGTTGGTGGTAAGAATTGGTGATGAGGGACCGAAGCTGTAAGTAATACAGTAGTTTGAAGAGCCTTTAAGATATCGAAATACTCTACAAACACTGTTCCAGTGGCGCTGTACTGGATTTGAGTTGTATGCGCCAAGTTGGGAGGTGGCAAAAGAAATATCTGGCCGAGTTCCAATAGATGCGTATCCAAGGCTGCCTACCGCGCTAGTATAGGCGGAATCGTCCGCCAGATGTTCTCCCTCTGCCTGCGGAAGAATGCCACCATACCCATCGAGGGGAGAAGAATAAGATTTTGAATCACTAAGCTCAAGAGAATTAATCTTGTCTAGTAAGTAGCTGGACTGTGATATATGAAGAGTACGAGTTGGGCGCTCGCGAAGAATTTTCCACCCAATGATACTGTCGATCTCACCAAGATCTTTGACAGGAAAGAAAGAAGAAAGTTTGGCCTTGACAATTTTAACATCATCAAGTTGCTTGCCGCAAATTACCAAGTCGTCAACATATACACCTATAACCATTTGGTATATTTTGTGGATGTAAACACAGTGATCGCAGGTAGACTTTTCGAACTCAAGAGAAAGAAGTTTAGAGTCTAATTTATCATACCACGCTTTTCCAGACTGTTTTAATCCATATAGGGCCTTGTTGATTTTAAGAAAACCGCTCACGTTCCATCCCTGAGGCGATTTCATGTATATAGGCTCTTGAATATCGCCCTCGAGATAGGCCGTTTTGATGTCAATTTGGTGAATTTCCCAATCGCGGTAAGTAGAAATTGCGAGTAGTATTCGGAGAGAATCTAAACGCAGAATTGGTGAATAGGTATCGAAATAATCGACACCAGGAATTTGGTTAAAGCCTTGAGCAACTAGTCGGGCCTTGAACCTACCATCAGATTTGACGGTGAAAACCCATCGCGAGCCAATAGCTCTCCTCTTATGAGGAACATGGGTTACTGAAGTAAATACTCCCTTTTGGGAGAGAGAATCAAGCTCCTCCTGAATTGCCATCTCCCACATGGCCTTATCAGGTCCGTTGATGGCTTCAGAGTAAGATTGTGGGATCGAAGTATCTCCACCAACGTAAAGAATAGGAGACTTGGGTTGCCATGCAGATCGTGGCTCAATAGGTTTAGAAATCCTATTGCTCCTCCTGAGCGGAGGAAGGTTAGAAGTAATAGAACTAGGGGTAGTCTGGATTTGATTAACACCCTGAGAAATATCTGCAGTAGAAAGAGAATTTGGAGACAAAGTAGTAGGATCAAGTTGCATAGACGAAGAAGTAGAAGAATCCGGCTCATATGTAGAATGATGACAAGTAGTCTGGCGAGAAAGTAATTGATCCTGAGAAAGAGTATCCCGAAGAGAAGGTGAGTCAACATAAGAAGAATTTTGCTCCAAAGTTGCATTAGAAATGATGACTCCAGAAGAAGAATTTTCCTGATCAGTAGTCTCTTGAATATTCAAGGGACGAGAAGAATAAATTTAAATAGAAGGATCATGAAAGGGTGACACGCTCGAGTCTGAGTCAGAGCTGTCGTAAGAATTATCGGGATGAGAAAAAAGTAGGATTGTCATCGAGGGGCACTTCGATCTCGCTAAATTGCTCAGACGAAGTTTGGCCTCAATCCCAGAAAGTGTCCTCAAGAAAATGAACATTGGCCAAAATGATAATGTTAAATGCGGTTATTGTCCATGTTAGATGCTGCTGTTAGTAATCCTAGAGAAAGATCCGAAGAGAGCGTGATGTCCTCGGGTTGAGAAGAAAGAGGACAAGAAAATGTAGGACGAGAAGAACTAAGAATAGCAGGAGGAAAAATTACATTGAAATGAAATAAGCCATTCCTTAAACGAGCGGTTGCAGTGAGACGACCTTTAGCTTCAAATATGCCAATCCCACTGTTAGAAAACCGCATTTTGTAACCTGCAGAAAGAATTTGAGAGCCAGAAACAAGATTTTTTGTACAAGGAAGATACCAGACATGATCTAACTTCAAAGTATAAGAAAGAGACGAACTGAGATAATTTCCCAAAGAAACTTCCACAGAACCGATTCAAGAGACAGAAAGTAATTGACCTGAAGCGGTTTTAATACGCTTGTCAATAGAAGAAAGAGAAGAGAACAATCTCTTATCATAGAAGATATGATGCGTAGCACCAGTATCAAGAACAACGTCATTAACCTTCCCTGATCCATCAGAATTAAGAACATGTTCCTCCATCATCTAGGCGCCACAATGTTTAGTGGACTTTCCTTTTTGATCCTTGGAGAAACCTTTGTGACCGAACCTTTGAAACTTAGCTCGCACCATGGCTGCTTTCTCTGGATGCTTGGCGGCCCACTTTGTGCCGTCAGGAGTAGAAATCCAGAGGAAACAAGTTTCTCTAGTATGGCCCTTACGGTCACAATGCGCACAGATTTTGTCCTTATTAGAAGAATTGAACAAGAATTAGGATCAGGGTGAGAATTTTGTTTCGTAGAACTAGTTAAGAATACTGCAGATGGACCAGACTGTCGACTATTTATCGTAGTTTCTGTCGACCTCAGAGAGTTGACTGCCTGAGAAAACGTGCAGGACTTGTCTCGTCTCAAAGAAGTGACTGATCCAGAGAATTGACCATTGCTACAAAAATCAAAGTAGTCAAGTAAGTAATCCCTCATATGAGTATCAGAGGGGAAGAAAGAAGGATCTGCAGCAGCAATTCTACGTTGACGTTTTGTAAGCTCTTCAGAAAATTGATCCACACTAGTACCATCAGGCATAGTGAATCGAAAGAAATCCTTGAGCAAGGAAGTAGGAGTAACCTCACACTCAGGTTTGAAGAAATCCTCAAGAGCAATCCACATTTCTCTGGAAGTATTTTTATTTTCAACCAAATGGTAAGTATCATCTGGTACGGCCGAAAGAAGAGCAAATCTGACACAATGGTCAATTTCGTCCAAGTCCACATCTTTATTTTCGCCTTTCTTAGTATCGGCGACGGCTTCGGAAGGGTCGCATATAACGGACTCCGCATTAAATTGTACGAGAATCATTCGAAATAGACTAGCCCAACGGGTTTAGGTAGACTTGTCCAAAGTAGGGAGAGAACGAACCGATTTGATGATCTGGTTAAATGCCATTTTGGTTGTAGAAGGTTGAGAAGATGTAGTAGAGGTGAGTGTGAGGAAGAGAAAGTTCTAGAAGTTGAAGCAGCCAGGCGAAGAGAGAAGTATTTAAGTCCAAAGTTGAGCTAACTTGGTCTCATAATCTGTTAGAGTATAGAGAAGACTTCGGAGTAAGAATTGCCTGAGAACGGAGAAGAAGTTCAGTTTGCTTAATTGACTAATAGACTACAGGTATTATGATATATACAGTGGAATTATAAGAAATAGAGGTTACCCGGAACCGACTCGACTGCAGAAATAAGTGGGACCCCGTACCAGAAAATAATTATCCACTGACTGAGAATACTGGGTCACGCAATAGAAGTACGAACAAACCAATGACTGGATTTGTTCGGGAAGAATGGGATTCAAGCAGACTCTAACATTGAGTCCGATTGGATCAGAAATGTGGGATCCTGCCCGAACTCAGAAATATAGTTCAGGCAAGATGCGTGCAACCACATTGGTCGATAGAAAGAAAAGCAGGAAACTGTATTTCCAACAATCTAGCACATAATCCGAAGCTCAATGATGCAACAAAGTGTATTGATGCCACTTATCATTTCAACAGAGAGCGAGTTGAAGATGGAACGCTCACCTTACTATGCACTCTGTCAGCTCAAAATCTTGCAGATATATGTCCTAAAGGTCTACCTAAACCAAGACTTATGCACTTGTGCACCAGCATCTTCGGTACAAAGTGAGAAGGGGTGTTGAAATTGGCGCTACATGGCAATGAAGAGGAGCATTAATACGGAACGTAATAAGGTTCTATTATTATTAGTCACATTCATGACAACCCATACATTGACCAGCCTCCCAATTATTTAGCATAAACAAGTGAATTGTGTCCTTCACTTAGATGTGATAATTAGTTTAAATAGCACTCTGATACTAAGTGGGTTTAATCCACAACTCTCTACTATAATTGTCAGACTCTTTGTTGTGATCAGGCCCTCTTATAGATCACACAACTTGGAAAGGCTAGTATTTGGCAAGTGTAACCAATAGGACAAGCAAACCTGTGTCAATGATACGTCATCAGCACACAGCAATGACAACACCAGTATCTCAACCATACATGATAATATGATAATATGATGTAGGTATATCTATTGACATAGTTGTTGAATGGCTGAATGGTTAGGAGTTATTGCTATTGATGGTATATTTCATGTATTGTCTCTGTGTATAAATAATCGCTGCCAAACCTCTGTACATGATCAACCTTTTCCACTCTTATATTCAATAGTCATCAATATAGCAGATCTACAATACATATCCGTCTTCTTCTTGTTAGACTTAACGTGCTATCCTATATCCACCCAAGTTGACTGTTACACCCATTGCAAAAATTCTTAGACTTCTCATAACCTTGTTATTACAACAGGAACAGCTTATCCATTCCTCCCGTACCAAATCACGACAAGCAGCCGCAGGTAAATCTAAAATTAGCAATGCAGGAGTTCAACCTGCCGCCTCTAGAAGGCTCTCCTATCACTTGACCGCTTGTGCTCATAGCTTGTTATGAGGGATGTTTTTTTTTTTTTTTGCATCAGATTTTAATTGCGTATGCAGCTATCTAGCTATGACACAATATCAAAGAAAAGTACAGAAAGGATGACTCAATTACAAGAGGAGCACTTGTAGTGCAGAAGCATGAAGTTTATATTAAGTGTTCTAACTATGTATATATACTTGTGTTACGTAATAGTTAGTCACGTGGAATATGTTACATATCCATTACACCCCCCCAGAAACTGAATGCTTTAGATCTAAATTAATTTGATTACAGAATGATGAGTGTTTTAGACGTTGCAATGATTTTGTCAAGCCATCTGCTTTGCAAATGTCTGTAGGAGTATATTTTAATTTTATCAACCCATTTTGAATCGAATCTCTAACTGTTGATTGTCGCATTAGAAAATGTCGATTCCTTGCAGATATTTTATTGGAGTTAGCGGTAATCATTGCGGCAGTGTTATCAATTTCTGTTGTAATGGGTGAAATTTTTATTTCAAATAGTTCTTCATACAAAGGCTTAATCCACTGCGCAGCAACAGATAGGGTTGTGAGAGCGGTATATTCTGCTTCACAAGTACTTTGGGCAGTGACAGATTGTTTCTTAGACCACCATGCAATCGGAGTGCCATTAATAAAGAAGAATATCCCCGAGGTTCCTTTTGGAGAAGTGGAATTTCCCCAACTGCTATCTGATGATGCTGTGAGTTCATGTTTGTTACATTTGGGGAAGAATAGAGTAGCATCTTTTGTTCGAGAGACATATCAAATGAGATGTTTTAGTAATAGAAAGGCATTTTGCGAGGGATTTCGTACATAGCGACAAAGCTTATTGACTGCGTATTGGATATCAGGTCTTGTTGTATTTGCGATGTGTAAAAGCGTCCCGACAGCTGAACGATATAATACTGATTCAGGATTTGAACATAAATTATCTGTATCACGATCAATTAGATTTTCGTCAGAAATTGGAGTGTTAGCTCCTCTACAGTGAGCCATTCCCATATCGCTACAAAGAGCTTCGATTTTATCTTGTTGATTGATACGAATACCATCTGGCTCATTCTTTACATTAATACCGAGAAAGTTTGTCATATGACCTAGATCTTTAAGTTTAAAAAAATTAGCCAATGCAATGACTGTTTTATCGATTTGAGCAAGGGATGTAGATAGTATCATCAAATCATCAACATAGGTTGAGATTATTGTTTTCCCTCGACCAAATACATTTGTATCATTTTTAAGTGGTTTGAATTCTAGGTCACTTAAAACTTGTCGAAGTTTTAATTGCCATCGTTTTGGTGCTGTTCGTAAGCCATAAATAGCCTTTTTAAGCTTGCAAACTAAGTCTCCTGGTTGTTCTCGATTGTGAGGCTGTTCAATAAAAATAGGCTGATCAATTGGTGTGTGGAGAAATGCTGCTGTAATGTCGACATGACGGATGATGAGCTTGTAAGTTGCTGCATAAGCTAGAAGCATCCGCAATGTAGTTGGAGGAAGGACTTCGGCATAGGTATCGTCAGCAAATGGTTCTGAAAAACCACGAGCGCACCATCTTGCTTTTAATTTTCCGTCTGGTTTTTCTTTCAATATCCATTTCCCAGTCATTATTTTACCTTTTGCTTCAGATTTAGGTACAAGCGCCCAAACCTCGTTTTGTGCCATATTTTTGATCTCATCATCCATGGCTTTATCCCATTGATGACCTTTATTTCCTGTTAGTAATTTGTTAATGATTTGACAATCTGTATTATGTATTGCTAGAATATTTGATTTTAAAGGAAAAGAATTCTCATGGAAACGAACGTCACGTCGTACTATTGTTCGATGAGTTTCTGTGTTTAAAATAATATGACCTCCTGTAAATTCAGTACCGACATAAATTCCTTCCCTTGCCTTGGATTTAAGTTTATTTTGATCAGGGTCAAGCCAGA
Source organism: Blumeria graminis f. sp. triticale (assembly GCA_905067625.1). NCBI lineage: Eukaryota > Fungi > Ascomycota > Leotiomycetes > Helotiales > Erysiphaceae > Blumeria > Blumeria graminis. The sequence goes on along the minus strand of LR898472.1, from coordinate 12,653,977 downwards.
ATGCTCGACAACCGAATGGATGAAGATGTTGGATGACGGGCAATTTGTTATAAACAGCGTGATACGGTGATTTAGGTGCAATTCTGTTGGGAGTTATATTGAGAGAGTCAATTGAAGCTGTCAGCATTAGAGGCCATAGTTTTAATGGTAATCCAGATTGCAGATGAAGTGTTCGCATTTTCTCGGTAACTGTTCTGACATTTCTTTCGACAATACCATTTTGCTCTGGAGCATGTGAGGAAGATTTCTTCCATTCTATTCCACGGGAAAGAAGTATTTCTTGAAGATTAGAATTTGAGAACTCTGTACCACTATCAGTATGAATAACTTTAGGTGTTATTTGAAATTTAGTCTTTAAATTCTCGAGCAAATATCGAATTTGAGTAGGGACAGTTTTCTTAGAGTAAATCGGCCAAGCCCATTTCCAAGATGTGAACTCGTCGACTGCAAGCAAAAACCATGTTGCATTTGGGATAGATTTATCAATGGTTGTTGGGAAAAGAGACTTTTGGCCACCAACTAGATCCATGTGTATAATCTCACCAAATGATGTTGCATTTCGAAGACTACCATGACCTTTGCATTTCGTAATTTTTGCTTTAACACATGTTTCGCAATCAGGATGAGTCTTGAAATTCTTTATTCCTGCATCTTTTAACATGATATTTTGGGCATGTTGTCCTGGATGACCAAGGATAGTATGCCAGTCACGAGTAACTGAATACACTGACGATCTTCCAGTACTAGATTTAATGGGCCTGTACAATAATCTGCCAGATATGCGCTGAAATATTGCACATACAGAGCCATTGGGACGGATAAGCTCGATATCACCGTAGTTTGACGGCCAACGAATGGAGAAGCCTTGTTTTTCCAATTGTGCAGTGGAGAGAATACACTGATTCTGGCCTGGGATATGGATAGCTCCATGAAGTTCATCTTTTTGTTCATTAATAGATAGAAAATTTAGATTGCCATGACCGACAGCTCTAACTTGATCACCACCTGCGACTTGAACATTTATGGGAGAAGTAGAATAAGAAGAGAAGTCATCTTTATTTCCAGAAACATGATAGTCTGATCCAGTATCCAACTGGTATGAATAATTACATGATGTGTTTGCGACAGAAAGGACTTTATTATTTCCATTTTTATTACGATCTTTAGACGCATTCTTTTTCTTCCTACACTCGTCTTCAATGTGTCCAACATTTCCACAGAAATTACACTTTCCTGTTTTATTTTTAAGTGATTTTGGTTTGTTACTAGACTTGTATTGATAACATTCAGCAAGAAGCTCTTCAAACGAACAGTTTCGACATCGAATTGCAAGGTTAGAGTCCAATTTTTGTATACTACTTAATAGTAAGTACTTCATTTGACGTTTCAATTCCGGAGTAATCGTGTTATTTTGCTTGAACTCATTTAGACGTATTTCATATTCTACAAAAAACTTCGATAGCGACATGTTGTTGCTGGGCTGAAAAGTCCAAAATCTATTAATGATTTCAATTAAGTTTGAGCGCATCGCCGCCTGTGTTTGACTGACGATGGTGGTTAAAACAAAGAGAGGAGTTTCATTGTCATTTATCTTGATGTGTGAAGCTGATTCTTTTAATTTAGCAGCCCACCACGCAGACCATATTATGACAGCCTTAGTAGATGGTGTAACAGGAAGGAAAACGCAGGCTGTTTCTGTGACAGAAATTAGCCGTTTTATTGATTCAAAGTAGGAGTTCCAGTTCGATGATGTTAGTTTCGGAATAGTACATATTTTCTCAATGTTACCGAGTCGTTCTGTCAGTGTCCAAACTTCTGTTTTTCTTTGGACTTCCTTTAAGGAAGTTTTGACATCGTCTGATGTAGCAAATATGATGTTATTTATTTGCACATAATCAGGCACAATAGTGTCATTAGATGTAGGCTTTGCCTCGATAGAGGGCTTTAGTAATTCTGACATTTCGAGTGCGTGAGTTGCTGCGCGTACGTGAGAAAGGTAGGGCAAAGATGGAAGCACAAGAGAAAAATGTCTTGAATTAGAGTGACGTAGTGCAGCGGAAGTTATATAGGGCCATAACCTGTAGTGCAGAAGCATGAAGTTTATATTAAGTGTTCTAACTATGTATATATACTTGTGTTACGTAATAGTTAGTCACGTGGAATATGTTACATATCCATTACAGCACTCATGCCTCGGATTTCATTTGCAAGTACCACTGCAAAGTTATGGTGGCTTTTTCTTCACCCCAAGTCAAACCTCATCCGTGAATACCCACCCAGGGGAACGTCTCAAAAACCCTGAGTTATCCAGACATGCCTCCGTCATCCATCAACTTTTCTCTGCGCGAAATGTGATCTGAGGTGTCTCGTTCCCAAGTGGAGTAGGTGCCCAGGCTACTAAAACTATACTAGAGAACACCACCAGGAGGCGGATTACAACACCTTCTTTTGTCGGCTTGTTTTTATAGTGTCAGCTGCACTCTTGCAAGCGAAGTCTTGGCGTGCACAAAGCTCAATTCGTAAAACTCTTGCCAAAATTCAAAATCACTCGCCCGTCGAGAATGTATCCCTCTTCTGCATCATCTTGTAAACTTGTCCTGATCCCTCTCACGTCCATCCCAAAGAGCTATCTCCCAGATTTGTGCTCCACACTTTGCTTCCTCTGTCGGGTATAAATATCGGCGTGGGCGTGTATTTGGTGACTGGCTGAGGCCAGAGAAATTCGACAAGAGGTGTGATCATTGAAACGAGGATGTACTAGGTCGTACTTGTAGACTTGATGAAGCTTAATTGAGAATCGGACTCTTTGGGAGTGAAATATTGACATGGTGGAGTAATTTGAATTTTTGTCTTGTGGGCCAACTTCTTTGATATTGCGAAATTTGACTGAACTTGGCTCTGGGAGAATATTTAACTCCCAGGTTCGTAGAGGACACCGCGTACAGGTGTTCAGTCTTACCCTCCTGAGGGATGTTGCCAATATAAAGATATGTTGATCAGTTGAGCACCTCGCTCTACATCTCCAAGGCACTCATGGGAGTTCTTAAAAGAGGTGCTGAGACAGAGAATTGTTATGCTCAGCTATGTAGTATGGTAGATCAAGTAGCTGGTGCATAGGTAGTTATTATGGCAGCATGGCATCATGGCACATGAAGGAGATCCAGTCTCTACATAACGACATTACAAGTAGGAATGTGTGCAGTATGAGAGATGGGTTGTTGATATAGGATAAATGGCATGGCTGCTCAGTCGGTTGCACACTTTGGTGAGCTGCATACTGGTAACGTGATTGGTCTACAGGGAAACAAGCTAGGGGATAAGGGACGAGCTTCCCCCAATCTGTAACAAAATAATTATCATAGTCACTTCACTTCTGCACATTAATGAAGACATCTCTCCACATACTGTCTTAGCTGTTCCAGCGCAAGTGTACATTCCCATCTCATATACCAAGTAAAACAAGAATGCTAGTACTCGTGTAGATCGATGGGGACGGCAACTCTCCCTAGCTATCCTAGATGTGCGCACATACTGGATAAGTGTTAGAGTATAGAGAAGACTTCGGAGTAAGAATTGCCTGAGAACGGAGAAGTTCAGTTTCCTTAATTGACTAATAGACTACAGGTATCATGATATATTGTTGTGAATACCTCGGGTCAGCTCCGATCAAGCCTCATCGGGCTCCCACCATTGCGGCACTCGGACACTCGGCCGCAATAAGCTAGATGAGATTAGGGCACTGATAGCACAGCTAAGTACCTAATCACTCTGGCAACATCTCTACATCCGAGCATTGCCTGGTGGACCAATGCGTTTAGATTGAGGTACACATCACTCTGATGGCTACCGAGGGGCAACAGCATACAATGTGACAATGGTATGTAGCTCTGTAGTCCCAGAAGTTCCATACTAGCAACCAGTATCAATGGTATGTTATGTCAGGAGGTATTGGTAGTGGCTATGGAAGTGGTTACTGTGAAAGGAGTAGGAAGCACCTGTGATGAGTGCGTGATCAGGACTGGGGTACTGAATGTATATATAAGGAAGCAATACTTCTGCGGATATTAAGAGAATCAACCATCTCACAACTGTCCATTCCAACGCATCTTCTCACTACAGCCACATCAATTATATCCGGGCATCCATTTCAGGTATTCCTCTGTCCCCTCATGACCTCGTTATCATAACATATATACAGTGGAATTACAAGGAAGAAAATTTATCCGGAACCGACTCGACTGCAGAAATGGGTAAGATCCCAGACCAGAAAAGTATTATCCACTGACTCAGAATACTGGGTCATGCAATAGAAAATACGAACAAACCAATGACTGGATTTGTTGGGGAAGAATGGGATTCAAGCAGACTCAAACGTCGATTCCAATTGGATCAGAAGTATGGGCTCCTGCCTGAACTCAGAAATAAAGTTTAGGCAAGATGCATGCAACCACATTGGTTAATAGAAAGAAAAGCAGGAAACTGTATTTCCAACAATAAGTAAGGTGGCTGTTGAAGGCTGAAGTCTTGTATGTGGATCTGGAACTACCCGGCTCCGCCTATGAACAAAAGCGCACTAGTGTGACGGGAAAACGCGCTCGATTGGAACAAAACATCTGGCGCGCGCGTCGTACATTTTCTCCACCACTGATAAAATATAAATTCATTTATGGACCCATAATTGTGAACAACAACTGTCACGGACGAGGTCGAAGACGAGGAGAAGACGAAGACAGAAGCTGATAATGAGGACGAGATAGTTAGATTAATAATTAGATTCTAAAACATGAGTAATTTACAAGACAAAAAGCTACAGTACACATCCAGTCCTAGAGCTTCCTTAAGTACACGAGCTTCAATACTATAACCAAGGGTGTAGTAGTCCACAGCCATAACACAGTAACTAACTAGTACTCTGAATGGCAACTGTTGCCATCACAACACTGTAACCATTACAATACCCTAATTATGTTATTGTATGCACGTCATAACTCGGTTGCCTGGGTGCGACACGACATCCCAGAGATGGTTTGTGACAACAACTGTGAAGTCCCTTCTCAGTGGCAGAGCCTAGTGCTCGGGGATACCCGCTCAGAATGTTAATCTCTACCTTTGCGTGATGCTTTCGACTTGGAATTAACATTCCTGTTTGTCTCTGGCTTTGAAGCCAGTCATGTTGGTAGCAATAGACGACTACGGTCCGTCTGCCCGTATCACACTAGGGATGTCAAAATCTAATTGTGGTTTTTACCATGGAAATAATGTACCTTCGGGGAGGACTATTCTCAGCACCTGTCAGTGGTGTCCCCTACAAACCTCCAGCTTTCACCGTAGAGTCTGCAGAGCCGAGATTGAGTAACAAAGTCCTAACTTCCATGGGGATTCCCAGTCGCTTTCGCCTTCTGTATCGTCTTCGTCTCTCAACACCGCCCTCTATCACCATTATCATGAAGTTATCCATGACCAGATCAGATTTTGGGGCCGAGGTCCTTGTCAACCACCCTTGATCACGGAGAAAGAGCTATCCAATGAGTCCCCGGAGCCTACCCAGCACCCGATACGGTGATGATGGATTAGATCAAGTCGGCCGTCTCAGAATCAAGGGAGGTGTTGAGGTTTCTGGGCGCGCGTTGTGTACCTGGTAAATGGTGGGTGTGTTTGTGTAAGAATGAAATGTTATCACGTGCTGTATTGTAGCTCCTAACTACAATGGATCTAGTGTAGAGCTTGAGACTAATACGTTAATTCTATATCCCCTAAATGTAGGATATCTATGCGCCTATATACATCAATACTCTGTTACCCCTTAGCTTCAGTGAGGTCTGCTCTTGTGACTGTGCGATCTGATTGTGTGAGATTATAAGGCACTAGCATTTTGTCTATGTGCCTTACATCCAAAATCTGATCAGCCCGTGACAATGTAGATCTTTTCAGGATCCACAGTGTGGCCGGGGCTGCGGGTATTTGGGGACTTTTTTACGCGCACACAGTTTCCACTGCTACGATTTTTTATTTTTTTTGGGTAGAAAGTTCCGTGTAAAAGGTAGCCGAATTCGACGGGTAAGCACTGAGCTGAATGGCTATTCCTCACGGACAATATATCAGTGATATTTGAAGGAATAAAAGAGGCAAGGAGCACTGTACTTGGTGTGGCCTGGGCCAGAGAGGATACCATTGTGATAGATAGTCATAAATTCAAACAGTACAATAAACATACTTGTCTCTCCCCCTACGACATAAGTGGAGGCTGGTACATCGTCTTGGCCGGTCTGTCAAGTAAGGTCTGGATAACTAGGACACATATCCCACTCGAGACAGTAGATCGCTGGTTCAAATCCGGCAAAACACAACCACTCTTCTCGCGGCGCTGGTATGCATGGATGACAAAGGCATGCTTGGATAACTAAAAGTTTCGAAAGTCCCTCTGGTGGGTACTTACAGATGAGGGTCGACTGTTTGTGTAAGCGAACATACCTCATAGTGGTATTTGCGAATGAAATCCAGAGTCTGAGTGTCTCTAACGTCAAAAGAGTCATCCCACATGTATACATAGCACCGGTCATGGGTTATAGCTAGATAGCTGAATACACATTAAATGATTTTTAAAAAAAAAGAGTTAAGCATCGGATTCTGGTTACGTGCCGATGAGTAAAGTGGCCGAATGGATCTAAACTTGGACGAATTTTCTTCTCGTGGTGATTTCAAGGCCTTTCTAGCCCAACGCGCTAAATAATCATTGGCTCAAGCAGCACAATAAGCTCACAATCACATACACACGTACAGGGCATTTCTTTTGTGTTTGGCAAGCTTGGCGGCTCTGGTACAGGACGAAAAGGCCTGGTAGCCTTTACCTAGTTCGGTGTATTCTAGTGCGGACGGACTTCAGCTCTCATTCTTTCAAACTCCCTTGCATTCAGCTATGGAGCTGAGACAATTCTGTCCGGCCTTCTTTCCATGTGGTTAGACCACAAGTAGCCCCATATGAAAATTATTCTGAATCAGGCCGGTACCTCTCGAGCTCCAATTTCGCGTGCGATCGGGAGACTTTCACACGTCCAGCAGGTAATATGCAAATTGAAAAGTATACATTACTATTCTTGGCACGCTGATAATTGCTTCATTTAATGTTACAAAGTGCAAAAGTTACTGTATCTTTCACCGAACCCTGCGCCTCAAAGCTACGAGTTACCTTCCTCAACACCACGGCACACTGACGATCGTTTTGGTCGACTACGTTTATATAGTCTGTGTCAGTAGCTTGAGCTCCTGTTCTACTTTCTAGTACAGAATGTTAGCTCTAATTTACGGAAGTGAAAATGCCGTAATGCTTACGATGCGAGATATGATTTAATTCTTGAAAGCTTTTATTTGTAGAAAAGTTATCTGAATACATCACTGTCCTTTGATCGTTCGGCTTCTGCAATAATTCATTGAATTTTTCATCAGTAAGTGGGTAAAATTCACGGAATTTTCTGTGCGATGGAGACACGGGATGTATTGTCTGAATCCCATACACCCTAAGTAGGTCGAGGTTGCAATCAAAGGCTTTCGTGTCCTCGTCTATGTGCTTCGTGGTCTTGACAGCAAGAATTGTCACAAAGAAACTGGCGCTCTGAAGGATTGTGGCTATGCTAGTAAGGCGCATGATTAATGATGGATTAGACTCGGTGAAAACTGTCGGATAATGGAAGTTGTAGTTACGTCTTGCCGGACGACGACCAGTCTAGATGCTTATATTTCTTGCTCTGCAGCATATTTGCTGTACTGCTTTGCAATTAGTCCAGGCAATTATAAGAAGGTAATGCGTATTTAACTTTTTATGAACCCACTACACTAATTCCATGGAGAAGCCTTGGCTCGAGCCGAAATGCGTCAAAAATGAGTTCAAGTTCCCTTCATTCGCATCCATTCTCTTTCGTAGGACGAGTCGATCCAGATTAGATACTCTTGCTGATCCCACCACGCCTCCCACCCATGTCTCATCCTCTATTCTCTGTAATTCGCGACCATCTTCTCGTTTCTAGTGCCGGCACAATCCCAATGGCTCATTTGCTTAAATCACGAGTGATCCATTTCCGCGTCGCAAGGATGGCTTCAATGACTCGTCGTTGGTTGTCACGATGCTTGTTCGCTGTGACGTCAATTTTCTGTTGAGCGTCGGCAGGCGTCGCCGACGAAGGCAATCGATTCAATTTCAAGAGGTACAAGTGCACAGTCTTTGTAAAGATTCGAGGTTGACAGGGAGAATCGATTACAGATCGGATTCGAACCAAACTGTGACATGACTACAATCTGCCAATTCGCATTAACGTCGGCCGCATGATTCCGTGAAAGATCAATGCACGCAAGAAACACTTTCATTCTTCCATGGGATTGACGTCTACGACGAGCGAGGAAAAGGCTCGAGGCCTGTCCGCGCTGTGCCCCACAAACCTGGGAGTGATACATTTTCCCAGGGTCAAGTTCTGACAATTTTCGCAATTCCGAAGAGGTTGGCCCACGAGCCAATCATTAAATACTACAAACCAGATCAAATTTTAACCACAAAAAGATCGTTTTCCTCCAAGCCCTCAACAAGTCTCCAAGTACGGCCTAGTATATCTTCGTTCTCATGACTTAGCCTCTCGCCGAACTAGTCCATGGCATCAAATGGCCTCTAAGTATACGCCCACGACAATATTTACACTCGCCACAGTAAACAAAGCGTGACGCACAAACCTGGTAGGCGGATATTCGGAATGTACGTGAATAATATTAGCATAGACAAGCATGGCGGTGCAAAGTGTGGATACAATCTAGGAAGGACCGATATTTCGATTTCTGCACAATAGTTTTTCAAATTGAGCAATATGCGCTACACTGCCTTGATTGCGAGAGTGCAAGCGACACTCTAAACACCGCCGCGGTTGCATGGTGTCGTGGTACATCGTCTTGGCCAGCCTTCCACGCAGAGTCTATGCAGCTTGTACACAAATCCTGTTGGAGACAGGAGATTACTGGTTCGAATCCGGCAAAACGTGTGGGAAATTCCAACTCTCGAATCTAGATTTCACCCAATATCTGTTTCGTCTGAGGTTCCCGATAAGACTGTCTCTCTTTACACACGTCTCGAGTGCGCTAATTGTGCCTACTGTCGCCTATACGTTTGAATACTTAGGCACTACAGTGCAGATTGGCTCATCATGGTAGATGAGAGGCGGCTGGTCATCACTAGATTTGACAGGCACATGAGACTAGCGGGAATTTCTCCCCCAGATGTATTAGTCCAATGTTCTTATAGTTGAAAAATATTAAATCTTCTTTACTTCACATATTGTCGCCGGATCAATTGGTGTTGGTATACAGCAGAGCAAGTCCAGAATAAAACGGTTAATGAAATCTATGGAAAGAAGATTTCCTACTTCTCGCTGTATACATATGGAATTATAATGTCAGCGCCGATGATAACAATCTATGTTGCTAAGCAACTATATCCAGACCGCAACATTGGTAGCCCCCGTAGCTGGCCAGGCACTATATCCCATCCCTACCGCACTGGCGCAGACAGTACAAACACAAGGGATTAAACCCGTAACACATATATCCATGTGATATCGTACAGAGTATATTTTCCAACAAAACACAACCACATTTCTCGCAGTGCAGGCTTACATGGTTGACCAGGGCATGCTTGGATATGTTGCAACGAAGGCAGCGATATGACGGCAGTAGACAAATAGCACATTTTAGAATAATATGCACTGGTACCCTAAGATATGATTAACCCATATCATCCGTCATTGGCATGAATAGTAATTAGCCAAAATATGGCTCTAGGATCTCCGACAACCTTCCCATTTAGGTAGATGAGGAAGTCTATTGGAGTTCACACTAGTGTGCGGAAAAGCCCACTTTTAGGTATGTTATTATTAATTCATTTTATTGTCCTGTCTGAGTCTATGACTATGTAGGACATGCAGGTCCTCTCTGCCTACAGGCCAAGGATACCTATACCAGTAGTATATCCCCTCCTATGCCTCCCATACAGCTCCCCTCAAACAGTACCACCCCTCACAAGTCCTCATTCGATCATACACTAAGAGGAGCCCTTTGCCCTTCATTATCTCCCCTCTCCAGCCAACGAAACGATGGCCATTTGCGGGTGTATGGCAGCCGGGAAAATTCGCAAAAACCACTGGGTGCGGGGCTCTTCTAATACCGACATTAGGAATAAATCCGAAGACATATTGCCCCTTCTGAAGCGTTCGAAGAGGCCGGCCAGCTGGGCGCTGCAGACTTGTGTGTACCTCGGGAAATTCACCCTCTGCCTTTCTAGCCTCCTTCCAACTCCTTCCCGAAGGTCGTGCTGAAATGTCAGAAAAGTCTTGACAGAGCGTGATTGCTGTATAGTAGCTTAGCCTAACTTCTTTTGTACCGTCCAGGGCGCTGGGGAGTGCCGTTGACTCATCGACAAAAGAAGCCCTCCTGGCTAATTAGCCGAAATCTTGGTCTTGGCGCCCACAAAAAATCCAAAGTTGGAAACTCCTCGAATATATCAGTCCCAACACAGTCTTCAGTGTCTTCTTTCTCCTCTCGCTCCACATCTCAGCTGCCTGTTCTTCCTCAAGATGTATAACCCCATTAGAGCAGCAGTCCCCCATAAACCAAGACCCCAACTTTGTATTTTTCGACTTGATTTCCTCCTTGCGGGTATAAATAGCGTCGTAAATATGTAGAGAGTGATGGCCGGTAATGAATGAGGCAAGCTCCTGTTTGCAGTTAGGGTGACGTCTCTATCGGTCGGCGAGGCGAGTTGATATGTGCTTAGATCGGGGTTGAGGACTCAGAAGATAATGATGAGTGCTGCATGGTTGAGAAGTCGTCAAATGGAGATATACATGTGTTTGCTTTCGACTTCGATTCGGATGCGATTCTTCTTGGCTATCCCAGATATGCAGAGCATACTGAGCGATTACACCGGCACCACTGGAAGGTGAAGAATTCGTCTTTGCCGGCACTTTTAGGTATGTAGAGGGGCTACTCGCCACACACATAGAACTACAGCCCGGTCCGGGGCCCACAGCAGGACGGAGAGCTTTTACTGTAGCTCAGGACTTGAAAAAATTCAACATGTAATTACAGCAGTTTAATGACCATTGACTATCCATTAGAATTCTTCGTACAGTAAACACATTCATCATATCTCCAAATCAACCTCAAGGCTAGTGTGAAATCTTCCAATCTCTGGAACTATTTCAAGTGGATAATCGAAGCTTTTGAATTTTTCTTGGTGTGTAGTTACGGGGGAGGGTCGACTGTTTGTTTGAGCAAACATACCTCAAAATGGTATTTGCGATTGAAATCCAGACTATGAGTGTGCATGACAGCAAATGACTGATGCAACATGCATACATAGCACTGATCATGGGCCTGATGGTTAAGTGGTAGGGTTCTTGCTTTTGGACAACAATGTAATAGACCTCCGCTTCGATCCCTCAATAAGCCCTGCGGTCCTGTTGACAGGGCAGTTAGGACAGTGGTAATATCGCTCGTTTTGCTTGCTGGCGGTCGGTGGTTCAATCCCCACATTGTATACAATGGTGATGTGGACGATGAAGACGTTCCGTGGTGACGCTAAATTTTAGACCAAATAATATCCCTTTTAGGCCAGTTGGCGCGATGGTAAAGCTATAAGTTTCATGGCTAGATAGCTGAATACACAGATTAACCATAGAAGGCAAAGAGCATTTGTATGGATGATGGCATTTAACAATTCAAAGATGGAGAGCCAAGTTCTGCTTGCTAAGTCAGGTACATATGCAGATTCATGACATTCCAAGTTCTTTCCTTGCTCAGTATCCACAAGAAAACAACTTAAAGTTATCATGGTTATATAAATCAAATATACTTCGTTTCTCATTTACATTCTAAAAGTCCGCCATAATTATCCTCTTAGATATGTGATGGCTGGTTCCTGTAGCCTATGTTGGCTAACACAGGCTTGGTCCAATCTAGGGTGCGCACAACCGATCGATCTAATATATGAGCATCGGAATCTGTATAGCATCCGATTCAACAGTGCAGCTCAACATAGCACCACTTGTCGGTGAGAAGCTATCGGCTGGGAATATACAAGATCGGTCACAACCTCCTCAATTGATAGTGCAATGACGTCGTAGAACATGAGGCTATTTTGTATATGTACTTGTGTAGATAGATCCTGTAGTAGTTCTCTCCTTACAATTATTATCTACTACCATCAACCACATGGCTGCTCCAGCACCTGTCCTAGAATCCGTGACAAGATAGGACTACAATAAAATCTAATTCAAGCTCTTCCCTCTAAGCTCAGCTTACTTCTAGATGATTACAGTGGCTACTTCAAGGGTTTCGTTTCCAGAAGCTTCTCCGAGCTTCAGTATCACTCTTATAGGAACGCTCCTAGTTCCTTTTGGTTATGAGGGGAGGGATTGCATATAAACAGTAGCTTTATCATGCATGTGCTTGACACTATTATGGAGTAGACGATGATGTGTGTATGCTTTATTAGACTCGTTTGCCGATTATTGCTATCTTCACGAAGAAGCATACTCCTATTTACATCTATATCTCACCTGTCTACTTTTTGGTAGAATATTCCATCATTTGCTATAGAATGGTCTGTATTCTTGTTCATATCATCTATCACAGGTCAATTATAGAAATCAAGGAGGATTTGTATGGGTGATGATATTTTTTATAATTCAACTATGGAGGGCTAAGTTCTACATGCTAATCCAGGTATATATTGTTAGAGGCTGTAGCCTTGTATGTGGATCCGGAACTATCCGACTCTGTCTATGAACAAAAGCGCGCTAGTGTCGCGGGAAAATGCGCTTGATTGGAACTAAACATCTTGCGCACATTTCATAGATATTCTCCACCTTTGATGAAATATAAATTCATTTTTGGACCCATGATTGTGAACAAGATATGTGAATTCCCTTCACATATATTTTATCTCACCTTTTTACACTACCAGTGAATGTCTCCATACCTCTCCTGGTTTTTATAAGTTTACATGTTCCCGGGAAAAATTAGTTTCTATTCCTCCTTGGAATCATTGCAATCATCCGAAATATCATCAGAGTCACGAAATGATCAATCTTTATCAACTTCCAATGCTCACCTAAAAAGCACCATGCCGAAAAATGATGCTATAGACGATGCACAGCAGACAACAGCACCCCTCACAGTCACGCAAGAGCAATTAAATCATATCCTAAGTCTCATAACTGTTCAGGATACACCGAGGCCGCATGTTCCAAGACCCCCACCTCAAGAAGCAAAGAAGCAGTTGTCAAGGTGGCTCGAATGGAATGGGGCCATGGAAACTTATTGTGTATATATTGACTAGCTGACAGCCAAAATCGAGAGTGACTGGGAAATGTTGGGGGGGCATAAGGCTGTTTGTAACGAAATGATGAATACGCTCCCTACAGATCGCAAGCTTCGAGTTTCTCACTGGTTTTCATGTGGAGGACCTAATTTGGATTGGGACTACGAAGTTTTTATCCAGCACTTTAATGATTCATTCGAGGATAAAACATCAGCTCGCACAGCTAGATCAACCCTGTCGAAGATAAAGCAAGGCGACAATCAACTGTTCGCAAATTTTCTCAATGACTTCGAATACACTCTAGCCCAAGCAAGAGGATTGAGCTGGGAAGGAAAAGTAAAGATCAACTTCCTCTACATGGGATTGAACAAAAGGCTGACGAAAGCTCTTTACTCCAAAGACGTTGCGGAGGACAATTATGCCTTGTTTGTAAAACAGGTACAGCAAACTTCGAGTCGAATTGAGGCAAACGAGAGCCACAACTTCAAGGATGGTGTCAAATACACTAAAACAAATTTCAATGGTCAATCAGAGGTTATCTATAAATCATCATCTGAAGGAAAGGCAGTTGCTGGCGCGTCCCAGAGAGATAACAGACCATTTTTAGATGCAGACGGAGATACGGCTATGTCAGGTATAAATGGCATCAGTATGGCGACTTTATCTGCAATTGTCAACGCGGTAAGGATGGATAAAGGAAAAGGAAGAATAGATGGAAGCAAGCCTCCTGCTCCATGACGGTCTAGTGACGACTTCAATGCACTTCGGACTGCTAGGAAATGCACCCGCTGTGGAGAGAGAGGACATTTTTAAAAAAAAAGTCCTCACTTTGCCTGGGCAAAGCGACCTGCTCCTATTAATGCCACATCCTCCAACACAAAAAATTTTAAAATAAGAGAGGAAGAATTCGATTGTGAGGGTGACATAGAATCGTGAAAAGAATAAACCCTGGGCAAAGTCGGGCTCAGGGGCTATCTAAGATTGTGGATTGTTATATAAAAAATGTTAAAAGACTGGACGGCTCCCCATTCATCTTAGAAATATTAATCAATAAAAGCTTTTACGTGAATAATTTCATGGATTCAGGATGTCTGTGCTATTCCGCTTTTAACAACTCATTTGTAAAACGACACAATTTACCGCAAATACCAATCAAAAGTAGAGGATTAAAACTTGCCAAAAGTGACGTTCAGCAGCGAGCTATATACGAAATTACATGCGTAGATATGGATATTGATGGCAGAAATGATAAAGTATGGGGGTACATCATTGAAAATTTATCATGTGAAGTCATTCTTGGCGATCCATGGATGAGAGCAAATAGCATATTGTATAATGCCCGTCAACACTCCATATGTTTTGGGCCGCCTGGGGGGCTCTTTGTAAGAGCCAAAGGATGTGTAAGGATCCTCCTTCGCATCCTAACTTTAATTTATAATTTTACCCTTCTCCTGATGTTGCTATGACAACAGAATAGTTCTTGGCACTGGTTATTATGTTGGTACTAGTTTAGGGCCTATGTTATGATGAGCTAGTGGGAGGAAAGCAAGTATATGTATGATGGCTTGGCCTGTAGCTATAGAGTTCTTCACGCTTAGTCTTCTGTCACAACCACCACCTTCGGATCACCTCTGGTCACCTCTGGTCACCTATAGTCACCTCTAGTTACCTTTAGCACTTTTAGTCACCACTAGTATTTCCTCGTACCTTTAGACCCTTTAGACCCTTATATTACATATTTTTAAACCTTTAGTTCTCCAAATTATCTCCAGTAGATCTTTAGTCATCCCTCGCGATCCATCCGACCTCTTCTCGCCCTTCTATTCCACTTCAGGTCAAACGCCTACGCTCCAATTTGACAGGATGGGACGACCGATTGTCAAATGCATCAAGGACAAAATTAAAATGTCTAAAAATGAAAGCAGGAAGCGCTCGGCAGATCCTTGGGACCCAGCTCGCAGCCATAGCGACACGTATCCGCGAGACAAAGGATACAGAGACTAAATTATATGCAGCCTCAATGGAAGACATCAAGAAGGCCTTAGAAGTGAAAAGTAGTCAGACTTTCGAAGAAATTAGAGCAATATTGCCACCAGAAATTTATAAAAATGCTCGTTTCTTCACAGAAGATACAAATCATAGTTTACCGCCCAACCGTCTAGGTGCAGACATCAAAATTAACCTAATGAAAGATGAAAATGGCAGGGAAAAGGAAATCCCTTTTGGCCCCCTTTGCAATATGTCACGAGAAGAACTGTTGGTGCTAAGGAAGACATTGACAGACCATCTAGACAAAAATTGGATTCAAGCTAGCTCCTCACCTGGTGGTACCCCAGTATTGTTTGCAAAAAAACATGTGGGTGGTCTTCGTTTATGTGTAGACTATTGAGCTCTGAACGCAATAACTATTAAGGACGGATACCAACTACTACGCATAAAAGAAACGCTTAGAGAGGTTTCAAAATCTACATGGGAATCAAAAGTAGACGCTTGCGCTGCTTTCCACAAGTTGAGAGTCCGGGAGGGTGATGAAAGCAAAACTGTTTTTCAAACTAGATTCGGATCCTTTGAATGGCTGGTTACACCCTTCGGGCTAACAGGAGCTCCAAGCTCATTTCAAAGATACATCAACAGTTTCTTGGGTGAATATTTGGGAGATTTTTGTTCGGCCTACCTAGACGACGTTTTAATCTAAACATCTGGAGATTTAAATGACCATTGGGCTAAGTTAAACATGGTTCTTGAGCGTTTAGGACTTGCCGGTCTGCAATTAGATCCCGAGAAGAGTGAATTCGCAGTATAGGAAACAAAGTACATGGGATTCATTATATCAGTAAATGAGGGAATCAAGGTTGATCCCCTCAAAGTTCAACCAATAAAAGAATGGCAAGCACCCACAACCATAAAATGGATGCGAAGATTTGTTGGATTTGTAGATTTTTATCGCAATTTCATCCCAAATTTCGGTCGTGTAGCGGAACCACTTATGAACCTTATTAAAAAAATGTATCATTCCGTTGGGAAACGTCGCAGCAGAAAGCTTTCGATATACTAAAAAGAACTTTTTATTACTGCACCTATTCTAGCCCTGTGTTCTTCATAGTCATAGACTTAGTAAGGACTTTAATTCAATTCTATTCTAGCCCTGTGGGACGACCAAAAAGAAACTGTACTCGGAGCAGACTGTTCAGGATACGTATTGGGTGATTGTCTATCTCAAAAAGATAAAAATGGGGCCCTTCGTCCAGTGGCATACCTATGAAAGAAGTTAAGTCCGGCAGAATCTAATTATGATATTCACGACAAAGAATTATTAGCTATAGTTTGCTGCATGGAAGAATGGCGTGGTATGTTGATCAGGCTAAATAAACCCTTTGTCGTACTTTTAGATCATCAAAATCTGAAACCGTTTATGTCAACACGTAGGCTCAACAAATGACAGGTGCATTGATCTCAACTTCTATTGCAGTTCGAGTTCAAGCCGAAATATCGACCGGGAAGATTAGCAGCGAGACCCGACGCATTATCAAGACGTGAGCAAGACATGCCACAAGGATATGACGATTATCGCCTGAAAGATCGAGAATTGCAGCTAATCAAAATCTCATGGATTTTCTCCTTTTCTTCAGCTAATGAGATGAAGTCCCAAACTAAGTATAGTTCACCTATCCCCAATGGCAATAATTTGTTTTCAGACAAACATTTTCAGACCCTCTGGGATAGAGCACTTCAAAAAGATGTGAAGATCCAGCTGCTATATAATAGTCTAGGAGATGGAAGTCGAAGCCTACTGCCAAGTCTCAGGGACTTGAAAATCTCATTAGCAGAGTGTAGCTTCTATTGCGATTTATGCTAAACCTGGTGGTGTAGTTGATCACAGTTTGAGAGTATGCTCTGAGTTGCAATGGTGGCTTGTTATGGATGCGATTGCGACAATACAATTGAGGGTGGTATGAAAGTTGGCACTTCAATGGGTCTCAATTGTGTGGGGATTAATTTAATCACTGATGATAATTATGTTATTGTACTATCTACAAAGAATGTGTTACAGTTCTATGTGTGCCAGTAATCGCTTAGATCTGGCTAGTGGGTTGACCACTCTTTTACTTCACTCCCATGTTCTATCACGTGAGGTAGTATAACTGCTCACCACGAAGTCCGCAGATTTGAACAGCGTTAGATCACAACACTTCCCCTCGCTTTGCACATCTGATATGATCTGAAAGTCGGTGATGTATAGATTTAACGAGAGACTTGGTGAGTAGATCGGCAAGGTTATTAGCTGATTTCACGTGGAGAAGTTAAAATTCTCCTTCGTTAAACTTCTCACGAACGTAATGATAATGTACGTCGATATGTTTTGAACGACCGTGAATCCGCGGGTTTCTTGCAAGTTCTTGGGCTCCATTGTTATCAGTGTAGAGCATTGTGTCATACTCTTGGCGCAGTTGTTTTAACCCAAATTTTGTCCAGGTAGTCTGGCGTGCAGCTAGTGACATGGCCATATATTCGGCTTCTGTAGTTGATAATGCCACAGATCGCTGTTGTTTGCTGCTCCATGATATTGCAGCATTGCCTAGGCGAATTACATATCCTGATGTGGATCTTCGAGTATGAGGATCGTCAGCATAGGATGCGTCGGCATACACCTCGAGTACCCTGCTGGTTCCATGCGGGTAAAACAAATCCCAATCGGTTGTTCCAGCTAGATATCGAAGAGTTCGTTTGGCGGCTCGCAAATGACTTTCGTTTGGGCAAGATGAAAACTGGCTTAAGAGTGTGACAGTGTAGGCTAGATCAGGGCGACTCCCTATGACAAGATACATAAGGGATCCAACTATGGCTTGATATTCTTTTATATTTCCGAGACGTTCCTCTTCAGTGCCTTTGAAAAGGGTGACGTTTGGATCGAGAGGAGTACTTACTTTGTGAGCAAGTGTAAGGCCAAAGCGTTCTAGAATCTTCTTTGAGTAACCTTGTTGAGAGAGTCGGATACCTGTTTTTTCTAGTTTAATCTGTAGTCCAAGGATATAATGAGCATTTCCTAAGTCCTTGCAATCAAAATCTTTTCCGATACATGACTTGAGGTTTTGGCTAAATTTATTATCTGAACAAAAGATTAGTATGTCGTCAACGTATATCGCTACAAAGGCGTTTTCTGTTGGATGAACGAAGACGCATGGGTCGAAATCTGCTATTTCGAATCCTTTTTGTTGAAGTGATGTCGATATGCAGGCGTACCATTCACGGCCTGATTGTTTTAGACCGTAGATACATTTACGGAGTGCAGCACATTTTCCAGATTTTCGGTATCCCGGTGGAAGTTCCATGAATATTTCTTCCTTTAAAGAACCGTATAAGTAGGCCGAGTTTACGTCCATTTGTTGTGGTATCCATTTATTTTGGGCAGCGATGCGAATTAACATGCGAAGGCTTTCGTATCGAGCAACAGGGGCAAAGGTTTCATCAAAATCATAACCAGGAATTTGACTGAATCCTTGAGCTACTAGACGTGCTTTGTACCTGTCAATTGAACCATCAGCATGTCGCTTTATTTTAAATACCCATTTAGATCCAACAACATTGCGCTGTGACGGCCGGGCAGTTTCATCCCAGGTGTGCTTTTGTTCTAAGGAGTTAATTTCCTGATCGATCGCTTCACGCCAGTGGTTTGCATCAGACCTTTCGAGTGCCTCCTCGATTGTTGTTGGTTCCTCATTTGTTTCCGGTGCAGTTTGTGCTGCAAGAGCTACAGCATTATATTCAATTTCATCCTGAACATTTTCTACATGCACTAGCTGTCCATGCTCCAAGTCATGTTGTTCCCTCGAGCGTAGCTCAGGGCCATGAAATATAGGTGAACCGTATCTTTGAATAGGCTTTGATGACCTTTTGGGTCGACTATGTACTGATACTTGGTTTTCGCTAATTTCGGAGGTTTGGGGTTGTGCTTTTGTGTGCGTTTGTAATAGTGATTGTCCATGATGATCATGTATTTGCAGCAGATTGGATTGTAATGATCTTGAGGGATTTTCGAGGTTGGATGCTGTGTCTGAAGCTTCTGGTTGGTTTTCGCAAGATATTATTTCCTCCGGGGATATTTCTGTTTCTGCCACTATTGTCTGAAAATTGTTGCTTCGAGTATCAAGGGCGTTTCTTATATTTGCTTCCCCTGAATCGAGCGGCGCAAATTTGACGTTGGGAGATTCGATTACTTTATTTTTTGAAGGGATCCATATCCGAAATATTTTTGTGCTTTCCGTGTATCCCACAAATTTGCCTTCCATAGCTCTTGGTAGTAGCTTTGTTCCTGCGGGTCGCGAGTCCTTGTGAATATGAACAAAGCAGTTTTTGCCAAAAGATTGGAGATGGTGTATTGTGGGTTTAGTGCCAAGTAAGGCCTCATATGGCGTAGTGTTGGGAGGTAGCCGTGAATGAGGAAGGCGATTTTTGAGGTAGCAGGCGGCTGAGATTGCTTCTGCCCACAGCGTGGTGTTAAATCCAATTAACATTGCTCTAGCCATAGTGGTTAATGTTTGATTGTAACGTTCAGCTAATCCATTTCTCTCATGCTCATAGGCTGGCGACATTTCATGTACTATACCTTCATAATTAAAAAGAGAGTTGACGGCTTGATTGACGAATTCTCCTCCACGATCAGTTCTCCAACGTTTGATACTGGTACCGAATTGTGTTTTAACAAAGCGAATAAAATCGAGCATTGTTTGTGCGGTATCATTTTTTCTTTGTAGGAACTTGACCCAGGAGTATCGTGTTTTTCCATCAATAAAGGTAATATAGTATAGGCTTTGGCCAAGTGATGGTACAGAGAATTTTCCGGATAGATCTGAGTAGATAATATCAAATTTACTGGCTGGGATTTCATGGGTTGATTTTGGTACAATGTGTTTAGATTTAGCTTTCTCACATGTTGGACAGTAGAAGTTTGCAGGCGGTAAGGGAAGGTTGTTGCAATTTTTGTACAGTTCAGAAGAGTTTTTAATGGCCGTAGTGCTTGGATGCCCCAGCGCTTCATGGAGATTAAGATAAGTGGCAAAATTTGCATTATATTTCTTCGTCTGTATATAATATGCTTTGTTTCCCGACTTAGCCCACAATACTTCATGCCCAAAAGAATCAATTAAAAAAATATTATCTTTTTCTCCTCTCAGTTTGTATCCTTGCTCCCTTGCTTTATCCCATGAATAAAGTCTCGTCGTTTGAAATGATGGTACCAGCATGACATCGTGGAGGACAGTATTTAAAACTTCTCCCGTACTTGTCAAAAGGTTTAACCTTACCGTGCCTTTCCCAGTTATGGGGACGTATGTGTTGTTGGCGATTTTGACACTTTGACCTTGAACTTGAGTGAGACTTTCAAAATCGCTTTCACATCCAGTCATGTGTGTTGAAGCACCAGTATCAAAGATCCACTTTGTTGAAGTGACAGTCGAAGAATTAGAAATAAGTGCATGGTCTGAGAATTCACTTTCATGAGCTGCAGCACCCGCAATTTCGGTTGGTTTTGGTATTCTTCGCTGGTTTTTCTTTTCCTGGTGTTTTTTCAACTTTTGGCAGCTGGTGTATAGGTGACCCTGGTATTTCATCTTTTTGGATTTGCACCAAGAACATTCTTTTTCGTCTTTCTCTGTAGATTTATAGGCTGTATTATCTATTGAATAATTAGTTGTACTGCCTGTGAGATCTAAGAGCCTAGATTGGACGTCTTCAAAGCTTGTGAGCTCTTTGGTGGCAAGATTATCGACGAGATTATCCATGGTTTTTGGCAATGAACATAAAAGAAATGCACCTTTTATTTCATCATCGGAGGTGAGCGTTCGGAGGGTTCGGCCTAAAGACGACTTCGTTGTTTGCGAGCGTTGTTTTAGGCGATTCCAGGAGGATGTAAATTTCGAAAGGTGATCAGGGATGCTTTCCCCATCGTTTAAAGAGAGATTGATAAAGTATTTTAAAAGTGATATCGTTGTGTTTGTCGTGTCGCGATCATAACGAGCCTTGAACAGGTTCCATGCTTCGTGAGCTGTGTGGCTGTCAATCACCACTGTTTGTAGATCTTCATCTACAGCATTCAAGAGTATTTTGCGCAGTTTAACATTTTGTCGCTTCCATTGTCTCCATCCATCTGAATCTTTAGTCTCCGGTTCTGTGATCTCCCCCGTTATGAGTCCGAATAATTCGCTGTCTTCCAACACAATTTCCCAAGCTCCTGCCCATCTGCGGTAGTTTTCGCTTCCGGTGAGAATAGGCATCCGTTTAAGGCTGGCTTGGATTGTTGATGCAGCTGGGTTCGACTTGGGTTTGACATCATCGGACGAGGTAGACATTTTGTTAGAGAACTGAATTTTAGATGGAAGGGTAAATACAATAGAGGATAAATGTTGACTTGAGCTTCCGGGCTATAACCTATTGCGATTTATGCTAAACCTGGTGGTGTAGTTGATCACAGTTTGAGAGTATGCTCTGAGTTGCAATGGTGGCTTGTTATGGATGCGATTGCGACAATACAATTGAGGGTGGTATGAAAGTTGGCACTTCAATGGGTTTCAATTGTGTGGGGATTAATTTAATCACTGATGATAATTATGTTATTGTACTATCTACAAAGAATGTGTTACAGTTCTATGTGTGCCAGTAATCGCTTAGATCTGGCTAGTGGGTTGACCACTCTTTTACTTCACTCCCATGTTCTATCACGTGAGGTAGTATAACTGCTCACCACGAAGTCCGCAGATTTGAACAGCGTTAGATCACAACAGCTTCGACCCAAGAGGAGCGCTAGTTTTTAGAAATAGAGTCTGAATTCCAGACTACAAACCTTTGAAAACTGCGCTAATTCAGAAAACACATGATTCCCATGTCACTGGACACCCTGGAAGAGACAGTACATTAGCTATATTAATTCGGAATTTTTTTTGGCCTGGAATATCAAAAGATGTGCGGAAGTTTTGCAGAAATTGTGATGTTTGCGACCGTAGTCACGTGTGGAAAGAACGAAAAAAGGGTCTACTTCGGCCACTTCCCATTCCTGATAGGTTTAACAGTGAAATTGCAATCGATTTTATGACAGATTTACCTGCAAAGACGAGCACTGAACCAAGATATTTGATGGCTATAGTCAATTGCTTAAAAGGTAGTGTCGCTTTAGAAAAAATGAGCTCTATGAAAGTGGAAGACTTTGCCAAGGTATTCCTCAAGCTGCACTTTGAGTATCGCGGCTTCCCTGCCCATATAACATCTGACAGAGGTTCAAATTGGGAGGGAGACTTCTGGCGAGAACTTTGTTGTCAAACTGGTATGAATCAACGCCTATCAACGGCTTTTCACCCTCAAACTGACGGTGCAACTGAACGTATGAATCAAGAGACCCTAGCTTATCTAAGAGCATTTGTAAGTTACACCCAATTTGACTGGAAGGATCTTTTACCCTGCGCCATGTTGGCCATTAACAACAGGGTTTCGACCGCCATTGGGATGAGCCCGTTCTTTGTTGAACATGGCTATAATGTAGAGCCAATTCAACAAGTAGAGAATATTGGCACTGCATCGGAACCTAGAAAAAGAGCAATATATTTCGTTGAGAGGCTTTGTGAAGCGCAAGAACTAGCACAGGCCGCCATGGCATTGTCCCAGCATACTATGGAGGAATTTGCAAATAAAAGCCGAAAAGAGGCTAAAATATTTAAAGTGGAAGACTGTGTATGGCTGAACCTAAAAAATATTCAGACACCTCAACTTTCAAAGAAACTCTCATGGATTAACACCAAATATCGAGTGACAAAAGTTATCAACTCACATTCTGTTGAATTAAACACACCTTTAGGGATATGGCCTCGTTTTCATGTCGATTTATTAAAAAGAAAAGCCACTGACCCTTTACCATCATAACAAACCAATGATGCCCAACCTCCTCCTGTTAAGTCCCAATTATCAGAGATTAATTCAGAGTCAGTCAGTGAAGAGCAATTTTTTGAGAGAATTCTTCGGGCTGAAAATAGAAAGATTGGTCAAGGTCACCGAAGGTCGCTGCTAGTAAAATGGAAGGGTTTTGTAGAACCTACATGGGAACCTAGGAGCAGCCTGGAGGATACCGAAGCCCTAGACACGTTCGAAACGCGGTACGGGACAAAAGATGATGTTGGCAAAAATATTGGATCTTTCAAAGGGCAGAGGAGAGTTACAAAGCGCTGTCGAAATTGGTGCTTCCAATTATGGTAAAGACAGGGATGTGTAGAAGACACGTCACTAATCTCCCATTAATTGTGAGGTTAGTATTAATGGGCTTTGATGTAAATACCAACCACTAGATTTTATTATTACAAAATATAGTTTATATAGCACTCTGTGTCCTAGTGGGAGTAACTAACATCTCTCCACAACAGATTTACAGACTCCTTTAATTTCCCACTCGCTTCACCAAGTGATACAATCTGTGCCTAACAGCCACAAGCTTTTGCAAACCAATCCGCTCAATAGGTTATGACCCGGTGCCCCTAAAAGCAAAAAGATTCCATCACTATTAAGCATCCTCATCTAGAAAGAAGTCTTCTAACCGTTCAACAGAAATGGAATCCTCGTCTTCGAAAACCGGCTTCTTCTCTTCGAGACTCGGAACCAACTACTTGCGCGCAATGTCATTAACCAATGTAACCCACCTCACTGGTCCTGAAACCTATGAGTTGTGGGCCATTACAATGACTGCAGTATTTGAAGGGCAGGGACTCAACGAGATTGTTGTCGACAGCAAAAAGCCGGACAAGGACGCTTCGCCTGAAGAAAAAGGAGCATACAGCCAGCTTTCGAGTATTGCTGTAAATATATATATTCAGGTCGTCGGTTCAAAGATCCTTGGCAAGATCTTAAAACTCAAAGACTCTCACTTGATGTGGAAGTATTTCAAAGAACAGTACCACCAGAACAGCTCTTTTACATTGATCCACCATCTTAGATCAGTTGCACTCCTCGCAAATGCATACAATCCAAGTCGCACTGTCAGTTCGGTAATCGATGAATTTGAGACAGAGTATGATTGGTTAACATTGTTAGCCCGAGAATCTTCAAACTCGAACCGCCACAAGCTAACCGACTTTCTTGATGATGATGAAGTTAAAAGGAGTTACTTGTTGAGTTCTTTCTGTGAACATCATAAGGATGTAGTTGATAACTTGACGACTTAGGACAATTGTACCTATGCCGTGGTTAAACAACGTCTTCTTGACCTAGATTGCACTGCACCTCCTCCAACAGCTCTCATCACGCAAGTTGGCAAAGCAGACAATAACTCTCTCAAGCCAAGGAAACCTGGAAGGGTATCCAAGCGTTCCAAACGCCCCTCGTCGAACGAATGTTCCTTCTGCAAGAAACGTTTTCCGACCGAGTATAAAGGGCATGTTTATAACTCTTGCCCTAGACTTAAAGAGAAATTGTCCCAACCGAATTCGACACAATCTGAAATAACCTTACAACGGGCAAATATAACCGTTACGGGCATTGATCAGGTTAGTCATCTATTTTATCTTGATACTTGCGCAACTGCTCACATGTGTCCTTACCCAGAACGATTCGAACAACTCGTGCCTTGCTCCGGTTATGTGATGTCAAGTTCAAATGAGAGAATGTCAATCGAAGGGAAATGAAGTGTGTTGTTACACTGTGAGATATCAGATGGAACTGTGTCAACTTTCAAGGTTAATAATGTACTATATGTGCCAAATTTATCTTTAACGCTATTTTCTTGGAAGAAAGCTAGATCCAAGGGATACTTACTCCATGACAATGGCAAAGTGATGATTATATATAAAAATAATAAAATCTGGTTGGAAGCTCATTACAACGGTGCCTTGCCAGTGATCAGGGAAGTCGCACGTAAAAATGAAGTAGCTTGCTCCACCTATGGATTCTGGCATAAAGCCCTCAGTCATGCATCTCCTTCGACGATAACCAAGACAGAGAAGCTCATCCAGAACTCAGGTGTAATTCCAAATTGCCCAAAGAACTTTCACTGTGATTCCTGCATGTCATCTAAATCCGTGCATAGCAAAACAGCCTCATCAGCTGCACAATCAACATCGAAAGGCGAAAACATTCACTCAGATCTTGCTGGACCGTTTCCTGTTCTGTCGTATGGCAATGCACTATACTACATAAGTTTAGTTGATGATGCGACACGCTGTACCACAATTCAATTCCTTAAACACAAATCTGAGGCGGCTCAGGCTATTATCAATTTTGTTGAGGCATTAGAAACGCAATACAATTGTCAAGTTAAATCACTCAGAACAGACAACGGCGGTGAGTATGTCAATGCAACGCTCTCCGATTTTCTGGTTCAGAAGGGGATAAGTCATCATCTGACGCCACCCTATTCTCCCGAATCAAACAGAGTAGCTGAAAGGCTAAATCGATCTGTTATCGAAGGAGTTCGTGCAATTCTCGCATCAATTAAAGATAAGCGGTTATGGGCTGAAGCAGCAAAATCCTTCATCTACACAAAAAATTGTCAGGCACATAGTGCTGTTAATGGACAGACTCCATATGAAGCTTTCCACGCAAGAAAACCATCCATTCTACACCTTCATCCATTTGGTCAAGAATTTTATGTGCATATTCCCATAGCTAAGCGACCATCAGGATGCAAACTTCTACCAAATGCTGAGAAAGGTATATTTGTTGGATACACCAAAACTGATCATCAATATTGAATTTTTGTTCCTGCAAGGAAACAGATAGTTATATCGGCTGATGTAAAGTTTATCCCCTACAAGGGTGATCAACCTGTCGCTGATCTAACATCAACCTTGACTCCACACAAGATTCATCAACAAACTCCAATAACGTCAACAATATTGTTAAACAATTGGAAAAATTCCTCTAATTTTGGTGAAGGACAAAACATTCAAGATCTCTCTCATAATCAAGATCCTAGTTATCTGTCTCAGTCAGAACCATCAAAAGAGTCATCAGTACCAACTTATATTCAACTCGAACCTCAACCATCTGCCTCAACTTCTGCTTCAACATCTTCTCAAAATCTTTTTAATCAAGATCATAATAACAATGTCAATTCCAGACTTAAACACACTAAACGTCCTCGAACTTATGAAGATACAATAACAGGGGAGTGGTGGAAAACTTCTTGTGATCTTCATCAATCAGCATCGCAAAGTTCGAATGGTAACAATAGTGGTGATAAGGGACAAGAATTAGCACTTTTAAATGTCATTGATGTATCAGAACCCAAAACATACAATGGTGCTAAGGCATCAGCAAACTGGGAAGACTGGAAAATAGCATTTGAAGAAGAGATGTCATCCCTGAAAGAAAATGATGTGTGGAACGTTGTTCCTCGTCCTGCAGGTCGCAAAGTTGTTGGTGGCAAATGGGTATGCAAAATTATAAAAGATACATATGGGGAAATCGAAAGATATAAAGCACGTTACGTTGCAAAAGGATTCTCACAGATCCAAGGACTAGATTACGATGAAACATTCGCTCCAGTCGTGCAATTTGATTCTTTAAGAATACTCTTAGCAATTTCTGCCTCGAAAAATTGGAGACCAAGACAACTTGACATAAAAACCGCATTTTTATATGGGATCTTGAATGAAGAAATCTATATGGAACTTCCTGAAGGATACAGGCAAGAGGGCCATGTTGCAAAACTTAATAGGTGTATATACAGATTGAAGCAATCACCACGGCAATGGTTTTTCAGGTTGGCTGAATTTATCATTCCCCTCGGGTTTTCTTTGTCACCCTTTGATCCCTGTGTCTTTATCCACAATACAGGAGAATTATACTTAGCGGTATATGTGGATGATATTGTACTATTTGGAGAACAAGATTCGCTATTGAGTGAAACTGTTAACCAGCTTAAAGCCGAATTCAAGGTCAAAGATATGGGAACACTTCACTGGCTACTTGGAATTCAAATTGAGTACTTAGATGCTGGAATCAGCTTGTCGCAAACCGCATACATAGATAGAGTCCTGAATCGATTTTCTATGCAAGACTGCAATTCGGTCTCCACGCCTATCGAGTGTAACCAACGACTGATGGCAGCGACAAATGGAGAACCTAGGGCTAACGCAACGCTGTATCAGCAAATAGTCGGATCTATAATGTATGTCGTGTCTGCAACGAGGCCTGACCTTGCATATGCAATCTCACATCTCTCACAATTCAGTTTGGATCCATCAA
The DNA here is from genome assembly GCA_905067625.1 of Blumeria graminis f. sp. triticale. Taxonomy (NCBI): domain Eukaryota; kingdom Fungi; phylum Ascomycota; class Leotiomycetes; order Helotiales; family Erysiphaceae; genus Blumeria; species Blumeria graminis. Next base: position 12,626,406 of record LR898472.1, on the reverse strand, counting down.
TTATTTATCTAAATGCTGTCAAGCGGGTCTTGCGATACATCAAAGGAACAAGAGATTTAAAACTTACATATGAGTTCAAATCTCCCTTGATACTCAACGGATACTGTGATGCATCGTACGGAAATTGTCTAGATACTCGAAGGAGCTTCTCGGGTTATTTGTTCCAACTAGGAGGATCCACAGTTGCCTGGAAGTCTCGCAAACAACGTACCGTCGCTCACTCCACTTGTGAAGCTGAGTATATGGCACTAACACTTGCATCTAGACAATTCCTTTGGATGAAACATGGGCTTCATCAACTAGTGAACAAAAATATACCCTCGTCCCTTTCAACGGACAATAACTCCGCTATTGATCTTGCCCACAATCATAAAATCAATGACGCTACAAAGCACATTGATATTGCTTACCATTTCACCAGAGAAAGAATTGATGACGGTTTGCTAACTTTACTACACATTCCTTCAAGTGAAAATCTTGCAGATATTTGTACAAAAGGCCTACCAAGACCGAGACTTAACCACTTATGCACAAAAATTATTGGTACAAAGTGAGAAGGGGTTTTGAAATTGGTGCTTCCAATTATGGTAAGGACAGGGATGTGTAGAAGACACGTCACTAATCTCCCATTAATTGTGAGGTTAGTATTAATGGGCTTTGATGTAAATACCAACCACTAGATTTTATTATTACAAAATATAATTTATATAGCACTCTGTGTCATAGTGGGAGTAATTAACAACTCTCCACAACAGATTTACAGACTCCTTTACTTTCTCACTCGCTTCACCAAGTGATACAATCTGTGCCTAACAGCCACAAGCTTTTGCAAACCAATCCGCTCAACAAGCGCTTCTTAGTGACTCAATCTAAGTCAAGTTGACATTAGCCTCAATGGAAGTAGGGGGATAATGTTATAGGCAATAGCTTGTATGTGGATCCAGAACTATCCGGCTCCGTCTATGAACAAAAGCGCGCTAGTGTCATAGAAAAACGCGCTCAAGTAGAACAAAATATCTTGCATGTGCGTTGTAAATATTCTCCTCCTTAGATAAAATATAAATTCATATTTGGACCCATAATTGTAAACAACAAATGTTAAGTCCATTCACACATATACAGATTTATTACATTCTTAGTCTTATCTTCTAGGGGTCAGCTAACTTCTAGATGATTCCAGTTGCTACTCTAAGGTTATTATTTCTAGCAGCTTCTCCAAGCTTCAGTCTCACTCTTTCTCACATGGAGACTTTTCTAGTATCTTCTACATGTCACAGATCAACTATAGAAAGCAAAGAGCATTTATATGGATGATGGTATTTTATAATTCAACTATGAAGACCTAAGTTCTACATACTAATCCAGGTATATATACAGATTTATTACATTCTAAGTTCTTCCCTCCATGGTCAGCTCATTTCTAGATGATTCCAGTTGCTACTCTAAGGGTATCATTTCTAGCAGCTTCTCCAAGGTTCAGTATCAGTCTTACTCACATGGAGACTTTTCTAGTCCCTTCTTAGGAGATTCTAGTATCTTTTACGTGGCTTTTGCGCCTGCCCGTTCTCTGGTGGTTATATGCCTGTACTTGCCAGCACTGGCTACAGGGAAGTAAAGGCTTTACAGCCGTTACAGCTAAACACACATAAAATGATTTGACCCCAAAAACTGAAATTAGGATCTCTGTGCAAGGTGTGGCCTGGGTAAGAGATAAGTCCAATGTGCTGGGTAGTATCTGGCTCAAGCGGTGCAACATGCAACAAAAAACTCATTTCAATGATTTTGCAGCCTCAAGTATCCCACCATGCCCCCTCGCCTTACGATTTAATTGTCTTGTTTGCTTTTTGCGTTGTTGACATCTTCTCTTGTGGGAGAAAGTGTTGTGCTGGCTCGGTTGATTTGTTAGGGGACAGGGGAACGGAGGATGGACTGCTGGATTAGGAAAGGTTGGAAAATACAGGCTGGTGCACAGACGCTGTTCATGTACTCTATTATCTCTTCACCTTCTGAGTTAAGTGAATTAATCTATCAAAATAATATCATACTTCACATCATCCATTAGATGATATTATCAACCGTCGAGATGCACATGTAGCATCACCTTCATAGATCACCATCGTCAGTAAGAGTTCACATTTGATACCTACTGACACCCATTTGGCCACAGTGATACACACTCAGTGTCCATTGTGCCATCACCCAGCGTGAGCGCGCCATCTCCGCGACTCACCATTGCACATGAGCCCTCGTAACTCCACCAACAGACAGCAGAGTCATAATCGCCGTATACCTCACAGCTCATAACCACAACAGAAAGGGATATTTTGGCTCAAACTCGATATTGTGAACAACCCAGTCCTGGCCCTGTAGGCTCTACTGTTGGCAGTGGCGAGCTGAAGAAGACTCTATCAGTAAAATGGGAATCTGTCCTATGGCAGGTGAATGATATTTACGGGTAGAAACAACTCGATTATTTTCTCGAGCATCAGTCCCCAGAAGTTGTCACTTCTCTAAGTAGACTGTGTGTTCAACTAGCTAATTTATTGTACTCTATTATTGGACCCAATATAACTAAATGTGATCTGTACACCAAATAAACCTTAGATACTTCCTAATATCTAAAAGATCCCCTCAAGACTTAAACACTTTTCAGTCCTGTGTATAACTAATTCACACTAAATTGAGCATACGTAAAAATTCAGCGTGTTTCTGTTTACATAAAGCTTTTGTCATACCATCAGCAACCATTTCATGTGCACTTACCCATGAGACCTTAATCTTTTTAGACTGACTCTGTTCTCTTAGCTAGTGCTTATAGATATCAACATGTTTCAGCTTTGTCTGTAAAATTAGGTATTCCTTGGTCAATAGGCGTAAGGTCTGGATGTTGACCCTAAAATTTCCACTTGTTGTTCAGGATTAAATTTCATTCCGGAAAACAGGCAATATATCCAAATTAATTATTTATTTGCATGAGAAAGAGAAAAAAGCTCTGCTTTGATCGATGAAGTTGTTAATGTTGCCTGTTTGCTTGAATTCCAGTGAATTGGACTGTAACGGCTGTTAGGCCTAGGGATTCCTGTAGCCTATGCTGGCTAGCGCAGGCAATGACACTAACGGAATCTTCGGGGATCTTCGGGAAGGATCTCGGGATACACGGAGCTTAGAAGATTTTTAATGAACCTTCTGGAAGCACACTGAAGGTTCATGAGGGTGACAGATATATCGAGAATCATCTAAGGAATCTTCGAAGATTCCATATTATTCTAGTCATAGGGGGAACCTTATAGCAGGGGAGTATCTCAGAGTGTATGTATATTTGTAGTCAAGCTATAGGAATTCTCTTTCTGGAGAATTATAATTAAAATACTGTACTTACAAGATTGCCCAAGCATTTTGTACGGAAACCGTGACACGGACCACCAGATAGTTGAAAAACAAATCTCTAAACAATGCAATGTTCTTGAGTATTTCCAAAGGCTGCATCTGCTGAGCAAATGAGTAATTTTTCCGGGGTGTGTAATCCAGAATACTCAATACATAATCTTTTTGTCTCATAAAGGAAGTAAAGACAATGGTTTACGGCTTCTTGATGAACAGGGCCAGGGTTTGCAATAAACTCAGCTAGATGGCTCACTGTTCTAGATATATCAGGCCTAGTGACTCCTGAAGCGTTTATCAGTGAGCCTACTTTCTGTTGGTAACACTTTATATTTTCTGCCAATGCTTGATGTTCATATTTAAAGGCTATGCTGAGCTGGAATGACGTACCGTTAGGATGAAGGTATGGAAGGAGGTAGCTATGGCTTTAAGAGAAGTAAAGTTTGTGAGTTATACTCTTAGGACTTGGATCAATGGACGAACTTGAGGATATTCCCTAGTATTCTCAATTGTGTAAATTATATGGAGATTATTTTAATTTCCTATTGTATGAATTGCTTAAGTTATTTACGTGACAGGACCTTCTTCTATATACATGAATAAGGGGGTTCTGCACACTAGTGGATGTTCCAACATCTGTCCTTGTCTAACCCAAAAAGGAAGGATGTGAGAGATCCTAGCGCCAATAGATACCATTAGGAATCTATTGGGAAATACTATGTCATACCAATGAGTGATGATTTAGGTCAATCATATCCCATGGCGCATGTGCACATTATTCTAATGTGAACAGTTTATTGTAATGCAGTCATGTTACTCCCTTAATTACAACAGTTCATACTTAGATAATTTATCACTTATGATGGGTGTTTTGACTTGGCCTCCTGGCTAATTACAAGAGAATTCTCGTTATAATCTTTCGATTTATAACTCTTGACTGAGCCATATTGTATTCTTAGCTCCATATCGAATGAAACTCACTCCTAGAAACCATTTAAGATCAACTCAGTCTCTAAATTCATAGCTTAGAGTGGGGTTATTGAGCAGTTTAAGGGCATCAGCAAGTTTTGCTTCTGGAAAACATAAAACAAGATCATTGACAAATAAAAATATAATTATTCCTTTAAAAGTGGTATAGATACAAAGCTAATCAGGCACTTGGCATAAATTATTGTCTCTCTGTATTCCAGAGAGTAACTTGAGCCACAACTTTGGTGACTTACGTGTTGAAATGTGATATATCTTGGAATGCCAAGAATAACTTATTAGTAAGTCCGGCTAATTTGACTATCAAATTCCCCATTCTATATCACTGTTATCAATACATCATTCACCGAAAGTTAAATGCGCATTAGCGTTTATTTCACACTAGCATTCCAGCGGATGACTATATCTCAAATGCAGGTTATAGTTTTCTCGTATCTATTATCAATACACATGTATTTAGCTTTATATTCCTGACCCAGATATGTGTATGTACATAGATCTACATCTACATGGATCATAACTTACAATCCATGGAGATTGATAAATACTGGTCAAAAACCACAGTTGATAAGATATGCAAACACGCAATCTCACTCTTATTATCTCGGTTTTACCAAGGACCATACATCTAAATACAATTGTTTCCACTCGGATCTTCCTCTCACAACCTCATGCGAGACTTACTGCATGGGTCTAACCGCTGACACTGATTCCGCTACAACCTCCATCTTTGCTCAAGCTCATAACTTTAACATTACAAAGACTGTAATGTCCAAGCATGAGACGAAGAAAATGACCCTTGTGTGACAGGCTTTGCCCAGATTGGGACTGGTCACTAGGACCACTCTGTCTTCGAGTTTAAGCTGTGGCAGAGCAACGCTAACAGAAATGTGAATGGGGCACTAAGGAGGAATCAAGGGTGGCAGGTACCAAATTGGAAGTATGGTGCAGGAGAATAGATGAGCCAGGAAAAAAGGATGATCCTCATCTGACCAAGGAAGAGAGCTAAGACTGTTCTATGCAGAGGAAATAAAGGACAGGATACAATGCTGTACTGTGTTGCCACGGTGTCAAGTTTGCAGTGGGGCTTCAGCAGGGGTTTGGCGTGCAAACTGACACTCCTTAGGCATATTTACCTTCCATATTTGAGTTAGCCCCCGTATTTATGCAAATTTTCGAAAAGATTTGTATGGCAATTCTTTTCTGTACACCATAGTTTGCAGTGGGTCTTTCCTTTGTACTAAACCTAATTGGTATAATGATTGGCTGCATAACATTTGTGCATTTTTGCTACTAGACTTTATAACTTATTCACAAGAGTTCATAGGTTTTCGAATTACAAATTAGAGCCAAAGTCTTATTCTAACCTTGGATCTGAACTTTTAGCTGGAGTATTTTCAAGCCTTAATATCTGGTCGTTCCCCCATCCGCATCTACCACAGCCTGACATCTTGCTGGCATACTCTGAATGAGTCTCACAAGATCTTTGGAAGACACGGAATCCCATGCCTCCTTTATAATGTTGCGAAGACTATCTTGAGTTCGCTGCTTTCCCATACCCAGATTCGGATGATGATGCTGGATGTGATCCTTCATCTTACTCCAAACAGCTTCAATCGGGTTAAGATCAGGCGAGTTGGCCGGCCAGAAAATCGGTTGAGTGAGCCTCTGGCTCATATCTTCCATTGTAATTGCGGCTGTGTGGGCAGGAGCATTATCCTGCATTACGGAAAGCCAAGGTCTCATTGAGACCATGCCATTGATAAGAGGAACTATCTTCTCGCAATATTTTTGGGAGTTAATAGAACCCCATTCCTTCTCCCAAAACAAACAAGGGCATTTTTCTGGCCCTGCAAAGCAACCCCAGAACATCCATCTGACCCTATTCTTCGATTTTTCTCCAACACAATCAGCGTTGTATTCTTGGGAAGTCTAGCTCATAATGTTAGAGCATCAAATTACCATCTTCTTATTGAGGAATGTACGAATACTTCTTGTCACCCACTCTCTAGAATGTCATCCATCCTCTACCCAAGTTTCGTCTGTCCATAAAACTGAGGTCCAGCCGTCATATGTCCCATTGAGATGAGCTTCGGCCATTCTCCGGGTGTCTTCATAGTTTTTTGAGATACTGGAGGCTTTAAACAAGCCACATGTTTTTGATATCCCTTTTTTTGAAGATCTCTTTGTATTACCCGCTCGCTAACACCAAGGTGTCTAAAGGGGCCAGAGGCGAGTTCCAGAAATGTTTTGCGGCGGTTTCCAGGTGAAGACTCAACGTAAGATATAATCTGATCAACATCATCTGCTTTCAGTCTTAAGGATGTTCTTTTTCTCTTTTGGGGGGGGACAGTTCCGCGGCACAGTGAATAACTAACTTGTCCCCGAGAAATGCCTAGTTGCGCGGCAATCTGCATCTGGTTTTTGCCAGATTCATGAAGCCCATAAATTTCAAATTTTTTTTGATTTCAAATTGTTCATTCTTAATTTTTAGACTTACTAATATGTTTTGATCTCTTGATAATTGTTTGATTCGAGGTGTTGAAGGTGGGGTTTGAGGTGGATTCATCTGTAAATGAGGTTATTATTGAGTAAAGCCATGTGTCTTCTGAATGAATGACTTTGTATTTGAGAAATCTAATTCTTATTGTAACTCAAACACATGGTGAGAAGAGCTGTGTAATTTTTAAGCGGTGGGCGTTCATCAAAGCAATGGGAAAGAACTAGAGAGCGGGTTGGATTTTCATAAAACTGAGGGTGACATGAAATCAAATTGTGCCCTTGATTTAGGCCTGGAAATACAGGACAAGAAATATGTACCCTGTCGAAATTGGCGCTAATAGGGGTACAAACCCTGAAGCGAATATGCGCCCCATATAAATCCACTGAAAACTTGAAATTGTGGCACCATAGTGGATTAGCTTCCTGAGGAAAAATTATTCATTCCCATTGGGTTACTGAATTCAAGTAATTCTGACTTCTTTAAACTTTTTACACTATTGAAGGTGTTAAGGGACAGTACGCTAGCTTCTCGCAAACATATGTCAAAAATGATATTTATTTTCCATCTAAAGGGAATATAATTTTTGTGGGATTTACCAGAGTAAAAAGACTACACGTCGCGCCGCATCCTTGACTTTACATAAGCAATTACATGATCTTAATTAAATTAGGAATGACGCCTGTTGGGAGCCACATAAACTCCGGTTCCAGGTAAATGAGGCAGCAGCCTGTAACAGAAGGCTTTGGATTACTTTTGCTTGAACAATTACAAAACCATTAAGATCTGTGACTAATGAATTTGTGTGCATGCCTTTTTAATTTGAATTATTGGTCTGATTCCTTGGTCCTGTCACTATGTTCCTTTTGTCTATATTACTATAGTCAAATGATGCTTGGTGATTTTTCTTGCCAGTAAACTTTCCATACTAATTTTCTGGCAATGGACTCTTCACAAGTATGAGAGAATTATTTTCTTTATTTTCCTACATGGAAGGTTTATCTGTATCTTTTAGAAACTTTGCATCATAATTAGAAAAGCTATTTGGCCCATTATTCCTGATTGGAGGATCCTCAATGTCGAAAAAAATTTCTGCACTGGCTAGGAGCATAATGAAGTCAATAAATGGGATTGGAGACTCGTCATTTTGAACTTCTATTTGTCCTTCAAAATTGTTATGGTTATGAGGTTATGTACAACGTCTTGGAGTTTGGAGCTTAATAGTCTGCGGAGCTGAGGGTAGAGCAAGGTGTGGAGATTAAATTAATTAGAATCTATATGTACATCTATGTGTATATAAAAGGGATGAAGCGGCCTGATCTATCTCTACAAAAGAAGTATTCCTAAGACCATATGCACAAGCCTCGGCTAATCCCTCGCCGTGCCTTGCTAGCCACACTTGGTTTAGTTCACGTAATGTCTCTTTGCTTACACACGCCCATCCATATTGTATATCACAACAAGATACAATGTCTGATCAAATTTTACATCTCTAGTTTTAATTATTATTTCTTCATCAAGCAGTAAAATTTGGTAGATATTGCAAAAACTATATCCAAAGAGGAATCCTATCTTTGCTCTAGGTCTTATTGTCTGACCTTTTGTAATAGATCTATCAAGAGCGTAATCTGTACAGCCGAAAGTCTTGAGATGGCTATACTCATCACGATCAGAGACACCAAGGGTCTGACTTAATTTTGACAGGAGCGATTACCATTGAAGGAAAGCTGTTGGTGTTCGATTTATCATATACGTAGCAGTCATTGCGTATTCAGGCCAATACTCAATCGGAAGGTTGGAACCGTTACCCAAGCATCTAGCTTTTGTCTGTATCACTCTTTCACAGATCCGTAAATAGAATTTTAATACTAATATTAATTCGTGATAAGATGAAGGGGTAGTTAATTAAAGACATCAGTTTAATAATAGCTTCCTCTATGCAATTAGTCATGTAAAACGTCATGTAAGGATATACAAGGGAGTCATGAAGAGAAGGACAAGAACACAGCCATCAATGCGAAGATATTGGCAAGAATTGATTACGATTAATTCCGGCTGGCAAATGCTTCTACTCTTGTATATAATAGTTCGGCGTGAGAGAGATTTACAATACATTTGTTTACCCATCTCTTCTTCGGGAAGACCATTTATCCATTGCCCAGTTCTTCATCAGCAAGACCCACGTGTAACACCTACTGCAAATAGTTGCCCATTCATCTCTTCCTAGAGAAGACCTGTCATTCCTTTGACCCATTTACAACCTTCACTTACCACCTAGACCTTTGCTAGGCTATACAACGCACCCTGTGGAACACTATCAAACCCTCATCCCTGAGACACTCCCCCAGAACGTTCAGACTTGCCGTTCTATTCACTAGTGCTAACTGCAGACCATTCAACTTCCATGCCAAGTTCATTTATCCAGTCGTTAAAGGAATTGCCAAGACTACTCTCTTGATTGCATCGAACCTTTTTGATATCACTGTTGAACTGGCGTTTGGTATAGGTGACAAAGTTTATTAAAGTGACACAGAAGGTTAGGTGCAGATTTATTAGTCAAAAGATAAACAAAATTCATTCTAGTAAGATCATCAGTAAAATGAAGCATATACTTGGATCCGTCAAATCCAGTTAGCAAATACGTAACAAGATTAAAATGAATGCGTTCAAAAGTATGTTGAGCACGATCTATTGGACGCCTTTATATGATATTTTTTGCCTTATTAAGAGCACAATCTTTGCATTCGAGATTTTTAGGGCCCTTACTATCAACTTTCACAGTATTGCTGTCAATAAGACTTAATACTTATGGTCCTGGATGCCCCAAACTTTGATGCCTTAACTTTTCAGAAGTTACAGATTTTCTTGCATGAAAAGAATTGGCCAAAATTGATGGATGCGTTTGAGAATTTGAAGACAACTTTCCTGAAATTAGCTGATCACTATTTTCTAGCTGGTTTTTATTGACTTCAATATTGTCGGAACACTACCAATGGTCAATTCACAAGCTTGTGTGGGGTTACTCCACTCATTCCTGCTTCTTCTCCCTGCCGGGAGGAATTCTATAAATAAATTGTTGCCTTTAGCTAAACGCTATTCCCCATAAGTAAAGGTCTCAACTCGACCCTTGTACATAACATGTTGTGAGCCAGTTCACACATCTTCTAAATTATTTTTTCTTTTTTCAGTTTTTATATTTTTTTTGATTTACGCTTTGATTTTAGTTTTGATTTAAGTTTTGTTGTTAACTTCCTCTACTTTTGTTGAGGTTCCTGCAGTTGAAATGAGTTGGGCCTGTACGCAGAGAACCCCACCGGCTCCACCAGTCTTGTACTGATAGTGGACCTAGAGCTTTAGCTTAGGACTTTAAAATTAAAAACAAAAAAACACAATTGCGTATGCAGCTATCTAGCTATGACACAATATGAAAGAAAATTACAGAAAAGATGACTCAATCTAGTGAACATATCATAGTTGTGACAATCTAGCAGTTGGCAAATAAGCTTGTTATTAATGGTCATTTTATTTGTGTCTGAGTTCCACTTCACACCTTTATTTTTGAGCATCTTCCAGGGGACAGCTGATATTAGAAATTGAAGTGCAAAAGCAACGTTGGTCAAAGTCATCTCATAGGCTCTTCTGTTGCCTAGATTAGTATGAAAAAGCATGTTACCATTATTGAAGGGTGGTGATGTATATGGTGATATACACTTGGTATCTTCAATTAAATGGTTGTGACTACTCAGGGAGCTTAGAATATACTTGTGTTATGGCCAGGCATCCTTGAAGAGGTTTGAAGGAGAAGGTTCTCAAGGAAAAGGTGATTGGAGAAGGTTTACTGAGAAGGTTTCCGAGAAAACTCCGACATTTAGAAATGGAGGGGCTGGCGTCATGACGGCATTTGCCATAGTCTTAGTAGAGTTCAAGTCTGTCTCGAGTTAGACTTAAGGAAGCTGGAGCTGCCACATAGTAGCTCTCCAGCTTCTCAATCTTTCATTTTTTGATCTTTGATCTTGCAATCTAGCATTTACATAATATTATAAATGTCGGTTGGTTATATACACGTGTACGCGTACGCAATGGGTTTCTCTCTGATGTGGTGATTCTTGTTCTATTCACTTACAGGCGTGTCTGCCATATGGGCGACACGGCAAACCGCACTAAGTCATGTGACTACTGCCTACTCACATAACAAACTCCCATACCTGCCGGGTGACTACAAACCTACCTCGGCTTTGAGGATTCCTCATTGATATTACAACAATAATCTTATATTCTCTAAGTCCAATATTCTCAGTCTCTCTTTATTTGTTACTTTCTTCGTACTTCTGTTCACCCTGAGATATCAGCCTTGATTGCTTGCTCGGCAACTCGACTTCTTGACTTCGTATCTTTCGACTATCCTGTAGTTCTACGACCTTTGACCACCTCGCCAATCAAATTATATCTAAGTATCTTTTGTTAGCAACTATAATCCTAACTGTTATTGATACCTTACCTTCGGCAGACGGCGATCCCCATTATCCTTAGCGCACGCCATGACAACTTTGGTGATTATGGCAATAAATGTTACGGGATGCAAATGGTATCTTATTGTGTTATGTGATGTCACAGGTTATCTACATGATATTCAACCAATCCCACGTACTTCAAGATAGCACTGTAGCTAGTCTCTTTTAGAAGTGATCTACAGGTGAGTGTAGCGATTGGTGGTATCTAATTTATCACTAACCTGTTTCAATTTCCCTGACTCTGCATGCTACACTACGTGGATGTAAATTTACTACTAACTTGAAAAGCGCATTCATGACAACCATATCCTAGAATAAGAGTAGAACCTGCACCTGATTGCACATGTGTCGCACTTGATGGTGGCGTAAGAGCCGAGGTGGCTACTCCAAGGTTATTATACACATGCCCATCTGCTCCATTATCTAGAAGTATTTCATTACATAGATGATGAATAGTGTTAGTTGCAAATGCGGTCAGGTCATTTAAGGTGATGTTTATTCCGCAATTTTCGTTAATGGACGAAATTTTGCAGAAATTTTGCTATTTCCTTGCTTAGAATTATCTGTCGGCCATTTTTCCTTCACGAAGTCTTTTAGCCAGTTTGAATTCCAGCTTGAAATTGTGACAAAAGTCCTGAATGGAGGACAATGACATACGTTTTGGAATTTCTTCATTACCTTCATGTCCATTTTAAATCCCATAGGAGCCTTTCCTTCGGTGAGATAAAAACACTCTTCACCCAGGTAGTTGATTCCACAAAGAAGTGGTCTTGATTGATTTGTCTCATCTTGGGTTCTCTGCTTGTTTTGTATATTCTGGGCGTTTATTTTGGTAGTATGGGAAGTGTCAGAAACTGAGGTTACTGGATTACAATTGAGTAGAAGTTTCCCTATGAGGCCTAGGTTGCTCTGGTTACTTTGATGTACATATGGATTGGACAGAGCCGCTGTATGGGGCCACGTCTTGGTTTTCGCCTTCCACTGGCCTTGTATCTTATCCTAGATTCTCTCGTCCCTCGTCATTAGTTTTAGTAACAATTACGAATTTATGTGTTTGACTCTTGCCAACCTCCTCAGATATTACCCAAGTCACTCAGTAACCCTCCCGACACTACCTTTGGCACCCTCGAGTTTGACAGGAAGGTCGCTGCATTTTTTGTAAAGTAGTAGGAAATGCAGTTATGCTACATTTTGATTCAAAATTGGTCAGAGACCAAAACTTTCGAAACTCTAGCAGCACATTTAGGAACTTGAGCTCCGATTTATTTGCTATCTTTATGATTTCCATCTGTTTACTTGTTGCCCACATTAGCAAGAGTGAGTTCGAAGCTGAAAGAAAATCTTGAATTAGCTTATAATCACTGAAATCAGCAGTTTTTAACCTTTTGAACACTCTGTCCAACCTTTCCCATTCCATTAACTAATTATCAAAGTTTGTATTTATGGGTGGCGTTCGAACTATTGTGTAATCTTCGACTAATTTCAGTTGTTGAATATCTGCTTTTGGCTCAAGTCTATTCTTTACTTGGGTTAGTGTAGGGATACTCTTGCATACAGTACCCCAATCTGCTTGGAGTAAACTTAACCCTTATTGTAAATGTGTCAGTGCGTAGCAGGGATAACACACTCTAGATGCTGTACCAGGCTAGCTATGTTGATCGTGTCGGAGCGAGATTGAGTGTGGTACTTACAAAAGATTTACTCCTGTTAGATTCTAAGGCTACTTAATCAAACCCTATTGAACCTACCTTCTTGCTTCCCTTGCACATTAGTACTCTGTCAGTGATAATTACATTGTAGGGTGCTTCTTTTCAAAAGGTTATGAAGTCCGGTTTACGCTGTAGGTCATAGGTTATTTAAGACCTGGTGAACCAGTAATGGGGATCCCACCATCAAATTAAAGAAACCCCTAATTAGAATGGAAAAGATAAGTTGTATTTAAATAGTCTGACCTACATAGTTATAAACTCAAATAGGACATAAATGGATTATTTTTATTATTATTATTATTATTATTATTATTATTATTATTATTATTATTATTATTATTATTATTATTATTATTATTATTATTATTATTATTATTATTATTATTATTATTATTATTATTATTATTATTATTATTATTATTATTATTATTATTATTATTATTATTATTATTATTATTATTATTATTATTATTATTATTATTATTATTATTATTATTATTATTATTATTATTATTATTATTATTATTATTATTATTATTATTATTATTATTATTATTATTATCATAGGTTATTCAACTCACTCACTATCAGCGCACAATAGGACCGTGAAGTATGACAGGACTGTACTGAAAGCCGAAAAGCTGCATAAAAGGATTTGTGCTAGAATACTGTCTTATAATAGGACCGTAAGCGGGATTTCTGAGCGTTCAACTTTGGCTAGGGGCCAATTTTATTTTATAATTCATCACTTGATAACATTGGGACTTCAGCAAATACAATTCGAATTCACAAACTAACATAGACAATCCGACCCAAATTGTCATAATGCAACAAATCACGATGGAAGACCCCGGCCATTGGGGGGTAGAAAAACTCACCAAGCTTAACCATGAAAATTGGTTCAGGCAGATGAAAGCAAACTTTGAATGCAAAGGAGTCACTCACATTTTGGAACAGACTCTGACCGAATTCGCCCAAGTTGCTGCGCCAGACCCCTCAACATCAAGAAAGGCCGATATCGAGGAAGTGTCACAAAAATCCCAAAGCAAAACCATCTTCTTGAACGTAGAGAAGAGGATAAAGTATTTGAAAGACGCCGAAACAATAAAGGTGTTGCTTCTCAAGGGGTTATACAATGACGACCAAGCGCTTCTGGATGAGTATGAGACCTCGGCGGAACTATGGGAGTGTCTAAAGTCAAAGTACTCCAAGCCTAGTAAGCTTGCAGCCGTGCAGTACACCAAAGAGTTGAACAATTTTGAGTTCACATCTGAGCTTACAATAATGGATGCCTACAACAAACTGAAAGAGATCAGAAGAAAAATTGTCTCTGCTGAGCCATCAGCAAAAGGCTAGTACAATGACGAGGCTTTACTACTCATTCTCATCTCTACTCTTCCAAAAGTCTACCAGTCGACGGTCGATTCTCTGAGCATCAACAATGAGCTTTCTGTCAATGAACAGCTGAAACATCTCGAGAACAATGAAGAAAGGCTAAGATTTGCTCCCGAAAATGAGCACGCTCATGCTGCACGGACTCGTACGACAAAGAGTCGTCGCCCAAAACAGCAACAGAGCCAAGATTCCGACGTTGAGATGTTTGATGCCATAGAGTGCTATCTCTGCTTTGGAAATTATCTCATCGTCAATTGTGAATACCTTGGGTTGGCACAAAACCATGTGAGAAGAGAAAAAAGAGAGAAAAAGAAGCTGTCTAGTTCTAGGAGGACTCATGTTGACTCAAAGAAGAAAAGCTCCAAAAAATCTTGTGGGGTTGTAGGGACAAATGTCGATGAGTCCTCGTTATCCTCGGAGACATGCTCTTCTAGCTCATCAGATGAATCTGTTGTGGAGACAGCTACACTCACAAAAGAGCGAAAAATGAAAATCATAGGACCATAAGAAAAGCTCAAAAATAAACGCCACATCCAGGTAGGGGGAGGCATACTATGGTCAGAAGCTCGTGGGACTGTTAGAGTCGAGGCAAATGATGGATCTTTCTGCTATCTGAAGGATTGTTTGTTTGTCACTGGGCTTGGGATAAATTTAATTTCAGCTTGATGTTTGTGCCGAGATGGTATAGTTGGGATACACAACTCCAAGAACATGTATTTTAAGAAACTTGATGAGCTCCTTCAATTCAGAAATGATCATAAAACTTTTCTACGCGCCAAGCAAAAGAATGGCTCATACATGCAAAAGTCCATCTTCTCAGAAACTCCCGAGCTAGCTTTTGTTTCAAACAAAAGAAAATCTGTCAAGTCTCTAGTAGATACTAAAACTCAGGAGGAAAGTACAGATGAAGATCCAGATATATCGGAACATGATGAGGCTTCTAAGTCTCAAAGGAAGAGATATCAACTAATACATAGAAGATTTGGCCATTAAGGTTCCGAGGCTATATGTCACCTTCACAAAGTAGGGAGCGGAATCAAAAAAATTTCCATCCCTGAGAAAGAGAAAAGGATCTGCAAATCTTGTAAAATAGATCAGACAATGCACCAGAATTGAAGAAGATCATGGACAAATGGCAGAAAAAGGACGGTGTAAGTGCCAAGTATACCACAATTACTTCTTCACACCAAAACGGTGCGGCTGAATGAGCTATTCAAACTACAGAAAATACAATGAGAACAATGACTCACAATGTGTAACAGTTTGCTTTGTAAATGTTTTTTACGGACATGCATGGTGATGCAGGGGCTAGAAATGGAATATGTGGCGTTAGTGTCTTGGCATTTAGACGTGGGAATATGGAGACATTAGGTAGAGAATAGAACACGACAATAGACAATCAAACAATTCTATCCACTGATCATCAATGATATCAGGCCCATATTCAATTCTAGAATAGTTATGAGCCGGGATGCTCTACAAAGAATCTTGATTAATATTTCCTGTTATCTCTAACTCAATCCCTGAGATCCATCTGTCTACATATCTACACAACAAAATTAAGCCTCAATCAAGAATCCGAACAGGCTATGAATCTACGCCTATCAAAGCTATCTGCAGCAACAATAAATCACTCGAAAATGCATTCTGAATCTGACCCAAAAGTTACTCTAGTCACAGTTGTCCTCAATAAGCCTGGTGATTGGTTTGATTGGTTATTTATAAGAAAAGACTCATGTTTTCGACATAATCTCTGGCAATACGTGAACCCTGAGACACCTAGACACTCTTTACCAGTTCTCACAGAACCTCCTCAGTCAGAATTAAGTTCCTACAAAGCCGACGCCATTTCACTAGCTAATCTTGGGGGACTATTCTCAACACCTGTCCGTGGTGTCCCCTACAAACCTCCAGCTCTAACTGTAGAGTCTGCAGAGCTGAGATTGAGTAACAAAGTCCTCACTTCAACGAGGATTCCCAGTCGCATCCGCGGTCTCAATTGTCTCCATCTCTCAACACATTCCCCTATCACCATTATCATGAAGCTAACTACGACCAGATCAGATGGTAGGGTCGAAGTCCTTCACGGATCTGTAAATAGAATTTTAATACTAATATTAATTCGTGATAAGATGAAGGGGTAGTTAATTAAAGACATCAATTTAATAATAGCTTCCTCTATGCAATTAGTCATGTAAAACGTCATGTAAGGATATACAAGGGAGTCATGAAGAGAAGGACAAGAACACAGCCATCAATGCGAAGATATTGGCAGGAATTGATTACGATTAATTCCGGCTGGCAAATGCTTCTACTCTTGTATATAATAGTTCGGCGTGAGAGAGATTTACTCCTCACGCAACGTCTTCTTTATTTACCCTTTACAATACATTTGTTCACCAATCTCTTCTTCGGGAAGACCACATATCCATTGCCCAGTTCCTCATCAGCAAGACCCACGTGTAACATCTACTGCAACTAGTTGCCCATTCATCTCTTCCTAGAGAAGACCTGTCATCCCTTTGACCCATTTAAAATCTTCACTTACCACCTAGATCTTCACTAGGCCATACAACGCACCCCGTGGAACACTATGTTAGAGTATAGAGAAGACTTCGGAGTAAGAATTGCCTGAGAACGGAGAAGAAGTTCAGTTTGCTTAATTGACTGATAGACTACAGGTATTATGATATATACAGTGGAATTACAAGAAATAGAGGTTAGCCGGAACCGACTCGACTGCAGAAATAAGTGGGACCCCGGACCAGAAAATAATTATCCACTGACAGAGAATACTGGGTCACGCAATAGAAATACGAACAAACCAATGACTGGATTTGTTCGGGAAGAATGGGATTCAAGCAGACTCTAACGTTGACTCCGATTGGATCAGAAGTGTGGGATCCTGCCCAAACTCAGAAATATAGTTCAGGCAAGATGCATGCAACCACATTGGTTGATAGAAAGAAAAGCAGGAAACTGTATTTCCAACACACTATCAAACCCTCATCCTTGAGAGAGCCCTACTCATCACCAAGCCTTGATCATGGAGGAAAAACCATCCAATGAATTTCCGGAGCGTACCCAGCACCCGACACGGAGATGGCGGATTGGATCAAGACGGCCTCGACTGTTACAAAGAAGGGAGATATAGATGAATATGCGCATCTCATGTGGACCCGGTGTCTAGGCCTCGCATGGATGGGGCTGCAGGTTTTTTGAGACTTTTTCCCGCGCACGCAGTTTCCAATGCTACCATTTTATTTTTTTGAGGTAGAAGATTCCGTGGAAAAGGTGGCCGAATTCCACGGGTAAACACTGAGCTGAATGGCTATTCATCAAGGGGAATATATCAATAATCTCACAAGGGACAAAAGAGGATAGGAGCACTGTACAAGGTGTGGCCTGGATCAGAGAGGAGCCCAATGTGCTAGATAGTCATAGAATCAAGTAGTACAATAAAAACACACACACACACACTAGCTAATCTTGACAAAGAAGATAGAGATACCTACTGTTGGGATTACAACAGATACAAATGTAAACTAATGTAATATCGAAAATTAGTCCAAGCTCTCGCCAATTTCAACCTAGAAATCAGCAAGACAATTTCAAAGAAGCATATTTATCTTATCCAAGATTGCAGTACACTGTATGACAGGTTAGTTAGGCTCAAGAAGCATTTGTGTTAAGGTTATGAGTCATATGGGAACATAGTTACTTGTTATGTCTGATTGGAGTATGTAGAGGATGTGTTTGTCAGATTTCGATAATGTCAGAAGTATGAGTATATGCTATCTTATATACATCTGTATGACCCATGTCATAGTCTTAGTTCCATCTCGTGATTGACTATCTATAGTAATCACATTACCAATCCAGCGCTCATGAATCCACGGTTCATGAGCGGCCATCGCTGCTCCTGCGGCTCTCGTATATCCTCCGCTTGCCAGTCGCATCACTGCTCCTATAATCGCAGCTTAGTACCCTAGTTGAGCGCCCCTGAATAGCTGATCCAGGGGCGACCGTACTGGTTTCCTTTAGTGACACCCGAGATACACCTGTACACTCGATGCTGTTGCATATACGCTGAGTGGTACCCAACCCCTTGCGGCTAGCACTTATATTCCAGGGGCTTATGGTGTCGCTACCCCGATCGCTTCCATGTATAGTTTCTACCTGGGCGCTCCCGCGCCCGAATCTTGGTGGCGAGCAGTAGATGTGCATGTTGCAGTGCTAGGCGTGGGTTTGCACCTTCGGTACCGTGACCGTTATTTGTTGGCACTATCTCAACAATTTGGCACCAGATGCATCTACGCGCTGCCATGAAATAACGTCGAAGTACTTTGGCCTTAAAGTAGCTCCAACAGCTGTGAGTAAACTGGATGACTGTTTCTCTAATTGGACACGGATTACTACATTAGGAAAGTCTATGAATCTTCCAGAAACTGATAGTACAAGACCACAAGAAGACTTTCTTGTTGCATGTAAGGCACTTGATCAAGAATATGCAACGACTTGTCTTCGCGACCTCTATAGGGCGGAAAATGCTAACACCACAGATTCACTTCCTTCTTTAGATGACTATGTTGTAGAGATCACAGCATTCCTACGACGTAATAAGCCTCAATTATCAGGGTTTTTTGTTGCTGCTGCAAATCTCGAGGTAGCAAAACCATTTAACAAGAAGCCAACTGGTGCAAGTAAGAATCGAAGAAATGGCAAGCCCATTCCTAAATGTATCTATGGTTCGAGACACTGGTTTGCAGACTGCTTCATTATCAACAAAGATCATCCTGAATGTACGCCAAATTTCTTTCCAAATACTGAGGCCTTGCATAGAGTTTAACAAGCCCAAAATGATCCAAAGATAGAAGGAAAGATTTTTGCTGCTCTAAAACAGTGGGGTAAGAGAAGTCAGAAACAAGAAACGCTCCAAATAGATGATGGTCTTCCAACAGCTAGCTTTGATGCATTCGCTGGATATGTTAGTAGTACTCTTGACAAGTCTGTAAACTCTACCAACAGTAACTGTATAAATACAAAATGGTCAAACAACCTATCTGTAGACAATGATGTCGAGCCAGTTGAGAATTTTGCCACTGTAGCTCTCGAGAAAAATCAACCCAATGAATTACTGACTAGATGGATAGTTGTTGGAAAAATCACGCAATGAAATGGGCGCAATATTCATGGAACGAAAGTAGAAGTTGACTAAAAGAGTGTCATGTTTGGATTACAGCTAAAAGTGTGGGAAGTGTGCGCTACAAGTACAAGTGTAACGCCCACGCCGATATTTACACCCGACGGAGGAAGCAAAGCGTGGCGCACAAATCTGGAAGATAATTCCTTGGGATGGATGTGAGAGGGATCAGGACAAGTTAATAAGATGATGCAGAGGATTGGATACAGTCTCGACGGGCGTGGAATTTTGAAATCTGGAAAGGAGTTTTTACAAATTGAGCTTTGTGCGTGCCAAGTCTTCGGCTGCGAGAGTGCAGGCGACACTATAAAAACTGCCATGGTTGGATGGTGCGGTGGTACATCATCTTGGCCGGTCTGCCAAGTAGAGTCTGGATAGCTTGGACACATATCCCACTTGAGACAGTAGATCGCTGGTTCGAATCCGGCAAAACACAACCACATTTCTCGCGGCGCTGGTATGCATGGATGACGAAGGCATGCTTGGATAATCAAAGGTTTTTAAATTCCCTTTGGTGGGTACTAACGGAGGAGGGTCGACTGTTTGTGTAAGCAAACATACCTCATAGTGGTATTTGCAAATGAAATCCAGAGTATGAGTGTCTCTAACGTCAAAAGAGTCATCCCACATGTATACATAGCGCCGGTCATGTGTCATAGCTAGATAGCTGAATACACATTAAATGATTTAAAAAAAAAAAAAAAAAAAAAAAGTACAAGTGTAAGCGACACAGAGCCTAAGCCACAGCATAAACGAGTGTGGCGCCATCTAGGCATAGAAAATCCCCCAATAACCTCCTTGCGCCCATGCCATACAGCCGCTCATATATCCAGTAGGTAGCCTGAAGCGCTACCATATTACCTACTCCAACCTCTTAAATACACACGAGATCGTGTCGGGAACCTAGACGAAATGGAGGGCCCGTACGTCCACAACACTCCGTGTCTCCATTTCCAACAATAGTCGATCCAGGATTGAATACTCATGTAATAAACAGTGAAGCCTGGAAGGGATGGAAAAGAGAACGTGGCAATACCGAACGGCGAACTATAAATGCAGGTAGTGGTTATTTAGAAATTGTCAACGATTTCTAGGAGGAAATATCTTGAAGAACAAGTGTAAAATTTCGGACAAGAATTTATTGATAGTTGTATGTGATATCAAACCCTCTTCTCAATATGAATTAATAATATATAATATTCTGTTAACTTGTTTTTACATATACAGATGAGTCTGTCCTTAAATACAGATCCTGAACTCCCAGTGATCTAGCAACAACCAGCCACTCAATTATCGCAAGGTAGCATTTCCTAGCCACTGCATTCCAGATGCCACTGAATCTTATTTCGTCCAACTAAACTTAATCATATTCAATCAAATCAACTCAATTGATCTTGATGATCATACCTAGAAATCTAAGCCTTCATACATGCTGAGTCTAGATTTGCAACATTGTTCTTCTATCAATGCCTGGGGAAGTTTTGAACTAGTTGCACGCACGCCAGCAGGGTTCAAAACTCTGTGTTTGACCCATGTTGCATATGTCAAAGGATTTCTTACAAATGTCATTGGTCTCGCGCGCTGCCAAAAAAGAAGCTATTCACTTTGATTCTGGATGAGACGTGCTCTATAGGTAACAGCCTACTAATATTATAGCTTAGTTGCAGTATAACAGAGGAAATTGGCTCATAGATGCTGATTGTGATGGAAACCGAGTTGGTTGTGAATAAATCAATTTATTAAGCTATATGAGGAGAAAATAGAACTCTAGCTACAACTAACAGGTATTTATAAGAATTGGTCCCCTTCGTCAATCTCCAGACTGATGACTTATCCTTAGGCACAATACTTGCTACCCAGCCACGCATTGCCAGGTGTTACTTAGTTCTAGTAACGCTTCGACCTCCTGACTAGTAGTGCCGCCTAGTTGTAAATATTCCCAACAATCTGCTTAGGTATTCACCTAAGCTCAAATAGCAGTCAAATCGTAACACTGATCCTTCTTGTAGAACTTTTCCAGCATACATAAAAGAGTCCTTAAGCAGATTTGGAGTTTCATACCGTTCATCTCACTTCCCAAAGCCTACAAATATCATTGATCGTAAACTTGCACACCAAATTTGGGGACATCCCAGTAAGAAGGCAGTTGATAATCTGGAAGAAAATGTCAACAGTATCTCATTAAGCAAAGTAGAACTCGCAGAATATTGTTGCCAAGCATGTACAGAGGCAAAGTTGACAAAGATAGTTTCACGACGCCCGGCACAAGATAAAGCCACCAAGCCATTTTATTGGATTGGTATTGACCTGGTTTACATTGTTCCCCCGACTGAACAATGCTGGAATGGTGACAGATATATGCTCCACGCCATTGACAAATATACTAAATGGCATGAAGTATTAACTATCCGCAAAAAATCTAGACCAGTTCTTATGCATTGGGTCAAGTTTGTGTTAAGAAAAATAAGTCGTGTTTTTGATGAAATTTTTGCTTTATTCAATCTGATAACAAGCAAAGCTTTGGAAACGACTGAGTCAATCTTTGTGATGAATTAGGAGTCACCCTCGAGACCTCTGCAACAATCACACCTAAACAGAACGGTCTTGCTGAACGTGCTGGAGGAATACTCACTTCGAGAGCCCGCACTATGCAAATTCGGGGAAACCTTCTAAAGTCTTTGGCAGATGAGGTTTACAAAACTGGAGCTTATTTTCTCAACTGCACTCTGTTGTGATATTGCTCGTCAATGACCGGCTCTGCGCCGACAGATGCATATGCACGTCGTCCGCTGACCATGGATAGAACTGCTGCCGCTCCTGAGTCTCGGACTTGGGAGCGCCGGGTTGAGTCATTGCAGGGCAACAATTGGGGCAGCGACGTGAAGGGTCTACTGACCACGTGCGCTAGCCATAAACAGTTAGAAATTGCCGGACAATTACGGAATAGCGCACTGAGGTATATGCAGACTTTGCACACTACTGGAACCATACAACTGCTCCTGCTCCTGAGTAGTGGACTCATGAGCGCCGGGCTGATTCATTGCCCTGCAATGATCGAGGCAGCGTTGTGATGAGTCTATTGATCACACACGCTAGCCATAAGCGGTTAGGTATCGCCGGGCAATTACGGGATAGCGCACTATTGGAACTATACAACTGCTTCCGCTCCTGAGTAATGGACTAAGGACTGCAGAGCTGAGACATTGTATGAGAACGATTGGAGTGACGCTGTGGTGTGTATACAAACCACAGGCGCGAACCATGGACTAGATTGCTGTCGTTCCTGAACAGCTAGGTTCAGGATTGCTCAGCTGGGATATTACACATAAGTGATTAAGGCATTGCAGCGACGCGTATTCGGACCGCGCGCGCCAGCCACCGGAACAGCGGATGCCTCTCATGAGAGATGGACTCATGAGCTGCAAAGTTTTACCTAGGCACGCTGTTGGCAGTAAGTCAGGAGAGAGAACGTGGAAAATGACAAGGGTCATATTAGAGTATATAAGTAGTCTATGTTCTGTCTCATGAACATCATCGGAAAAGCATCGGACACCTGCCAGCAATCACACTACCAAATATCAAACCATCTGAACAAATATTGTGACACATTCTAAGTAACTATGTTCCCATTTAACTCATAACCTTAATACACTCCGACAGAATCACTCAACTGGAAAACCCCATTTGAGATGATCTGGCAAACAAAGCCTCTTGTTGCCCACATGCGCCCCATCGGGTGTCTTGCCTATGCTCTCGACAAAGATACAAGTAAGGGTGACAAACTGAATCACGCGCACTTATCAGACATCTTGTTGGATACCAAGGCACAAATATCTTCCGTATTTGGCTGCCTACCAGTGAAGAGGTACTTATGACACGCAATGTTGTCTTTGACCATTCAGCTTTTTACGACAATACTGAGAAATGTGCAATGAGATCAACAGTTGAGCGGCTTGTCAAGCTCCTGGGATACTCAGAACCCTAATTAATTGATGTTGCTGTCAATGACCTTCTCACAAATCGTCATCCCAGGAATGAAAACCTCTGTTCAATGCCTGAAAATGATCTCATTAGATCAGAGGTTGGGGGTGTAAGCGCTAACAATACGCAGAAGCATAACTACCAAACTACTTCTGAACATCAACAAGAACTACTAACCTCAGGTCCTTCAGAAGTTGGTGACTCAACTCAACTTTCCGCGGCTGTAAATAATCCAACAACACAGCAATCGCAAAATGTGCAAGATCCCGAAGGATACCGAGCATATGGAGAAGGTTTTCCAAGGGAAGTCAACCTTAATCCATCTGATACAAGCCTCATTATTACGGGAAAGCGAAATAGGAAGCTGCCCTCAAATCAAAATTTCTTTGCCATTCAGTCTCACGCTACTCTAGGAACCAAATAGACATCTAATTATTTGCAAGCATTTGTGACTGAAACTTCCAAATAAAATCATTGTAATAACATTCCCCTAATTCACCAGAATCAACTTCCAACTCCGCCGAAGCACGTTAAAGCTCTAGACACTCACAGGTTTGGAAAGCTGTTCTGGGAAGCACTAAATAAAGAATGGGATTCACTCCGTGTGAAAGTGTAGGAATACTCTCGCATACAGTACCCTAATCTGCTTGGAGTAAACTTAACCCTGAAACTGATCAGGAAGGAGCTTTGGATTAGTCACAAATTAGTCATAGAAGGAAAGGTGGTCAGAGCTGAGATGGAAAACTATTCTGGTGTGGAATTCCTTTGGAGAGGAGTCAGTGGATGGAGGTTGTTGTGGTATACATACTTAGTATAATAAATTTGTTAATTTGCCCCAAAGAAAATCTACAGTAGCCGTCGCTCTAGGATTGTGGAACAACGGAAAGATTGTTTTAAAGAAACTGGTAAGTCAAAAGCCACTGCAGGCACTGAGATATTACCGTTGATGTGGGTTTTCTCCTACAAAACTGGTGAAGACGGCTTTTTTGCATCATTTAAAGCGCGACTTGTTGTTCAAGTAGATTTGCAAGAGCCCTTGGAAAATACTTATGCTGCCACACTTGCAATTCGAAATTTTCGTGCAATTATTGCTGTAGCAAACTATTTCGATTTAGAACTAAAGCAGTATGATGTACCGACTGCATTTCTCAATGCTAAACTTAACCGCAATCTTTACGCCGAGACATACGACGGTATCTCCCATGCACGGGGAGATATTCTAGAGGTTTTCCTTGCATTATACAGACTTAGAGAATCACCGCTACTATGGTACAAAGAGCTAAAGGGCACCTTGGTCAAGCTAGGTCTCTATCCTGTTTTGGGTTTCCCATGTTTGTACAAAAATGAATGGCTCCTGCTATTTATTTATGTTGATGACATAGTCATGACATATCTTAGCTCAAATGAAGACACTCATAGCAACTTTGAGAAGAAATTGATTCAGAAGTACGATTTAAAGATAATGGGTGATTTGGCTTGGTTTCTCGGTATCCAGGTGATACGCAACCGCCCTGGTCGAAAAACCTGGCTCATACAAGATGCGTACATCGAAAAAGTCTGTGCTCGATTTGGTATTGACAATATTGGTAAGTTGTTGTAATTAAGGTATGAGTAGGTATGAGATGTGGAATATTCTAGGGATAGTGCAGAGGGTGGATAAGGATTATCAGAGCTTGACAATATGATGAATAGCTTGGTTATATTGTTCTACATATCACAGTAGTAGATAGGACTTATATACACATATTTGGCACCCGCGATACAGTACATCACTGTCTATGCATGAAGTACTACAATCTTAATTCCATGCAATACTATCCCACAATACTCTATGCCATTGTATAGAGCTGCGCCTCAACAGTCCATCGTAATGATAGCCATGTAGGGCTGTACAGTACTCGCATAGATGTGTTGTTTCCCTGGCACTTGGCAGAGATATATTTAGAGTAAATGCAATAATCACATCACAACACAAGTATCCAGAGATACCTATGACTGAAAACTGGCTTCCTCAATCAACTAAAGAGCCAGATAAAGCTCGCATAAAGCTCTACCAGCAGCTTGTCGGCTCCCTGGCGTACATTGCTGTATGGAATAGACCAGATGTAGCTCGCACTCATGTTCTGCTTGCGTGTCATCTCACAAATCCAGGGCAATCACACATCTCGAAGATTAAACAGACTTGGCGTTATCAATTGGGCACAAAAGGAATCGCACTCGAGGCATTTGCTGTAGATAAACAATTAATTGAAATTATTCAGATGATCCCACTTTCAAAGATCCATTTTTCTTCGGATCTTCGGATGCGTTCTATGCAGATGAACCGGAGACGCGCAAAAGTTCTCAAGGTTACCTCTTCAAGTTCAGTGGTATGGCAATAGACTGGAAATTGACAATACAAAGAACAGTGACAAAATCAAAAACCGAGCCTGAGCTACTCTCCTTGTCACTAGCCGGCTCACAAATGCGGGAGTGGATGCGATTTTTCAATGCAATTTCTCTCAAACTTGATTGCAAGCCAGCAATTTGGTGTGATAATCAGCAAACTGTTGGTATTACCATTAAATCTGAAGATGAACTTCAAACTAAGGTCAAGCATGTGGATATACACCAACTTTGGATCCGCCAAGAAGTTGAAGCCTCTCGACTGAATATCATTTGGGTACCAACAGAAAAAAAGCCTGCTGATGGCCTAACAAAAATTCTGCCCAAACAAAAATTTAAGGATTTTTCAAGACAACGCAGCTTGGTTGATATTAGCAGTTGCCTTGAGAATATGAGAAATCTTCATTTGGAAGATGTCAATATATTATTTCCAAACCAATGATTGATCAGCCACTATGTATGTCTAAGTCTTGCAGTGCAATTTTCATTGATACTGGCTGGGGGTGTGTTACAGTTTGCTTTGTAAATGTTTTTTACGGACATGCATGGTGATGCAGGGGCTAGAAATGGAATATGTGGCATTAGTGTCTTGGCATTTAGACGTGGGAATATGGAGACATTAGGTAGAGAATAGAACAGCACAATAGACAATCAAACAATTCTATCCAATGATCATCAATGCTATCAAGCCCACATTCAATTCTTGAATACGCTGCTAGCCTTCTGCAGAATTTTGGTGTTTTGCTGCAGAAACTGATGCACACATACGAAATATACTAGTGCTTGGCCCCAAAATTAATGGAAAAAGGACATCTCCAGAGTAAGCATACACTGGGATAAAGCAAAAATCAGACCATATAAAAGTCTGGGGGTGTATTTGCTACATACATGTTGACCCAAAAACAATCCCAGTGAAGCAACTTCATAATAAATAAGCTAACAGAGGAAGACAAGCAGTCTTTTTGGGGTATAGCAATGAAACCACAAAGCAGTATCGGTATTACTCGGCAGACTTAGGTTATGTTCAAAGATCAAGTTCAATTGAGTTTGATGAAAATTCTAAAGGTGGCAGATTGGACTTGAGACTCAGAAACTTACCTAGCCAGGTTACTGGGCAGGGGACACACGGGCTTAATTGATCGAAAGCCACACGGTAGACCAAGGAAATTTTCTGACCACAATCAACAACAATTGACTAATCATTTGTCTCCAAATGAGCAAATTGAAAGCCAAAAACTCAATGTCGAGCAACCTTCTATACAGGATATAGAACTGGCCGATGCACCAGAGATAGCGCCATCACCAAGACCTCCAGCTATCCAACAAGAACCAGTAGACAATACCATTTAAATTTCAGGGGTTAAAATCATGTTTGAACTCCCAACAATAGCAGAACCATTGGCAATTATCAAAAATGACAAAGCACTTGATGGGAAAAGTAAAGTAATAGTTGCCTCTGAGAATGCAACTAGCTCAACACAAGTTACTACTTCTAAAGGTGAAAAATGTCGAAGAGAAAAGAAATCATCTGGACAAAAGAAAAGGATTAGTGTTGTGTTATCCATGCAACTTACCATGGTACATGCTTTAGGTCGCGTCATAGCATATGCACGTGACTGTGGAACTAAACCGTGGGGTGTTTAGTGTGTAATGCATGTGTGATGCATGTGTGGGTATACTGGACCAAACTAGAACTAGATGGAATAGAGATAACGGAATCGGCGAGAGACTGATGGACTGAGAGAGAACGAGCTGGTCATTTCTCGTAGGAGAGAACTGATATCATAAGGGAATGTTCTAGCACTAGGCTGTGAACAACACAGTAAGTCTGGAGCAAGATATAAGGAGGTCTCAACCTCTGTCCATTTATGTAACTAAGTTTCCTTTATACAAGAGTATAGAGTTGTCAGGCTCGTTGGCTAGTTCGGAGGTCAAGGGTCGGAACAGGACGGAGTCGGGACGGATGTAGTCGGGACGGAATGTGATCGGAACAGGATGTGATCGGAACAAGATGTGATCGGAACGGGACGAGGGCGAGACAAGACGGAGACGGAACGGGACGGAGGCGGAACGGGACAGAGTCGGGGTATAAGGTAAAGCTTATAATAATCGGATCAATCTAAAGTCTAGAATAATTACAAGACAAAAAGCTACAGAACAAATCCAGTCCTAGACCTTCCTTAAGTACTCAAGAGCGGCTACTGCAATCAGGGGTATGGTAGTCTACAGCTATAACACAGCAACTGATTGCTTATGTTGATTAGTAACTGTTGCTATCATAACATTGTAACCATTGCAACGCATTGACTATGTTACTAGGGAACCTCCTGACTTGGTTGACCAGACTAAGCGCAGCATCTCAGCATTAGCCCATGGCACAATGGTAGTGACAAGCAGGCCGTTTTCCTCGTGGGGAAAGCCGGTCTGTGACAAGAGTCAAGTCTTACATATCACGAGAACACACGCAACAGCGACTATAGAGACCTGCAGTGAGCATAGCTTCCCCAAGAGTATCCATCGTCCTGCTCCCATATAGCCTAGTTAATATAACAATTAGTAAGGACAAGGCTCATAGAAAAGAACAAAGAAGCCGAAAAGTTGATGAATTGGAAACAATAGAGACATCGAAGGAAACTCAAGAATCAGATATAGCCTGCAAAGAAATTAACTCTCAGCCATCTACTAATAACAAATCACCTCCTTTAGAATCATCTAAAATTAATGAGGCAGAGGTGACCGCACAACTTCTATCAAAGCTGGTAGAAAGTCAAGCAACCATGGACCTTGATTCAGAATCGGAAGACGGCCATTGGACAACGAAAAAAATGGAGGATTAAACAGGAATTGAAAAGGAAAATAACGACAAGAAAGTCATGATACCCGCTTCTTGGTATTTTTTTAGACCAAAGAAAAGATCTGGAAATGATGATGAAGATGAGCGTCAGGCAAAGCGTATTAAAGCATTGATGTCCGTCTTCAAAAACCAGAGGAATAAGCTCGTAAAAGCAGACCTGCTTGAGCATTGTCAGATTGGAGCGACGGTTTGGGTAGGAGTGAGTAATAATAGAAAAGAGGGATATATGGAGGAGATATCTGATGAGGTACTTGAGGTCACTGAGAGAAACTGAAGGTTTGGCTGAAGGGACGAGTGATTGCTGAAGACTAATGGTATCTCAAAAACTAGAGGCTGCTAGAGATGATCTAAAGGTGTAGGTTATGACAGAAGACTAAGCGTGAAGAGCTCAGCTTCAGTAGACCAAGCCCTTATTTAATTACATGATTTCTTTCCATTGTTCCTGTAAAAAGAATATACTGTTTCAACTGATTTCTATTAAGGGCTCGGGGAGCTTCGCTACATATATACTACAATAGTGGGTCTAAATATCATAAAGGACACATTTTAATCCTGATTACTAGGATTAGCCCTGTATTTCAACACTCCCCTAAAACTTGCAAATAGCCAAGAGTGAAGCTATTCAGGGGTTTGTGATCACGCTTGAAATCCCAATGGCTTGTCAATTGGTCTCAAACTTAGCCCTGTCCAATGCCTTCGTCATTCTGTTGGCTAATTGCCGCTCCCCTGGCACCCACTGTATTGAAATTGTACCTTTCTTTACTTTGTCGAGGATATGGTGGCACGCAATATCAATGTGCTTAATATTTGAAATGTTTGATACTCCTGACGCTAGTTGAATTGTTGATTTGTTATCACCTAACAACATTGGCACGGCGCTACCAGTGCAGTCTTTGCCTTCAATTTCTGCGACCAGTCTTCTTAACCAGATCACCTTCTTGGCTGCCTCACTACCTCCAACATACTCAGCCTCAGTTGTTGATCTAGCTACAGAATGCATTTTTCTGCTCGAGCAGTGGACTATACCTCCGTTTAGCATCAAGACACACCCAAGGATACTTTTTCTATCCCTTTGGTCATCAGCAAAATCTGCGTCGGCATAGCCCATCTTGTCATTCAGCTATGCTGACCCTGAATATACTTCGACACCATGATTTAGAGTATAGTAGTCAATTAGGGGATCTCCCCTATGATTCTCACTCCCATATATTGTACCAAACGTGACTGTGCCAGAAATGTATCCGACAATTCTTAAAAGTGCCTTCCAATGGTTCCAGCCTGCTTCCGTTGCAAATGATGCCATTCTAGTGACAGCAAATCAATATCAAAACGTGTATTGTTGAGCCACACAAGTTTACCCAAGAGTTGAATGTACTTCTTCTTCCCCCCTTCGTTCAATACGCGTCCTGGATTTTCCTTTAAATCATTGACAGCTCCCTTCTCCATTGGTGTAGCATAAAGTAGCGAGTCCTCGTAAAGGTATTCTTGCACAATTCCTCTTGCATACTTTTCTTGATCAATTGAAATTGCACCATTTGGTTGACGTTTGATGCAAATTCCTAGAACATTCTCCGCATTCCCAAGGTCCTTCATTTCGAATCGACTTTTCAATTGAGATTTCACAGTATAAATGGCTTTCTCATTGGCACCTGTAATAAGCATATCGTTGACATGCACTCCTACCACTACGCCAGTTGCCTTTTGGGACAATATCGTTGGATCAGTTGTGGATGCTGTGAATCCTATGCCTTCGAGAAATCCTGACAGTAACAATTACCATATTGTGCTGCCTGCTTCAGCCCATAAAGACTCTTTAGTACTTTCACAAATCTTCCGAAGTAAGGTCGTGCCTCTTTTGGAACCTCAAAAAAGATATCCTCTGTCAAGTCTGCTGCTAGAAATGCTGCAACAACACCCATTTGATGGATTCTCCAACCGTGTTTTGCTGCAATTGCCACAATTATTTGTAACCCTTCCATACCAATTGCTGGCGAAAATATCTCTTCATAATCGATGCCGTGGATCTGCGAAAACCCTCTTGCTACCAATCGAGCTTTATATTTCACTATCTTTCCATCTTTGTCAGTTTTGGCATCAAATACTAACCTTGCTGATATTGCTTCAACCCCCTCTGGTAATGCATCTATGGGCTTGGAAAGTGTCTTGTTTTGAATGATGTTATCCATCTCAATTTTGAAAGCCTTAAGCCATTCTTCATGGTCTGGGAGCTCCATTGCCTGCTTAATTGTAAGTTCTTTGTATATCACTCTTTTGTGAATACCTTGCTCATTTTTAATCATATTGACTTGATCGCGTCGTCTTCTACCATCACCTCTCGTTTGCTGCCTCCACGCTGCAGATTCTTTCGCGATTTCATCTTATTGTAGCTGTTTGAGTTGTGCTTTTGTCTCCCTATTTTCTGCGGCTATCTGTTTTTGCGTTGGTTGACGTATTGAGGTTTGGGGCATAAAGCTTGTATTTGCTTCCTCATTTGACATTGACGTCGAACTAACAAAGTCTGTGAGCTCGCTTAATGTCGAATCATTGCTTTCATTGGCTGAAAATTTTTGATCTTTGGACAAGCCCCCAATCTCACTCTCATTTGTGCCATCATCACTCATTACGTCATTAATTTCGCAATCTTCATCCAAATTGTCGCCCAACTCATCTTCATCATCATTAGCCTCATTATCCCCCATTTCCGATTCTCCAATTATCTGCTCCCAAGAAATCAGATCGCTATTATTTGCGCCATTGACTGTCTGAGCAAATTTCACAAAACGTGCTTCAATTACTCTCTTTTCCTTTGAACTCCATAATAGAAAGATCTTTTCCAACTCTTCTTTCAAACCAACAAAAACACCTTCCCAAGCCCTTGGATCCAGTTTCTTTCTCTTTTCTTTTGGTATATATACCCATGCTGGGCATCCAAATACCTTCCATTGCAGCGCACTTGGCTTCTTCCCACTCCATTGTTCCCAAGGTGAAAGCTCCATATCCTTGACCTGCTGACAATTGTGAACATAAACTGAATGTTTGGCGACAAGTTGCCAGAATTCCAGCTCCATTTTCACTCCAAATCTCATTGTATTTGCCTTTTCCATTATTGTGTGCATACTGCGCTCCGCGAATCCATCACCCTCTGGGTGATATCCAACTGTTGGCTCTATTGCAATATCACGGCCATCACACCACTTCATCAACTCCGTATTCAAGAATTCTCTTCCACGATTGAAACAAATTGTTTTCACTCTTTCACTACTACCCAAGCGGCGTCTCTGAGATTCTACAGTATCAATCCATTCACAAACTTTGCCATTAGCTTGTGTTTTGTTTGTTAGAAAATACACCCAGATCATACCGGTATGTTGATCTGTTATTGATAGCATATATTGATTCCCTTGCATTGAATGCTGACTGATTGGCCCCCATAGATCCATATGGACCCTTTCGAGCATTGCTGATACTGATCTCATTTTCTCTCCTGACAGGTTTCTCGTCATTTTTCCCTGTGTGCAAGCATTGCAGAAGGACGGACAAAAGCAATGGTCAGGTAAATCCTTCAAGATTTTTCTTACATCTGCCTCCTGTTGCTTTCCTGGGTGGCCTAAACGGGCATGCAGCAGCTCCACTTGAGCTCTGCTTGCCTTGATTTTCGAATTGGATACATCCAAAGGAGACTCCAAAATAGGTGCGAGTGTGACTTTTTTCTTTATCAGATCTGGCATTGACAGCGATGCCTTGAATGCCTTGTTCAATATGTCTTTAGGTAATGGGCGCACCCTCCACATTTTGCCTTTTCTATTTCCTTCTAGCGCCAATTTGTTCTTCTTTGTCAAGCTGATAATCTTGTTAGGTGAATCTACTGTCAAGGAGACACCTTCATCTTCGAGTTTTCCAACAGAAATCAGATTGTTTGTGCATTGTGGTATGTATTCAACGTTTTTGACCGTTGTCATTCTTTCCTTTCCTTCCTTATTCTGCCAATGAATCCTGACTATTCCTGATCCTTTTGAATAAATAGTTCCTCCATTCGCGGCAGCGATGCAGGTATTCGAAGGACTTAATATCTCTTCTACAAACACATCTTTACGATTTGCAATGTGGGTGGAGGCACATGAATCAAGCCACCAGATCACTCGTTTCACATCACTATTTTGGGCCATAAAATAGAGAGAAGCATTAGATTTCGTATCACTATCCAAGACCCTTGCTACTTTTGCGTTTTCCTTCCCAGGCACTTGGGCAACCAACCAAGCTTTTCCTGCCGACGTTTTTAACCACACTGGACATTTATTCTGGAAGTGCGGCCCTCCACAAGAGAAACAACCTCCTCCAGCTAGGAGCTTAGCATTCGTAGAGATCTTTGGAGTTAAATTGAAGTCATCGATGTTAGTAGTGTCATTGCTGTGGTGTTCTTCCTTGCCTCTCACTTGGTAGCCTCCTTGTCTCCTCCCTGCCCAGTTTGCTGTTGCAATATTAGAAGTAAGCTCTGTTTCCCTAGATACCAACCGGGAGATTATGTTGTCAAATTCTAACTCTACAGTGCTTTGGTTGATTACTTGGAGGGTCGTCTTGTATTGCTCCGCATCAACGCTCAACTTCAAAGTATAAATCATGAGCCATTCAGGAATATCGTTCTTCGGTTTGATCTTCAAGACTTGTGCTCGCAGCTTTCTCATCAATTCGACTTTCTCATGGATGCCCATCGATTTACCCTCTGTGATGTCTGTGAATCTCGTTACCAGGCGGTGATATCGTGTCTCATTGTTTCCTTCGTACTTCGATATCAAGGCGTTGTACTTGTCTTGTGGATGCTTAAAAGCACCAATTATTGATCGATGATTCTCATCGACGCTCTGACTAATCTTTAAAGATACCTGCGCATGTAATAACCTCGTTGCAGATCGAGCTGCTGCATCAATCTCCCCATCAAGGCTCTTCTCAGAGACCCTTTTCGCTTCGATCAGGTCGATTTGACCTTCAACAACTAGACTGTCTTCCAAATCGTTCTTACAGTTCTCAAAGCTGTCCTCTCCAGTCAGTTTCGTACCACCATACTTCGATGACTTTGTAGACATGATGGATTTTTGTTGTGAGTGTAATAAAGTATATCTTCAATATTGCGCTAGCAGCGTAATCACCGGACTCTATAACCTGTAAGAAGAATATACTGGTTCAACTGATTTCTATTAAGGGCTCGGGGAGCTTCGCTACATATATGCTACAATAGTGAGTCTAAACATCATAAAGGACACATGTTAATCCTGATTACTAGGATTAGCCCTGTATTTCAACAGTTCGATCATAACACAAGTCTTATCCTAATAATAGAGTACCCAGTGCCAAGAGCTGCAGTATTTTCATAGCCGCTTGGAAGAGGACTAAAAATAAATACTAAATTAAGAATGAAACAGGGAATCCTTACAAGCATGCGCTTACAGCAATGACGCAGCCTTAAATATATGGGAATCAAGTTCGAAAAGGCATTTTCAAAGGTTTGTACAGTCTATTCTGCCGAATTCCGGACAATGATGAAGACTATGCACTGCAAGCTAAGATAATTCAAGGTATCACAATCCCAAGGACATACAAGGAAGCCATGATAAGCCCCAAAGCAAAAGAATTGGAAGAAGCTTTCAAGACAGTTATAGACCAACTAATCATGAATGGTACTTGGGAAGAAATGTTGTTACCAAAAGGAGCAAACCTGGTTTCAACAAAATGGGTCTTTACCATAAAAGAGACTGTTAATGGAAATATTGAAAGATTTAAAGCAAGACTGGTAGCAAGAGGCTTTAGCCAATTGCAGGGAATTGACTACACGGAGAAATTTGCACCGACTGTCCAAATGGATACATTTCGCATATTTCTTGCCACAGTAGCCAAAAGAGATTTGGAATGCTACCAATTTGATACTAAAAATGCTTTCACTGGGTCTAAATTAAAAGAAGACATATTCCTTTCCCCTCCAGAGGGTGTATTGATTTCGAATGGGAAAGTCCTGAAAGCACATAGAAGCCTTTATGGGTCAAAGCAAGTTAGACGTGACTAGAATTTGTTACTGCATGACTTCATTGTACACAATTGTGGTTTTAAGCAGAGCCTCGCTGACCCATACTTATTTGCTCACGAAATGAAAAAGATTTAGTTATTGGTTTATGTCAACAATATTGCTGCTGCTGGCAAAGAGATGAAACAGATTGATTGGTTCTACAAAAATTTGTCACTAAGATTCAATGCCAAGAACCTAGGGGAGATTTCAAAGCTTCTAGGCATCAGAATAACAAGAGATCAACAAAACCGAACCATCTATTTAGACCAAGAACAGTGCCTTGATAAGATGCTAACAAGTTTTGGGTTTCTGAATGGAAAATACACAGCAAAGAAAATATCAGCAGCTGATTACGAAAATCTCAGACCAACTTCACTGTTAGACAAAAAGTTTGATATCAAGCTTTACCAGCAGATAATTGGCAGCTTGATGTATGTGATGATGCCGACACGTCCGGATATTGCAATTGTCCTTGGATGTCTAGCTAGGTATATGAGTAACCCTGCGGTCCATCATGGCCTAGCCCTCAAAGACCTGATGAGGTACTTATTGTTATGAATCTACTTATTGGCAGATTTTCGAAGCTGTTAAGCTGCAGAGGTCGAGTCGATTTCGACGAAGACAAATTATCGAAGGGTCGAGGTTACAAAGTTACGAAGGTCGAAGGTGCGAAGGTCGAAGGTGCAAATGTCAAATGTGCGAAGGTACAAATGAAGGTAATTGAGGCTCGGATTATCAAAGTTACGAGGTCACAAAGTTACGAAGGTCGAAGGTCGAAGGTGCAAAGGTATGAATGAAGGTAATCGAGGCTCGGATTATCAAAGTTACGAATTCATATGTTCAGATTATCATATTATCAATATATCGAGTTCCCAATAAGCAAATTATACCATAATCGTAAAAGTAACAAAATTGCTAGAACTAGAGAACAAATCCAAATTTCCAGCCTGAACAAATCCAAATCCCGTAGCCTCAGACCTAACCGAATTAAGAAGATAACCCCTGCATCACCACATCCAGACTAAATATAACAAATTCATAACAGAAGGTCCTCCTTTTATTGCGAGTTCCTACGAGCAGTACAACTTGGTGTAGTGCTCTCGAGGAAATGAATATCAAAGAGCGAAGTTGCGACAGGATTGGCCAATGACAAATGTAAATATCTTTGCTGAAAAAAGAAGATTAAAAAGTCTTAAAACAAGTGGTGGTTTATTTCTCAAATTTATGGCGGCCCAAACTTTACAAATAAATTGCCGCATATTTTCTAATGCTCTAGTTTCTTATTTCATATAGAGCAGACAAATTTTTGTCGAGTGGCTTCAAAGGTTGTACAGATGCCAATGCCAACTTAGTATCCCGAGCCTTAATCTTAGGACAATTATGGACAAAATGTCCGGATACTCCACAGTATGTACACAAATTGTTTGCCTTTCGATAGGCTTTACGCGATGCTGCGTCAAGTTCCATAGGTTCCCCACGAGATTGATTGAGATCGAAGTTCAAAGGGGCGGATTGGGACGAAGGCGGAGACGAACACGAGTTTGTAGGCTTCGAGGAATTTATATGTAGTCTTGATGGTCCCATATTTTTCTCTTGCGCTCGTGTTTGCTCCTGATTATCTAATTTTATGCAAAGTGGTGCAAATTCGTTGATTGTAGATGGGACATCTCTTCCCACTAGCAAGTCCTTAATTTTATCCTTTAATCCACGACGAAAGTGATGGATCTTTACAGCATCTTCATTCCAGCCGAGTTGCGCTATGAGCGCCGAAAACTTAGAAAAGTATGCCGAACAAGATGTGTGTTGCTTCAAGTTTTCCATCTCTCTTTCAGAAGTGGCATAGGTATCGGGGTCCGAAAATGATGCTCTCAGAGCATTCATTAAATCAGCGAAGGTATCAAATTGAACTTTTCCGTCGGATTCGTTCACAAAAGGCTCTAGCCAGTCAAATGCCTCACCACGAAGGTAGCTGGCAGCAAAACTAATTTTCTCATTATCATGTCTGTAATTGTTTGGATTTTGACCAAACCAAAGTGCTAATTGCCTCGAGAACGCCTTGAACTTGTTGCGATCTCCAAAAAACAAATCGGGTCTATTGCCCTGCTGATGGGGTGTCGAAGTCGAAGGTTCTATCATGCGACCAGAATCTAAACCGAGCGAAAAATACTCATACATCAAAAATTGCTGGTTGTCGCATGCTGTAGACGGAATCTGTGGTCCCAAGATCTCAGGTCGATGCGCTGCTTGTTTACCTGTTACAAAGGCTTGAGTACAGAACATCTTTACCCTGGGATGAATAGCCATCGGAATAGGCGCAGAAGAGCTGATTGGCCGGCTCTGAATCTCCACAATCAGGTTTGCTAATTTCTCCCACTCGCCTTCAAATAAATGGTCATCTAGATGCGATGATTCTCCAGATGCCATTTTCTAATTTTTTGAATACAAATGTTGAGTAGGGTAACAAATTTTTCGAATTCGACTCGAGGTCTGCAATGTGAGTTCTAACAAAGTGTTATGAATCTACTTATTGGCAGATTTTCGAAGCTGTTAAGCTGCAGAGGTCGAGTCGATTTCGACGAAGACAAATTATCGAAGGGTCGAGGTTACAAAGTTACGAAGGTCGAAGGTGCGAAGGTCGAAGGTGCAAATGTCGAGGTGCAAAGGTATGAATGAAGGTAATTGAGGCTCGGATTATCAAAGTTACGAATTCATATGTTCAGATTATCATATTATCAATATATCGAGTTCCCAATAAGCAAATTATACCATAATCGTAAAAGTAACAAAATTGCTAGAACTAGAGAACAAATCCAAATTTCCAGCCTGAACAAATCCAAATCCCGTAGCCTCAGACCTAACCGAATTAAGAAGATAACCCCTGCATCACCACATCCAGACTAAATATAACAAATTCATAACACTTATGCTCCACAATCTGACAAAAATTAAGGTTCAGACCTGGAACAAGAGATCATGATAGCCACTTTGTCACCTACACCAATGCAGATTGGGCAAATGACAAATTAGATAGGAAAAGCGTTTCTGGGGGAGTTGGAATGTTCTATGGAGGAACATTTTGCTGGATGTCGAAAAAGTAGCGGTCAGTAGCACAATCAAGCTGTGAGTCAGAGTACATATCTCAATCTATGCATGCAATATAAGGACAGTGGACAGCACAGATCTTCTGAGACTTACAGATGCTAGATTACATTGGTATATATGGCATAAAGGTAGATATGCGCGGGGATAACCAAGGAGCTATTGCACTGACCAAAAATCCTCACCTTCAAAAGAGGTCGAGACATATTGATGTCTACTATCACTATATCTGAGACCTCGTCCAAAAAGGAAAACTCAGCATCAAATATGTGCCCACTTCAGAAATACCTGCCCACGGATTTACCAAGCCGCTTGCCTGCGTCGCGTTCAAACGTTTCAGAGGATTCCTCGGTATTGCCATAGATTGATAGTGCTAATAGGAATGTTTGTGAAGGATAGATGTTGGTAGCTCAAGACTCCTTACACTGAGGGGGAGTATTGTAAATGTGTCAGTGCGTAGCAGGGATAACACACTCTAGATGCTGTACCAGGCTAGCTATGTTGATCGTGTCAGAGCGAGATTGAGTGTGGTACTTATAGAAGACTTACTCCTGTTAGATTCTAAGGCTAGTTAATCAAACCCTATTGAACCTACCTTCTTGCTTACCTTGCACATTAGTACTCTGTCAGTGATAATTACATTGTAGGGTGCTTCTTTTCAACAACCCTGACCTAATCAGAAAGGAGCTTTGGGTTTGTCATTAATTAGTCATAGAAGGAAAAGTGGTCAGAGCTGAAGTGGAAAACATTTCCTGGGTAGAGTGCCTCCAGGGAGTAGTCCTGCCAGAAGCAGCATGTAGGCAGCAGAGCAGAGACAAGGATCAAAACAAGATTGCCCGACAAGATGTTGCATTTCTACATTATGCATGAGATAGGTGCCTAACCACTCGGCCAAAAAGCCAGACTAGAATCATAGAACGCTTGACCCAGTTTATCTCCTCTTATATAGATTATACAGTAGGCATTCCTGACAAGTCCTATGATAGAGGTAGTTGGTGTTGGTAATCTTATCATAATTTATTAGTTAATTCGCCCTTAAAAAAAGCTACAGTAGCAGTCACTCTAAGATTGAGAAACAATGGTTAAGATATCTCGACATGTCATAGATCCAAAGATTAACTTCATGTGATTAGGATGTAGTGAGTCAACTATCTTGACCCAGAGTTCACCAATGGCACAACAATCTTGTTTGTACATCTGCACATCAACTCTGTATTGAGCTTTATCTTCTTTGAACATGTATTTCTAGTCATCATCTAAATCTGCGAGCCCCGTGGCAGTTGAGTTGTAGTCAGAGAAATATGGCAGTTGTGTTAAGGTTATGAGTTAAATGAGAACATGGTTACTTAGAATGTGTCACAATATTTGTTCAGATGGTTTGATATTTGGTAGTGTGATTGCTGGCAGGTGTCCGATGCTTTTCCGATGATGTTCATGAGACAGAACATAGACTACTTATATACTCTAATATGACCCATGTCATTTTCCACGTTCTCTCTCCTGACTTACTGCCAACAGCGTGCTCTCACGGATGAGGGTTTGACAGTGTTCCACGGGGTGCGTTGTACAGCCTAGTGAAGATCTAGGTGGTAAGTGAAGATTATAAATGGGTCAAAGGGATGACAGGTCTTCTCTAGGAAGAGATGAATGGGCAACTTGTTGCAGTAGATGTTACACGTGGGTCTTACTGATGAGGAACTGGGCAATGGATATGTGGTCTTCCCGAAGAAGAGATTGGTGAACAAATGTATTGTAAAGGGTAAATAAAGAAGACGTTGTGTGAGGAGTAAAAATCTCTCTCACGCCGAACTATTATATACAAGAGTAGAAGCATTTGCCAGCCGGAATTAATCGTAATCAATTCTTGCCAATATCTTCGCATTGATGGCTGTGTTCTTGTCCTTCTCTTCATGACTCTCTTGCATATCCTTACATGACTTTTTACACGACTAATTATATAGGGGAAGCTATTATTAAACTGATGTCTTTAATTAACTACCCCTTCATCTTATCACAAATTAAAATTAGTATTAAAATTCTAATTACGGATCTGTGAAACTTGCCTAGGTAAAACTCTGCAGCTCATGAGTCCATCTCTCATGAGAGGCATCCGCTGTTCCGGTGGCTGGCGCGCACGGTCCGAGTACGCGTTGCTGCAATGCCTTAATCACTTACGTGTAATATCCCAGCTGAGCGATCCTGAACCTAGCTGTTCAGGAACAACAGCAATCTAGTCCATGGTTCGCGCCTGTGGTTTGTATACACACCACAGCGTCACTCCAATCGTTCCCATACAATGTCTCAGCTCTGCAGTCCTTAGTCCATTACTCAGGAGCGGAAGCAGTTGTATAGTTCCGATAGTGCGCTATCCCGTAATTTCCCGGCAATACCTAACTGTTTATGGCTATTGTGTGTGATCAAAAGACTCATCACAACGCTGCCTCAATCATTGCAGGGCAATGAATCAGCCCAGCGCTCATGAGTGCACTACTCAGGAGCAGGAGCAGTTGCATGGTTCCAGTAGCGTGCAAAGTCTGCATATACCTCAGTGCGCTATTCCGTAATTGTCCGGCAATTTCTAACTGTTTATGGCTAGCGCACGTGGTCAGTAGACCCTTCACGTCGCTACCCCAATTGTTGCCCTGCAATGACTCAACCCGGCACTCCCAAGTCCGAGACTCAGGAGCGGCAGCAGTTGTATCCATGGTCAGCGCACGACATGCATATGCACCTGTTGCGGAGAGCCGGTCATTGACAAGCGATATCACAACAAAAGGCCTGGTAGTCTTTACCGAGCTCGGTGTATATTGGTTTGTACAGATCTCAGCCATCCATCCTTTCAAACTCCATTGCATTCAGCTATGGAGCTGAGACAATTCTATCCAGCCTTCTGTCCATGTGGCTAGAACACAAGAAGCCCCATCTGAAAATTATTCTGAATCATGCCGGTACCTCTCGAGCTCCAATTTCGTGTACGATCGGGAGACTTTCACTCGTCCAGCAGGTAAGGCGCAAATTAAGAAGTACTGTAAGCAGACCTATGCTTGTCTGGGTTTCTCGCCAGTCCAAAAGCGAAAGTAATATCTACGCACACAGATGTTTGGCTACTGGCAATACTCAAGGGAGCGCACAAGGGGATACTCACACAATATAGTCCTAGGCTCGACTTGTAATAGTAAATTAATTCCATACTTTCACTCTTACATTCTTGAATATTTGCGTGACATTTACACAAAGCCCCACTAAGTTTTACATGGTAGCATTATTCTTGGTTGTTCTGCAAAAATTCGACAATTGAAGTTTCATCAGCAGCTTTGGTATATTGTGGACGAATTGTTTGTGACAATTGTTTAGAAGGGAACTTGATATTTATGTAAATGTTGTCCTTCAGATTATTGAAGGCGAATCGGGAAATCGCTGCCCAGGACACCGCTTTGAATCAAACTGCTGTGGAAAAGAAGCAGTTGGGGAAAAATATTGCTGGTTGTTCAGGTCGAGTGCCGGGTAACTTCAGCAACAAGTTCGTGTCACGGTTTCAGTACAACATGCTAGGGTGATCTTGTAGGTACAGTATATTAATTATAATTCTCTAGAGAGAGAAATCCTATAGCTAGACTACAAATATATATATACTCTAAGATACTCTCCTCCTATAAGGTTCCCCCTAAGACTAGAATAATATGGAATCTTCGAAGATTCCTTAGATGATTCTCGATATGTCTGGAATCCTCATGAACCTTCAGTATACTTCCAGAAGGTTCATTAAGAATCTTCTAAGCTCCGTGTATCCCGAGATTCTTCCCGAAGATCCCCGAAGATTCCCTTAATGTCATTGCCTGCGCTAGCCAGCGTAGGCTACAGGAA
Organism: Blumeria graminis f. sp. triticale; assembly: GCA_905067625.1. Classification (NCBI taxonomy): domain Eukaryota; kingdom Fungi; phylum Ascomycota; class Leotiomycetes; order Helotiales; family Erysiphaceae; genus Blumeria; species Blumeria graminis. The sequence goes on along the minus strand of LR898472.1, from coordinate 12,584,482 downwards.
TTCTTAGGCTTAGCAGCCGTTACAGTTCGACTTCATATCGAGCGGGAGCACGAGTGAAAATCTGAGGTCTGGATCAAGAGGAAAAGAATCAGACAAACGATCCTTCGAACAAAAGGATCGGGATGATGACAAATGGTGCAATAAGCACTCAGAAGAATCTACATCTTCAAGGAGGTCGGAAAGAGATGGTGATTGCAGAGATGCACCAAATGACGACGAAGATTTAGGGGCAGGATGGGACAGGCCCGCTAGAACGGCTCCAAAGAATGGGAGCAAAACCTTGCTCGAGTGGAACCTTTTCGATTGGAAACCACCTCAGTCAGCCTTTCTGAGAGGAATCAAAAATTGGTCCATGTACCAAGAGGCTGTGTTACTACAGCTAGAGTGTATTGGATACAAAGCAGGGATGAAGTTAACGCCACTAGACGAAATGAGACTTGCTGCTGTCATCCAGCAAACTACAACAGAGGAGACAGGAAGTCTAGTCGTATGGATGAAACGAGGCACAAAGATGATAAGATTGTTCGAACGAACCTATTGTCAGGTTGGTGAAGTCCAACAGGAGGCTGTTTGGGGAACTCTTATTGCCCTCAAGTATGAAGGAGGATGCCCTGTGGAGTACGTGACAAAGTTTAAGACACGTGTTAGGGACTACATTTCCACTGGTGGGACTCTAGTAGAGAGACAAATCTTCATTATCTTCAAGCAATCGACGAAGGATAAAGGTGGGAGGTGGAATTCAATGGTCTCCACCATCGCCCGTTTTCAAAGCTGGTCAGCAGAAAATCTTATTCAAGATTTTATATCTCATCACTACGACAGGATCGGAGAATCGGGCAAAGAAGAGAGGCCCAGGAAATCTCAGCCGGTGAAGAAATACTTGAACAACGCCCAAGGTGAACAGAATACAAGTGACCAAGGAAAGTCGAGAATAAAGGGAAAAGGCAACAACCCTAAGAAAATGTTTGCCATCCGTTGCTATAACTGCAAGAAAGAAGGACACATTGCCAAGAGCTGTCCTGAGAAAAAAGAAAAGGAGGCACAAAGCTCTCATGCCGCACACAAAACATTTTCGATCGACATAGGTCCACAGGCTGCAATAGCTAACAAATATTGCCAAATTTCCGAAGAATTCTCTGGGAACAGTCATGCTGCTCAAGTAGACCAACAAGTTTACCAAAACATGGTCGATATCTACGAGAATGAAATGACGCGTCGTCGCGGCGAGCCAGTAGATGATAAAAAGTTGCTCGAGTCGCAATCCCCAGGAGCTTCCATCAACTTCATACAGCAAATTCTTAGCGCATCTGGAGGGAGTGGAGTTGCAAGCTGCTGGCTATTTGATACGGGTGCCGATGTAGATGCCACTAACTGTCGGAGAAACTTCAAGCCAGGCACAGTTGTAGAGCTAAAGCCTAACCAATTCCCAATTCAGACTGGAGGTGAAATTGTTTGCGCGGAATGCATTGGAGAAGTTTGGCCATCACTCACCGGACCCGGCGGCAACCAAACTTCAATGAGGTTGAAGTATGTGGTATACTTGAAGGTATTCCCTCTAAATATCATCAGTGGAGAACGATTCTACCGAAGTAGTGGTTACCTGGATAAAAATAAGACAGTGAGCCCCAATAGCGAAGTCCTGTCTCATAAACGCGGAACGTCGAGGATTTTTCTTGTGGTTGTTTAACCAACCAGAACCGTTAAAGTTGACAGGCTACAAAAAGGCAGTGAACCTCACCTCGGTGGATAGTATTCATCAAAGTGAAAAAAAAACCTCCAAACGAGACCCTAAGGTAAAGGAATTTACAGAGGCCTATCAAGATTGTTGGAAGAGTGGTATTTTCAACATGACCAATGACGTGATGAAACACCTGATCCTATGGCACAGGCGCTTATGCCACCCTAGCGCTGAACGACTCAAATGGATGATTAAAAATACAGTTGGTATCAACCTACTGCCATAACAAGTTGAAAATTTGCCATGCAAAGCGTGCGACATGGGCAAATCAATAAAATATAAAACTTGCAAAAGACGGCCTAGAATGAGAAACGTCGGTGAAGGTTGGCATTGCAATGTAGGAACCTTAAATCCGGTCACAATGGAGGGCTACGGATACTTCTGCCTCACGACAGATGACGTTTTGAGGTACAGAATATTCCGGGCCTTGAAAAAAAAGAGCGACGCCGCTGATGAGCTAAAGTCAATTCTGTCGAAAACAAACTCCGAATTGAGACAGCGCCATGGACTTCGGGTGTAACGCCTAACAATTGATGGGGGTCGTGATTGGGATCTAAACACTCTCCAAGACTTTGCTGCAAAAGAAGAAATTGATTTGATCATCTCCGCACCAAATAACCAGTATCAGAATGGTGTATCAGAGAGAGGAATCCGTTTTGTGCAGGACGCAGCACGATGTTGCAGCATTCAAATGAAAGTTCCATCGATTTTTTGGAACCATATGTTGGAAATGGTGTGCTACACCTTAAACTGTACATCTCAAAGTTCGGTAGAAGACAAGAAGACGCCATGGGAAGTATATTGGTCACAGATTGGACCTGATTGCGCAAAAACCAAATTGGATCACTTGTGGATACCAGGAACCTTATGCATCACCCACGTCGACGAAAATCATCGTGTTGCGAGCGAAAAACTTGACGCCAACGGCACAAAAAGTGTCTTCCTCGGCTACAGAGGAAGAAAGAACAAACTTGTTTGGTTACTCGACGGTGGAAGATTTATTGTGTCGCCTCAAGTGACGGCGTATGAAAATTTCGGTCCAGGTTTTGGCTGGGCAGCAGACCCAAGAGAAATTGTTCGATCGTTCCCTAAGCATGTTCAGGTTAGGCTGAAATCTAGAAAGAAAGATTATGCAAGAAATGAGGATTACAACACTCCCCAGGATGACAATCAGCAGCAAATATTGCCAAGAGGGCATGGTCGTCCTAAGCGCACCATCGAGCGGCCCTACAACAATCAGCAGATGTTAACTCTTGATGCTCCGCTTGATACGGACAATGAGATGGCAATAGTGCTGCTTGAACTTAAAAATGGTGAGAATCTTGCAAAATTCCCTGAAGACATATGCGACGCAATAACAGGACGAAACTTTGGGAAAATGAATTCGGCCTCCACATCCAACAAGATGAACCTATTTCACATGACTCGGAAAGCCATCAATGGACAGGAATTTGTCCTGCATAGCAATGGTGATGAAATCTTCCGCATAATGGTCAACCGCTCTGGCGCGTCTTCATATCTAGTCGAATCATCACTCGATGAACCTACGTTTTCCGAAGCTATTAAAGGCCCCGAGAGACGCGAGTGGATAGAAGCCATCAATCAAGAGATTGAAGGTTGTTTGTCTCGTGGAACCTTTAAGTTCGTACCACGAACAGCTGTGAAAGATAGAGGGCGTCTGGTTGCATCCAAATGGGTATTGAAAAAGAAATATAAGTCAAACATGGAACTTGACAAGTTCAAGGCCAGAATGGTAGCTAAAGGCTTCACACAGACAAAAGAAGTAGACTTCAACAACACCAATTCAACAACAGCTAGGTCAGCTAGTTGGAGATGCCTAATGGCATTAGCCTCACTGAAGAGCTGGTACATCCTCCAAGCTGATTTTATAGCTGCATATCTTGCAGGTGACTTTAAGGAAACTGTTTTCATGGAACAGTTCCGACGTCTGAAAGAGTATTTCGAGGTACACCCAGAAGCCGCAAGGAGGTTTGGCTATTCATGCATCAGTATCATCAAGCTCAAAAGACCTTTGTATGGTCTGAAGCAATCAGGGGCTTGTTGGCAAGATAAAGTCAGGCGCATCATGATGGATAGAGACTACAAACCTTTGATTTCTGATAACGCCATTTATATAGGCAAGACAAAGGGGATTATTGTGGCCTCTTATGTCGACGATTTCCTGTTTTTCGGTCCAAATATGGGCGACCTCAAGTCACTATCACAATCTCTGAACAGCGAAGTCCCATCAAACGACTTAGGTGAGGCACACTGGTTCTTAGGCGTCAGAATCCATAGATCATCGCCAACTGGATGCGTAAGATTAGACCAGGTACAATACCTCGAGAGATCCTTCCAAGAATTCGGGATTTCTAGAAAAGTTATCGAAACCCCAATATCACCAGGTAGGAGGACAGAAACGAAAAGAAACACAAGTAAGGTGTCAAACAGATTACCCTAAGTTTAAATGTTGTCTCATGATGTTTAAGTTGAGTAGTTTACAAGCAAAAAACTGATCTGATGCATCAAGGGCGATAACTTAGTCATGCAAATGTTACAATTAGCGACTAGACGGATGACCAATTTCATACGCACATGTCACAGATTCTAGGACAGGTGCTGGAGCAACTATGTGGTTGATGGTAGTAGATAATAATTCTAAGGAGAGAACTACTACAAGATCTATCTACACATGTATATATACAAAAGAGCCTCATGTTCTACGACGTCATTGCACTATCAATTGAGGAGGTTGTGTCCGATCTCGTATATTCCCAGCCGATAGCTTCTCACCGACAAGTGGTGCCATGTTGAGCTGCACTGTGGAATCGGATGCTATGTAGATTCCGATGCTCCGATATTAGATCGATCGATCGTGCGCACCCTAAATCGGACCAAGCCTATGTTGGCCAACATAGGCTACAGGAACCAGCCGTCACAGCACAACTTCCTTGTTGTTTCACCCCTTCTATTGCCCATGATAATGTAACAGCCAATTTTAGACCCATGTATGGAACAGAGATTTGAGCAGTTCATATTGGCAATCTAATATTCAGTCTATATTTGGAATTAGTAGGATACTCAAGATGTATATAGTACCTAGATAGATTCCTCATGGGAGAGAACAATCAATTCAATCAACTCTGAGAGAGATTCATATTAGTATAACTTCGCTCAACACATTCGCACTGATATTTCAGCACCCTATACACTGGAACAGAATGGCGCAGCGGAAGCCTCAAACAAAATTATTCTGAGAAGAGCTCGTGCTATGTTAATAGACGCTCGCATGCCGCCACATTTCTGGTCGTGTGCGGTCGAACATGCATGCTTTGTTACCAATAGTGTTGTGGTCAGGCATCCTTGAAAAGGTTTCAAGGAGATGGTTCTCAGGAAAAGGTGATAGGAGAAGGTTTTAAGAAAGTTTTCGGAAAAAGATTTACTGAGAAGGCTTCCGATAGAACTCTGACAGTTAGAGATGTAAGGGCTAGCGTAATGACTACATCTGCCATAGCCTTGAGTCTTAGTACTGTCTCGAGTTAGACATAAAGAAGCTGGAGCTGCCACATAGCAGCTATCCAACTTCCTAATCTTTCATTAGTCGTTACATTATTCGTAATTCTGTTCACCCTAAGTTATCAGTTTTGATCGCTTGCTCGGCATCTCGAATTCTTGACTTCGTGTCTCTCGACTATCCTGTAGTTCTCCGACCTTTGACCACCTGGCACCTCGCCGGTCGAATTATATATTGTTGAAATATGATATATCTTGTAATTTCAAGAATAACTTATTTGTAAGTCCGGCTAAAAAGACTATCAAATTCCCCATTCTATATCACTGTTATCAATACCGTGGTGCCACAATATCAAGTTTTCAGTGGATTTATATGGGGCGCATATTTGCTACAGGGGTTGTAATTCTATTAGCGCCAATTTCGACAGGGTACATATTTCTTGTCCTATATTTCAAGTCCTAAACCGAGGGCACAATTTGATTTCATATCACCCTCAGTTTTATGCAAATCCAACCCGCTCTCTAGTTCTTTCCCATTGCTTTGATGAACGCCCACCGCTTAAAAATTACACAGCTCTTCTCACCATGTGTTTGAGTTACAATAAGAATTAGATTTCTCAAATACAAAGTCATTCATTCAGAAGACACATGGCTTTACTCGATAATAACCTCATTTACAGATGAATCCACCTCAAACCCCACCTTCAACACCTCGAATCAAACAATTATCAAGAGATCAAAACATATTAGTAAGTCTAAAAATTAAGAATGAACAATTTGAAATCAAAAAAAATTTGAAATTTATGGGCTTCATGAATCTGGCAAAAACCAGATGCAGATTGCCGCGCAACTAGGCATTTCTCGGGGACAAGTTAGTTATTCACTGTGCCGCGGAACTGTCCCCCCCCAAAAGAGAAAAAGAACATCCTTAAGACTGAAAGCAGATGATGTTGATCAGATTATATCTTACGTTGAGTCTTCACCTGGAAACCGCCGCAAAACATTTCTGGAACTCGCCTCTGGCCCCTTTAGACACCTTGGTGTTAGCGAGCGGGTAATACAAAGAGATCTTCAAAAAAAGGGATATCAAAAACATGTGGCTTGTTTAAAGCCTCCAGTATCTCAAAAAACTATGAAGACACCCGGAGAATGGCCGAAGCTCATCTCAATGGGACATATGACGGCTGGACCTCAGTTTTATGGACAGACGAAACTTGGGTAGAGGATGGATGACATTCTAGAGAGTGGGTGACAAGAAGTATTTGTACATTCCTCAATAAGAAGATGGTAATTTGATGCTCTAACATTATGAGCTAGACTTCCCAAGAATACAACGCTGATTGTGTTGGAGAAAAATCGAAGAATAGGGTCAGATGGATGTTCTGGGGTTGCTTTGCAGGGCCAGAAAAATGCCCTTGTTTGTTTTGGGAGAAGGAATGGGGTTCTATTAACTCCCAAAAATATTGCGAGAAGATAGTTCCTCTTATCAATGGCATGGTCTCAATGAGACCTTGGCTTTCCGTAATGTAGGATAATGCTCCTGCCCACACAGCCGCAATTACAATGGAAGATATGAGCCAGAGGCTCACTCAACCGATTTTCTGGCCGGCCAACTCGCCTGATCTTAACCCAATGGAAGCTGTTTGGAGTAAGATGAAGGATCACATCCAGCATCATCATCCGAATCTGGGTATCGGAAAGCAGCGAACTCAAGATAGTCTTTGCAACATTGTAAAGGAGGCATGGGATTCCGTGTCTTCCGAAGATCTTGTGAGACTCATTCAGAGTATGCCAGCAAGATGTCAGGCTATGGTGGATGCAGATGGGGGACCGACCAGATATTAAGGCCTGAAAATATTCCAGCCACATCTTCAGATCTAAGGTTAGGATAAGACTTTGGCTCTAATTTGTAATTCGAAAACTTTTGAACTCTTGTGAATAAGTTATAAAGTGTTGGAAATTCTGACTCTCGAATTTAGGACTCAACCACTACCTGCTTCGTCTCGGGTTCCCGACAAGATCGACTCTCTCTACAAATGTCCCGAGTACGCTAATCGCGCCTACTTGTAACGGCTGTTAAGCCTAGGGATTCCTGTAGCCTACGCTGGCTAGCGCAGGCAATGAATGCAAAGGAATCTTCGGGAAGGATCTCGGAATACAAGGAGCTTAGAAGATTCTCAATGAACTTTCTGGAAGCATACTGAAGGTTCATGAGGACAACAGGTGTATCAAGAATCTTCTAGGGTATTGTCGAGGATTCCATGTTATTCCAGATATAGGGAGAACCTTACAGAAGAGGAGTATCTCAGAGTATATATACATTTGTATTCTAGCTATAGGAATTCTCTCTCTAGAGAATTATAATTAATATACTGTACCTACAAGATCGCCCAAGCATGTTGTACTGAAACTTTGACACTACTGTCGCCTATACATTTGGATATTTACGTACTACAGTGTATCTTGGCTCATCATGGTAGATAAGAGGTGGCTGGTCATCACTTGGTTTGACAGGCACACGAGACTAGCGGGAATTTCTCCCTTACATGTATATATAAGTCCAATGTTCACATAGTTGTAAAATATCAAGTCTTCTTTACTTCATCATATTTATCCATATAATATTGTACAGAGTATATTTTCCAACATAAAGTCAAGTAGCAAAAATGCATAAATGTTATGCAGCCGATCATTATACAGATTAGGCTTAGTACAAAGGAAAGACCCCTGCAAACTATGATGTCAAGATAATAACTGCAATTCAAAATTTTTCAAAAATTTGCACAAATTTGGGGGCTAACTCCAATATGGAAGGTGACTATGCCTAAGGCGTCTTAACTTACAAGCTAAAACCCCTGCCATAGCCCCACTGCAAAATTGACACCTTGGCAACATGGTACATCTTTCACTGAAAGTTTAATGCGCATTAACGTTTATTTCACACTAGCATTCCAGCAGATGACTATGTCTCAAATGCAGGTTATAGTTTTCTCGTATCTATTACCAACACACATGTATTTAGCTTTATATTCCTGGCCCATATATGTGTATGTACATAGATCTACATCTACAGGGATCAAAACTTACGATCTATATGGAGATTGATAATTACTGGTCAAAATGTGACGGCTGTCAAGCCTATGGGTTCCTGTAGCCTACGCTGTCTAGCGCAGGCAATTATACGAAGGGAGGTTCCTGGGAAGATCTTGGATGACAGGGAACCTAGATGATTCACATTGAGCCTTGTTGAAACCTGCTGAGAGTTCATGAGGGTTACAGAAGTATCAAGGATCTACAGGCAATTTTCGGAGAGTCTGAGTTGACAGGTCATAGAGAGAACCTTATCAAGGAGGGGTATTTCAGTCTGTATATATAGGTAGTCATTAAGTACAGAAATTCTCTCTTCAAAGAATTATAATTAAAATATTGTACCTACAACATTGCTCATGCATTTTTTAATGAAGCCGTGACACAAAACCACAATTGATAAGACATGCAAACACGCAATCTCACTCTTATTATCTCGGTTTTACCAAGGACCATACATCTAAATACAATTGTTTCCACTCGGATCTTCCTCTCACAACCTCATACAAGACTTACTGCATTGGTCTAACCGCCAACACTAATTCTGCTATAACCTCCATCTTTGCTCAAGCTCATAACTTTAACATATATAAGTATCTCTCCTTAGCAACTATAATCCTAACAGTTATTATTACAGGCTCAAGGATAACAGCATGGGCTCCCTGGACAAGGTCTGGAGACCAATTAAGTAATGTCGATCTTTATTATGGATATGAGCTGGAGGATGATATCTTAAGATTCACGTGAGAGCGGATGTCGAGCCATTGATGAGGTCTGGAAGTGACAAGAGAGCTGTTTGTAGTTTAATATATTGATCTTCTCTAACTGTATCCACACCAATACAATGTATCCATTGTTGAATATTTATACCAGAACTAAAGCTCCGCCTAGTCAGCATACGCTAACATTAACCCAGTTTCTTTCCCAACTAAATCTTCATTCTGCCAAGACAATTACATCACTACACAACACAATTACATCACAGCATGATTACATCACAACAATCTTAGATAATACAAACATTACCCCTGTAAAATATCTTCACTCTATAAACCCTCAACTACACCAAAGAGATATCTTTTGGATATCATTGTTTTAGATAATCAGAATAGACTTTGTTAACTTTGTTCGATTTATCAGATCATGACTTATTTTGTGACAGTTATTAATACCTTACCTTTGGCAGACGGCAATTGCAAGTATCCTTAGCGCACGCCATAACAAATAAGCTCTTAAAGGACGTATATAGAATGTAACATAGGTTAATTGATGTGTAAGTTACTAGTATTATAATAGCTAGTATACAACGCTAGAAAGTAATGTAAACGCTACAGGATAAAGTCATGTGACATAAAACAGCGTAAGGCTGACACTTCAACATAAGCTCTATTGCCTTTGTACCAAGAGAGTGCCAATTGTTGACTTCTTTCAAGGCCTGAAGCAACCGCACCATGATTGAGTTGATATCTCTTGCTTACCTCGATTTGGATGCAGAGCTTATAAGCTCATGGACTCTAAGCCAGGAAATTTTGAGCCAAAAGCAGAAAAAGGATGGTTTGTTGGATTACCCAAGAATACCAGCAAAAATTATCTGATATATCATCCTCACTGGACACCAAAACAAGGCTGGAAATGGATAGAAAGTCGTACGGCTCATGTCACTTTTAATGAGGATACTATGGTTGGCGACATGCTTAACGCTACTGAACGTTACAGAGCCAAGAGTTACTGGGCCAGTGAAACTCTGTTACATATTGAAAAAGATAAGCCGAGCAATTTACTGCCTTCTCAGTGCAATCAAACCCCTGAAAGGTTTGAGGGGGAGATTATTGAAAGTCGTGTGATATATCTGTATTTACATCACTTGTCTCAGTTAGTATTCCATACTTTTTGCAATTGTAAACTAGATGTAAAATTCTTGTAATAACTAAGAAAACATTAACAATAATTATATATACACTCTTATTGTTAAGAAAATTATTTCGAGGTTAAGTATCCACACGCAGCTGAATTAATAGCTGGTATGAAAAATACTCATAATTCCACTGTCACATAAATATTCAATAGGTTCTGAGTCCGGTATCAAAGGCTAATAGGTCAAATGATTTTTTAAACTTAAACTTTTTAATTGTACAAAAGGTGCAATTTCTGTCGAAAATTTCGAAAGTTCCATGATGATCCCAAAGATTGAGGAGAAGTTTATGTCAAGCATAACGCCTGTGTGGAGTCAACCCAAGGCTTTCTCAAATTCTATGGGAAATGTCGCTTCACTCCAGTTGCCACCTTATTTCAAGTTGAAGGGGAAGGAAAACCACGAGCAATTGAAGAATAACATGGAGAACATTGCTCTAGCCAACAGCTTGGAGGACTACATATGTGATGAAGTGGAAGAGCCCTCACAAGTGTCTATTAAAGAAAAATTATCGAACAAAGAGGCATTTGAAATGAGAAGGCAGTGGCTTGCTGGAGATGCTAGAATGAAACTAGTGTTATGATCAGGCCCACTTATAAATCATACAACTTGGAATGGCTAGCATTAGGCAAGTGTAACTAACAGGACAAGCGACCCTGTGTCAATGATACGTCATTGGCACACAGCCTTGACAACACCAGTATCTCAGCCACACATGATATTATGATAATATGATGCAGGTATATCTAATAAATACTTGCTGCTAGACCTCTGTACTTGATCAACCTTTTCCACTCTTATTTTTAATAGTCATCAATATAGCAGATCTACAATACATATCTGCCTTCTTCATGTTAAACTTAAAGCGCTATCCTATATCCACCCAAGTTGACTGTTACACCCATTGTGACAATTGTTAGACTTCTCATAACCTCGTTATTACAATAACTAGCCATTATGGTCAACTCAGCCCCTAATATTCACGGCATGATTGGTGGCAAGACTTCAGCTCTCCAGATGTGGTTTAGTCTACAAGAACAGTTTGAGGGAAAAGGTTAGAATCTGGAGTATCGAGCCATAATTGACTAGTCAAATATAAGATTCGAAGACTTTGTTGACCTCAACAACTATGTTTCTGAATTCACCATAAGATTTGAAAAGATTTCATCTCTCTCTAAATTAATACCAGAGAGATGGAATGGAATGTTCTTTATGCCGGAGTGGCCAGAAAATTTCTAGTTTGGGCCGAGAGACAGAGATTCTAGGCTAGGAGAACCGCAGTAGCTCCCTCACTACACTTTTTAATTGCTTACCTCCTAGATGAGGCACGAAATTTCGAGTCATGCTCCTCTAGCACTATTATGATGGCGAAGGGAAGAGGGAAGGCTAAAGAAGGTGGAAAGGATGCTAATTGCCGTTTTTGTCAGAGCGGCAAGTGTTATGAGCACAATAAATTGGTTTGTCAGGATTGGGAGGCTAAAAATGGGAAAAAATGGCTTAAACTTCAAGATTATCTGAACCAGAAAAATACCGACAAGCTTAAGAGACGCGACGTAGAGGGCAAAGCAAAGTCTAAAGAAATCCAAGATGATAATTCAGATAACAATTCGACTTCAAACTTTGGAATACCCGCATTTAGCGCCTTTAGCCACGTTGCGCTTAGCAGTTGCTCGGATGGTCAGAGCCCCTCCACCTACGCAATACGAAAAACTCACTGGAACAGCCGTTGGCTTAACAACACTGGGTCAGATGAGCATATAGCCAACTCCCTGGACAGATTCACTCACTATGAGGAGGAGGTTGGCTTGAGGCCAATACAATGTGGCGGAGGAAGCATCAGACCTAAAGGTCATGGAACAGTGCAACTGATTGTTGCCCTAGAAGGAGGAAGACATCAAGTTATAGAATTGAAAAAATGTCTTTACGTCCCAGGCTTTCCCACTAATCTAGTCAGTGGAAAGAAATTACTCAGAGCGGGCTGCACAATCCATGATGGATATGTGAAGACGTCAAAAGGGTCCATTCTACTATATACTGATGCACGCTGTCTTAAAAAAGAAGCAGTGGACGAGTACGCGAACTTTGCGTACCCAGCGGGGCTTTCAGAAAGAAACCCCGACATTAAGCTAATGCATTTTCGACTTAGACACATTAGTGCTGAAAATGTCAGAAAGACTTGTCAGCTCACCCATGGAATGAAGTACGCGGACAGCATCGACAAGTCTAACATCCGTCCTTGTGAGTTGTGCGAGGCATGTGAATTGAGTAAGCCAATTCTTCATGTCAGCAAAGAGGCTAGAGCCAAGCCTAAGAAAATCTTTGATGCAGTGGGTATTGATGTGATAAAAGTGATCCGTGAAGGAATCATGAATCAAAAGTCTGCCACCACCTTTAACCGACTTGGCCACCAACATGAGATGGGTCATAACTCATCCAGAGAAGAGAGGAAACCGTTGAAATGTCTATGCAAACGAACGCGACTCACATAGGCTCAATGTTTAAAGCTAACGAGTGTTCCCAAGAAGAGAAAACGACTTGTCAAGACAAGTCTAGAAAAACCAAAGTGTATGAAGCACCTAATGAGCCTCGAATGACACGATCAAGAGCGGCTCAATTAAAATCAGAACTAGACAATGACAGTTTGTCTGCGGTAGCCGCTTTCATTTCAGGGAGGGATATATCCAACGGGCCTGAAACTATTGAAGAAGCCTTGGCATGTAAGAACGCCAACAAATGGTGGCTTGCAATTTACCAAGAATATGAGTCTCTTCTACAAAAGAAAACTTGGGCATTAGCTCAGAAGAAGGATATACCAGCTGGTAAACAACTGTTGTCAGTCAAATTAGTATTAAAACCAAGCGTGATAAGGAAGACAAAGTCCTCAAGTACAAAGTCAGATGCTGTGTTCGATGTTTTGAACAAAATTATGGTGTTGACTATGAGGAGATGTTTGCTGGAGTAGCTCGCTTGGAAACATGGAAAGTGGCTGTAGCGTTAGCAGCTCTCCATTGTCTCGAGATGAACTAAATGGATGTTATTACAGCGTTTCTGAATAATGACATGAATAAAGAAGTCTACGTAATGCTACCCCATTTTTGGGGAAAAGATCTCCAACAATTATCACATTGGGAAACTGCTTCGTGGAATGTATGGCCTAAATCAAACCCCTAGACTTTGGCAACGATTACTGGCTAAACAGTTGGTAACATTAGGGTTTAAACCACTTGTGGCTGATCCAGGTACATACATACATGAAAGCAAAGGGTTCATAATTGTGACCTATGTTGACAACATACTCTTGATAGGAAAACAAGGTGTTGAATTTGGCAAGATGAAGAAAAAGCTACGGGGCCTATTTGAAACGGAAGACATGGGACCAGCAGCTTATTATCTTGGAGTTAGGATTGTCAGAGATTGGAAAAAATATCAGAAAATACTCCGTCAAGATACCTACGCTAAAAAGTTGCTGAAACGGTTTGGAATGGAAGACTGTCACCCAGCATTCACACCGTTCGAGCCTGGCGCTATGATCAACATGATTCCATATGATGAGGTGGCACCAAAGAAAGACATCACCCTCTATCAGTCTATTGTAGGATCAGTTATGTATCTGGCAAGTAAGACCAGGCCTAATATACTATGGACGTGTGGTGTCCTATACATATTTAACCATAACCCATCCCCTCAGCACCTAAGGGCGGCTAAACGTGTCCTCCAGTACCCCAAGGGTACTTTAAACCTTGGTATTAAATTCAGGGGAACAGATTGCTGCAAGCTTTACGGTATGTCTAACTCTGATTATGCTGGATACCATTCGACCCGAAAATAAACTTGGGGATATGTATTTTTCTTTGGCAGAGGCGTTATTTCAGCTGCGTCCAAACGCTTTGAAAGTGTAGCTCAGTTCACTACCGAAGCAGAATTTTATGCCTTGGGTAAAGCAAGCGTGGAGGCCTCTTGGTTACGCATGTTGCTAATACAACTTGGCTATAAAGACGCCAAAAAGATCAAAATTTACGGAGATAATCAAGGGAGCCTGAAGCTAGCTAAAAATCCTGTATTCTACATTCAATCCAAGCTCATTGCCACGAAATATTTTTATATTTGTGAACAGATGGAACGAAAAGAGGTTGAATTGGAGGACATTGCCACCAGAGAGATGGCTGCTGATGGATTGACAAAAGCACTTACCTTCGACAAGCATAGGCAATTCCCGAATTTGCTCAACATGACAATATATAATGTGTGACCCAATTACATTGATCTAATGTTGTTAGACTCTACGAGTCAATTGAATATTTTAAAAAGTAAAAATTGTCAATTAAATCCTGGCTGCCCTTTCTCTTTCTGTTACTATCTAGATTATGTATGTCCAGAAAATGGCAATGCTCTATTTGTCCCCAACTTGTCCCCATGAACCGAGTTTCTCATGGTTTAGAACAAATCATCTGTAGTCAGAAGATACAGATTTCTTATTGCTACAACCTAAGAGAGACACCTTTGTCCGAAACAAGTAACTCCAAGCTTTGTAAACCTAGCACCTTAAAATCTATATCTGAAATTGATCGCTTCCAAACTATCAATAGTTTGATAAATGCACTTGAGTAATGGGTATCACCTGAAGGGGGATGTTGAAAATTATGTGATATCTCTGTATTTGTATCAGGTATCTCGGTTAGTATTCCACACTTAGTGTAATTGTAAACTAGACGTAAAATTCTTGTAATAACTAAGAAAACAATAACAATAACTTTATATACAATCTTATTATAGTGAAACCCCTCAGAAGTATTCAAAGAAAATGCTTAAGGCTTGTTGCAGGTGCCTATAATTCTACTAGTAGCAGAGTGCTAGAGCACGAATCGTCCGTCCTCTCTATAGAGATATACCTAAAGCAAAGGAGGGTGCAGCACGCTGGATTATCAGCTAAACTCCCAGTTCAAGAGAAAATCCGATCGACATGTAGGTGTAACGGCTGGTGAACCGACGGTAAACCCTGTAGCCTGCATTGGCCAATGCAGGCACCCTTTCCACCTGCTGGGACGTCAGGTAATGGAAAACTCACTCTACGGCTCGGACTACTAGCAAACACTCGGACAGTCACTGGGGGGATTGCCTCGAGCACGAGGAGTGACATAATCAGAGGACTGTGTGGTAGACCGTGTGCCGGAACATCTATTGAGAAAGTCAACAGCACTCGGATGAGCTCAGAGAGGATTGTTTCGGGCACGGCGAAACTGATTGATAGGTAGCCGAGTGGTAGGGCGAGCGCCGGGAGTTAATACCAATGCAGAAACCTAAACTCTCCATAGGTACATCTGTCCGCTCTTAGGAATAGATGCGGGCCACGTATTGGAGGAGAGCGCAGTTATAAATAAGCCCTTCTTGTACATACATATTTTCTCTTTAGAAGAATTGTAAACTATTGATCGTGCATCTCAAGCCAACTTGAGAACTTCTCCAACCGCGCCAAAACCTTCGGAAAACGCTGCACCCATAGCAGCGTCAACATCAAAGTCGCAGCCAAAAGCTGCCACAAAAGCAGAGTGTCCCCTCGAGCTACGACCAATAGTCGAAGCTGAACAACGACGCGCCGCCGAACTAACGGCAAATCTGGCCATCTGCTCCGCCGCCATCTCTGGCGTCGAAGCCACTCTTCTTACTTTGACCAACGGGTCAAACAGACAATTTGTAGACTCGATGAGAGTCTACCTACGCGCAGCCATCGCGCAATACATTGCCACGGGCCCGGCCTCCACGCCACCCGTCCTCCCTCCTCGCCCGACGAACCCGATCCCAAGGGCTCTCGACGTCAGGAGCACAACAATTCCTGCCGTCCCAGCGCTGCTTATAAAAAGCACCTGGGCCACGGTGGCCAGAAACGGACTGTCACAAAAAGCAGTCCCTACTGTTAAGGCTGTGCCGCGACCTGCGGCCAAAGCCTCAAAGAGAGAAGCTCCCAAGGCGAAAGTCGACAAACGACTGTTCCTTCACCTAGAAAAGGAGCACCCGTGGCGCCAGCTTTCGCCTGCTGGCCTACGGCAACAATTACAGAGTGAGCTAGATTGCTTCTTGAGTGACGCCTGCTCTATACACCTTGTTAGAACCGGCTTTGCGATTCTGACAGGGAATGAAAAGAAAAGGGAAGAGCTCCTAGATGCCGCACCAAAGTTTTTGGACTCCGGCGCCAAGCTCGAGGAAGCCTCCAACCTTGTCGCCTTTCGGATCGCGAATGTTCCGGCGACTGTAAATACAATCAACTGTATTCATATGGTCGATGCTGAGTGGATCTCATTGGAGATCTACCGAAAAACACATAAGCTTCCACACCAGGTGCAACCGCACGGGACATGCCGTCCTGGAGCGCCGTGTAGAAATTGGAAAGCCCTTTTCACCCGGGACAACGCCCCTTGCCCGGGCTTCCGCATTCTCGACGAGGCTGGTATGGCTACCATTCACAAGCCACGACCACAAATTGAACAGTGCGAACGCTGTTTGGGCTTCCACGCTACCCGTGGTTGCTCCCGCGCTCCAGCCTGCTGGAACTGCGGATCTAACATGCACTCGGAATCCGAGTGCAAGGCCCTCACTAAGTATCGTAACTGTGGGGGACCGGTGACCAAAGAGCAGCTCGCGTGGATCCGCCACATAGAACAAGGGGAGTTCTGAAAGGTGGCACGAGCACGAGCAGCAGCAAAAAAGGCCGAAAAGGCGATCATCGCCGCTGCGAAGGACGTCTCAATGGCCGAGGCTACAGGTTTTGGAGCTCTGGAAGCTGAAGAAGAAGTTTGAGGACACAGCAACCTCGACGATGTCCCCATTGGGGTATCTACTAACTAATAGCAGGATACCGGCTGGATAAAAGGTACCTGCTGACTTATCTCTTACTCTCAGCAGAGAATGAGTAAATTTGTCATTTGGAAGGTGTGACGGACGATGGAATGTGTGAGGAGCGCATTTACTGGGTTCAATATGGAGGAATCTTCTGGTATTCGGAGTTGTTTTGATTTTCTTGATTTTTCGTTTCTGTTTAATCAGCTGCACTTTTGGTAGCAATTCACGAGGTTGGAACGAGTTAGGCTGTAGGAAAAGTTACAGGGAGCCCTGCCGGATCCGCCGATCCTTGACCCAATGTGGATAAAGAGCTTCAGCTTAGGACCAAAAGTAATAAAATAAAACGCACCATTCGAGAAATTCTCAAGTTGCCCATTGCCACCCTATTATCCATCTCACCCATTATTCATCGAATCGAATCGTAATTGTTTGCCATCGGCGGCATTTTTAAATGCCTCCGACATGTAAATCGCATAAAAACGCGATCAGCGGCACAGCCAAAGATCGTGTCAACAAACCGAATCAATGGACTCCCGTCATTCAAAACCGCGCGAGGAATATGCTGACAAGACGTGGACTCGAGTCCAATCTTCAGAACATGAACATCATCGCGGCTGCTCCCCTAGCTAAGGAGAATGATGTCCCCGAAGTAGATATGGTGGACGCAGAAGTCGAGAAGATGAAAACCCTCGCCGATTCAATTTGGGCATCTTCCAGCCCAGAAGTCGTGGAACAAGTCTTGGACCCCACCGAACCACCCAGTATAACCGTCATTGCACCTGAAAAGCGCGCTACGGTTCCAGCACTACTGCGACTTACAGAAGTGAGGCCCGCAAAAAGGGCCAACATACCCTCAACCAAGGCAGCAGGAGCCGAAAACTATTCGCTGGCCCCACCGCAAACAGCACCAGAAGCAGCAGGCGGAAAAATACCTACCCTCCCAAATTGCTTGCAGCGATGGAAGCGGAGGAGCGCAGGGCAAGACCAAAAGCCGCGCAATTCACAATATGCTCGACGGCTATTAGCAGCGTCGAGGTAGCTCTATTACCGCTCTCCACCAGTGAAGATAAAAATTTTGTAGACTCCATCAAAGTCTACTTGCGAGCAGCCATCGCGCAATTCGTGGCGGCCGGGCCGAGCACTACTTCGCCAGTGCTACCTCAACGACCAAATGTCGCGACTCCCCCTGCGACTATCATCCCAGTAGCTATTCCCCGGAATATCACAAAGGCTACTGCACCCCTCCTAGCCAGAAGCACCTGAGCCGCTATCACCAGAGCAAGACACCAAAAGTCAGGCGCACAGGCCACTGCAAACAACACCTCGAATACAGCTGCCCCATCGGCCAGAAAAATAGAGAAGAAACCGACATCAGCAGCAACAGTGCGGCAAGATGACCGACTCTTCCTGCGTCTCAATGCAAACCACGAGTGGAGACAGCTCTCTCCGGCTGGCGTTCGCGATGCCGTGGCTAAACAAACGCAGTGCATCCCTTCCGATGTCGACCAGGTGCAACGCGTTCCCACTGGCTTTGCCATCCGTACCAAAAACCTGGACGCAAGAACTCGACTGCTGGAGGCCTCCAGCATCTTTACGCAAGTGGAGGCAAAACTAGAACCACCAAGTGATCTAGTTTCCCTCCGGATTGCCACGGTTCCAGTCGCCGTTTTCGGCTTGGAAGGACAAATCGAAGTCACTGCCGAAATGGTGGCTGCCGAAATCCTCCGGGTAACCAACTGCACTCCAGACCGAGTAAGGATACACGGAAATACTAAGCTCGGCGCTCCCTACAGATCCTGGGCGGCCTTATTCCCCAGGAATGCTAGCCCAAAGCCTGGCTTCCGACTCTTTGACGACTCAGGAGTAGCGACAATCCAACGAAACCGCCCTGCCATACAGCAATGAAGGCGTTGTCTCGGTCTCCACGCCACCCGTGGGTGCTCTCGCGCGCCAGCCTGCTGGAACTGCGGATCCACCATGCACTCGGCATTCGAGCGTAAAGCGGCCTCTAAATGTCGAAACTGCGGAGGCCCCCATCAATCTGGCAGTCGAGACTGTCTAGCTCGTCCTAACAGGTCTGGCCCAGCTACCAGGGAGCAACTTGTGACGATTCGACAAGCTGGCCAACGCGAGTACCAAGCCGTCGCTCGAGCCAAAGCTGCTACCAAGGCTGAAGAGGCGGCTACAGATGCCGCTAGATCGACAAGACCAACTTCTCCTGCTGCTGTTAAGGACAACCTATCGACAGACACAGCAATGACTGAGGGTTCGGACTTTGGGGCCTTGAACCTTGAAGAAGCTTTGTGAAGGGCGCCCTACGGGCCCCTTCTCGCCCCCCTCCTACACTAAGTTTTATGTCAATAAACGTAGGCAGGGGTGGCCCAACCCACAACATTGCGCTCTCTAGAGCTTACGAGCTAGGCGTAGATGTCGTGCTAATTCAAGAACCGCGATGGAACTTAAGATCAAAAGAAACCATATCACACCCAGTATATATCTATCATACACCGCACGGAGATGTAGATGTCAGACCGAGGGCTGTGACATACACCCGAAAGAACAAAAATGTGATATCAGCGGAGCAGTTATTTCCTTGTCCCACATCTACTGGTGATTACTGCTGGGTAAAGGTCAATGAAATCACGTTCCTCAACGTGTATAAAGCTCCTAACAACCCGACTGCTATCCTGCCACTGATAAACTGGATTCCGACCCCGAGGCTGATTGCAGCTGGGGACTTCAACTCGGCGCACGCTGCCTGGCAACCAGGCGCTACTAAGCCGCATGGACGAGGTGATGAGATAGAAAAGAGGGCGGAAAACTTCCATTTCTCTTGCCTTATCATTGGAGAGCCCACTCACAAAGCCGGTAATACCTTGGACCTCGCTTGGACCAATATTTCTGGAGCCCGGGCCTGGGTCGATCGTGAGGAGTGTGTCTCAAGGCGAGGTTAGGACAGTGTTCCACAGGGTGCGTATGTGGTCTAACGAAGATCTAGGTGGTATATAAAGGTGATGAGTGGGTCGAAGGGATGACTGGTCTTCTCTAGGAAGAGACAAATAGGTAGATAGTAGCAATAGAGGCTACACGTGGGTCTTGCTGATGAAGAGCTGGAAAGAGATAAATGGTCTTCCCGAAGAAAAGATGGGTAAACAAATGTATTGTTAAGGTAATTAAAGAAGACGTTGCGTGAAGAATAATGCTTCTTCACGCCGAGTATTTATATACATAAAATTACCAAATAGCACGTAGCACACAGCCCCTATGCCCAATTATCTGCTACACATCACCTAATGAAACCAGCCCATTCTTATCAGTCTTCCTTGCTGGTTTTAGAAGTGCATTGAACTATTATTTGTGTTTTAACTTAGCCGTCCGCATGGCGTTTCATAATACGCTATGCCACAAGGATCCATGAAAGTGTGTGACCAGCGACCATCTTCCAATCCGCGGAATTGTACCTGCGGCAACCGTCACGAGGGACCCAGTGCCAGCAAAGATCAGTGTCTGATTAAAGTTCTGTATCATATCACGTGCCTTATTATCGTAATATTTCCTTATATAGAATAGCGCCGGGAATAAGAAATTGACTCCCCAATGTAATTATTAGATGTTCCTTAGGAGGGAGGGAGTTAGACAGGAATTAATTGATATCAATATTGTTACAACAAGCTTGTCACGAAACCCGTCCACTTGAAGTATTCCGACAATCAGATTACCCAAGGAAAATCTACCAAAGTTTGCGCGGGCCATTTCAAAATGGGTACATCCAGCTTTAGATCTGAGTACAACAGAGAAAGTGGATGAGTACGCCCAAGAGATCTGTTTCAATCTCTTGGAAGCCATCAAAGCGAATGGAACAAGGGTCAGAAAGGGGAGCGGAAAATCTGCACCGTGGTGGACTCCCAGCTGCAAATCCGCACACGTCGAATACCGAGCCGCAACATCACTCTCACAGCGGGATATCTGTGCGAGGAAGCTTCGTGCGACTATCACAGCCGCTAAGAAGGAACATCAGACATGTCAAGTCGAAGCGATGACAACTCCGGCAGAAATATTCAAGCTGATGCGCTCGGCCAAACACAGACAGGTCAGACCTCCTCCACCGCTCAACTATAACGGATCCTATATCACCGACCCATCTGAGCGAGCCACAGTTCTCCGTGATGCTCTCTTTGCACGTCACCAAGCATCGGACGATCTTCCTACGTGCACTGCTCCCAGCAATAACCGGATATCCTGGGAAGACGAAATAACAGACAATGAAGTGCGAACTTGCACCATCGGCTGCACCGAGGCGGCCCCAGGAACAAACGGAGTCACAGTCGAGCTTCTTAAGGCCTACTGGAAGAAGATCGGACCGTGTGTTACGCAGCTCTTTAGAGCTTGCATACGGCTCGGCTCCACCCATCTTGCTTCAAACTTGCCTAAGTGGTGCTATTGGAAAAGCCAAATCGGGATCCAACTTCAATCAAAGCTTGGAGACCAATCGCTCTACTCTCGAGCCTAGGCAGAGGATTAGAAAGACTTCTTGCCAAGCGAATGGCGCACCTCGCAATCACTCATGATGTGGTTGGCCATCAAGAATTCGGTGCGCTCCCAAAGCGATCTGCAACGGACCTGGTCTCCTGCGTAGTCCACGACGTCGAAGAAGCACGCTCCCAGGGATGGGCCTCGACATTTGTAACTTTAGACTTCCAAGGAGCGTTCGATGCAGTGCTCCAGAGTCGCTTGGCTAGGCGCATGCAAGCCCAGGGATGGCCAGACTCAATCCTCCGGTGGACGACTTCATTCCTCACACACCGGAAAGTTCAAGTGCGTTTTTTCGGCGGAGTCACCACCCAGAGAGAGTTGGTCTGTGGAGTCCCGCAGGGCTTACCAATTTCGCCTTTACTATTCCTTCTGTACATGGCGGAGCCAATGAAAAGCGGCAACCCAGGATCGAGGTTTAGCTACGCCGATGATATTGGAATTCTAGGGTTTGGACGCACAGTTGCCGAATCTGCCAGCGCTGCACAGAGAGAGGTAGAGCATCTTCTCGAGTGGGCAGGGACAAATGCCGTTGCCTTCGAAACAGAAAAGTCTGAAGTCATCCAATTCTCAGGACGACGCCGAGATGAAGCAGTTGGGGTTCACGTGAATGGAAATCTCATCGAGCCCGCTGATCATATTCGATGGCTGGGCGTACATTTGGATCCTCGACTCCATTTCAAACACCATGTAACTACATGGTGCGGGAAAGCAATAAAAGCTGCATAGCATATGCGCCGTATCAATTCTGCCTTTCGGGGAGCAGCTCCTGGGCCATTATGTAAGGCAGTAGACATGTGCGTTGTCTCACTAGCAACCTTTGGATCTGATGTCTGGTGGCCAGGGTCCAAACGCCCAACTATACGAGGAATGGTCAGGTCATCTACGTCTAACCTATGCAGCATGATTGATAGAGCGAACCTGATGGGACTACGGGCTGCGCTTCCAGCAATGAGAACAACACCAAATATAGTCCTTCACAGAGGAGGAATCCCGCCAGCAAAAGTCATACTTGAGGGAAACCGACTTCAACTACCGGCAAGGCTTAAGACCCTTGATGATCGACACCCTTTGAGGATCCGCGCTTCCGTGTGCCCAAATGTCGGCACCCAAAAAATATAAAGAGACTGCCAAAACATCAGCCAGACCAGAAATCCAGATGTCACGCTTACAGCGTGCCTACCGAGAGCTTCCGGAAGCAGAAGACCCTGAAAGTCCGATGCCGGTGGTTTACTCTAGGAAATCAGGCTCAAAGCCGATGGAACGCGAAGGTTGCGTTAGACGGATTAGCGAGGTGCCGGGAACGGACATTTGCGCATACTCGGATGGTTCATCGGAAGGACATGAACGCTCCGCCTGGGGTTTCGTTCTGAGGAAGGATGGGAAACTCATCGGCAAAGGAAGTGGCATCAAGCACGGGGGAGAGGTGCTGGATGCAGAAATAACAGGAGCAAGGAAAGCTCTGGAGGCTGCACTGGAATTTACGGAGGAAGAGCAGTGCAGGAAAGTAGGAGTGACGCAGCAAATCCACGTGTTTCTAGACAGCCGGCAGGCTGTAAGCGCACTAGCGACAGGCTCGTCCTCAACTAGCCTAGAAGATGTACGCAGCTTCCGTGCATTAAGTAACGTCGCAAAAGTATTGGTAAAATGGGTGCCGGGGCACGAATGGATACAAGGGAACGAGGAGGCAGACACCATTACCCGTGCCGCCCCCCGAGAGTTACCTAGCCAGGAGACACCACCAGGATCATGTACTCTGGCATATCTACGTGTTCTCATGAATCGCAGACGACAGAGGCTACTAGGCGACTGGTGGGAAGAGGCCTGTCCGCCTCAATACCGCCAACTCGACCTACAGGTGCAGAGACGCAAACCACCCGAACTGTCTCTCTCTAGGCACCTCCTCCGGGCACTAATCGCAGCACGAACAGGTCACGGCAATTTTGCGGCATACCATCGCCGCTTTCATAATCTATACGCTCTCATGGAGTGCTCTTACGGGAAGGAAACTACTCCAACCCACCTTATCCACTGTAGCCGCCACGCACAACAAACGCGTAGGCTCAGAAAGTCAATGTCCCACGCTGACTTTATAAAAAAGCTTCTCGGGCCCAAGTGCCACGATAGCTTCAAAATATTTGCGCAGGAAACCAGCTGTTTTGATTGACGACCTGCTCACTCATCCACTGCTCTCAGCGGGGATCAGATAAACTAGTCATTGCCACAACGCATGACAGGAAAGGGATCGATGCGAGAAGTGTCGTTTCTCTGAGGAAATCTTTTATGTACATGAATTTAGGGTTAAAGGATGGAGTCTCGATTTCAGAGTCGGAGTAGGTGGTGTCTACTGAGTTATAATTTACCTCCTACTTTTTCTATAGCGGGTCTCGCGGTTGGAGTGAGTTGGGCCTGTTAGAAGTGATCCCCGCCGGCTCCACCAGTCTTGTACCTGTAGTGGACCTAGAGCTTTAGCTTAGGACGTTAATAAAAATAAAAACCTCCACTTCCCTCAATTTTAGGGAGGACAAAGGCTGAAGACCTGTCACTGGTGTCCTCTACGAACCTGGGAGTGAAATATTCTCCCAGAGCCGAGATTCAGTCACGAAAAAGGGTGTATTAGAGAGTTTTCGTCGAGTTGGCGATCGGGAGGAGTGGTGTTGGCTCATTTTTGGTCGAAAATCCGACTTGCAGAGATTTCACGACTGCACAACTCAATGAAATTAACCATCTACACCCCAGATAGATTATAACCTGTCTGATGTTCGTATCACAACAACCGACACCTTCAAGATTTTAATTTCTTTTTCTCTGGAAATCCATTCTCAGCCAAACTCATCTCGCGGCCCTCTCCACAATCATCTCATCACCTACCAAAGCAATCCCATACCTCCAAAAGCCAAATCGCCATTAAAGAAGCGAGAGGATGTCCGACCCTCCGCAACTGCCAGTCACTATGAAGGTACGGTCGAAATACCGGCCTTAGATGCGTCCTCACCTCGGCCAAGAACACCAACAACTCGATCTGCGACGAATCGCCACCGTCGAAATACGTACGAAATTTCGCCAGCACACCAACTAGAGTACTCGACAAAGGCTGGGGAACCGGTGCCTCGGTCTTGAGCTCTCAGTCGCGTTTTCGACCTTCACGGTTAGGGGTACGGCAGCGACGGGGCAAGGCCGGAGGGGTGGACATTCAACAAAGTTTCTTGGATGAAGAGATCGGATAAAGGATAGAGGGATGCTACATGAAGGAATAAATGGGAACACAAACTGAGGAGGCCTTGGTGGGCGACTGGATGAGGCCTTCAATGAAGAAAACGACGCCTGGATGAGATGAGGAGATTCTGAGGTGAGCTAAAGCTGGGAATGAATGAAAGGTGTTGAAATATAGGATTGTTGGTCAAACATAATCATTCCTGTACCTGAACATAATGGAGTTATGGTTGTATTTATTACTTACTTAGGAGTATAGAGAGTAAGACGTTTGAATATCTTAGATACCCTGTATTAGTAGTTCCGTATTAGCGCATAGACGAGGCTGGCAGACACATATTAATAGGAGTATGGGCGCAGCATTGAAGGATGCTGCGATCGCGAGAATCATACACGATAGATTAACTCAATACTTTATCAATTCTACTTCCAGTACTTACGTACCACTCGTGTACAAGAATCTTATTCTAAGAAAAGGGAAAAGATACAGATGGCGAAGTTGTCAAGGGCTCGGGCGCATGGTGGCCGAGGCTGAAGAGGAATTTGCGCTTCGGCGTGGCAAAAGGGGGTTCTCTGGACGGTTGGGCTTGACATGATTCAACACATGGGTGGAGTCTGAGGTGGTCCTACCATGTAGGTGGGACGAGGTAGATGTACTTGATGGTAGTTAACCTGATCCAGCCCGGCCGCACCCGGGCTTAAGCTCGAGTAGGAGTGCAACGGGATTCATTTTACCGAGCACGTTGATGAACAAACCAAATCACACCCACAAACGCAGAGCAGGGATTGTAGCATTTTGCCAACTCTTGCGTCCTGTGGATTAGGGCTGGGAGATCCTTTTTTAGTGCGAAACATTTTACTATCACTGGCTCCTATGATGTAATTTGGCCATGACGTAAGCTACCATCCAGCGTACATATAGAATTGAAGTTTAATGTAATTCTTTCTTAGAAGATGCATTCAGCTAATTCATTAGCACAAGCATTGGGCTACAAACTTTGAAAAAGCTGTAGCATGTATTTTCAATACATGCACCAGACCCTGGGCAAACCAAACTCGATTTTTAAAAATGTGTGTACCTCAAAAAGCGTCATAGTGATGGTAGATGAAGAGGAAAGGCCGTTAGGGGCAAAGTAGACAAACTTCTACTGCCCTGACAAGAGATCTACTTTCAGATCACCATACGCCTCTTAATCGTACTAATGTCTTATCTCCATGGAACCCCGACCACGCTAATCTGTGAAGGCATCATTCTCAAGGGTCTTCAGACGTTGATACATATTGCGTAGATCTGATATTACTTGTCAAAGCCCTTAACCATCTGCTAGAACTCCGGACAGCTGGTGTTATGGCAAAAATATTGCTACCAAACTGAAGATAGCTGTTTCGCATGTTAAGATCCATCTTTCTCTTAAATTTATGCTTTTGCAGGTATTATTATACAAATTCAATACAGGTCAACTTTTTTAATACTCAAGAGCATGCTTGCTGGAATCTTGCTCAAGTTAGGGTGTAACCCCCATCCACCCTTAGATCAGCGCCTATCGTCTATTAGTATGTTGACTTCAGTTTTTCTAGATAGTAAGCTTACCCGTCATGTACGATGAGGCATCAGATGCCAAAAAGGTAACTGCTCCCATCAAATCTTCTGGATTCCCCATCTTACCTTGTGGAATACGAGATATCCATTGCTTCTTTAAATCAGGATTCTCTTCGAGTATTTTTTTGGTCCTGAGCATATGTTAGATCTTAATCTATCTTTTAATCATTAAACTCACAATGCAGTGAGCATGTATCCAGGCGAAATACAATTAACTCTGATTCCCGCATGAGCCCACTCCACTGCTAGACTTGATGCCAAGTGCCGAATAGCGGCTTTAGCGGCATTATATGGTGCTTGTGGTTGTGGAACATTCACGACGGCCCCAGACATGCTTCCAATAAAAATCATGCTTCCTGGTGACTTTCGTTGTATCAAATGTTTAGCCACTCCAATGGCAAATAGGTAAGTGCCGTCGACATTGACGCCCCATAATTTTCGCACACGGTCGATGGGGTAGTTTATGGCTTCAAAGTTTTCAGTGAAGCCTGCAGAAGTCACTAAACTGTCAATCTTGCCGTGTTGGTTAATCACTTCAGAAATCGCGGCATCAACAGAATCTTGTGACGAAACATCGGCATAATGGGCGGTTACTTTAGGAACTCTGCCCAGTAAATCAGTACATATCAACTAAAGTGGAGGGTGAGTTACTTAATTGCACCCGGATTCTCGCGGATAAAAGATGCCACCAATTCTTCCGATTGCTTTTCAGCCTCTTCTTCTGTGAATAGTTAGAAATAGAACAATCATGTAAATCGATCATACTATTAAGATCGACGATAGCCACGTCTGCCCCACTTATTACCATAGCCTGACTCATGACAAGACCGAGTCCTCGGGCGCCTCCTGTCACTATGCCTACTTTTCCCTCTAGGGAGAACGAAGCTAGGGTCCGTTTGAAATGAAGTCCGCCCCTGCCTTGTACAGGAGCACTGGATGGCAATTCATCCTCTGCTGGATATTCCAATTCCACTGAGGGATCTGTTCGCGCAAATGCACCCTCAAACAAGATCTCATCTTTGGGTTCCTTTAAGACATTACTTGCTGAGTGAAATTTTTTGAAGTTGGTCTGCAAGGTGAACGATTTGGTAGATGTACGCGGAGAAGCTCTTGCAATCTGGACTGTTTGGCGCAGCAATCGTGAACACGACATATTGCCGCAGAGTTTGATGTAGAAGTACCGTGGATTATCTCAGGACAGTAATGTGAAGCTTTATTCTATGTGAAAGCGTTATAAATAGGTGAAAGTACAGGGATAGCTAAGTGAATTGACCAGTCATGTAATAGGTGCGATTGACCATGGAGATAACCGGGGACGGGCGATATATGTCTTGACAAATGTTTCCGAGTTGCGCTTGCTGGGTGGTCTAGCAGATCGGAACTGCGATTTGTGGAATGACCCCAGACATCCGAATGCAAGTATACGAGGCTAGCGGTAAGTGCAGGTACTAGGATTCGATATGACGTTTTGCAATGACTAGAAGTGTACTATCTAGATGCGGTAGGGGCCCACGAACCTAGAGAGTCTGAGAATAGACGCTCAAGCTGATATTCTCGAGTAAAAACCAGGAATAGCCATGGAAGACCTCAGTCAAAACAACTACCGAACGGCATTTCAAGGAGCACATATTTTCGGTTTAGTCACAAACCGTACAGAATTATACAACGGTGGCATCCCTGACCGTACCAAAATAAATTAAAAAGTTACGGACGACTATATTTCGAAGTCACCAAGCAACCTTGGCGTCTAGCCTCTTTCAAAAGCGGCCACATGACGGCTAGAAATATACTAGTGCCGAGTGTAAATTAATTCATGTGTTAGGGCCCAGTAATCACGTGGTACAATCTAGGGATATGACTCTCTGCACAGACAATAAAGCCGACATATCTGCGCGACCCAAAGTACCTCAGTCTAATCTCACATCGCTTTAGTTTCTAAGCTGGCGGCATAATGCGTTTTTCACTACTGGTCCATACTACATTCTTCCTCCGGATAGTACATGCTTTACTTATTCCACCCGCAATCTCAGAATACGATTTAGAAGTCTCAAAGACGATAAGTGAGAAAGATGCTGTTGCAATGGAAAGGCGCATGGTCCAAGTCAACTGCCACACACGTCCCGCCATGACAAAGTCACAAGAGGAAGATCAAAGTTCTAAAATTGCTCTTCACCTCAACTTCACTGTATTACACGACGACGTTGATTATCTCTTGCTCAATGGACACCAGATTTATCCTGTCGATCTCAATCCAATCTTATCTCAACACTCTATCATTGTTCCACAAATTAATAGGATTGATCAAAGCGCATGGAAATTTCAATCTTCTGGTACACTAGGCATTAAAATGAATCACCAGAATTTAAATTCACACAACAAACGCGACCAGCTTAGTCTCGTTATAATCAAAATCAGTATGCTCCAAGTATCAAATGTGGCTGTCGATAAGAGTCCAGTAATCCATATAGAGCTTATCAGCACATCATCCGGCAAATTTATGATTCAGGACATCCGCGTCCATCCTTCCGAAAAAGTGGACACAGCGTCTGGAAAGGATGTTCAAAGATGTGCCTCACTCTCCTGCGAATGGCAAGCCACCGTCGCCAATTTCATTACCAGCACCAAGTCAGCATTAAGATCGCATCATTTCCGACAGTATTCTCGTCTCAATAGAATACGACAGACCCATAGACAGGGAAATGACTACAGTTTTCTTAATGGCATATTTTTTCATGTCATAGTACCTATCCTAATTGGTGGTACAGTTGGTATCCTAGCCAGTGTTCTTGGGGTATTCATAGTTCAGATGGCATTATATACGTGGAAAATGCTATTTAGACGTAAATCAGACAAAAATGATAGAGTTTATCAACAAGAAAATTGGGGTAAATTTGACGATGTTCAAGACCTTGAGACACAAAGCCTGTTACCCAGTTACACGGAAATTATATATGAAAAAGATGAATCGTGATATTGGAAAACAAGACGTCACTTGGATTAATCTAGGGGTTAAGATAAAATATGTTCCTACAGTAATCTTAACCAGGTATTATTGGCTCAAAAGACATGAAGAAAAAACCAAAAAAGCCGGCACACGCTACTATATTGAGCTGTTTGATTATTCAGTAATTTTGAGGACTAGGTGCTCTAGTCATATGACTCTCGGGAACTCAATGGCTTACAATGGTACAACCCCAACTAGTCTGGAAAAATTCGGAGCACGACATTAACTTGCTTCTTTCAAAGAAAAAGAGTTCTAGTCTGAAACCGCCAAGATCTGAACTCCCTGCCGCAGCGCTTAAGTGGAAAACATTGAATAATGAGGTAAGGGTAAAAGATGAAGCTTACAGTTCTTTTTAGCAGGGAAACACCAAAGGGATAGGGCACAACTTACTCACAGAAAATCCTATGAAGAGATACAAGCGCATGTAGTATTTTGTACATAGTGAATAATGACTTATACCTTTTTAATGAAAGGTCAGGGCAAACTTGTCCTACAATCAGGTTATATCTAATGGGATCTGTAGAACTACGTCAACTGTGTGGCTCAAATATTAGATTAATTCAGGCCCTCGGTAGATGGTGTTTCAAAGCATAGTCATCGAATTCAATGTAAACGTAGTTGAGGCCGAATCAACTGGTCTAGAGTGGGCATCACACTGCGTTACTAAACCACGTGAATTGATACATTACGGCTTTACAGGCAAAGATAGTCAACTAGTCCTAATCTGCTCATGATTCATTTATCCATTTATGTACTATTTGATTTTCCGACTATGTTGGACAGAATTTTTGGACACAACTCTTCTTTTTCATTCTAATTGGGGGTTTCATTCATTTGATAGTGGGATCCCCATTACTGGTTCACCAGGGTGTCCGCTCATGATGTTAATAGGACTGCGATGTGCTACATCCCTTTATTTGCTTTCCGAGAGAGCTCCATGCGCAGAACACTCACAAAATGTACATCCCTTACTACGACAAAGCTTCGAATTATTCAAGTTCAAGTTGGGGAAATATTAGGCTTGTCTTCCATCAGTGGTGGCATCATGAGTACCATGAATAAATGAACAAATTAGAAAATTCAACCCAGATCATGCAAGGGACTAATTGGGCCTAAGAAGCAGCCCACAGTGCTCAGGCTCGTGAGATTGAAAGTTATCCACTTGCTTTATCCTATCACTAGAATTAATGCGTTCTATAAACTCTTGTCGTAGAGGTCACTGTTTACTGATGGGTTCTGGAAATCCCTTCTGTGTACAGGCGAGTGAAGGCAAATTTCACTCGAATTCATTATCTTAGTAGGTGCAGTTTTAGATACCACCAACGTCATCATAACTGATAAAACCCCATCGCCTCACAGATAGCCGTCACCCGTATGACTCTCGGACATCTCTATGTAGAGCCTCTAATATTGGTTAGGTTCAATAAGCTAGTCGTCGATATACCTAGCCCGAAGTCGAGAAGAAGCAAATAATGTTCCTCAGCTAGCCAATTGTTGTCAGCAGGCGAAAGTCTAGATCCAGAAAAGCTGGCTGAGCTTTAGATGTGCCGGGGATGCGCGGGCACAACAAGCGTCAGAGGAATCTGCTTTGAACTGCCGCTTCTCGTCCAGAAATCTGAATCGCCAAGCTCAACTGACACAATTCATCTTCTTTAAAATGAGCTTCCTCTTACCTTCTCAGAGATATGCGTTGGATAACTTTTCCGCTGAACACCTCGAGGAGGCCAATGCTGGGGAAGAGAATAAGCATTCGAACATCAGACGCTGCAATGTTCATCATAGAGCTCTGGTCAGATTCCAAAAATTACTTTCATTAGCGCCTGACAAAGACTCTACAAGATCAAGGCATCATACCCGCTCCTCCTCCAGAACAGCGGTCCCCGACTCGTCAATTCCATCTTTTCTGCGAATTTGGCTTCATATTCCGCTATCCAGCGATATTTTCATCCGACACAAGTTTCCCGAGAACGTGATTTTAATGAGAATGGTTGAGATCTAGCCTAGGGCTTTCAGGGCAGATTCACTGGACGAAGGTATTTCGGATATATTTCAACAGCCTCTCATTTGGCTCAGGATGGAAGAGAGACTTGAATTTAGGAGATGAAGGAGTGAGAAAGATGGGTTCTTTGGTATTGACAGGTCTCTTCCGCTCGGCTAGAGTCTCCCACCAATATCTTCGAAAGGGTAGCTTTGTCTTCATACCAAGCTCTGTTTTTGATGCTAGGGAATCCCCAAACCCCGTGGCCGTCTGAGCTTTTTCTAGACAACTCAGCGCCCTCAGTGATCTTCGTTTGTTTGGCGGGAGGTACAAAATAGCAACAAGATGACGGCTCCTTCGTGAATGAACTCGATTAAAAATACGGCTAGTTACAACGCCTGACAGAAAATATGAAGAAATCACAGAATAGAGTACGCTGCCCCGGGCAAAGGTTTTTGGGGCTAGTAGTTATGGAACACCCAAGTGTCCTCTCGGCCCATTACCGGTTCTAGGTAGTGTGTGAGCACAAAGATTGGGTAAAATGGTTATTGATCAAATCGTATGCTTATATCTCTGTATCTATCATGAATAATGAACGGAAGTAAACTCCAACGCCGCACTGACACTACGTAACTAATATCCGTAAATTTCTCTATAGCCACTCTTTCAGTGCCAATATCCACACATGTCCTAATAAAATTTACTATTTTTAAGGACAGGAGAATTTACATAACTATCATTGTTTTGCATCAGATTCTAATTGCGTATGCGGCTATCTGGCTATGATACAATATCAGAGAAGGAGTACAGAAAAGATGGCTCAATATAAAGGAAGAGCTCTTATGCCTCAGATTTCATTTGCAAGTATCACTGCTGAGTCGTGGTAGCTATTTCTTCAGCCCAAATCAGCCCTCATCTGTGAATACCCAGCCAGGGGAACGTTCCAAAAACCCAGAGTTATGCGGACATGCCCCCATCATCCGCTGGCTTTTCTCTGGGCGAAATGTGGTCTGAGGCGTCTCCTTCCCAAATAAAGTAGGTGCCCAGGCCACTCAAACTATCCTGGAAAACACCATGAATTATCATCACTGTCGCAGTATAGGCATCAGTAAAATAATGCATGTTCTGAAAGAAAGCTGGTAGGCTGAGTTGGAAAAAGGCTCGACGAATAGTCCGTATTTTTCCTCCCACCACCTGCATCTGACTTGGCTTGCACTCGGTCCATCAACGCAGCTGAATTTGTCAACTTGATTCCCGCCGTGACTGCAGACTGAGTATATTCAGAGTAATTAGATGGATGGCTAGAGGCAGCTTTTACCCGAGCCCCCAAAGCGGACACTGGAGGTATCTCGCATGCCGAGGGATGAGGATAAGCCTTGCATCCTCCCAGAGCCGTATTTTCAGTGTTGGCAAGTATTGCGTTTCGGAGTGGCGCCATAGTCTTGGGCAATAGTCGCAACATTGTGTTGTGGCAAGATGAAGGCGATAATAAATCGTGGTGGGCAAGTAGTTGCACTACCTACACGTAGCAGAGTGAATGCACCGCTACAGTTGCACTTACGAGGCTAATCTCTACGCTACAATGTCGGGTAAATTAGGCATAATTATAGCTCTTCCACCTGCTAGCCTATTTCACCTACGCCGGTCTCCGCTTCAACGTCGGCTCCCGATCTTACCTCTGGATAGAGTGAAGATACAGGATCCGAGCAAGCGTATAGTCAGACTTCCAGATGCTTGAGCAATGAAGGGGCTGGGAATTGAGCCCAGATGACACGGGGGGCTTTGTCGGTCGTCTACCTTGTGGACTTGGAGTCACACACAAATATGTTCTGAGTCAGAAACTGCGTTTGGTTCCAGTGTGCAACCGACGATCAGCACTCTCATATCCGTATCTGGTAAAAATATAGCGCGTCGCATCATGAGCAGTATCATTTCTAGATGAATTTTGTAGGGCCATAGATAATCTTAGCTTGAGGATGGGAGAAACCTCCATGTTGTGGGTGAACTTGGGTCTCTTTAATCTTTTACTGTATATTCAACTATCTAGCTTTCTCATAAAATGAGCCTCTTGTGTGCATAGCTACGGGCTTTTTTGAGCTTAGAGATGCTCATAACCTATGAGTCATCCGCCATTACAGCTGTGCTACTTAGTTTACACAGAATGGCCGACCTTCGTCCGCAAGTGGCCGTCAAAGAGAAATTTCAGAGCGCTTGCTTATCTAAACAGCCTTCACAATCCGGTATACGAGCGATAAGATATTTAGAGTCGAGCGTTGCTAGATTCGAATTAGGCTCATGTATCCGGTGGGTTCGGTTTCCGAGCTACTCAGACTCTACTTGACCAGCCTGGATGATGTACCGCTGCACCAACTAGCCGCGGCTATTTCAATAGTGTTGTCGCACTCTCGCCAACCATGTCGGGGAGCGCACAATACGTGTTGTCGAGATTCCTTCCTAAAATCCGAAATCTAATCCCCTGCAAAACTATACTGACCCTTGGCATTAATATTCCCATCAGTCCTGATCTCTTCCGTAATCATCTCGAGGATGAGGCTAGCGACATGGGTGTGCCGCGATTTTTTTCTTGCAGATATTCATTGGTTCGTGAGCTTAGATTTGGAGGCCGGCTGTCGCCAAAGAGCGAGTCAACTAGAATCGTAGCCAGTCAAACGAAGATGTAATGGATTCTGCTTGTAGACGTCGTGAGGCATTGCGGGGATTCGTCAAATTTGGGACGAGACTAAATTTGCTGAAGTCTTGAATCCTTGCCTCTTGGGCCAGCTTCTGTATTCCAAATCTTATGAGGCTCGGCCGCGGGGAAGTGGTTTCAGATCACAGATTTTCGTGGGCACAGTTTGCTTGGGTTCATGCTGCTACGACTGCAGTGTGAGATGGAGACTGGCCCAGGGCTCAAAGTGCGAAGAAATCCCTTGGCATATTTGAACCCCGACCAAATTAACGTCATCTGATCATGTCTAGTCACATGGCTTCCTCGACATGCAAGATCCCAGATGCCGGGGTCCCTGATGGACAGAAACGGAAGTTCGCGCGCATCAGCCATGACTATGGCACGGCAGCACCGTCCATCTCGTTTCTGATAGCGGCTTCAATGATGTGGAAGCCATGGGAGCGTATCTGCCGTCCAAAGCAGGCCCCCCCCTAAATTACTGCTTGATCCATGTAGCCGTTGCCCCAAGCTGCCGCAGCGCTGATTCCCAAGGCCGTCAGTCACTAGTGCTCCCAGGCAAGTCCAGAAGTTCAGGTGTGGGTACAGGGATGTTGTTAACGGAAACCCAGGAAAGCTGCTCAGGGGAATACAGTGCGGCCCGCGCCCACTTATTTTTTTTTTTTAATTCATAGTGTATTCAGCTATCTAGCTATGATACTTCGCGCCCACTTAGCATGGCGTCTAGTGCTCGATTATTGATTTTAGTCACTATTATCATAGTCCCTGCTGAGACTCAGACTACATATGACATGCACGTCCTCTCAGCCTACAGGCTATGGCTACCCATTTTAGTAACAACTGTCTTCCTGTGTCTCCTACACAGCTCCCCTCATAAAGTTTCGACCCTGAAAAGTCCTCAACTAATCACACATTTGGGCAAGCCCTTTGTCCTTCATTATCTCCCCACTCGAGCTAGCGAAATAGATGCTAGTCAGGGATGTATAACCGTTTGTGAAAGTAGTAGAAGCCACTGGGTCCAGGGATCTCCCAAAAACGACCTCGAGACAAGATCCGAAGACACGGCTACCCCCCTGAGGCGTTTGAAGAGTTCATCCAACTAGGCGTAGCACGTGCTTAAGTTATCACGTGCCGGCTGGCTCATACAGACAAAAAGCTACCAGACGAGATGGCGCCCTTGAGAGCCCAGCATTTTTTGTGAAGCCTAGAACATACTATCTAGCGCCTTACTTTACAATAATTTTACAGAGAATCGAGCTCTTCCACTGAGTCACTCTAGGCTTATCTAGCAGAAAATATATATCTACATGATTTACGAGGTGAGACAGGGCGCTGCAGACTTGTTGCAGTGGATGCTAGGCATCACGTGACAATATGTATATGTTGTTAGATGGCACCACATCGGAACTTAATGCTTGGCTAGCACGACGTTAAATAAATATCAAAAAGAAACTTCATGCTTTTCTCACGTAAATATAGATAATTATATATTTGCTATAATGGAAATAAAAGTCTCGACGGAGGTCTAATTTTGACTTCATTCGATAGTTCGGGGTGCATGGCAGGCAGGCCTTGGCCTATTTATAACATGTCGGGCTTATTTAAAGGCATCGGCACATCGGGTAGTTTATATAGACTGAGCTGGCCAACATGAGACCTTACGGTAGTTTTGTCTTGTTTTATTATTTTTGTCCTGAGCTAATGCTATTTTTTCCACAATGGGTCAAAGATAGGTGGAGCCGGTGAGAATCACTGTATACAGGCCCAACTCATTCCAACCGCGTGAATCGCTACCAAAAGTGCAGCTGATTAAACAGAAACGAAAAAATCAAGAAAATCAAAACAACTCCAAAAACCAGAAGATTCCTCCCTATTTGACCCAAGCAATGCGTTCCTCACACATTCCCTGGTCCATCACACCTTCCAAATGACAAAATTTGCTCCTTCTATGCTGAGAGCGAAAGATGAGTTAGCAGGCACCTTTTATCCAGCCGGTATCCTGCTAATTATTAGTAGATGCCCCAGGAGGGACATCGTCGAGGTTGCTGTTCCCTCAGGCTTCTTCTTCAGATCCCAGCACTCCGAAAACTGTTGCCTCGGCCATTGCGACATCCTTCGCCGCGGCGGCGATCGCCTCTTCGGCCTTTTTGGCTGCAGCCCTAGCTCGAGCCGCCTCTGTGAACTTCCCTTGCTCGAGATGGCAAATCCGCGCGAGCTGCTCTTTAGTCACCGGTCCGGACTTCCTGGGTCTGACTTGGCAGTCCCGAGAATCCGATCGGTGGGGTCCACCACAGTTACGACACTTTGTGAGGGCCTTGCACTCGGCTTCCGAGTGCATGTTGGAGCCGCAGTTCCAGCAGGCTGGAGCGCGGGAGCAACCACGAGTGGCGTGGAAGCCCAAACAGCGTTTACACTATTCAATTTGGCGACAAGGCTTGTGAATGGTTGCCATACCAGACTCGTCGAAGATGCGGAAGCCCGCACGAGGGGCGTTGTCCCGCGTGAAAAGGGCATGCCAGTTTTGATACGGTGCCCCAGGTCGACATGTCCCATGAGGTCGAACCTGGATTGGAAGCGCGCCGGTCGTACCGAGAATCTTGGCAGAGACACAACTAGCATCGACCGCCCTGGGGCCGCACACTGTAACTATACTTACAGGTACGTTTGGTATCTGTAAGGCGACAAGATCCGAAGATGCCTCGAGTTTGACGTTATGACTTGCCAGCTTCGAAGAGCCATCTAAAGTCTCTTGTCGTGTTTTTTCGTTCTTTGCTAGCATAGCAAAGCCCGTTCTCACTCGGTGGAGTGAGGTTATTTCTTGGTTAAAGTAGCCGAATGTATACTCCAACTTAGATCTCACGCTGCTTGTGGATAGATTTCGACACGGGTGGTCCTTTTCAAAGCAAAGGAACAGTCGCTTGTCGACTTTCGCCTTGGGTGTTTTTTTTTGTTGGGCTTTGGCCGCAGGTCGCGGCATAGCCTTGGCAGTAGAGACTGCTTTTTTTTCGCAGTCCGTATCTAGCCAACGTGGTCCAGGTGCTTTTGACGTGCAGAGCTGGGACGGTGGGTATTGTTTGGCTCCTGGCGTCAGGAGCCCTTGGGAGGGGGTTCGTCGGGCGAGGAGGAAGAACGGGTGGCGCAGTGGCCGGGCTCGTGGCCATGTATTGCGCAATGGCGGCGCGTAGGTACACTCTCATCGAGTCTACGAATTGTCTATTTGACCCGTTGGTCAAAGGGAGAAGGGTGGCTTCGACGCCAGAGATGGCTGCGGAGAAGAGGGCAAGATTTGCCGTTAGTTCGGCGGCGCGTCGTTGTTCAGCTTCGACTATTGGTCGTAGCTCGAGGGGACACTCTGCTTTCGTGGCAGCTTTTGGCTGCGACGTTGATGTTGACGCTGATATGGGTGCAGCGTTTTCTGACGGTTTTGAGGTGGTCACAGGAGGTTTGGACGATTCTCCAATCCCGTGAGGGACGGAGGGTCGTTGATGAATTTCCTCAACAATTTCGACTGACCCGATCATGTCAGTATCGGGTTCAGCGACGGCGGGGAGGGCTTTTTCCTTCCCTTTGATGGAGACCTTGCTCATCTCCGCGCATTTCGGAGACTGGGCAAGGCCAGGTAATTGCTCGAGAGCCCTCGGGTGGACTCTCGTGTTGCCCAACTTGGCGTGGGACGCTTTTTCGAACAGGTGGCATGGTGAAAATGCCAGTGACTCGATGATAATTTTTTGATAGAATGCTATGAGCGCGAAAGGGAGGGAGAGGGGGAAAGGGTGAAGATTCGAAATTTCGAATTTCAAAAAATTGGTTGTGTTGTGAGCTAGCACAACGTTATATAGTAAAATAAAAGCTCTTTATGTTTCGTGTTTGAATTTCAGAACATGTTTGTTAAAATTTCTTTGCTGTGTAATAGCTCTACTCAACTTTTTATTGCCATCTTAGGTACTGGGGGGGGGTGCCGTAGATTTATCGACGATAGAAGTCCTCCCGACTACCTAGCAGATGCCGAAGTCTCGGCGCTCGTCAACACTCCGAAATCGGGAACTCTTTAATAGATAGAGCCCGAGTAGGCCCATCGCTCAAATCTTCTCTATTACGTTCCACAATCTAGCTGCACGTCCTCTCTCAACGAGAAGAGCCTCAATATAGCTAGAAAAGGGGTTTACATTTTATGATAGATTTTCCCTCTCGAGGGTATACGTCATATCATAACTTTGTGGTGGTCGCAAGTCTATGGTCTATCAGGCAAGTTTCTGCTTGGTATTATATAAGCTAGTTGATTAGTCTTTTTTTCAATCATTTTATCTGGCTTAAGTTATTGAGATATGCCATATAACTAGTGCCTTGCAAAGATGCAGGATGACACTCGACTTTAGTGACTCCTATTATCGTGATCTCATGTAAAAACACCACTACAAGGTATATTTACTTACACAGTGTGACGGGAAACCCGACTTGGTGATGATAATGTCGATTTAATAAACTGTATAAGGAAGAAAGAGAAATCTAGCTACAACTAACGGGTATTTATAACCTTCAGCCCCTCAGTGATTGTCTTGACTGATTTCTTCACCCCAGGCCGAATACTTGCCATCCAGCCACACATTATCAAGAATCACTACGCTGTGACAATAATCTGGCCCCTTGGCTGGTAGTTCCGTATCTTCCAGTTTCCTCTATCATTTCCTTAAAGTCTTACAACATGAATCCTCATCAATACGCTTAGGTATCCACATAAGCTCAGACAACGGTCAAACCGTAACACCCAGAAAAATCCACCTACCTCCGTGACTACTCATAAAAGTCAAGGTTTGCGCCTTTTTGTCTCCCGTACAAGTACTCATCGTTTTGTCATAGCTAAATAGCTGAATACAATATAAATTAAAAAAAGTACTCATCGTAAGTAATGTGTTTGAATCTCGATGGATTTAAAACTATTATCTCCAGTCTCTGGGGGACTATTCTCAACACCTCAGTGGAGTCCCCTACGAATCTCCAGCTCTCATGGTAGAGTCTGCAGAGCCGAGATTGAGTAACCCAATCGCTTTCGCCGTCTCTATCGTCTTCATCCCTAAGCACATCCCCCCATCGCCACAATCATGAAGCTAACCACGATCAGATCAGATTGTAGGGTCGGAGCCCTACTCATCACCAACCCCTGATCATGGAGGAAAAGCAATCTGATGAGTTTCCGCAGCGTACCTAGCACCCGATGCGGAGATGGTGGATAGGATTAAGTCGGTCTCGACTGTTACAAAGAAGGGAGATAAAGATAGACATGCGCACCTTATGCGGTTCCGGTGTCCAGACGTCTCCTGGCTGGGGCTGCAGGTTTTCTGAGACTTTTTGCCGCGCACGCAGTTTCCATTGGTACCATTTTTTTGGGTAGAAGGTCCCGTGGAAAAGGTGGCCGAATTCCCCAAGTAAACACTGAGCTGAATGGCTATTCATCACGGGCAATATATCAATGATCTTACAAGTAACAAAAGAGGCAAGGAGCACTGCACAAGGTGTGTCCTGGGTGAGAAAGGAGCGCAATGTGCTAGATAGTCTATGAGTTATGCAGCACAATAAACATCACTCACTATCCAGTCTCTACATGATAGACCGACCTGATTGATTTACCATAGCGCCATCCAACCAAGCTACTTTTAATACTGTCTGCATTGTAGAGTAACAATACGTGTAGTGCACCATGCCCAGTGTGAGTAACTTCTTTTCTAAAACCGAAACCTCCTCCCATGTAAGGCTGTATCCATCTTAAGCATCATCTTTGGCGTCATCATGTCCGATTTTTCTGATCTCGCTCTCGTTTATCCCAGATTTCTTCGCCATAATTCGTGTCATCCTACGCGTAATTGTAATCTCGTGGGCGGATAGTTGGAGGACAGATAAGGCCAGAGACTACACTATTGAGAGATATGGTCATTGAAGGAGAATATAGTA
Organism: Blumeria graminis f. sp. triticale; assembly: GCA_905067625.1. Classification (NCBI taxonomy): domain Eukaryota; kingdom Fungi; phylum Ascomycota; class Leotiomycetes; order Helotiales; family Erysiphaceae; genus Blumeria; species Blumeria graminis. Next base: position 12,544,441 of record LR898472.1, on the reverse strand, counting down.
GATCTTAGTTGAAGATCTGAGGAGGCTTTGGTCGTAATCGATCTCGCTGGCAGTGAAGATTTGACATAAATTATTCAATTCTTCTGATTGCGCGCCTCGGGACCCATGCCGGTTTTATGGGAAGATGTGTACTTAAAGTAGGATGACTCAATTTGACGTTTAGAACACTCGCACTCAGATTTCATTTGCAGATACCACTCGAGGTTAACCCTTACGGCGTATAACCTCTTCCGTGCATACCCACCACTGGGAAAAGCATGAATAACCTATGGTTATCTGAGTGTGATTTCATCATCCAACAAGTAAAATATTACCGCAAGAGAGAGTGGTATGTGGGTTTCACTGGATTCGAACCAGATTTCTTCTGTCTGAAATAGGATAGGTATTTAAGCTACCCAGAATCTACTTTGTAGAACGGCATGAATGGTGTACCACTTCACTATCCATCCCAAAAATTTGACAAAGTGTGGAGCCTTGAAGCATTGCGCCGCAGGCCAAATAATTAGGTATTGCGAAGTTTGAGTCAGAAAAGATTTCTTTCCCAGCTTCATGGACACGACGAGTAAGAGTTTATTCTTCACCCTCCCCCGTCACCTTCTAGTTCAGTGCTTAGATATGTTGCCTCTTGATTTTTTTTGTTGACTTTTAGAATCTTTGCAGAAGGAGGTTTCGACCACAAAGTGACAGTCCAACTTCCTTTCGCAGACCACTCGTCAGGAAGATTTCTTTAACCTCACTGGAGAAAAACTTTTTCTGTATCTGGGATAATAAATAATTACCGTGTGCATAGGAAATACTACTAGCAGCTTCCTAATCATCGGCCCAGACGAGACGGTTGGAATTGGGTTAGCAGTCGTCTGACCTAGGTCACGAGCACTGAGCTGGCGTAAATTAAAGTTTACGCAAACTAGTATTCGCGACACCCGATAATAATTTTTCTGGCTATCAAGTAGATAACCAGAAAAAATCGTACAATTAATATTTTGTGAGAGGAAAAATAAATTTACAATATTAGATATGCCAGCGCAAGCCGCGCTCTAATGTAAAAGCCTTTTTCAACATGCCACTAAACTCAGTCGAAGCACCGGGGATCAAGGCGGATGGCCCTCTTTTAGCTAATATGCGTGCTGAAGTAGCACGTTTGTTGGACCGAAAGAACCACAGCTTTCCAGGTGCAAATCCCGTCAGTTTCTCGCGCAGGCATCTCGAAGAGCTCGAGAAGAAAGAGTCAGTCACTATACATCGTATTGATTTCATCTTCCTACTAATTTATCACAGTTACTACGTGTGTGAGAAATCGGATGGTATGCGTTACCTTCTCTACTTGACTGAGGATGACTTGGGTAACGAAATACACTACCTCATAAACCGCAAGAATGACTTTTGGTTTATACCGCCGGGCACCTTTCATTGCCCGACTCCGCGCGATCAACAAGCTTGGCATAATAATACTATCATAGATGGCGAGCTCGTTATGGACAAAAAGCCCAATGGTGAAATGGAGGCTAAGTACTTGGTCTTTGATTGCATGGTTCTCGATGGGAATAGTTTGATGAGTCGGACACTCGATAAAAGGTTGGCATACTTCAAAGAAAGAATCTTCGATCCGTACAAACAAATATTAAAAGATTACCCTCAAGAAGTTCAGCATCAACATTTTCTGATGGAGCTCAAATCAATGCAGTTTTCCTATGCTATTGAGCTCATGTTTAAACAAATTCTACCCTCACTTCCGCATGGTAATGATGGCCTTATATTTACTTGTCGAACTTCAGAGTACAAGTTTGGAACTGACCCACATATTTTGAAATGGAAACCCGAAGCTGAGAACTCGATCGACTTCAGGTTAAGTCTGGAGTTCCAACTTGTGCAACCCGACGAATTTGACTTGGCTGAGGGTATCACGGAACAATACCACGACTATGACGCGATGCCCATCTTTAATATTCATGTTCACGCCGGGGGAGGCCGTGAAGATCCATGGTACGGGACCATGTATGTGGAACCATCTGAATGGGAATCATTGAAAGCATTGCAGCAGCCGCTCAATGATAGAATTGTTGAATGTTCAATGGATCCTCAAAGACGCTGGCGATATATGCGTTTCCGCGACGATAAGACCGAGGCAAACCATACCAGTACAGTGGAAAGTGTAATTGAAAGTATTACTGACCGGGTGACAAAACAAGACCTCATGAATGCAGCCCCAAAAATTCGCGAAAAATGGAAACAGCGAGCAGAAGAGCAGATGAATCGTCAAAAGAATGAGCTCGATCGAAGGAGAACAATGAGTTCAAATGTTATTACAAGCCAAAACCAAGGCGTCAAAAGAAAAGCAGACGAACAATGTAATGGACGGCCTAGCCCTTTCACGCCAGATGGTTAGATTAAACTTCTATAGGCATGCAAAAAGAATAAACGATTAATCTGCACATTTATTGGTTTCAAAAGCCTATTAATTCAACTTCAAAATCTCTCGACCAACCGAACATCCAGGCTCAGTCGTGTAGTATGGCTCCTTCTATTAAACTAATGGATAAGTAACTTTGATGACAGAACAATCTTAACTGGCCAGTATTTTATTCTCATCGACTGATAATTGCTGTACTTACCTCGCCCCTTGGTTCAGTACTTACCCTTCATATTACATAGAGTCTTTCCATGTCGCACTTAAATTATTTCGAGGCATGCAAGGCTCAGCACTCACGAATTGAACGAATTTTAAAACTTAAAAAACAACAAATTAATCTTCAACAAAAATTTTTATCATTCTCATGTATTTTTTTAGGGCGTAAAAATGTAAATTTACACGCATGCATTTTCACAAGTAAAGGATTTTGCAGTCCAAAGAACGTGGTTCGGTCGAAATTCGGAGACTCATAGCGTTGGCATAAAATTGGAGTTGTGAGAAAGATGAAGTTCTCGTGGGAAAATTATGTTATAACGTCAAGGTATTAATGATGCACTCTAGAAATCATACTCCTTCCTTGCCGCCTTAGACTTTAACAAGTTAGGCTAGGCTATTTCAATAAAATACCAATTAAACGAAACAGATTACTTCTGGGGAATAAAATCAAACTGAATATTCTTTTAGAGATGTATCTTATTTTGAAACATCTTTATTTTCATAGAATCTTACGCTACAATGCCAAAGGCCTAAGGTGAAGGTATTGTTTTGTAGGCTTAGGCTAATAGATCTCAAAAGGCACTTTTAGCATAAATCCTGTACACAATGTAGTAAGAAGTAGGATTAATTAATTGAAAGTATGAATATTTATTCGTTACGGGCACAAGGCTAGCACTGATGGAGCATGACATGGAGAATACTAGCTTCCCCGACGACTATATACAACGATAACTCAATTTGACATTTAGACTACTCATATAGTGGGTGCACCTGCTGATAACACTCGAGATTTTGGTGCTAGGGACTTTCACCCTTCCCCCAACCGTTAATATTCACCAAAGGGAAAACAGGAAAAACCTTTGGCTACCCTAACATGCCTTTGTCATCTTGTATATAGCCGCCGCGCGAGATATGGCCTCACAGTCTTCCCTTTCTCGAGTGAGGTAGGTGTCCAGGCTACCCAGACTTTAAATCGGAGAGATGACGACCAGGAGGTGGACCAAAACACCTTCCTTCGTTGCCAGTTTTTAGAGTGTCGGTTACACTATCCGAAATCGTTGCCTCGGCGCCCACAGACACACTTGAGTCGAAAACACTCGAAAAATATGCGTCCCAGCATGCCCATTTGTGACCTCTTCACTCGTTTGTCCTACGTCCCAGCTGCCTGTCCTCCCTCAAGATGTGAAGCCCCATTAGAGCAACGGTCCCCCATAGACCAAGACCCGAACTTTGTAGATTATGACTTGAATTCCTCCTCGCAGGTATACATAGCGTCGCAAGTGTGTAGTGGGAGATGGCCGATTTTTTGATGAAGCAAATTCCTAATTGCAATTGGTTGGAATACTTATTCAGTCATTGAGACGAGATGGTTTGTGGTATGACAAAGTTAGAGGACTCGTGTGAGAGAATGATAGATACGTCATTGATGAAAATTCGGCGATTTTAGATGTGCTTGTATTTATCCTCGACTTCTATTCGGATGCGATTATTCTTCGTTTTCTCCAATATGCCGAGCATGCGGAGCGATTACAATGGCATGGCTGGAAGGTGAAGAATTCGTCCATGCCGACTTGGAGAAATGTTAGAAAGCCCCAACAAGCAAACCCTTCGTTGAAACTTTCATTCAAAATCGACTTATTTCACTCTACACTTGATTTTTTAGGAGTCCAATAGATTAAGGTATTAAAAACACTTGAGCCCGATATATGATCAATAGGTCAGTAAAGATTGATAGCTACAATGGACTGCGCGTCTTAGTCGAGTCCTATTATATGGGAAGTTATGGTACTGACGTAAGCAATTTATGTAATTTTAATTATTGTAGCATCATTTGGAGCTTTCGGAATGGAAGATAGGAGTGTGTGTATTTATTGTATTACTTGAGTCTATGACTATCTAGCACATTGGGCTCCTCCCTGACCCAGGCCACACCTTGTACAGTGCTCCTTGCATCTTATATTACTAGAAAGATAATTGATATATTGCCCGTGATGAATAGTCATTCAGCTCAGTGCTTACCCGGGGAATTCAGCCACCTTTTCCACGGAACCTTCTACCCAAAAAAATAAAAATGGAACAATGGAAACTGCAGGCGCGGGAAAAAGTCTCAAAATTGTTACGGTTTGACCGTTGTTTGAGCTTAGGTGGATACCTAAGCCTGTTACTAAGAATTCTTACTATGAGGCTGTATGAGGGGGAGATGAAGCTGATCGAAACGGCACTTCTACTCAGGAGGCTGAAGCGTTATTACAACTTAGTGACACCTGGAAATACGTGGCTGGGTAACAAGTATTGTGCCTAAGGACAAGTCACTAGTCTGTAGATTCACGAGGAGGATTAACTCCTATAAATACCTGTTAGTAGTAGCTAGAGTTCGATTTTCTCCTCATATAGTTTATTAAATCGATTTATTCATCACCAACTCGGTTTCTGTCACAATATAAACTATATCATTCAAATCCTTTGACCGTCATTAAGTACATCGCAGTTGTAGATAACTGTGACTTAGGGCATCTTTAATTATTGGTTTCAACGCACATGGATTCTAAGAATCAACAATAGGTTCAGAAATGAACAATTTTACTATCGGAACAGACTTTGTGGCAACTAGTCTATCGAACCAGAAATCTATGCCACATGGAGAAATACAATCGGAAATGCAGCGACTAGTCGAAGAAATGAGATTAAGAGAAATGGAACACAGAAGAGACCTTGGTATTCTACAATCTCAGATGAACGAAATGATGAAAACAATGGAGGAACAATCGGAGAATGAGAAAAAAACTCCCCTGCAACTGTCAAGAACTAATGTGGGAGTCCAATCAGAACGCAGAGAATGCTTCATTGAAGAAGAACCACTTAAATGGCCAGAAGCATACAATCACAAGGATAGAACTAAATGGGCAATTACACATGGAATTCTTAGGTACATATAAAGGCGTGATGTAGAGGAGCGGAATATTATTCAACTGTCTGACTTTTTAATTCAACTATTTAGTCATGCAGTAACTGGAACAGCAAAAGATATGATCACAAGTCAGTTTCAGAGTATGCTTGCAAATGGCATGGAATGGGATGCGCTAGGGCTGTTACAGGCAATGGATGATACCTACTGCAACAGAAATGAGGAACAATTGGCGGCCGCACTATTTCACGCATGTCGACAATTTCGGGACGAGAACCTATTGTCATATCTACCGCGCTTCCAATAGTTACTCTCGTGAAGTCCAAGTTCAAAAGGGAATGAGAAATGCAAGATGTACCAGTTACGAAACTCTTTGAATAAGACAACTAGAAATTGCATGATTGGTAGTCTGTGCCCTAGAACACTCCGAGAACAAATTGATTACCTGTCGATCCTGAGTTCTGAAATAGACAAGGTTGGTATGGAAATTACAAGGGATTACCTGCTAGGTTAGACAGGGTACTTTGACAATGGAATACAAGGCGTTGCTGGGGGCAAATTACAAGGGGAAATCTCACAAGAAATAACGCACCACCTTCCAGCCAAAGCCAACTTACACATTAAGGGTTTAGATAGCAGTATAAGGATGACCGGTCTCAATAAAGACCGTGCAAAGTGGGTTTCACGTGTTGAGTTGAACCAGCGCAAAATAGATGGGTCGTGCTTGCGATGTGGAAAGATTGGCCACGTTATAGCTAACTGTCAACTACTTCCAGCTAAGAATTATGAAACTTCTACCAAAGTAGCAACATTCGCCGAACGTATTGTAGATACAGCCAAGGCCAAAGTTCCGAAGAACGAGGTATCTAAAAGATCAGCTCCCGAATCAAATTGTCCCAAATGCAAGAAAATGAAACTATGACAATGGCTGCTAGCTCGAGATCAACTGGAGATAAAGAAGCTGAAAGCGCTATGAACGGATCTTCGTTTATCATAGACACTGTAATCAACGGAATTTATTCAGTACCCACTTTGATTGACAATGGATGCAAATGTCTAGCTGCTGTTAGTAATTCATTAGTACAAAAGGCTAACCTGCCTCGTATAAAAATAAGTCCGCACAAACTCACAGAGGCAACAAAAAGTCAGCACCATGAAGATTTTATCACGGAAATGGTTAACATGGAGCTAGACATTGATGGGTATCAACGAAATTTATATGCGTATGTTATACCAATGTTGTCTCATGATGTTATATTGGGAAAATCATGGATGGAGCGGGAAGACGTTATTTACAATGCAAGGGAACGCTTCATTGTTATGATATGAGACAACGAGGTAGTCGGGGCTAGGGCATTGCGTGTGGCTCAAGGCCACAGCATACATCACTAGTGTACTGGTTAGGTGAGCATGTATATAGTTTCATAGATGTACCCACAATAAATGGCCACAGGTTTAGTCTTATACTTTCTGTCCACATACCTACAGCATAATATTGTATGAGTCTATTCACTGTCAACCACAAATTATAACATCATCCACTCCTCATTGTAACGGCTAAGAAGCCGGTATTTTCCTGTAGCCAGTAATGGCAAGTACTGGCGTATAACCACCAGGGGGTGGGCCGGCGCAATAGCCTTGCAGAACATACCAGAACCACTGTCGAAGGTACTAGATAAGATTCGACATGAACAAGACTGTAACTGAGACTTGGAGAAGCTACTAGAAACCATATTCTCAGAGTTGCAACTGGAATTATCTAGAAATGAACTGACCTTAGATGGAAGGGCTTGGAGTGTAGTAATCTGTATAAATACCTGGCTAAGTATCTGTAGCTTAGTTCTACATAGTTGAATTGTTAATATACCATCATCCATACAAATGCTCCCTGCTTTCTATAGTTGATCTGTGACACTCATCACTCTGCAATGTGACTTCTGCATAGCTCATAACCACAACATTCATGGACATTGGAGAAGCTATTGTGAACAATCAACCAATGAGAATATGGGAAAAGGGCCAACAGGCAATGATGGATTCATCTTATCAAACATCAAATATTAAAAGTTTATTGGCAGGGGTATTCCTTGCAACTGTCAGGAAGGCCAGGAAGTCAAGCGCTGGCAAAACCCAGCTATTTTCTGTAACGCTGGCAGACATTCAAAAAGCGCTTGCGCCAACAAAGAAGTCACCAACAAATTTGAACAGACTCCCAAACTACTGTAAAACATTTGCAGATCTATTTCGGAAAGAGCTAACGGACAAGCTGCCACCTCATTGGCAAGGATGTGATCACGAGATAAGGCTTGAGTCTGACAAAAAAATACCATGGGGACCCTGGTATGGAATATCAAGGTGTCAGATTGGAGTCTAGATGTTTGAGCTGGAGCGAATTCGAAGGGCTAGAAGAGGTTAAATGGACGGCTAAAGATGACTGAAGGTATACTAGAGATAATTTGGAGGAAACTGAGGTTTGAAAGATGGTTAATATAAGTATTTAAAGGTCTAAAGGTTCGAGAGGGTACTAATGATAACTAAAGGTACAAGAGGTAACTAGAGGTGACTATAGGTGACCAGAGGTGATCCGAAGGTGGTGGTTGTGACAGAAGACTAAGCATAAAGAACTCTATGCCTACAGACCAAACCATTGTATACATACCTGCCTTCCTTTCACTAGCTCATCATAACATAGACCTTAACATAATATCAACATGATACCATGTGCCAAGAACTATCCTGTTGTCATAGTGTTATGATAGGTCTATGATTCGGGTGTACATACAATTTGTGGGAGCTCGCTGCTAGTGATCACAGATGTGCTGCTGGGCCGGATAGGTCAAGAAGAGGAGTGGAGAATGATCTCTGTAGAATGAGGAAAGACTGAATTGCTTGCTCTATCTATTGTGGAGGAAAGCTCTCTACTTATAGTCCCTAGACTATTGCTTACTAATTATACTAACTCAACAAAGCAGGAGCAAACAGAGCAAAGGCATGCAGTTGCGTGACCATCATAACTGGAGCTGTGCACTGTAGCTATGTGGGTCCAGGCACAACACTCCCCCTGTCGGTAACGACTCCTTAAGTTATTGAATAGCGACTGATGATTTAACCTTGGTCAGTGAGTCAGCTAGTTGATCAGAAGAAGGCACGTAGGACACATCAATCAATCCCTTTTGATGCTGCTCCCGACAATAGAAGTTCCTAAGTGAGATATGCTTTGATCTTCTGTGATTGTCGTGATTTTTGATAAGGGAAATTGCCGATTGATTGTCCACGTAAAACTTGGTGCATTTTGCTCCCTCAATGTGATCAGTAATGTTTAACTTTTCCCGAAGCGATTTTGTCCACTGTAGCTGACGACATGTATCGGTGGCAGCAAGATACTCAGCCTCAGTTGTAGACAAAACAACTTCCCGCTGAAGATGGGATCGCCAACTTATTGGTCCTGAAGTTAGTATAATCAGCGATCCGGAAGTTGATCTGCTTGTTGATGGATCTGCTGCAAAATCTGCGTCTGTGTAAGCTTTAAGTGAGGGTTTACCTATTGATCTGTTGAAGGTGATTCCTCGATCCGGCTCTTTAGAGAGATACCTTAGCACCCGGTGAGCTGCATGCAGATGTTCACCTGAGGGGTTTGTCAAAAATCACGCCAAGTGGTTGACAGAAAATGCGATATTGGGTCTAGTGCTATTTGCGAGAAACTGCAGGCCACCTATAATGGAGTTGTATCTTGTAATCTCTTCTGGTGTGCTTTCTTTATCGCTTGGAAGCATTAGATGCTCAAGGGGTGTTGAAGCAGGTTTGCAGTCTTTTAAGCCGTGTCAATCTATCAGTGTGCGTGTGTATTGACCCTGTGATAATGCTAGGGTATCTTTTCTGGGGTAACTGATGTGGATGCCCAAAAACAAGTCTATGCTCACTGATTTCAACTTATATCTCTTGTGTAAAGCTTGCATTAGCGTTTCTATCTTGCCTAAATTAGGAACCATCACCTGGAAATCATCTACATGCATAATCACAAATACATCTTGGTGGGCGTTGGTGTATAGACATACATCTGATGTAGTTGGGTGGAAACCAAGTCTAGCAAGGGTTGCTTTGGCATCATCATACCACAGAGCTGCTGCCTGCTTGAGACCGTAGAGTCCTTTGCGAAGGATAATTATGCATCCTTCTTTTTCATAGCCCTGGGGCATTTCCATGTAAAGGTCAATGTCAATGTCAGGGTTTAAGAAAGCGGTTGGAACATCACCTTGCCTACGGTGCCAGCCAAATTGGTGGGCTAGCACAAGCATGATTCTACCAGTTTCCGGTCGTGGTGTAGGAGCGAAAGTTTCATGGTAATCAATGCCTTGACGCTGGATAAAGCCTTTCGCTGTACAACGAGCCTTCCACATTTCGATGCTGCCATCTGCTCTAAATTTCCTCTTAAATACCCATTTGCATTTCATAGGTTTGCGTCCCTATGGAAGTTCCATGCAGCGAATGATTTTTATGGCTCCTTTTTCTTTGAGGGAGCGAAATTCCTCATCTGTAGCCTTTTTCCATTGCACGGCCTCCGGACTAGTCATGGCTTCGCTCCAGGTTTTTGGATTGTTGGAGATTTGTGCTGTCTTGCCATAGTGGAGACATTTGTAGTAATGTTTCTTAACCTCTCTGCCATACCTAGTTCTTGTGATCTCGTTTTCCGGCGAGTATTCCCTTTCTGGTGAGTCCGCTCGTTTTTGTCCAACAATAGAGCGTATAGGATCCCATCCAGTCATGATCTTTTCGTATGGCGTTTCATCTGCTTCTTCTTCAGAACTGGACTCCCCCTCATCTTCTGGCTGCAGGCTAAGCTCCTGTGAATGGCTAGGGAAGTATGATTCTGGGGGGGAGTCTGCTATATCTTTCGAGTGGTACGATTCACTTAATGAACCTTGCTCACTACTTTGGGAACTCACATTTCTGATGTCTGTTGGTGGTAATTGTTCTTCTGATGACAAGAGTGAAGTCACTTCTTGAACTATTGATTTGGGCCGATTGTTTATGTTATTGGCTAATGCGAAATCTTCGGTTGAATCTTGTGTAATAGAGTCAGATTCTAGCGTGGTGGGTGATGAACTCTCCCCCTCAAACAATGCTGGAGTTTGAAGTTTTGGAGTTAAAGGGGGATTATGTTGATAATTCATTGTTTCTGTAAATAATGAGTTATCACTGGCCCAGTGGTTCGTTGTTTTCTGCTGATTGATTGGACTTAGCTCGTCACCAAACATTATATCTTCATTGAAAGATGCATGGGGAGTGAAATTTTCTATCCATTTCCAGCCCTGTGACGTTGTCCAATGGGGATAATAAATGATGAAGTTCTTGTCAGTATTTTCCTGGAAACCCATAAACCATCCTTTTGCTGCTCTGGGCTCGAATTTACCTGGCTTCGGTTGTATTAGTTTATATGCTCGACAGCCAAACCTTGGAAGGTTCGTAAGGTCTACTTGACCAGTGTGCAGCTGATGAAGGCCTTGCATGAAATCAAGTAATGGGATCTGTTTAGTGCGTAAGCAGTATAATCTATTAACAATGTAACATGCATGTCAAACTGCCCAGGGCCAATAAAGTGCAGGGATACGGGCATCAATCAGCATTGACCTTGCGAGTCTTAAAACTACTTTTTTTGCTGCTTCACATACTCCATTTTGCTCAGGTGTATCTGGAGCGGATACATCAGTACGAATACCATGCTGTTCACAGTGTGATTTAATGCGTAAAAATTCAGTGCCTCCGTCTCTAAAGATTGCGCGGACTTTCTTTCCATGATGATGGTGTTCAAATTCAATCCACTGCACAAGAGAAGAGGCAATCTGGTCTTTGGATTGGGTTAATAATGACTATCTCATGCGAGTTTTAGAATCTGTAATTATAACAACATACTGTAGTCCGTTAATTGCAGTGGTAATATTGCCCACTGTATCTATAAATATTTCATCTATAGGTGCGTACGGGATTGGTCTAGGTTCTCGAGATACGAATCTTTGGGCTTTGCTGAGGTGACATGTCTCGCATGTTGTGAGCTGACTTAGGTCTATATTTTCGAGTCCCTTTGTGTGTTGGGCGGTTTTCTTTAAGATTTTCTGGCCCGTGTGTCCGAGTCTTTGGTGCCATTGTTGTGCACTTGTGGTCTGCGGTATTCTTACAACACCAGGAGCTGCTATATTACTTCGTGATGTATCGGTTTTTTCAAGGGGATAAATGTAGTATACATCATTCTTGCGCACCAGTCTTGCTATGGGAACACTAGACTCATTGTCACGTTTCTGCACCAATAGAGACTTTTCTGGATCCGGTACTATGTTGCTGAGCCTCTCCAACCTACCAGCTGACACAATATTGCACGAAGATTCAGGTGAAAGAAAAGTCTCATGGAGCTGGAGCGAAAATGTCCCGATTTTAATAGTCGCTGTTCCTTGTTGACATAGCTCTCTAGTACCGACAGCCTGATCGAACTTGAATGGTTTAGGGGAGCAATTCACTTCACTAAACATGGAATGGTGTGGAACGAAGTGGTGCAATGCACCTGTGTCATAGAGTGTAACGGATTCATTCATTCGAGATGATTCAGCAATTATCACCCCTCCTGAGTCTGACTCACTATCGTCTCCTACGCTATTGACTGAGGCCTGTTTGCCATTGCACCTGTTTACCCCAGAACGGTTATTGCTTCCCTGTGCCAATTCTGGGTTTAGACAATAACAATACTTATTCTTGTGCCGATGTTTGCACCTCTTGCAGTATGCTTCTGGGTCTACGTTGATACTTTTGGGTACGACCGCAGCCACCGTGTTGGGTGTCTGGGTCCGATTGCCTGCTACAGATCGCAAAGAAGACATCAAAGTTTGCAGTGGTGCATACTTGTTGTCGGAATCGAATGCTCTTGTATCACGCCAAACATTTAGCCATTCAATCCTCTTTGTTCCCATCACAAAAATAGCTGATGCTTGTCCGTCACCTATGCAATACCTAGAGGCTTACGGCCGAGTAGAAATTGCATCGGCCGTGTTGTTGACACTCTGGTATGCTGCTAGGAAACGGTCAACATAATCATCAGCAGTACTAACAAGCCTGATGCTCAACAGTGTTTCGAGTGCTGCAGCATATGGTGCGGTTGCAGTTTCATTCCTGGTCCCGGCTACAGTGTCGTAGAGTTCTTTGGCCGTCAGGTTGTCGTAATGTTGGGGGCAGATGGTCGTAGATAGTCGTTGGGTGATGATATTTTTTGCTTCGATTTCTCCCAAAGTCCAGTGCTCGAATTCATTCAGGTACTTCTCCGTGAGTTTATCAGAATCTTCGGCGTTTGGGCTCCCTAACAAAGGATCTGTAGGGATGTTGACTGGACGGATCCCAGGCATGTCATGAAAGACATGTCCCAGGACGTTTTTGCGTCCAAGTTTAGCACGCAATGCCATTCTCCAAGCAATGAATGAGATACCATTACCAAGAATTTCCTTTGGATCAGTCATTTTCATGATGCTTAATCTGTGGTTTTTCACAATGGTTAGCTAACTCCTGTAAGTACGTGGATGCGCCGGGCTCATAACCTGTTATGATAGGTCTATGATTCGGGTGTACATACAATTTGTGGGAGCTCGCTGCTAGTGATCACAGATGTGCTGCTGGGCCGGACAGGTCAAGAAGAGGGGTGGAGAATGATCTCTGTAGAATGAGGAAAGACTGAATTGCTTACTCTATCTACTATGGAGGAAAGCTCTCTACTTATAGTCCCTAGACTATTGCTTACTAATTATACTAACTCGACAAAGCAGGAACAAACAGAGCAAAGGCATGCAGTTGCGTGACCATCATAACTGGAGCTGTGCACTGTAGCTATGTGGGTCCAGGCACAACACATAGCAACATGTGAAGAAAGGTAAAATTATGTCCTAAAGAAAGGATCGGAAGAGGAATCCTTACACAAGGGATGAATTATTGGTACTGAGGAAGACTCTGACAGACCTTCTTGACAAGAACTACATTTGTGCAAGTAGTTCACCAGCAGGGGCCCCAGTACTTTTTGTTCGGAAACCAGGTGGGGGTCTGAGATTTTGTGTAGACTACCGCGCCTTAAATGCTATTTCGAAGGCTGATTGATATCCTCTTCCTCTGATTAAAGAGACAATGTCTAAACTAAGTAGAGCCAAATGGTTTACCATGTTGGATGTGCAATCCGCGTTTCATAAATTGCGCATCAAGGAAGGCGATGATTGAAAAACTGCCTTTAGAACACGATTTGGGTTATTTGAGTGGCTTGTTATGCCATTTGGGTTGAATGGCACCAGCAAGTTTTCAGAGATACATTAACAAAGCCTTACGTGAGTACCTCGATGATTTCTGTTCGGCTTATGTGGATGATGTTCTCATCGTCACCAACAGAGATGAAGAGCAACATCAAAGACACATACAGCTGGTCTGGGATTAGATATTGACAAGTGTGAGTTTAGTGTCAAAGAGACAAAATACTTGGGCTTTATAATATCTTCAGAAAGTGGGAACTCCTCGGTCAAGATGGATCCAGCAAAGGTTCGGGCAATATTGGAATGGCAAGCACCCACAACAACAAAGGGACTGGGAGTTTTTTTGGGGTTTGCAAATTTCTACCATGGCTTTATCAAAGGATTTTCAAAAATTTGCGCACCTTTAACATCTCTAACAGGCAAGGGTACACCTTGGAAGTGGGGCTCTGAACAAGATGATGCATTTTAATTGCTAAAGGAAAAGTTTGTTGCCGAGCCTGCTCTAGCCCAATGGGATCCCAATCGAGAAATAATGTTGGAGGCAGATTGCTCTGGTTTTGCGCTTGGTGGCTGTTTGTTGCAGAAACATGAAAACACCACATGGAAACCAGTAGCATACTACTCCAGGAAGTTAACTGGAGCCGAAATGAATTATGAAATTCATGACAAAGAACTTCTAGCCATTGTAGCAAGTATGAAGGAATGGGATGCAGAATTGAGAGGTTTAGCACAGGCTTTTACTATCCTAAGTGACCACATGAATCTGAAGTATTTTTTAACTACAAGACAGTTGACAGAACGGCAAACTCGATGGGCTGAATTCCTATCCGGATTTAGATATACACTGGTATATAGGAAAGGTGCAGAGAATGAACGTCCGGATGCACTTTCAAGGAGGGATCAAGATAGACCTAAGGAAGGTGATCCTCGACTTGTGAGTCGCGAGCGCCAAGTCTTAACGCCAATCCATGCGTCAAAGTTGTGTGTCGGCAATATTAATCTAGCGGAAGGCCATGAAATATTCGCCGACGAAGATTTAAAGGAGCTTTGGAACCAAGCAATAAAAAACGATGAAATATATGTCCAAGTTGCTAAGGTGGTATAAAGCGGAGAGTGCGTATGGCCCAAAGACATCAAGTTGCAGATAGAAGGTTCAAACAAGCCTACTCCGATTAAAGCAACGATCGCTGCTTGCGAATTTGACAATGATGTTTGGGTAGTTTGTTACCAAGGTCGGATATGGGTACCTCTCTATGAACCTCTTACAACAGCAATTATACAGAACGTTCATGACTCAGCCGTCACTGGCCATCCTGGAAGAGATGTGACGCTTGCCCAAGTTGCTAGAGAATACTTCTGGCTGGGAATAAGCAAGTCAGTCAAACGGTTCTGTAAAAATTGTCACGTGTGTGGAAGGTCATCAATTTGGCGACACCAGAAACAGGGGCTTCTGAAACCGTTACCAGTACCTGATAGATTCCATCAAGAGCTTTCCATTGACTTTATGGTGGAACTTCCTAAATCAAATGGTGCAACAAATATCATGGTAATCACTGATAGACTGTTGAAATCAGTGACACTGGAGGCTATGGACAAAATGGATGCAGAAACTTGCGCAAAACGATTTATAGAATGTCATTGGCGTTACCATGGATTCCCAAAAGCATTAACTAGGGACAGAGGGTCAAATTGGACGAGTAAATTCTGGAAACAATTGTGCAAGTTAGTTGGAATTGAACAGAGGCTGAGCACAGCCTACCACCCTCAAACCGATGGAGCAACGGAAAGAATGAGCCAGGAAGTTCAAACATACCTGCCAGCATATATTTCCTACACCCAACATGATTGATCTAATTCACTTGCTGCTGCTCAAATTGCTATAAATAATCGAGATGTTGTATCCTTAGGCGGCATAAGTCCATTTTTTGCGACACAGGGATATCATGTGAGCCCCATCCAAAATTGTTACTAATCAGTCAATCATTCCAGCATCTACAGGAAAAGAAAGGGCTGAACAATTGTCGAAAGGTTAGAAAAGATCACCATTTTAATGCAATCTGCCATGGCAGCCATTCAGGAACAATATAAAGATTTGTGTCAAACTCGAGGGTACCAGGGGTTGTGTTTTATAGATAACTTAGAAGTGCGAGTGATATCTGACAAGATTTGTCATAGACTAAGGTATTAATTCGGGATTCTAGCTATAACTGAGGACAAGGGACAAGAGAAACTAGGACAAGAGACAAGGTCAGTGAAAGACGGAAAACAAGACGTGGCCCTCTACATCGGCTCTACCCAACCCATATATACATCATAGTAACCAGAGCAACTAAGGCTTCAAGGGGTGCGCCTGCTGCTAGTCTATTACTTCATTTGTAACCCATAGCAACCATTGTAACCCGGTAAACGCTCTAAGATGAGAGAATATTCCGATGTAGTTTAGGGAAAGAATATGAGGGTGCTGCTCTATCCTCAGTTCCTGACATTACCCCTCCGTTTTCAAAGCGCGCACTCCGCTGCGCGTGGCGCATTAGGATAATTCCTATGAAAATCTACCAGTGACTCCCTACAGTTGTCTAGGTGTTCGAAAGGCTCCCAAGTTGTATCATTAGTACCCGTCCATTGTACTAAATATTGTACTTTATTTCTTCGTATCCTGGAATCTAAAATCGATTCTACTTCGTGAATTTCGTGGCCAGAAGGAGCGATTTCAATCGGTGGTGGCGACTCCTGATGTTGTGAAGGGTAGCCTGTGTACGCTGGGCGAAGAAGACTAACGTGGAAATTGTTGTCAATTTTGAGCTGAGGTGGTAGATCAAGTTTAGCTACAAGAGGCGATTTCATTACAGTTATGCGCCAAGGTCCAGCTCTAACGTGATCTAATTTTTTGGTAGGCCTTGAGAGTGTAAGATTTTTTAATGATAAGAAAACCATATCGCCTGGCTTATATCTCGGAGCTGGAAGTCTTTTTTCATTTGCGTAAGTCGCTTGGAAGGCCTGGGCAAGGGTTATTCTTTCGTTGCACAGCTGTGTCAGTTTTTGCATCCTGGATACAAACTCCGGCATGTCTCGGCAATTCGGAGCTTCTGACTCCGGCCTAAAATCTAAGCGAGGATGATGACCAAAGCTCGCGAAGAATGGCGAAACTCCTGTCGAGGCATTAACATGGTTGTTACAGCAAAATTCTGCGATGGCTAAATTTCTAGCCCAATCATCCTGATGATAATTTACATAATGCCTGAGGTATACTTCCAAAGTCTTATTAGCTCTTTCGGTTTGCCCATCAGTCTCTGGATGATACGAGGTCGATAATTTGTGAGTAATATTCAGTCTCTGGCAGATTTCTTTCCATATTTTATCAATAAATGCTCTTCCCTGATCTGACACTAATGAGTCCGGTAGGCCACTGAATCGAACGACATTTTCTAGGAAAGCTTCAGCCGTTTCTCTCGCTGTGGGCCGTTCTAAAGCTGCTATCCAAACCCGCTTGGTTAAACGATCAACTACTTGAAGTATGTAACGAAAATTATACCCTCTAGATTTACTCACTGGAAGAGGTCCTATGAAATCTAGCGTTAGGTGACGGAATGCGGCATTTGGCGCAGCCAGTGGCTGTAGAAGTCCATACGGTTTGCGCACAGAAGGATTATTTCGTTGACACGCTTCGCAACCTCTAGCATACTTGGTGCAATCTTTATGGCATTCGGGCCACCAATAGTTTCGTTTCAATAGACTGTACAAGGCAGCGGCCCCTCGATGACCATAAAGCGGGGTATCATGCAGTTCTTTCAAGAGTATTTCACGGAGTACCTTCGGAACGTATTCATTTCCATTCAAACTGAAGGAATAGTCTGTAAGTGTGCAACTGGCCAACTGAATATCATTTCGTTCGATGCTTGGATTCGCGATATCTTTTCGAGTTCTCTGGCAGAATTCATCTTCCTGACAGTGTTTTTTCCAATCAATTAATGACGGCGCTGACATGGGCAATTCCTCGACAGGGGACAGATTTAGGACATTACTGGTATCAATACGACGAAGTATGTGACATGGTTTAATTAAGACCTGATTCTGGTATTGTGTCCTTTCATCCTCAGCATCTGATGGTTTATCTCTACTAATTCTTGTTAGGGCATCAGGCTTACCACTTTGCTTACCCGGTCTAAAAATAATTTTGAAGTCATAGTTTGCCAACAGTTCGCTCCATCGGGCTTGGCGGCGGTTCAATTTCTTAGTGGTAGTGAAGTGCTCCAAGTTTTTATGGTCCGATAGAACCAGTGTGCTGGCTTCAACTGACCCTAATTCTGCAGTCCACAATTCAAAAGCGTTTACAATAGCCAACAATTCCTTATCAAAGATGTCGTAATTACACTCCGCAGGAAGCATTTTCTTGGACATGAAAGCTACCGGTCTTAAAATTCCATTATCATCGTACTGCGATAATATAGCTGCAGTTACATAGTCAGAGGCATCGGTTTCAAGAATGGTTTGTTTTCTGGGATCAAAGTGGGCCAGCATTGTTTCTTCTCGAAATGCACGCTTAATTCTGCAAAATGAACTTTCGCAAGCGGGACTCCATTCAAACATGATTTCTTTTTTCGTCAGTTGAGTCAACGGGGTGGCTAGGCGTGAAAACTCTGGGATAAACCGGCGATAGAAATTCGCAAATCCAAGGAAACTCTGTACATCACGGACAGATCGGGGGGTCGGCCATTCTTGAATGCAAGCCACCTTCTTTGGATCCATAGAAATACCTCTTGTCGACACTATCAGGCCCAGATAAGTGACTTGTGTTGTTTCGAAGTCGCATTTCGAGATATCTACTTGTAGGCCATGCTCACGAAGGCGCTGCAATACAATTCTAACATGTTTCCGATGGTCGCAAAGATTGTCCGAGTATATAAGAATATCGTCCATGTAGGCTGTGCAGTAGTTATCCAAGAGTCCGCGGAGAGCGTGATTGATGTACGCTTGAAAAGAGGCAGGGCCATTGCAAAGACCAAAAGGGAGAACGAGGGGTTCAAAAAGTCCATATCTACAGGTGAATGCAGCCTTCCATTCATCTCCCTCCTTGATACGAAGTTTGTTAAAAGCTGAAATAACGTCCAATTTGGTAAAAAACTTAGCTTGAGAAAGTTGACTGAGTGTTTCCGTAATTAGAGGAAGAGAATACCTATTTTTTATCGATATAGCGTTCAATCCTCGATAGTCAATACAGAAACGAAGGTCCCCGTTTGGCTTTTTTACGAACAGAACTGGTGCAGCAACTGGAGACCTAGAGACACGTATGAACCCTTTTGCGAGCTCTTTTTCAAGATACTCTCTGAGAGCCTTGAGTTCGTTAAGGTTCATTGAATACGGTCGTGAGGCAGGGGGCATTTTTCCAGGTTGGAGATCAATTGCATGGTCCCAAGGTCGATGAGGTGGTAAATTGTTGGCCCGTCCACGGTCGAAAACGTCGAGATAATCGTGATATTGCTGAGGTAAATATTTTTTGGGGTCTGCATCTTTTGGCAAAACTATCTTAGTTTGTCCAACTAATATTGTCGGCATTCTTTCCATTGTTGAATCAACTAATATGTCGAGATCTCGAAGGCTAAGAGCGAAGTATTCATGGTCAACTCGCTGGCTGAGTGCTGAGAATTCTTTGGCAGTTAATTCACTAAGTGAAGTGGTTCGAATAGTTGGGCATAACTTTGGCAGGGCAACACTGTTATCTGGTATATTATTTGCGGCCGTAGGAGTAACTGAATTTTCATATGGCACAGTGGTCTCAAATTGACAGCATAAATTTTGCAAGCATTTTTCACCAAAAGTAATGCTATGTACCTCCCAGTTGATGTAAGGATTGTGCTTTTCCAACCAAGGGAGCCCAAGAATTAATTCATGTTTGCAGGGGTTAGTGATGTATGCCGTAACAGTTTCCGTGTGCCTTCCAATGGTCAGAGTAAAACTCGCTTCGTGTGTGACCAATGGTCCTCTTTTTCCTTCAAATCCAACAAGAAGAACGGGCGAAGGTAAGGTGTGGCAAGGGAGGCGAAGGCGTTGAGACATGGACTCAGAAATGAAAGCAAAACCAGAAGCGCCGGTGTCTACGAGGGAATACAGAGTTTCATTTCCTATTTTTACTTTTACGTACATGTGACGAGAGGAGGATAAAGACTCAGTAAGACCTGCGTGTCCTACCGTTAACGACTCCAACGGGCGACTTCTCGTTGGAGTTAACCTTTTAGCAATTCCGATCCTTCTGATATGCTTTCCGCTGTAGACACAGAAATACCCGAATTATTTAACGAACAATTGAGGGCGAGATGACCTTTTGTGTTACATCTAAAGCAGCGTCCTAGTGAGCGTCGGGCATCTTTGGCTTGTGGCGTTAGGCGTCCATCAGGGCCCTTCTCCCTTGAAATTGCGTCCAGATCCATTGCCGTTCCTCCTTGCGAGGTGGTTAATTCATTTGCTCTTTGTGACCAGGGTGAGATTGATTGACCTTGGTTCATAGGTCTAAAAGACGTGGGAGATTTTTCTCTTTGAGGGAGCCAGTTGGGAGTAGGAGCAAAGGTCGATGTTGGTGTTGAAGTGGAAGGGAACGCCGCCCTCATTTCTTGAATTCCGGCATCTTTTTTTCTGAGGTACGTTACGAAAGCGTGGTACTCGGTTGGTGCATCGGAAGCAGAAAGTAGAATATCTCTTAATTTGTAGGAGAGTCTACGCTCAAGCATCTTCTTCCAAACACCTTTTTCAGACAACCCATATGTTGAGTCAACAATATTATCTTCGAAGAGTGTGATAAAATCTTGAAACTTCATATTTCTTTGGGTCATTGTCTCTACGGCTCGAGTGGCTTTATCTTCTAGGCCAGGATCTTGACATTGTTGTCTTAAGGCTGCCATAAACTCATTCATTGTTGTAATCTCGGGGGGAGCTGAGGGGTCCTCCAGACAACGAAAACAGGATCTCATTTTAATCAGGGCGCCGGGGCCAAGGCATTGGTATGCGAAGCGGACCTTCGAGATTTCTGAAGGAAAGAGGTGATTATGGCTTTGGATCTGATTGTTTAGCTGAGAGCAAAAAGGTCGGAGAGAACTTGGTTTTCCATCATACGGCGAGATGGGGGGCACTGAGAGTCTACTCGGGAATTCAGATAGGCCTGGCGGAGAATACGAGGACGGAGCTTCGAATTTTGGTTTTGTTTCGGCAAAAACTTCAGCAACGCGGGCTGGATCAAGAGACGACGCCGCAATCAATGCTCCGGGGACTTGAAGAAGGTATTGGACGTTCCAGAAATGAGCCGGTATCAGATGGATGTTATTATCGGGTGATTCCAGTCTTGAGGCGGTTTCGTCATCCATGTCGTAGAATTGTACCTCGGGCGATTTGAATGTACTAGGCATGGGCACTAAGGGAAATGGTGTAGACGTCTTGTAATGTCAAACTCGAGGGTACCAGGGGTTGTGTTTTATAGATAACTTAGAAGTGCGAGTGATATCTGACAAGATTTGTCATAGACTAAGGTATTAATTCGGGATTCTAGCTATAACTGAGGACAAGGGACAAGAGAAACTAGGACAAGAGACAAGGTCAGTGAAAGACGGAAAACAAGACGTGGCCCTCTACATCGGCTCTACCCAACCCATATATACATCATAGTAACCAGAGCAACTAAGGCTTCAAGGGGTGCGCCTGCTGCTAGTCTATTACTTCATTTGTAACCCATAGCAACCATTGTAACCCGGTAAACGCTCTAAGATGAGAGAATATTCCGATGTAGTTTAGGGAAAGAATATGAGGGTGCTGCTCTATCCTCAGTTCCTGACAATTTGACAGATAAGAAGAGACAGCCAGCACCAAGGTACAAAGTCGGTGATAAAGTTTGGCTCCTTTTACAGAAGATTAGATTGGAAGATCAACCTTCCAAAAAATTAGGCTGGCAGCATGCAAAGTATACTATCACAAAAATAATTTCGCCTGAAGTAGTGCAACTGAATATACCGGGAAAAGTTCATAATAAATTTCATGTGGATTTGCTCATACCTGCAGAAGAAAATCCGTTGCCTTCACAAATACTAGAAGATGAAAACCCAGGACCAATCACTAGTGATGATGGCAAAGAAGAGTACCAGATTGACGAAGTGCTCAGGTGCAGAACAAAAAGGGGTGAGCGAATCGGCTTTAGTGAAGTGGACTGGAATGGCACAGCCAGAGTGGACATCACTCATAAATTTGCAAGATGCTGCAGCTCTAGACGTTTGGGAGAAAAAGTGGGGTTCTGCAGAGACAAATAATGGGCCAGCATTAAGGAAAGAGAAGAGCAGAGGGTAAACAGGGGGGTAATGTTATGGTTTGACCGTTGTTTGGGCTTAGGTGGATACCCAAGCCTGTTACTAAGAATTCTTACTATGAGGCTGTATGAGGGGGAGATGAAGCTGAACGAAACAGGACTACTACTCAGGAGGCTGAAGCGTTATTACAACTTAGTGACACCTGGAAATACGTGGCTGGGTAAGAAGTATTGTGCCTAAGGACAAGTCAACTAGACTGTAGATTCACGAGGAGGATTAACTCCTATAAATACCTGTTAGTAGTAGCTAGAGTTAGCTTTTCTCCTCATATATTTTATTAAATCGATTTATTCATCACCAACTCGGTTTCTGTCACACAAACATCCTGCATCATAATGGTTAAATGGTCGAATATTTAATTGATGATAGAGCTAGCTCGAGCGGATTGCAGAGAAGCCGAATAACTAGGCACCTAAGCAAGAGATATCCACCAGATCTTGTTCTTCATTGTTGGTAAAAGGATCATATTTGGGCAGCATGAATTGCTCCATAAAATTGCGGTATTCAGGTTGTTGTAAGGACACTGACAGAGATCACACATAGCTCATTAGCGAGGCGCTTGGAGTAGAGGAAGAAATGGGAGAGGGAGAGACAAGGTTTTGTGTATTTTGAGATACCAGTTAATTGACTTTATTCACCAAATTTGTGACAGACAGCTGACTTTGTGATAGCATCCAATTTGTATTACTTCGCGTTTTACCAACATTCATATAATTCACTTTATTTTCATATTTCGAAACCTTGACATAAAGCCAGATTCTTTTTATAGTGGGTTCTCCCAGTTAATTTCCTCTCCAGTTTAAGATTCACTTTTGTACCTAGATCTAGATAGGTCGTGAATAACATCTATCTTACAACCCTTACACCAATTCCCTTGATTGACAAAATAATGCCATGTATTCCAAAGGTGTTATATTAACTAGGCTATATAGGAGTAGGACGATGGATATTCTTGGGGAATGTTGGTAAAATACGAAGTAATACAAATTGGGTGCCGTCACAAAGTCGGTGAATAATGTCAATTTACTAGTATCTCGAAATACATCAATGTTGTCTCTCCCTCTCCCATTTCTTCCTCTACTCCAAGCGCCTCGCTAATGAGCTAAGTCAGATCCCTGTTAGTGTCCTAACAACAACCCAAATACCGCAATTAGATAGAACAATTCATACTGCCCTAATACAATCCATTTACCAACAGGGAAGTTATGCTCACAGTAGGTCTCTATGGTCGCTGTCGCGTGTGTTCTCGTGATATGTAAGACTTGACTCTATATTCTCGTATAAAGGAAACTTAGTTACAAATGAATGGACTGAGGTTGAGACCTCCTTATATCTTGCTCCAGACTTACTGTGTTGTTCACAGCCTAGTGCTAGAACATTCCCTTATGATATCATTTCTCTCCTACGAGAAATGACCAGCTCGTTCTCTCTCAGTCCATCAGTCTCTCGCTGATTCCATCATCTCTATTCCATCGAGTTCTAGTTTGGTCGTTAATAACCACACATACATTACATATTTAACACCCCGCAGTTTAGTTCCACAGTCACGTGCATATGCTATGACGTGACCTAAAGCATGTACCATGGTAAGTTGCATGGATAACACAACAAAAGGCAAAGATCTTAAAGAAGCTGGATATCCAACAAGCCTTCCACTGCATAAGAATGATCAAAGATTCCGAAGATTACACCACCTTCTGCATTCACTATGGAGAGCACAAGTAAAAGGTGCTGCTGTTTGATCTGACAGTTGGACCAGCAACATTCTAGCGCTTTATCAACAACATTCTTTCACGGATCCGTAATTAGAATTTTAATACTAAGTTTAATTCGTGATAAGATGAAGGGGTAGTTAATTAATACCATCAATTTGATAATAGCTTCCCCTATACAATTAGTCGTGTAAAAAGTCATGTAAGGATATGCAAGAGAGTCATGAAGAGAAGGACAAGAACACAGCCATCAATGCGAAGATATTGGCAAGAATTGATTACGATTAATTCCGGCTGGCAAATGCTTCTACTCTTGTATATAATAGTTCGGCGTGAGAGAGATTTACTCCTCACGCAATGTCTTTTTTATTTACCCTTTACAATACATTTGTTTACCCATCTCTTCTTCGGGAAGACCATTTATCCATTGCCCAGTTCTTCATCAGTAAGACCCACGTGTAACACCTACTGCAACTAGTTGCCCATTCATCTCTTCCTAGGGAAGACCTGATATCCCTTTGACCCATTTATAATCTTCATTTACCACCTAGATCTTTACTAGGCTATACAATGCACCCCGTGGAACACTATCAAACCCTCATCCCTGAGACATTCTTATGGAGCATTTAGACAATTTCTACTCTGCTTACATGGATGACATCTTAATTTACTCTGAAAATCCCGTAGAGTATGAGATCCATGTCAAGAGGATCATGTAAATTCTCTTGGACCTGTCACAGTCTCAGTACAAAATGCATGGGCAATCTTGCAGGCACAATATTTTAATTATAATTCTCTTAAGAGAGAGTTCTTAAAACTCGACTCCAAATATAGATACACTCTAAGATACTCCTCTTCAATAAGGTTCTCCCTGTTACGGGCTGCACCTGACCCTAGTAAGAAGTGGGAGGTTAGATATTCGGAAGACTAATGACCTCCAACCCTAGTCAACAAGGTCCAGGCAAGGAATTAGAACCTGTCAGGCTCAGGTTCACTAGGCGCAAGACTCGAGACGTAGGAGAGGGCGTAGCGTACAATGTACTGAGGAAGGACGCCCCGTGGGAACGCGGAGGGCTCTCTAGAGAGGTGGTAAATGGGAAAGCGGGGAGCCGTTCTAGATAAAGGGGCCGGAGGTGACGGTAGGTCACTATAGTTGGCAGAGTACGAGAGTGAGACGTGATTAGAATAATGTAACTATTCCTAAAGACAGAAAACAAAGCGTGAAGATCTCAGTCTCGGAAATGGAAACTACATAAGTGCCCTTGCTAAGCAATAAAGACTAGTGGGATTAAACAAGGGACCCATAAATCCTGCCTGAGACATTTCTCAAGAATCCTTACAGAACCCATGCAGGCTGAGTGTAGACTCCTTGAACAGCTAGCCTCATAATCTTCTACCGGGGAGGTTAGACAGCTAGCGTATAGACTTTACCAATGGTTAGGAGTGTCACGGATCAAGGAACAGACGCTGGTGCAACTATGTGGTTGATAGTATGTAAATTATCATTCTGAAGAGAGAACTACTTCAGACTCTATTTATACATATATATATCTACATTGTCTATGTGTTTGAGGCACAGTCCCTCCGTCTCAGATCCAATGGTATTCTTCACATGTGTTGGCCCTACTTGTTGTAACACCTCAATTTGTTGTAGCTGTATGGTCCAATACTGCTGCCCTGCCAAACTAGATGTCGATGCCTTGATATTCTGTTGAGTGGCATCATATATCCGCACATTGATGTCGATCAATCGTGCGCTACTGTAAGAATTCCTCTTCCAATCCTTCCTACAGTATATAATTCTACCATTCTTTCTATGTTGCTATGACAACAGTACAGTCCTTGACACATGGTATCATGTTGATACCGGGTTAAGATCTATGTTATGATGAGCTAGTGGAAGGAGGGCAGGTATATATATGATGGCATGGTCTGTAAATATGAAGTTCGCTATGCTTAGTTTTCTGTCACAACTAACATCATCGGATTACCTTGGATTACCTCTAGTTACCTTTTGTACCTTTAGTTACCATTAGTACCCACTCGAACCTCTAGACATTTTAGCAATTTATATTACCCAACTTTCAAACCTTTAGCTCCTTCTAGTAATCTCCAGTAGACCTTCAGCCATCTCTAGCGATCCATCTGACCTCTTCTCGCCCTTCTATTCCGCTTCAGGTCAAACGTCTAAGCTCCAATTTGACATTACTAAGCGTCAAAATAATATGAGCAATAGAGTACCTGACTTATCAGATACTCTTGTTGAAATATGATATATCTTGGAATGCCAAGAATAACTTATTAGTAAGTCCGGCTAATTTGACTATCAAATTCCCCATTCTATATCACTGTTATCAATACATCATTTACCGAAAGTTTAATGCGCATTAGCGTTTATTTCACACTAGCATTCCAGCAGATGACTATGTCTCAAATGCAGGTTATAGTTTTCTCGTATCTATTACCGACACACATATATTTAGCTTTATATTCCTGACCCATATATGTGTATGTACATAGATCTACATCTACATGGATCATAACTTACGATCCATGGAGATTGATAAATACTGGTCAAAAACCACAGTTGATAAGATATGCGAACACGCAATCTCACTCTTATTATCTCGGTTTTACTCTGAACCATACATCTAAATACAATTGTTTCCACTCGGATCTTCCTCTCACAACCTCATACAAGACTTACTGCATCGGTCTAACCGCCGACACTGATTCTGCTACAACCTCCATCTTCGCTCAAGCTCATAACTTTAACAACTCTAACTCACTCAACACCCAACAAAGACTCCTTTTGTGTTACAGATTCTGAACTTCTTACTACAATGAACAACGATTTACCAGATATCCATACTACTTCAATCCAATCCACTGACAAAAGTTCATCGAGGTCAAATATAAAATTACTCCCTCCATATCTCTGGAACTTGCCGTATGTAACGTATACGCCTGAAATACTTGATACAGTATCTAAAACAGATGGAGAGCGAGTAAGCCAGTTGTTTATATCTTCAGTTCATTCTTTTTTACCAACAGCCTCAACTCCCAAAGTATCACCTCAGCCCAGGCATCACCTTCCGATCCAGCCCATTACGCCATATAATGGAACGCCAGAAAACTTACGCTATTTCTGCTCTCAACTTGTCAATCTGATTCAGGCAGAGAGTTCTGTCTCTGAATCCGAAAAAGTAAGGTTTGGATACCAGTGTCTTGGGCCAGGAGCTCTAGTTAAAATGAGATCATCATTCCGCTGTCTCGAAGACACATCAATTCCGCCTGAAATAACAACACTAGAAGGCTTTCTTTTGGCCTTGTCTCAAGGCGAGGTTAGGACAGTGTTCCACAGGGTGCGTATGTGGTCTAACAAAGATCTAGGTGGTAGATGAAGGTGATGAGTGGGTCGAAGGGATGACTGGTCTTCACTAGGAAGAGACTAATAGGTAGATAGTAGCAATAGAGGCTACACGTGGGTCTTGCTGATGAAGAGCTGGAAAGAGATAAATGGTCTTCCCGAAGAAGAGATGGGTAAACAAATGTATGGTTAAAGTAATTGAAGAAGACGTTGCGTGAAGAATAATGCTTCTTCACGCCGAGTATTTATATACATAAAATTACCAAATAGCACGTAGCACACAGCCCCTATGCCCAACAATCTGCTACACATCACCTAATGAAACCAGCCCATTCTTATCAGTCTTCCTTGCTGGTTTTAGAAGTGCATTGAACTATTATTTGTGTTTTAACTTAGCTGTCCGCATGGCGTTTCATAATACGCTATGCCACATTGATCCATGAAACAGGAGCAGCTGTAGAGCCGCTTCTTGGTTGTCTAGGTAGACAGTTACGTTAGTTGCATAAAATACCATGGGATTGTGGATGGCAGCTGCTAGCCCCTCAGTAGCTCCAGCAATATCCGCATCATAAACTTCTACTGAGGAACCTAGAGGTATAGTTCCACAGGCTATTTCATGTGACGTGTTACGGTTTGACCGTTGTTTGAGCTTAGGTGGATACCTAAGCCTGTTACTAAGAATTCTTACTATGAGGCTGTATGAGGGGGAGATGAAGCTGATCGAAACGGCACTTCTACTCAGGAGGCTGAAGCGTTATTACAACTTAGTGACACCTGGAAATACGTGGCTGGGTAACAAGTATTGTGCCTAAGGACAAGTCACTAGTCTGTAGATTCACGAGGAGGATTAACTCCTATAAATACCTGTTAGTAGTAGCTAGAGTTCGATTTTCTCCTCATATAGTTTGTTAAATCAATTTATTCATCACCAACTCGGTTTCCGTCACATGACGCGCCACGCTGTATCAAATATCCTGCTCCTGCTCGGTCCTCGATTAACGCACCATTAGAGAAAACAGAGAGGTCCAACATTGATTGTAGAACAAACCAACCGGAGAAGGCATTGACTCCAGCATTGCGATCAACTGCCCTGATCTTTTCCTAAGATGTACCCAATTAACTTTCCAGGGTGGGGAAATAGTATCTTCTGAGAGTTCTGGAGAAGTTCTTTGTTGGATCCACAGCATTCTTGCGGAATTCTATCTTCTACAAAGGGGGTGCCTAGGATCTGCCGAAGCTATGCAGACAGCTAGGTGTTGTGATATGACTGTCAGAGCCGCTATGGGCCATTCTTGTCTATCTACAGGGATATAGCATATCTATGTACTAGTGCAGTATGCAGGGTCCATGTGGTCCCTGCACGACCGTTATTACAATCAACACCAAGAGCTTTGTGTTACTAGTACAACATGTTAGATAATGGAATGGAATGTGACTATGGAACATTCTGGTTATATGATTATGGACTGTATCATGGGTGTACAGCATGTATATATATCAGTCCTGTCTACCTCGGTAACACCATCAATTGTATTTATTAAGTTATTCATATCTTCAGTCTCTGATTATCATCCTTTGCTCTTCTCTGTTATCCCTAGCTTATTCATCATCCCATATCTACTTATAACCTTAGTACAACACTAGGCGATCGTGAATACGTTCAAGCCAGGCTCGTGCTGGACCCCAACCTGTCTCCCGAAGAAGTACAGTAACTGGCGTCGTTCGGAATACCGGAAGAGCTGCTCGGGCCGCGTTGTTCATCCTTTGTTGTATTCTAAGAGCTAGTCCTTTTGGGGTTCCTTTGAAATACCAAATCTCAGCCCCGTAAAGCAAGGTTGTAAAAGCTGCTCCTTGAAGTGCTTTTCTCAAGAGAAGAGGGCTTATTCCTCGAGTCATTTTTGAGATGCTTTTTATGCAGCTCGTGATGGCCAAGAATCTACTGCATGTTTGTCTTACATGTTCTCTAAATTGAAGGCCTCGTTCAAAGATGACCCCAAGCCAGCGTTTGTGGTTGTTTGGAGTGACCTCTACTTCAATAGCGTATATGCTTGTGTTACAGTTTACCCCTTGTTTAAGCTTAGGTGAATACCTAAGCGCATTGTTGAGGACTCTGAGGATAAGACTGTTGGGATCGAAGCAATGTCATAGCACAGTGAATATGGGCAATACGTAGCCGTGCGGGAATTATTCGACCAAAGGAAAAGGTATAAGCAACGAGACTCATAGAGTGGACAAAATGTTATAAGTACCTTGTAGCTGTAGTTAGATTTCTCTTCTTCATAGAGTTTATTAAATCAATTTTTTCATTACCAACTTGGTTTCTATCACAGCTTAGCTCTGCTGGGGATCCATGCTTTTGGTGGAAGTATTGCAGCTCAGTTTTGGACACTTCAAAAGTGATGCCGTTCTCGTGCCCCTATGCGAGGGTTGAGTCTAACTGCTTCTGGAGTAGTTCTGAGCATCGAGTGAGGGATGGCGCAGACGCTATAAGTGCCACATCATCTGCGTAACCAAAGCGTTTTGGGGAGAGATTGAGGAGGCCTTCAATTTCCAGCAGGAATAGGATTGGAGAGGCGGGCGATCCTTGTGGAAGCCCACAGTGGATTTCGAATGTTGAGGATGAAGTTCCATCAAGTATGATTGAGGCTTCTCGCTCAGACATTAAAGAAGATACCCACTGTACCACATTAGGGGGCCAGCCTTGAACCCGCAAGCAGTGACAGAGGCGGCATTTTTGAATATCATCAAATACTCCTTTCACATCTACTGTAACCATGCTAGCCACCTCTTTTTTGGACCACGCATCCTGAATATTACATGACAGTGCTATGATGAGGTCTGTGGCAGATCTTCGAGGAATTGCACTACATTGATCCCGGGAGAGAATCTGTAGTTTCAGCGCTAGAAATGAGAAGCGGCGAGCCATTAGTCTCTCGAGTCACTTACCAAGGCATGATAGGAGAGCAATTGGTTGGTATTACTTTGGTGGAGCCTGATTGCGGTTTCCAGACTTTGGAATTATAATAATATTAGCCTTCTTGAAAACACTTGGGTGTAGTCCTTGCTGATCACACTAGCGGAATAGAGCTATTATCCGAGCCCCAATGAGCCGCCAGGCGCGTCTAAGTACTGTCGTGGTGATGTGGATCCCGGATAGATCTACAGGGCACGAATTAGCTAGGTGTAGGAAACACGGCACACACACATAATCGTAATTATCCTATGACCTCACGCGCAGCAAATCGCACTGTCAGAGCCCGCGGTCATAGCCCGCGACCACAGCAGTAGATCTACTAGCATTGAGGAGTAAGGAGTAATCAATGTATATAGACACATAGACATCCGACAATTGAAGTATATAGAATTCACGTATTAGTCTCAAGCTCTACACAAGATCTGTTGTAGTTAGGAGCCACGAGACACCACGTGATATCACCCCAATCTTACACCCACACCCATTGTATACTAAGTATACAACGCGCGCTCGGAACCTCAGTGATACTGTCTGGTCCAGGTGCAGATATTGATACGACACAGCATGAGTCATAATCCTCTTTGTCTGTTATTGGAGGCTAGTAAATTGATCTTTTTGCCACTACAGGGGCTGTAATGTTGATATCTAGCTGATTTAGGTGTCGGCTGAGAAGGCTCTCAATAAGTAACTGCGCCTTATCTTCTGGACGGAATTCTGGGCCAGTCAGGCACTCTAAAGGTGGGGTGCAGTAGTGAGCCTCTTTCTCATTGTGTTACATTGGATATCCTGTGCATATAGTAATATAGCAACTAGGTGTCAGAAGCGGCATGTAGACAGCAGAGTAGAGACAAGAATCGAGTTGTGGATCAAGACAAGATTGCCATCCTACATTATGCATGAGATAGGTGCATAACCACTCGGCCAAAAGGCCAGACCAGAATCATGGCACACTAGATTCTGGTTATCTCCACATACATAGATTATACAGTAGGTATTCCTAACACTAGGTCAGCAGATCTAATAATTGTGACAGCTGGTAAGCTGGAAATGGCCTGTTGCCTGTGCTGTCTAATGCAGGCTTAGCGTCAAACAAATTTGTCTAAATATGTAATTAATAATGTCAAGGGTAACTTAGTGGGGTTGGCTAATTGGGTATGGCGTAACAGAAAATAATAAATGAATGTGTACATAGTCTCTTCTTTGGGGGAGAGAATAGAAATCAACTAAGAACTGTCACAGTCTAAGCATAGGCACTTGGGCTACCTTATGGTCAGAGGTAGTTTATTTTCAATCTGTATATCCGTACATCAGTTCTCGTATCCCACTCTTGCACCTCATTCTCGGAAGTTGTACAATATTGATATTGCCACTTGTAAGCCTCTACTGTTGTAATGTGTGGTTTATGAGGATTACATTAGATTAGAGTCGCAGCTGTGCTGGGTGATATTCAGTGCACGAACACTTCAATAACGTACATAGGAAAATTCTTCTCCTCATTAGATCAACATAGTCTTCAATACATAACAATCAGACCACAAGGTTATCACATCCTGCGCATAATTCTTAACAGGAGCTACAGCTCAATGACAACTGTAAGCTCATAATCACGACATCTACTTCCGAGAATAGGCTCCGACTAGTGTCACGCTAAGCCTACATTGGACAGTGTAGGCTACAGGCAATTATCTGCTTACAAGCCGTCACAAGAACCACCCATTTTGTTGCAACAAGCTTGTGATTAAATTACTTTGTAAGAGTATTCCGACAAAAGTGAACCTATTTTCGGGAGTGGGGGCTTATAAGTGGCAATATCAATATTGTGAAACTTCCGAGAATGAGACTCAATGGGGAGATACGAGAAAAAATATATGGATGTGCAGGTATACAGGTATACAGATATACATATAGGAAGCTGTATCATTGGCTGACATGATAATCATGAATAAAATAGCTGTAATTGTCCTCTTCAATCTTGAGTTCACCATTGATTGAAAATAAACTACATCTGACCATAAGGTTACCCAAGTGCCTATGCTTAGACTGTGGCAATAATGTGCCTTTTAGACAGTTAGCACAATGGTAAATCTATCTCACTATTTGCAGTAGTGCATGATCATTACTTAACAATTAAGCATTTTTGTTGGTAGCACTTGGTGGCTACGGTTTCTAGCATATGCTTTAATACTGGTGTGAAATGGTTGTGTATTGGTTGTCTCTAATCTATCTACATGATGAGGGATCCATATCAGTATTCACGTAGGTGCCCGTGCACGCCACACTTAACCTTGATGCCTAAGCTATCTACATACCATAGGCTACTATGGATCCTAACAATTTTCAAACAGGGGTTGCAGCTGTCACCTCTCCTATTTCAAATACAACCCGCTGTAAGAGTTTCATGAATTCAGATGTACTTGAAAGACAATAACTTGATAGGAATTGATAACTTGTTCCTCGGGAAGACAATCTACCACGTACTCTCCCATCCTCTATATGATCTGTGTAGACTAGTCGTAACTCCCTCCATTGGCCACCTGAGAATTATCCTTTCTCCACAGATCACCTGTTATGAATTTGTTAGATGTAATCTGGATATGGTGGTGCAGGGGTTATTTTATTATTTTGGATAGGGCTGAGCCATTGAGACTTAGATTTGATCAGGCTGGACATTTGGATTTGCTCTCCATTTCTAACAATTTTGGCAACTTCGGTTTTTTGAAGGATTTGCTTATTTGGAATTTGCTATTCAATATTTTAATAATACAACATGTGAATTTGTAACCTTAATAATCCGAACTTTGATTACTCTTTGTGTATCATTGAAACCAATTTGTACCTTCGCACCTTTGAGCCCTTGCACATTTTGTCACAGGACTAAGGGCTAGTATCATAGGCTAGAACAGATGTAAAGATATCTCTTGTATTTAGACTTCTCTTCTCTTATTATTGCACAACACAGTTACATTCTCTTTCCTTTAGTACCTGACCTGTGAGCCACTGTGACATTCTGTGCAATCTTGTGGTGATATTGCTAGTCAATGACCGGCTCTGCGCCGACAGGTGCACATGCAAGTCGTGCGCTGACTATGGATACAACTGTTGCTGCTCCTGAGTCTCGGACTTGGTAGCACCAGGTTGAGTCATTGCAGGGCAACAATTGTGGTAGCAACGTGAAGAGTCTACTGACCACGTGCGCTAGCCATGAGCGGCTAGATATTGCCGGACATTTATTTATTTATTTATTTATTTATTTATTTATTTATTTATTTATTTATTTATTTATTTATTTATTTATTTATTTATTTATTTATTTATTTATTTATTTATTTATTTATTATTTATTTATTTATTTATTTATTTATTTATTTATTTATTTATTTATTATTTATTTATTATTTATTTATTTATTTATTTATTTATTTATTTATTTATTATTTATTTATTTATTTATTTATTTATTTATTTATTTATTTATTTATTTATTTATTTATTTATTATTTATTTATTTATTTATTTATTTATTTATTTATTATTTATTTATTTATTTATTATTTATTTATTTATTATTTATTTATTTATTTATTTATTTATTTATTTATTTATTTATTTATTTATTTATTTATTATTTATTTATTTATTTATTTATTTATTTATTTATTTATTTATTTATTTATTTATTTATTTATTTATTTATTTATTTATTTATTTATTTATTTATTTATTTATTTATTTATTTATTTATTTATTTATTTATTTATTTATTTATTTATTTATTTATTTATTTATTTATTTATTTATTTATTTATTTATTTATTTATTTATTTATTTATTTATTTATTTATTTATTTATTTATTTATTTATTTATTTATTTATTTATTTATTTATTTATTTATTTATTTATTTATTTATTTATTTATTTATTATTTATTTATTTATTTATTTATTTATTTATTTATTTATTTATTTATTTATTTATTTATTTATTTATTTATTTATTTATTTATTTATTTATTTATTTATTATTTATTTATTTATTTATTTATTTATTTATTTATTTATTTATTATTTTATTCATTTATTCATTTATTTATTTATTTATTTAATTATTTCTGTGTTGTGCCTGCGCACAACACAGTGCTTTAAAGCCCCATGCCGGTTAGCTCAGCTTATAAAGGGCTACCCGACGCACCGGCATTCCCATAACAAAAATCCGATAAAGACTCCACTGCTCCTGGTCTGCATAGTTGCCAGATCAGTGAGACTCTTCTTAAATCAATATAAATTATATAATTAAAAGCGGAACTTAAACTACATGTGGATATTCGTATTTAGATAGCGTTGATGTCTAAGTAATCAGGGCTGTCCTACAAATGTAGGTGCAAACAGAGCTTCCTCCATTAATGGTACCTTTGAAACTCTTCGAAAAAAATAGAGTGGACTTAAGCCAGTCTCGGAACAAGATAGCTCCTTCTGGTGAGCTTAAAATCCAGCGAGCGTCTGGGGGACGGGGGCGATTGGCTCCACGAAGTCGTGCCTGTAGTAGGCCATGTTGACAGGTCATGAAATGCTCCGGCGATTTATCATGTCCACAGGAGCATGTTAAAGGTGCGCTGTTGTGTGCGAAACAACGATGGTATGCTGCAAAATCACCATGGCCCGACCGCGCAGCAAGAAGAAGGCCGAGGGACCGACGATCCATACTAGCGAGCTCTGGGGTGATGCGGGAGCTTGGCCCGATTCTGAGCGCTCTATACCGGTCAGGGGCATTTCGCGACCAGTATTCCGACGCAGAGGCCTCGTAGCGAAGAATGAAAATTCTCCTTGCTCTGGCAATGGAAGGGGCCAGGTTGGGGGTGGTTATAGTACAGGCCGCTTTGGCGAGAGCATCTGCCATTTCATTTCCAGGGATTCCTGAATGCGCTGGGTGCCAGCGTACAGAGACCCTTCCTGGCTCAGTGTATCTGGCACGGTCCCTTGAAGGCCAGGATCTTGCAAGATCCCGAAATTTTGCGATCCGAGTCGAGCTGGATGGGGTCGGCGGTCCAAAGAGTAAGCGAGACGCTGCCTCTTGGTTGTCGAGACAGACAGTGATATTGGTGGCGTAGTATGCCATTGGGTTTCTAATTGCAGCTGCGAGGCCTTCCATGGCCCCGACAACTTCTGCATCATATACTTTTGCTGATTGACCCAGAGGAACAGAGCCTTGATCAATCACATGTTTTGCGCCGCAATAAATGCAGTACCCTGCCCCTGCTGAGCCTTCCATCAGAGCTGCGTCTGAGAAAACGAAGAGGTCCAGGGGCGGTGCTGAGGAATGCCATTGGGTGAAGACTTGGAACCCTGCTTCACGACCAACTGCTCCAATTGCTGCGAGTATTTCGTCTCTTTTTGGTGTCCAGGGAGGTGAAGTCGTGTTCAATGACAGTTCTGGGGAAATTCTGCGCCAAATCCAAGCCATTCTCGGAGATTTCCAGCGCAGTTGCAAGGGATGTTGGGGATCTGACGAGGCAACTCGCACTACAAGCCGGTTGTGGA
This sequence comes from Blumeria graminis f. sp. triticale, assembly GCA_905067625.1. NCBI lineage: Eukaryota > Fungi > Ascomycota > Leotiomycetes > Helotiales > Erysiphaceae > Blumeria > Blumeria graminis. Next base: position 12,508,709 of record LR898472.1, on the reverse strand, counting down.
TACGTTCGAGCCACCCCTGAGCTGATGACCATCTAGTTTCCCGTAGAAAGGCGGCCAGTGGAGTGGTTTTGTATACTGGCAGTGCTGCACGGGCTGCATCATTTATCCTGCGTTGAATACGGGCAATATCTTCTTTGCGGGTATTTGCTGAGAACCAGGTTTCGGCTCCGTAGAAAAGGGTTGTAAACGCTACCCCTTGTAAAGCCTGTCTGGCTAGAGCTGGTCGGATACCTCGAGCGGTATTGCAGAGGCTTTTTATGTGCGCTGTGACGGCCGTAACTCTACCGCAAGCTTACTTAATATGGTGGCGAAATTTCAAGCGGCGATCAAAGTGGACTCCCAGCCAACGAGTTTGGTCGTTCGGCCTGATCTCGACGCTGTCTACCGGGAGGCTTGGCTCAAAGGATTTCCCCTTTTTCCGGTGGAAATATTGGAGCTCAGTCTTTGTTATCTCTAGCTCGATTCCGTTAAGACTTCCCCAAGCAAGTACGTTGTCCAGCTTTTCTTGGAGGCGAGCTGCGCATTCAGGTAGAGATGGTGCGGAAGCAAAAATTGCCGCATTGTCAGCATAGCCGAAGCATCCTGGCGAGAGGCGCAGCATGCCCTCGATAGCCAGGAGGAACAAAATAGGTAAGACCGGTGATCCCTGTGGGAGGCCGCATTTTATGGCGAAGGGTGGAGTTGTTGTCCCGTCCAATGTGACTACGCCCTCGCGATTTTCCATGAATGATGCAACCCACTTGATAAGATTGTGGGGCCAGCCTTGAGTACGGAGATTATGGCAGAGACGTCCTCGCTGAATGCCATCAAATGCACCTTTAACATCTACTGTCACTATACCTGCAACCTTTTTCTCTAACCAGGTGGACTGGATGTCAGAGGCGAGGGCGGTGGTTAGATCCGTTGCTGACCGGTGAGGAACCGCGCTGCACTGGTTCTTTGCAAGGATATTTTGTGAGAGGGCAAGGAAGGAGACGTCGGGCCATCAGGCGTTCCAGCCCCTTCCCGAGGCACGACAGCAAAGAAATTGGTCGGTAAGACTTGGGAAGAGCTTTGTTTCGGTTGCCTGTCTTCGGGAGAATAATTATGCTGGCCTTTTTAAAGGCATTTGGGTGTAGTCCTTGCAGGTCGCACAGACGGAACAAATCGGTCACTCGGGGCCCTAAAACTGGCCACGCTTGTCTTAGCGCTTCTGCGGTTATCTCGTCTAGTCCGGGGGACGATGAGGAGACTATGCAGCACGATCTGAAGATTTCCTGGTTAGTTAGTGCAGGCCAGGGGTGGCTTCTTCTTCCAACAGTTGGAATTCCCATGACTATATCCTCATGCTCCATGTGCCTACTCAGTAGAGCCCCCTGAAGTAGTTGTGCCTTGGCCATAGGAGTGAAGACGAGTCCGTCTGGGCCATTGAGTGGAGGGGTATGAAAACAGGGTGTTTTCTTATGCCAGTTTGTAACCCTATACGCTTCTGTGAGACAAGAGACCTGATCTACTTTTTCGCGCCACATTTCTCGCTTAGCTTTTTTCACCGCCTTGCCAAAGACGCGGCGTTCAGCGATGGCCACTGATCCCGAGCGCTTGGCTTGGCAGAGTGCGTTGTGCGTGTTTTTACAGTCCCTGGTCCACCATCGATTTCGCGGTCCCTGTGTACGTTTTCTGGGACACGTAGCGTTGATAGCACCTTGGAGAGCATCTACCAGGAAAGAAGCTTCTCTCTCTGGGTCTGGAGAGGGTGCGGCCACTAGTCTGTCGGAGATAATTTTACGGAAGGTGACCCAGTTGCAAGCAGAGTATCTGAGTTTTCCAGAGGTATCTCTTTCAGGTCCTATGTCTGAAAGTTGAGTTAGTAGAGTTCTGTGGTCTGACCCGACTTCCAAGTCGTTTCGGATAGCACAAGATGCGTTGAGACTATGTTGTGCGAAGCAAAGATTGATAGTAGCGCCGGCATCATGAGTGGGGGCATAGTATACATTCAACAACATTCTTCCCCTTGCCGTTGTTCATTCGAGTAATGAGTCGCCTTCCGAATTTTCGTTATATGCTGCTGGGTCCCAGGCCGAGTGGTGGATATTGAAGTCACCAGCTAAAATGTCTGGGGTATCAGAAAGGTTGAGAAGAAGCTGAAGGCCGTCCCCAGCGCCAACCGCGGCTACTGGAGCATTGTATATAATCCAGCAGTCAATGGTACGCTTTCCGCATCGAGAGACGTAAATCCGAAGAAGGTCGCGTGAGTGAATATTGGGTTGGAAAGGTGAAAGGCCGCACCCCTTGCGAGTGTAGGTCAATACGCGAGGCCGGCTGGTCCAGATTGGAAGGGGAGAGAAAGAAATGTATTCTAGGTGATTTTTAGTTAATTTACGCGAGAGATCAGTACTTATCCAGGGTTCTTGAATTAGTACTAGATCTGCTCCGCTTTTAGAGGCAAGTTCGAGGGCGGAGTTGTGTGCCGGGCTCCGCCTACCCACATTTACCTGGAATATGCACAAACCGTTGATTGATTGGGATTTGTGCGTCCGGCCCCGAGTCATCATAATGATTCCTCTATGGTCATCAGGGCGGAGTATCGTGACTCTTTTCCAATTTGTGGAGGAGAGGGGGGGGCGATTCTTGTGGGTTGGGTAGGAACCTGATAGTTTCCGGAGCTCGCAGCGGCCTGGGGAGAGATTGGAGGGTGTAGTGCAGTCCAGGCCTTTAGGCCCTCGCTTTGGATAGCTCGGAGTCTAGTTTTATCAGGGCGGGCGAAGCTTCTGTTGGCGCAAATGGGTCGCACGGGGCAGCCTAAAGAAAATGATGGATGAGGTCCGTCACAGTTAAGGCATTTTTCTGGTCTGGTGCAGGGCCCGACGTGGAAATCCGCGGCGCATGTCCCACACCGAGGGCGGCGAGTGCATCTATTGACATTGTGGAACGCGTGGCAACGAGAACACACCTGGAGTGGGGGCTGGTGGTCTACTTGTCGGAGCTTCACCGCTCGAGCAAATAGTCGCAGGTTTGTTGGGTACTTTTTAGCGGACTCGGAAGCTATCACTAGGCGTATAGCCCCTTCGTGGTCCGGAGAGAGTTCAGAGCGGCGAGTCCACGACATGGAGAAGATTGCTTCGGGGTCAATCTTCGTAGTGGCTAGTTCCTGCCGAATTTCAGACATGGTGAGGGCTTCACGTTCCCCCAAATGGTTGTAGCCAAACTTAGGGACTGGTCCTAAGATGAATGTATTGCGATTTTCCTGGCGCTCTATTGGAGCGTCTCCCGTAATTGTCTGAAATGCCGAGGCTACTTGAAGTAGTTCGGGGGCTTGGGCGGCGGTGGGCGCTACTATGGCGATTCCAGAGGGAACTATGCGCACATCTTTGATGAGCTCTAACCGGTCAGTTAGTCTCCGGAGTCTTTTGTGGATGAGAAATGTATCTTGTCCTCGGAGCGGGTGATCGGCCGGTAGGCGTACGATAACTCTTGAGTCGACCTTAGGAGCTTTGGGGAGAGACTTGGCCTGCTTCGGTGGTGGTGCAGTAACAGTCTTCTTTGTTAGGGTAGTCTAAGCCGCTAGAATGGGGTTTCGGGAAGCTGCCGTTGCGTACGTCTGCTTCTGAGAGGTATCGGGACGGTTCTGATGAGTTTCCGGCCCGGCGCTTCGATTGGTTGTTTGAGGATTTTTACCTGTAGTGTAATGAACCCTATAGCTACAGATGAAATCTATGTACTGCTATGAAGGTCATGTGACCTGTCTAGCTTAGTTTACATGAGTAGGTGAAATGTTACCCCTAGACAATAAGTAAAGGCTGATACTATACATATCTCTGGTTTAGGACAATGAACATAATTCCTTGTATCACAGGCTCATGCCTGGTTATTATTAAGCTGCTGCCTAATAAATAGAGCCTTAATGTAAAAGTACTGGTCATGCTTGCTATTTGCACAAGTGAATTCAAAATGAAGTTTATATTCTGTATAATGAAAGGGCTTAATAAACTATGCAATTAAGGATATGCTAAGCTTTACGTAAGCTACCCAGAACTTGGCTACCAAAGGATGGAATGCTCACCTTACTATATATTCTATCAGCACAAAATCTTGCGGATATCTGTACAAAAGGTCTACCTAAACCAAGACTTGTGCACTCGTGCACCAGCATCTTTGGTACAAAGTGAGAAGGGGTGTTGAAATTGGCGCTACTTGGCAATGAAGGGTCGAGCGCCCACTTTGTGTTGCGAAACCAACCTAGACACTCCCCGTGCTTGTGGTTTCAGTATGTGTCCATCAAGATTGTCGGGTGTCGCCTATCTGCTACTAGTTACACCATCATCTTTTGTTATGTCTGATATTCGAGACTGCGACGAGAATACGCGGAACTGGTATCAGATCAGTAGTTTGTCCCGTTGTATCCCGTAATGAGGCATTATACTCTAGTCCATGTCATTGCCAGACATCAATGTATATAGATAGTCTCATATCCTTTAGTAAAGATCAAGAGTTTCGATCAAGCCTTTACTAAAAACATAATTCACATCTACAGATACCCTTTGAAGTATATACTTCGTTATTTCTCCGTGATCACTCGAAGAGTTCTGCATATTCTAAGTTTAATTTCAACACTTTGTGGGGGATTTCCGCCAGGGAAGACCAAAAGCCATAGGAGTGATCCTTCCAAAGTGGAGTAAAAAGGACTACACCATTCCAAAGGCCTACAGGACAATTTCTCTTCTACCTTGCCTCTCCAAATTGCTAGAAAAGCTCTATGCAAATAGGATCTGTTAAATGACAAGGTGTGTCTAGCTGCTACAGGGGCAATCCGAGTCAGGCAGAGTCAAACACATGAGTCGCGTCAATTACGCTATTCATGCAGATCAGTCGCGTGGAGGAAAATTTGTACTTAGGAGTCTGGCTGTCTCGATCTTAGTATACTTTTAGTTAACTCGAATATCTGATTCTATCTGACCTCAATCCACTGTGCTAATTCCATCGTCTTCTATACAGTCATACTGTGACAGAAGTCCTCCCAAATTTAATAGGATCTCGTATTTAGCTAATATATCACCTTCTCTCCTACACCAAAGTCAAATGGGAGGCCGGAAACAAAGGTCGGCTATTGATGCAGCCCTTCTTCTGCAAAACTTTGTTGAAGAAAATCTATCAAAGCGTCGAGTAGTATCCACTGTATTGCTGGATGTTCTTGGTGCTTTTGATAGACTTCAACCAGCAAAACTGATTCAGATTCTCAATGCCCTTCAACCACCACTTCCATTTGTAAGATGGACTAAATCTTTCCTCTATAAAAGAGAAATTAAATAATTATTTAATGGACAGCTCAGTCAACAATTTTCAGTCTCAGACACTCCCCAAGGAAGTCCGATTTCTCCCATGCTTTTTCTTCTTTCCACCCGGTATCTGCTCCCTCCTAAACAGAATCAAGAGATTCTCTACATCTCTTATATAGATGATATCTCTATATCTGCTGCTTCTACCTCAGTTGAAAAGAATATCAATACCTTGGAATCTTCAATTGAAACTCTTGCAACAAGATCCCAGGAACTCTCTGTCACCTTTGAGGTCGAAAAAACCGAGCTATTTCAATTCCATCGGAAGAGAGTGGCAATTGAAACACCAATAACAATTCAAGGAATCCAATTTCGCCCTAAAAGCGTTGTCAGATGGCTAGGAATATGGTTTGATTGTAAGCTATCATTCAAAACCCATATAGACAAGAGAATGCAGCTTGCAAATGGAGCTCTTCTTAGGCTTAAGAACCTTGCTTCTTCAACTAAAGGAATCAAATTCAATGAGCTTCGACAGCTTTATATTGCCTGTGTAACATCAGTGCTAGATTATGGCTCTATTCTATGGTATGGGAAGAACCGATCTCTTCATCTTATCGAAAAATGTCAGAAACTACAGAACCGAGCAGTAGTCCTCGTCTAGGAGCTTACTCTAGCAGCCCCTCAAAAGCGTTGGAAGTAGAGGCCGCCCTTCCACCTGTGAAGGTGCGACATCTAAGACTAGCCTACAACTATGCCCTCAGGATACTAAAGATGCAGCCCTTGAATCCAATACAAATGCAGCTACTTATCTCAGTTCAAGATGAGCTGTCCATGGGTACTTCCATCAGCCTTGACATGATTGATGACGTACAAGAAAACAAAATCCAACTCATGAAGGTGGACACCTGCTCAAAGGACTCTCGGATTGCAATAGATTGGAAATAATCAATGCAGAATGGGTACCACCATGGTCAGCAAATAATCTGGATACTAAAATAAGTAATTCTTCTAAGCATGCAGCAAGGGATGAGCATATTCTTCTGCTAAAAGACATCCCAAATCATGCATCAATTGTATACACAGATGGTTCCCTAACAACTAGCAATTGAAGTAGCCTTGGATTTGTGGTATACTTGCCATTCACAAGACAGGTGAAATGTTTCTCTTACAATCTCGGACATACAATGACAATCTCAGATACTGAGACATATTGTATCTTGAAAGCTTTAAAATATGTCATCTCCAATAAACATTCCAGAGAAATCTGGGTCTTTTCTGATAGTCAAGCAACAATTCAGAGGGTCAGCAAAGCTAGCAACTTTATTTCACATCAAATAAGGATAAAAAGCCAAAAATATCAAATACATCTACACTGGTGTCCAGGCCATGAAGTTATCGCTGGGAATGAGCTAGCAGACAATCTGGCAAGAGGTGGAGCCAAGAAAAAAGTTAAAAAAAGAGATAAATTCACAACAATTGCTTACCTTAAGCAGAAGGCAAAGGAAATGAATCTCAAAGCCTGGCAAAATGACTGGGAGACTCAAGTCTTGAGACAGGAAGAGGGTAGAAGGGCTAAAGGACTAGGAAGGCTTTATCAAGTGCAAGCCAGGAAAAGATCACCAATCATCAAAATGAGACCTCACAACTTTAGTCATCACAGTAGAATGACTCAATCTTCATTTATACAAGCGAGAACAGGGATTGGAAATACCAGGGCCCATTTATTTCGAATAAAAAGAGTGAGAATAACTCTTGCAACTTTTGTTGGAAGAGAAAACAGACAGTTCAACACCTACTTCTTTATTGTAGTAAGTTTAAGACTGAAAGAAAGATAGCTTTTAAAGGTATACTGCCATTGAGATTAGAGATATTGTTAAATACAAAAATCGAAAAAGAAGCAACTCTCCACTTCCTTCAAAGCGGTGGATGCATTCATGCATCCAAAGCTGACTGAAAGGGAGGAGACTAGAAGATAAGTAGAGGAAGTGGGGATTAAATATTTGTATTTAGATATAAAATAATCAGATGTGTCATAGCTAGATAGCTGAATACACTATGAATTTTAAAAAAAAAAGAAGAGTTGCATTAATACAGAACATGATAAGGTTCTATTATTACTAGCCACATTCATGACGACTCATAAATTGACCAGCCTCCCAATAATTTAGCATAAACAACTGAATTGTGTCCTTCACTTAGATGTAGTAATTAGTTTAAATAGCGCTCTGATAAGAAGTGGGCTTAATCAACAACTCTCCACTATAGTTTTCAGGCTCTTCAATCTCCCAACTCGCCTCACTAGGTGATATTAAATATCAGCCTAACAGCTTAAGCTTCTCTATACAACTTCCATTATAACAGAACAATCATCACAAATAGAATCAGACAACTCCAATTCTAACCATACAAGGTGGTAAGTTTGTAACATTGAACCCTTCTATCTTTCTTAAACACCATATATATCATGAACCCCTCCATAACTAATTAGCCCCGAGTATAGGACTTGGCCCAGTTCATACAAATCTATTATTAAATGACAGATTTAGATTGGGGACACAACAATCCAACTACCAATTGTAAGTAGTCTAGGCCATATGTATCATGAATTATTTTAATAACTAAATTGCTAACATAAGAATGAAGATGGATTTAAATAGACGGAAATGCTGGTATTTGTTGGAGAACAGGTCATGATCTCTTTTGAGAATGTTATGAAATGAGGGATAGGGTCATAGTCTTGTAAATAAATAGGAGCCTCTCAGTCATGTCTCTGCTCATTAATTTATGGTTTTCATTTGTATCTAGCTCTGAGTTCAGTTTGAAAAGTGTCACAATCTAAGCATAGGCACTTGGGCTACCTTTTGGTGAGAGATAGTTTATTTTCAATCTATGGTGACCTACAGATTGAAGAGGATAATAACAGCTATCTTGTGCATGATTATTATTGCAGCCAATGACACGGCTTTCCATCTGTTTATCCGTATATCCGCACATCCGTTCTCGTATCCCACTGTTGCATCTCATTCTCGGAAGTTGAACAATGTTGATATTGCCACTTGTAAGCCCCTACTTCCGAGAATAGATTTGCGCTAAGCCTGTGTTAGACAGCGCAGGCTACAGGCAAACATTGGCTTGCCAGCTGTCACAACAAAGACAGTACACAAGATGTACCTAAAATAGCAATAACTCCCAACTATTCAGTCATTTAACAACTATGTCATGAGATATACCTGCATCATATTATCATATTATCATGCATGGTTGAGATACTGGTGTTTTCCTTGCTGTGCACCAATGACGTACCATTGACACAGGATTGCTTGTCCTGTTGGTCACACTTGCTAAATACTAGCCATTTCAAGTTGTGTGATATGTAAATGGACCTGATGACAACAAGCAGAGTTGTGGTAGCACTACCAAAAAGAGTGGTGCTCAGATATCCAAAAGCTTGTAAACCAACAAGGGTTTTCTATCCCTGGCATGATGAAATCAGTGTGACGGGCTTGGACCTTCGGCTAATGCACAAAAGCAATGCCATAATTAAATGTTTATATTTTCTATGAGGAAATTACTGTTACAGGCTAGGCCCGGCTGGGTTCTGGCTGGGCTGTTTAAGGCTATAGGGCCCATTCTTATCTTGAAGGCTCAAGCAAGTTTGTAAACCTTCTCACTAGACGGGAGTATTATCAGATCACGTGTAAATGGCAAGGGTACCTAGAACAGGCATTGTAGTTATACAGAGCCATAGCTTCCTGCTCGTTATTTCCTCACAGAAAATATAAACATTTAATTGTGGTATTGCTTTCCTGCATTGGTCGAAAGTCCTAGCCCAGCACAATTACAAGCGGAAAATTATGGCTTTTCATAATTATAATGCCTGTGCCAAACATTCTTGCCCTTTACACATGATCTGATAATGCCTGTCTTTAGTAAGAAGATTTTCGAATCTGCTTGGACCTTCTAATTATGGAAAACTCTATCAGAAGCTGCATGTAGAGGGCAGAGCAGGGACAAGGATCGGGAAATTAATCAAGACAAGAGATCCAGGCAAGAGGTTGCCATCCTACTGTATACACAAGATGGGTGCATAACCACTCGGCCAGAAGGTCACCCCAGGATCACGGAACACTTGCACATGGTTATCTCCATATATATTGATTATACAGTAGGCATTCCTGACAGGGTCCTATAGCCTTAAACAGCCCAGCCAGAACCCAGCCGGGCCTAGGCTGTAACAATCAATGCCACTTGGAATTATTATCAAAGAATGTGGGGGCTTTGCCTGGATTGGGACTGGTCACTAGGACCACTCCGCCTTCGAGTTTAGGCTGTGGCAGAGCAGCGCTCACGGAAATGTGAATGGGAAGCTAAGGAGGCATCAAGGGTAGCACATACCAAATGGGAAGTATGGTACAGGAGATAAGACGAGCCGGGGAAAAATGATGATCCTCATATGGCCAAGGAAGAGAGTTAAGACAAGTCTACACAGAGCATGTAACAGATGGGAGAGTACGTGGTAGATGGTCTTCCCAAGGAAAAAGTTATTAATTCCTATTGAGTTATTGTCTTTCAAGTAAATCTGAATTCATTAAACCCTTACAAAGAAGCAAGATTAAAATCAGCCATATCCCTACGGAATAACTGTCAACAACGCTACACTGAACGGGTCCTAAGGCTTCCCAGGAACAGTCCAGGGCAGCAAATTCTTCCTTTTACACTCAGAGTATGATGCAGAGGAGCTCAAGCGAGAGAACATGCAGAGAATGGAATGAGCTTGACATGTGTTTGTCGCGTAAAGACACTGTGGCAACTGCTAGCAAATTTGCTAGTCACTGGCACCAATATTGACGCACCTGTTGGGACTGAACCTCGAGACTTAGTACGCTTATTGGAATTTCCAGGCCAGATTACTGTTCCTTGCACCAAATAGGAGGCAGTAGAAGACGCACCCAAGTATGAGCGGGCAAATTCAGCTTTATCTTTCTGGTCCTATGGATCTAGGGCGGGAAATGGTAAAGTGGAAGCCCGAGTAGCTTGTAAAACCGTGATTGGATTGGGTTCCAAAAAGATGTTTTTGATGCTGAATTATATGCACTAGATCAATCACTTTGCTGGACACTTCAAGTTGGTGTCGGAATGCTCCTGCAGAGTAATTTAATCACAAGCTGGTCGCAACAATATGGGTGGTTCTTAGATCATTCCTATTCTTTCTATACCAAGAGACTACTTACATATTCATTGATTATTTTCTATTACGCCATACCTGATTAGGCAGCCCCACCAAGTTATCCTTCACATTATGGTTTACATATTTAGACAGTGGGTAACCCAAGTGTTCGAGCAGGAACAAAAACTGAAGAGACCCTCCTAGAAAATGTTAGCACAGTAAGTGCCTGGCTTGATTCTAAACCCGCCATTTCTCGCATCAGATACCTCAAACCTGGATCTACGTAGTGTATTTCACGACAAATCCATGACCAAACACGCAATCTGCAAGAACAAAATGTTGCTGACCAGGCGCACTAGGTCTCTAGGCACATGGTGCCAAAGGCTAAGAATAACTACCAAAGAAGCTGGACAGGAAAATGTCTCGGGTCAAAAATAGGGACTGTCCATACATACATGGGTTATTTACTTCGGTCAGTGCTTGTATTCTGTATTTAAAACTGCAGTTTATTCTATTCCTAGCGCATATCTATATTTAGAGATCAAGTCAATCATGATCAGCGTATGTTGTCCTAGAATTCTGGGAGAAATAGGAATAAATTGGTTTTTACTGAGTTATCTTTTACTTTAATTACATACACTTTGCCTGTCACAGGTCAGGCTCCTAGTTACCTGAAACATGAGTATTGAAGGCAAGAGAAAGGCAGGCTAAGCTGACAAAGATGCAACAAGGAACGTATGGCAATGTGTTGAGGAATTCACGTCCGTAGCATACGTTGCTAGGACTGTGACCAAAACAACATGGACAGAATGCCGCTAATGGTTCACAGCAGAATATTGACAGAGAAATCAAGCATCCAGGAACACTCATAGACTGGATCTTGAAAAAGGTTCATTTGGTGTACCTGCATTTAAGTCCCTCAAAGCTCTAGCTTGTCGGTATTTTCAATTAGAATCAAACCATGCCATCACAGCTGCGCAATCCTATTGTATGGAGAAACGAGAGGACGATAAGTGAGACTAGTGCGGCCAGTATGAATAACAAACAGTCAGATATCTAGTGCTAGACTGCCGAAGATGGAGCAACGAGTGAAGCTGCTTGAAATACAGCTTCCTGCAATTCCTTTTATCGACCAATAAAGTTGCATGCATCTTGCCTGAACTATATTTCTGAGTTCAGGCAGGAGCCCATACTTCTGATCCAGGCAGACTCAATGTTTGAGTCTGCATGAATCCCAATCTTCCTGAAGAAATCCAGTAATTGCCTTGCTTGTATTTTCTATTGCATGACCCAGTATTCTGAGTCAGTGGATAATTCTTTTCTGGTCTGGGACCTCACTTATTTCTGCAGTCGAGTCGGTTCCGGATAGCCTTTCTTCCTTGTAATTCCACTGTATATATCATAATACCTGTAGTCTGTTAGTCAATTCAGCAAACTGGACTTCTTCTCTGTTCTCTCTGTACTCTAACAGAAACAAGATGTGGAAGCAGATGAGAGAAGATAAATTTTCCACTAATAATGAAAGGAGAATAGCTCTAATCTTTGCAGATAGAAAGGCAACAGCCGGATTGCTAAAGTTTCTGGAGGAAACAGAAGTGACTAAAAGAGTCTTGGAACAGGGGGAGGATCAAGACAGGATAGAACGACTCGATGAGCTAAGTTGGAATGAGGTTGATTGTGAGAACGGAACGGAAGGATGTTTGGAGAGTGAGAGTTTCTTGACCACCACGTAAATGGACGCGGCAGTAGTAGAAAATTGCGAGAGGAAGCATGGCTGCTCCCACAAGAGCCAGAGTCCAAATGCCCGGCTGTTATAGGCTGCGCCTTATAGCCATGTACCTGTGCCTATCTATATACTAATCGCCAATTTTTGTTCATGGGATTATAAGTGATCACTGATCTGAAAAGCATAAATTTTTGATAGATTACATCAAGAATGCGGATGATCACTAATCCGATGGACATTAACCTCTCTGGGGTCAGAGCTACATGTACATGTGTCCTAAAGCCTAGATAGATACCATTTCCTAGATAATTAGAAAATAGACTGTATTACAGCCAGCTTGCTTTGTACTTATTGTTTCGGTGATATCCCATCACACCGGCTCACCTTGCGAGGTGGAGGGCGAGAGTAGGTTTTGCTATGCATCAAATGTGTGGAGAGATGCATCAGGAGAATACGATTATGAGTGAGAGCCGTAATTTGTCATTTTACTCATTCATGGGCAGTTAAGTGTGGTATGGCCAGTGTGTGCTAGATCCACTACAAATGATTATAAAAATCGATTTATCAAAATATATGAGACAAGAGAACTCTAGCTGCAACTAGTATTTATAAGAATTTTCCCCTTCATGAATCTAAAGACTGATTAACTATCTTTAGGCAAAATACTTGCTACCCAGCAAATCATTGCCAGCTTTTATTTAGTTGTAACAACGCTTCGACCTCCTCATTCGTATTGGCCTTTCGTTTAGCTTTGTCTCCCCCCCCCATGCAGCATTATTGTAAGAATTCTCAAGATTAGTCTTATGTATCTAACTAAGCTGAAATATCATTCAAACCAAAACAGAGAGAGGATAGGAAGAAGTAGGAATGAGACAATTACATCTGTTTGTTCACCATTTAATTGATAGCCCCAGTACGAGCTATTTCTTCAAATACTTTCACTCTTGGTCACTAGAGTTTTCAAACCAGCTTAAAAGGCTTGACAACAATCAAATCATTTAAACAGTCGTAAGTTCTGTAATCGTCAGGGAAGACACGGTAGGTCTGATGTTTGAGTATTTCCAAGCCATAAATCTTCGTTGGACTTGTGTATCCCGAAACTGTCTCTAACAGGATCTAGCCAAAGTGTGTGCCAACATGTTTCGGAGTGGAAACTTTTTTAATTCATTTTACTGTCCTATCTGAGTCTATGACTATGTAGGACATGCAGGTCCTCTCTGCCTACAGGCCGAGGATATCTATGCGAATAGTTTACCTCCTCCTATGACTCACATGCAGCTCCTGTCAGAAAGTACCTCCCCTCACTAGTCCTCATTTGATCGTAAACTTAGAGCCCTTTGCCCTTCATCATCTCCACTCTCCAACCAACGAAACGATGGCCATTTACGCGTGTATAGCAGCCAGGAGAAATTGGAAAAACCGCTGGGTGTGGGGCTCTTCTAATACCGACGTTAGGACTAAATCCAAAGACATTGTGATCCTTCTGAAGCTTTCGGAGAGGTCGGCCAGCTGAGCACTGCAGACTTGTGAATACCTCAGGAACTTCACACTCTGCCTTTCTAGCCTCCTTCCAACTACTTCCCGAAGGTCGTGCTGAAATGTCAGAAAAGTCTTGACAGAGCGTTATTGCTGTATGGTAGCTTAGCCCAACTTCTTTTGTGCCGTCCAGGGCGCTGGGGAGTGCCGTTGACTCATCGACAAAGAAGCCCTCCTGACTAATTAGGCGACATCTTGGTCGTGGCGCCCACAAAAACTCCAAAATTGAAAACTCCTCAAAAATATCAGTTCTAGCATGATCTTGAAAGACCTGTTCCCCCTCTTGCTTCACATATCAGGCGCCTATTCTCCCTCAAGTTGTTATCCCATTAGAGCAACAGTCCCCAATAGGCCAAGACCCAGGCTTTGTATTCTTCGAATTTATTTCCTCCTTGAGAGTATAAATAGCGTCGTAAATATATAGTGAGAGATGACTGGAAATTAATAGGGCAAGCTCCTGTTTTGACTTGGAGCAACTTCTTTATTAGTTGTTGAGGTGAGATGATGCGTGGTAAGAAAGAGTTTGAGGACTGAGATGAAAATGATAAGAGAGGCATTGTCGAGAAGTCATCAAATGGAGATATGCTTGAGGTTGCTTTCGACTTCGATTCGGATGCGATTCTTCTTGGCTATCCCAGATATGCAGGGCATACTGAGTGATTACATCGGCACCACTGGAAGGCGAAGAATTGGTCTTTGCAGGCAAGACGAGATGGTTTACATTGAAATAAGGTTTGAGAATTTATGTGTGAATGGTGAGACCGACTTTGCTGAGGAGTGATTGATTTTAATGATGCACAAGGTTACTCTCAAGTCCGATTCGGATGGGATAATCCTTGGCTTTAGCAGATATGCAGAACTTACCGACTGTTGACACTGACATCACTGAATGATGAATCATTCCCTCGCTGGCACGAGCTTTGAAATACCGCTAGCTTTTTTGATGGAGACGAGCAGCTAATAATGCTAAATATAGCCGTTATCGGCTGAGAACGACATGACCATGGAGATAAACAAATCGATGACATCTCTTAATGTAATAAAATTGTCAAACGTCTGTCAAATATTTTCATTTTAGAAAACCAAAATCTGTAATGACGGGTGCGCTCACCAATTCCAATACTCAGAACGACATCTCTACGCCAGAAGAACATGAAACTACTATTCAGTCGGAACACAAAACATGTATATGGTCTGCTATGCTGGATGATGTATCCAGTGGTAAAAAGCTACCGGAAAAACAGATAATAGTACTTGGTATCGGATTCCGATCAAAGGTTGAGGCTGAAGCTAACCTAGGCTAGGTGGTACTCCTCTTAGCCAGAGAGATTTCCTTGAAAGTTTATCTGTTCAAGAGACCAAGGCGACACAAGGGAATCGGAGTCACAAGAAACCCCCAATAGCAAACGAATTTGCTCTAGGATATACATATTACGATGTTTTAGACGCAGACCTCGAGGGTAAATAGCATCACCAGTAATTTCATGTAACGAGCTTAGTTTCTACAGATGCCCTCGCGCGTATCTCTGTATTTCTCCTGTCTGATCCATCGCCATCTTTTATGCCATTACTACAGCCTCTTCTTAATTCTAGAACCATTCCAAATACTTTAATAGTGGTGTTATTAGACTGGGCCGAACCCTGGTTTTGGATTAGACGACTACAGGCCTGGATATGTCTTTTACGGGAACTCATAATTTCACTTGAACCAGATACATTGAAGGCTATGGAAGACGTTATGGCGATGTGGCGGAATAAAGGGCGCGTCGGAAATGTTAATGAAAATCCAGATAACAGTGCCGCCTCCAAAGATGATCTATACCTTCCGCTAGGATCAGGGGAGTGGGAAGAAGCCCTAGGAGTTCCCTTGTGTGTGGTTTGTCAAAATGTTCGAAAGTATCTCACATAGTTTGATGAAGACTAACACTAAAATAAGTCCGATCGCGTCAAGTTGCTCGAAAAAGAACGCAGCTGGGGAGAAGATGAGTTCGACTTTATATTACAATTCTTAAGAACCATCCTCCTGAAACGTAGGTTACTACACAAAAATTGAGCAACGGCTTGTGGAACTAAAATTTATTAGATGGCGCATCACTCATATATACAACGCCTTCAACAATAAACCCTCTTCAAAGCCTGATACACTCATCTTTGGGAATTCACTCTCTCCTCAAGCCTATTCCTCTCAAATATAACATTGTCGACCGGGATAAAATTCTCGTCCCGCCGAACTGGGATTCTTGGGGTAAGATTAGGATTCTGAAAGACGGCTTTGACATAGAAGCTATAAGTAATGGCTGGTCGATTGACACCGATATAAAACACAAGGTTGCAATAACTGGATTGCTTGGCAACGATGATAAGGAGGAAGATGAAGAATCTGCAAGTGGCCAAGGGGCTGTTCATGCTTACGAAAAAGTAATACGAGATCCATCATTGGACACTCTTCAAGCTAGTGTCACCGATAACGTCGGAATTAATCTTGAAGTAAGCAGTCAAAACACCCAAGAATTCTTAGCTTCACAACTTGAAGTCCTTGAAAAGATGAGGATCAACACAACGTCCTCTATCTCAGACCGTATCTATTCAGCATCAGGCACACAACAATCACTGGAAACGACTGAAAATATTGAATACCAAGAAGAAACAGCACGAGTTCGTGAACACATAGGCCCTGTACAGTTTAATATGGGGGGGATTCAAGTCGATGCGGATGACATGATTCAACGCTTAAAGGTTGGTTAATTGAACACTGTCACTATTTATACTAAACATGGAATATTAGGAACGTCGGAACCACCCGCCCCAAGACTCATCGACTCCAAGCATCCTCTCTAATTCCTCTCAAAATGATGCACTTGCATCATTTTTTGAGGGCCTAATTCATCGAGGTGGAACTGGAGGTCTTAACACCCCAAAAACGAAGAATAGAAATGAAGAAGATGATCCTTAACGAAAAAAGCCAAACAATAAAATTCTCTGTACCTTACATACAGATACGGCTCTTCACTAAGTTCAGGAACAATTAATCTTAATAAGGGGCTTTTTGGTGAAAATTGAAAGTTTCCCCAAACGATCCTTCACGTTCAAGGAAGTCAGACTGTTTCAACTCTTTTGGAATTTTATAAAGAATTGTTTGCAAGCAGTAGAATTTCAAGATAACAATAAATTAGATCAAACATAATCATAAACTATACTAAAATCTGAGCGAATTCTTCGGTTGACTCGATACTTTTCTATGGATTGATCAGAAGAATATTTGAGGCTTTAAAGTAAGTCACTATAACACACAAGACTTTCAGTTATTTACTTCATTGCACTTGGCAGTCATGATTATTTCTCACTTCTCGCTGTTGGCTTCTCAAAATACAGTCGATTGTCTGTGTGTTTGTAAACGAGCCAGGTAGCTGTCAAGATTAACCCTCCTTCAGGAGCTTGAGCAAAAGTGATCTGAGCTATATCAGGTTAACTTCCATGGAAAATAATAGGGCACAACCCTAGATATCTACAAGAGCAGAATTTAAATTTGATTTTGAAATCTTTTACGTGACAGGAAGAACCCAACATCTAGTTAGACGTGACACGGGTAGATGGGCTCTGAGAGCTCATTGCTACCTACATGACCGGCAGTGGAGCCAGAAGCGATAAAAGAGAAGAATGAAAAAAATGAACAGTAAATGTCTGAGTCACGATGCCCTGCGCCGCATCCCTACATTCCACACCTATCTTCTCTCGGGTCAGAAACAATTTCAGCGTGGTCACCTCCCACCCTGATCTTTCTTCGGCAGACTGTAACATCTGCTTGTAGTTAAGAATTGAATGAACTTCTGCCATCCCTTCTCCCCTATCATTTCCCTGGCCCCAGGTGGAGCCATTTTGTCATAGCTCCTCCAACGTTGCAAAGCAGGTCGGCACTCTGAAAAATGCCAGGGCCTCTTCTCTCGGCCGCAAACGCATTCCAAATCTTTAAGTTCGGGGTTGAAAAGTCGATGGTAGTCGGCGTAGCCCCCATGGCCTGTTCTTGCCGCAATAAGACGATGGTACACCCATCTTGGTAAAGCTGGTTTCGGTGGTCTTTTGCAACGCATGAAGAGGGCCAGATCTTTGTATCGCTTAGGTCTATACTTTTGCCACCATTTTTCCTCGAGCTCTTGGCCGCGCCGTTTAGCTCACCTCTTTAATGCCTCAAAGGTTAGATCTTGATCTTCTCCACTGGGCGCAGCTGAGGTAATTGACCGGTTATTGGGAGCTCCTAAGGCTGATTTGGACAGCTTATCGGCCACTTCATTGCCTTGGATACCCACATGAGCAGGTATCCAGCGTATTTCCACACGCTTATTATATTTCAACGATGAAAACTTGTCCAGCAATGCCTGCGGGGAATTAGCTCTTCCTCGGTTAAGCGCTCAGGTGGCCTCTTGGTTGTCTAGAAGAGTGTAGATTGGAAAGCCTTCTCCAACAACGACTGCAGTCTCCATAGCTTTCGTAGCGCCTACAACTTCCGCGACGAATACCTCTGCTACTGAAAGTGGACCGGAACCACTCCCAACAAGCTTACCTTCTTGGTATACTACAAACCTCCAGGCCGATTGTCCGGAACACGCTGATGATCCATCAAAGAAAGCGCAGACTGTGTTGGCTAGAAGGGAAGCTAACAATCGCTTTATGCATCCTCTCAAGGCACTGTGCTATCGGTATTCCGTAGGGTACGAGTAGGGTACAAGTAGGGTACAGGTAGG
This sequence comes from Blumeria graminis f. sp. triticale, assembly GCA_905067625.1. Lineage (NCBI taxonomy): Eukaryota > Fungi > Ascomycota > Leotiomycetes > Helotiales > Erysiphaceae > Blumeria > Blumeria graminis. The sequence continues at coordinate 12,490,289 of LR898472.1, read as the reverse complement.
GTATAGGTGTGGAGTAAAGTGGTGATTCCGATGAGTAGGAAGTATAATGTCAGCGGAAGGTATAGGGTTCACAGAAGAGGTAAAGGTAAAGTGAGTAATAGGTGAGGTAAGTACAATAACGGCGGTCTTCTTTAGAGAAAAGATAAATATGTGAACAATAGGTACCAGCGTAAACAGGAGACGTTGCGTGAAGAAGAATAATCCTTCACGCTGGGTATATATGTACATCAGATAATAGGACAGCCCTAAGCACTGTCTTGAACAGTTTTATTGCTCAATTCCTATGAAGCGACCCTATGTTCCTGAGTCTGTCTGTCCTTCATAGTCATAGACTCAGTAGAGACTTAAATTTAATTCTATTTTATTCCTGAGTCTATCCTAATAGTTTAGGAACTCAATCTAACACTGAGTTGTGTTTTGGCTTGGAACTCCCCAAGAGACACAACTCTTGCTTCCATTACGCTTATCCATGAAACTTCCAGATCCAGCTTCATTTTCTCGACTACGTGGAGTCACTGCTGGGGTGTCCCGTGGAAAGTATAGCTTCCCAGAGCCTTCGGCTGTCGGAGCTTAACGAACAATTCTTTAAGAGCAGATTTTGGCATATGCAATTTTAAAATTTTCAAATGTAATTGGAGTCTTTAGTTAGATTCTCAGGTCCTCCTTAGTGATAGACTTAGTAGGGACTTTACAGATCTAAACTAATCTCGTTCCCCGAAACACATGGACTTTGTCTCAAAGCTCACTTCAATAACCTAGTGCATCATGCCAACTTTAACTGTCAATTGTTATGATTTGAAATTACTCAGATATCTAGACAATCTACATCATTTGATGTAGAGATCAATAAAATATGTGTTTATTGTTGAAATTGGCGCTACATGGCAATGAAGAGTCACATTAACATGGAACCTAATAAGGTTCGAATATTACTAGTCACATTCATGACAACTCATACATTGACCAGCCTCCCAACTATTTAGCATAAACAAGTGAATCGTGTCCTTTACTTAGATGTAGTAATTAGTATAAATAGCGCTTTGATACTTTGAGGGTTTAATGAACAGTTTCCCTTGATAGTTGAAAACTGGATTGGATGGCACAGTGGTACACCATCCGGGTCGTTCTCCCGAGCAAGACCTGGGAAGCTTGCACTCCTTCTCCTCTTAGGGAATGACGTAGGCTGGTTCAAACCCAGTTCGCCCTACACACTCCTCTCTCTAGCCTCGTTATTGTGCTTGTTGGACGTTGAAAGCAAACTCGGATAGCCACAGGTTGTTCACGCTTTTCCCCGTTGTGGGTATGAACAGAAGAGGTTGTGCTCCGAAAGGGCTACTCTCGAGTGGTACCTGCAAATGGAATCTGAATGTGAGTGTCCTAAACTATAAATTGTGTCATCATACTATAAGTACATTTCTCCTTGTAAAAACCTGCATGGGCCTCAAAGCGCCACATTAAGATAACGATTTTTTTTATTTAAATCATTGAGTGTATGCAGCCTAACTAGCTATGACACTAGAAAGATAACGAATTATATGTATAGCTGTGAACAATAATCACAACCAGGGGGACAATTCTCAACACCAGTCAGTGGTGTCCCTACAAACCTCCAGCTCGGAGGGCAAGACTGAACGCCTGTGCGCAGTGTCCTCTACAAACCTGGGAGTGAAATATTCTCCCAGAGCCAAGTTCAGTCAAATTTCGCAATATCAAAGAAGTTGGCCCACGAGGCAAAAATTCAAATTACACCACCATGTCAACCTTTCACTCCCAAAGAGTCCGATTCTCAACTAAGCTTCATCAACTCTACAAGTACGACATAGTACATCCTCATCCCAATGACTATACCTCTCTCCGACCTTCTCTGGCCTCAGTTGACCACCAAATACACGCCCACGCCGATATTTATACCCGATGGAGGAAGCAAAGCGTGGAGCACAAATCTGGGAGATAAATATTTGGGATGGACTTGAGAGGGATTAGGACAAGTTTACAAGATGATGCAAAGGAAGGATATAACCTCTACAGGCGTGAAATCTCGGATTTTGGCAAGGAGTTTTTACAAATCGAGCTTTGTGCGTGCCAAGACTTCGCTTGCGAGAGTGTAGCTCACATTATAAAGACAAGCAAACGATGGAAGGTGTTGTTCTCCGGTAAAGTCTGAGTAGCCTGGAGACCTAATTCACTTGGAAAGGAGACACCTAAAACCACATTACGCGCGGAGGGAATTTGATGGATGATGGAGGCATGTCTGGATAACTCAGGGTTTTTGAGACGTTCCCCTGGGTGGGTATTCACGGATGAGGGTTAACTGGGGGTGAAGAAAAAGCCGCCATAACTTCGCAGTGGTACTTGCAAATGAAATCTGAGGCATGAGTGCTCTTCCTTTACGTTGAATAATCTATTCTGTACTTTTCTCCGATATTGTGTCATAGCTAGATAGCTGCATACGCAATTCAAATCTGATGCAAAAAAAAAAAAACCTCCAGCTCTCACTGTAGACTCTGCAAAGCCGAGTTTGAGTAGCAAAGTCCTCACTTTGATGAGGATTCCCAATTGCTTACGCTGTCTGTATCGTCTTCATCTTTCAACACTTTCCCCTATCACCATTATCATGAAGCTAACCACAATCAGATCAGACGTTGAGTCAAAGCCCTTCTCATCACCAACCCATAATCATCGAGGAAATGCCATCCAATGAGTTTCCGGAGCGTACCCAGCATCCAATATGGAGATAGTGGATTGGATCAAGTCGACCTCGACTGTTTCAAAGAAGGGAGATATAGATAAATATGCGCACCTCGTGTGGTCCCGGTGTCTAGGCCTCATGTGAGGATTCTCCTTCCCATCCTAACTTTAGTTTATAATTTTACCCTTCTCCTAATGTTGCTATGACAACAGAACAGTTCTCGGCACTGGTTATTATGTTGGTACTAGTTTAGGGCCTATGTTATGATGAGCTAGTGGGAGGAAAGCAAGTATATGTACGATGGCTTGGCCTGTAGCTATAGAGTTCTTCACGCTTAGTCTTCTGTCACAACCACCACCTTCGGATCACCTCTGGTCACCTGTAGTCACCTCTAGTTACCTTTAGCACCTTTAGTCACCACTAGTATTTGCTCGTACCTTTAGACCCTTTAGACACTTATATTACCCATTTTTAAACCTTTAGTTCTCCAAATTATCTCCTGTAGATCTTTATTCATCCCTCGCGATCCATCCGACCTCTTCTCGCCTTTCTATTCCACTTCAGGTCAAATGCCTACGCTCCAATTGGACACCTCACTTGTTTGGGGCAACAGGTTTTTTGAGACTTTTCCTGCACACGCAGTTTCCATTGCTACCATTTTTTTTTGGGTAGAAGGTTCTGTGGAAAAGGTGGCCGAATTCCATAGGTAAATACTGAGCTGAATGGCTATTTATGAAGGGTAATATATCAATGATCTTTGAAGGATCAGAAGATGCAAGGAGCAGTGCACAAGGTGTGGCCTGGGTCAGAGAGGAGCCCATTGTGCTAGATAGTCATAGACTCAAGTAGTACAATAAAAACACACAAAAAAAATAATCATAACCATAACTCTATTACTGTCACGGATTGACTAATGTGGAGATGGTATCCCGCCAACCTCTGGCTCTAAGACTATATGGCTACTGCTATGTCATGGATAGATTCATGGTGTTGAGGTAGAGTCTGATCCTAGCTTCGGCTGGTATCCCTCTAGACAAGTTCTAGTTACTTTGATGGAATTCTAAGCTATTCTAACAATTAGTTTCTAGATGTTTCGGGATGGTATTTTGTACTCTTATCAGTTCTATGGGCTTCGATCAGATTCTAGGTCACTCTCAAGAGTTTGACAGGAATTGGGCTGGAACTTGATTACTGTAGTCTGTAGCAGATAGTGTCGAAGTATAAGCAGCTGATGTGATGGGCGATCAACAAAACAATATAGTAAAGGAATGGTGGCCGATTACTGTCTATTTTCTACATACATCTCGGAACTGTCCACCGAGGGGAGGCTACTTAAGGTGTCCCAACTCCCAATGCGCTAACCTCACTATCTATTCTACTACACCATATCCTTGATATTCCGAGTAGGCTCATCATAGCAAATCTGGGTCGTATCGGCCCATGATTCCATATGAGACTTGCTGTAACAAAAACTGGTTTCAATATTTGTTGCAACCCTGTATTTGTATGGCCAAGTTGGACATCTCTTTAGATAGCAAGGCTAATGATGTAATAATGATAAGTGTCCGTGCGACAGTTACTAGGAGATAGGCGCAGCCTGTAACAGCTGAGATATCTTCATGTCGAAAGCTCTCCAGCTTTCAGTCTTGTATTATTCCCTAGATACCAAAGAATCAAGAATCAAGAATCAAGAACCAAGTCTTTATTGTTATTACTGTTGAGCGGATTGGTTTGCAAAAGCTTGCAACTGTTAGGCACAGATTATATCACTTGGTGAAGCGAGTGGGAAAGTAAAGGAGTCTGTAAATCTGTTGTGGAGAGTTGTTGATTACTCCCACTATGTCAGGGATCGGATGACAGGAGACTTATAAGGAGAGGGATTGGGGCGGAGACTGAGACGAGGACAGAGACTAGGACAGAGACGAAGACTAGGACTTAGGACAGAGGCGAGATTCTAAGATGTAGATAAAATACAAGACAAAAAGCTACAGTACAAATATATCCCAAGAGCTTCCTTAAGTACCTGAGACCGGTCACTACTATCAAGGGTGCAATAGCCCACAGCTGTTACATAGTAACTGATCAGTATCTTGACTAGTGACTGTTGCTATCACAACACTGTAACCATTGCAACGCACTAACCCTATTCCTGAGTGTATTCATGGGGCGGTTGGCCAGGTGCAATACAATATCACAAACTGGTCTGTGACACACTAGGACACAGAGTGCTATATAAACTATATTTTGTAATAATAAAATCTAGTGGTTGGTATTTATGTCAAAGCGCATTAATACTAACCTCACAATTACTGGGAGATTAGTAATGTGTATTCTACACATCCCTGTCTTTACCATAATTGGAAGCACCAATTTCAACAATTACATTTTCTTTATCATCAAGAATCCAAGATTTAGCACCTACCTGTTCAAGTTAAGTAACAAAGTCCCAAGAGATCCTGACAGTTACATCATCATCACCTCCACACAAATAATTTAATTTATCCACTCATAGAAACCCACAAACTCAAGCAGCATCGTGGCTACTCACAGCCAGCCATTGTCCTCGGCATCAACTGACATAGGAGACCTATTGCACCTGAGCTTTCTTGGGATTGCATGCGGAAATGGAGCAATCGGAACCCAAACAAAAGCAGCAAATGAGAATAGTGCAAAATTTCCTGAAACATAATGATTCCTGGGCAAAGTCCTTGTCAGAAATTTAAGGTGCACACTTAATTGTGCCACTAATTGAATATATTTCACCTATTATAACAGTGTTTGTGATAGGTAACATCAATGCTGCAAACCCCAAAGGCAAGAACTCATCCCAGGAAAGTACTCAGATGAAAACCTTTGTGCCCAGGGCAACAAAATCAGCAGGTAAACCTCACCATAACCTATTGAAAGGCTGAGGGCGATGGATAGGGAGATGTCACCTTGTGAATAGAATACTGATAGGTATGGGAGAATTCAATTGACCACTTGGACAGAGTAAGATGATTGATTGATGGTGAATTACATTTGTGGATGATGAATGTAGATACTGAGAGTAAAAAGGCCCTATCTATATGCAGGAGTTTGTTGTGAATACCCCGGATCTGTCATAGGCTAGAGCCTAAGGCAGCCAAGGCTTGGGCTTGGGTGGCTGATGTGAGCTGATAACAATCAGGTGACTATCTAGTTGCTCTATTTTGGTAAAGTCTGGTAACAGCACAGACCACCTTTCAATGTATATAATGAAGACGTTTTCTCTTCCATCTTCTTTCTTTAGTTTAAGATCTTCTATACACAGCAAACAGTACAATTTGAATACAATTCTACTTGAAGCCCTTACACAATCAGCTCGAATTGAGTCTCATTGGGCTTCCACTATTGCGGCACTTGGACTCTCGGGCGCAGGAAGCTAGGTGAGATTAGGGCACTGATAGCACAGCTGAGTACCTAATCACTCTGGAAACATCCCTACTTCCGAGCGTTGCCTGGTAGACCAATGCATCTAGAATGAGGTACACATCACTCTGATGGCTACCAAGGGGCAACAGCATAGAATGTGAAGATGGTGTGTACCTCTGAAATCCCGGAAGTTCAACACTAGCAACCAGTATCAATGGTATGTTATGTCTGGAGATATTGGCAGTGGCTATGGAAATGATTACTGTGACAATGGTAGAAAGCACCCTTGGTGAGTGCGTGATCAGGACTAGGGGTTGAACATGTATATAAGGAAGCAATACTTCTGCAATGTCATGGTTCAAGTGTCAATGCTGGAGCAATCTGATATACAAAGGTAGTTTATTATTTTCTCAGTGCCAATCTATACAAGTCCCACTTCAACTATTTATACACTTACTATACTATCTGGAAAATTCTTCTCGCCTCTAGCCAGATTCTAGTATGTTCCCCTGAGGCTGGTTTGGAGTCTTACTACTAGTTACTAGAAATTTCTAGTGATGTACCAATTGATCTATGAAAGAATATTGAGTTTCGAAGATTTGTACAGCACGTGAACTTGATAAAAGTTATGTAGGTGTTGTAAGACTGCACTGAGCGTGCATCAGGTATCAACATGTTCTGGGTAAATAGTGAATGGAAAAGTCGAGCACATGATATAATCTCAATGTATGTAGTGCTGAGTAGTTTTTTCTCTGGGTAGCAGCAAGGTATCATTTGCAATTACCTGAAATACAAATCCGCCTTTATTCTGACCCAAGTGATCATATTGACTGAATGTGTTACAATTTTTCATAACTTAAACTTTTGATTACCATCATGTGATACTGAATAATTACCAACTCACTAGCTGTTATATGCAGATAGATAGTGAATTAACCATCTTACCACTGTCCATTCCAACGCATCTTCACATTACAGCTACATCAACTATGTCTGCATATCCATAATCATCTGCATCCATTTCAGGTATTCCTCTGTCTTCTTATGACCCCGTTTTTATAATATAGTTCCTACCCTCATTCCTCTACATGTTATTATCTATGATAGCTACAGTAACTACAATGGTGTCCTCATTGTATTGAACACGTTGATTTTAGTGTGTAGCAACCAGGAGGCAATAGTGATCAGACTCTAAGGGTTTAACTTAGCTGGTGCATAGTTATCCCCTGATGGTGTGTGCAGTTATGAACTCGGATTTTTACATCAAAACTCCCTCAAATCCATGGGAAACTGCTTCTCCGTGGGTGACAACAGCCCGAAAACCAGCCAAGCTTCCAGATCTGGCAGTCAACCTGGTAAAGCAAAGGCCGGTCGTGTAGACAAAACCAGCCGGACAAAAGCCTCCGAAAGAAGATAAACAACTCTTCAATTGCATGGAGCGAGAAAACTAGTGGCAGAGGCTATCATTTGTCACAATAAAGAAGCTCACCACTAAGAAAGCTGGAGTCGCACCTTTAGAAATTATAGCAATGACACAAGTTAGGTCTGGCCTAGCAGTGGAGTGCGCACCACACGCACTCATGGAATCAATTCTGGGTGTAGGACCTTCAATTCAAAGGAGGAAATCACAATTGAGCCCACCCCAGATTGGACATGGAGGACGAAGGCAGAACACCAGTCAGTGGTGTCCTCTACGAGCCTGGGAGCTGAATATTCTCCCAAAGCCGAGATTCAGTCACAACAAAGGATGAATTTGAGAGTTTTCGTCCAGTTGGCAATTGGGAGGAGTGGTGTTGGCTCAATTTTGGTAGAAAATCCGACTTGCAGAGATTTCACGACTGCACAACTCGACGAAATCAACCATCTACACCCCAGATACAAACCGCAGACAGATTATAACCTGTCTGATGTTCGTATCACAACAACTGACACCTTCAAGATTTTAATTTCTTTTTCTCTGGAAATTCATTCTCAGCCAAACTCATCTCGCGGCCCTCTCCATAATCATCTCATCACCTACCGAAGCAATCCCATACCTCCAAGAATCAAAACGCAAAAAAAGAGGCTAGAGGATGCCCGACCCTCCGCAGGTGACAGTTGCTATGAAGGTACGATCGAAGTACCAGCTTTAAATATGTCCTCGCATTGGCCAAGGGCACCAACAACTCGACCTGTAACAAATTGCCACTGACAAAATATGTACAACATTTTGCCAGCATACCATCTAGAGTACTCGACAAAGGCTGGGGCACCGGTGCCTCGGTCTTGAGCTCTCAGTCACATTTTTGACCTCCACAGTTTGGAGTACAGCAGCGACAGGGCAAGGCCGGAGGGGTGGACGTTCTACAAAGTTTCTGGAATGAAAAGGCTGGCTTAAGGACAAAGGGGTGCTGAAAGGGGGAGAAAAGCGAATATAAACTGAGGCCTCCAATGAAGAAAACGACCCCTTGATGAAATGAGCCAAAGCTGGGACGGAATGAAATGGAAAAATTAAAGATCGTGAAGGTTTCAAGGGCTCGGGCGCGTATTAGCAGAACCTGAGGAGGAATCTGCGCTTCGGCGCGTCAAAAGAGGGTTCTCTGGACTGTTGTACTTGACATGATTCAACACATGGGTGAAGTTTAAGGTGGTCCAGTTATTCAGGTGGGATGAGGTAGATGTACTTAATAGTAGTTAATCTGATCCAGCACGGCCCCACTCGTGATTAAGCTCTAGTAAGAGTGCAACAGTAGTCATTTTACCTAGCACATTAATGAACAAACCAAACCAGGTTGGACATCAGTCATGGCCCCTCATGTCCCAATATGCATCTATACATTACATAGAAAGATCGAAGTAACCAGGGAAATGGTGAAGGCAGAGTGCCAGGCAGTTTATGGAGTCACACCAATACAGGTGCGCCCAAGTGAAACCAAACAAAGTAGCTATTCTGCTAGCTAGATCTTGCACTTCAAACAGGCACCGGCCAATCTAAGGTTCAGGCTGTTTGACTAGAGTGACCCTGATTTACCATTCTCCTGTAAACGCCCTATAGAGCAATGTCAACGCTGCTGGAGCTTGTTGGAAATGGAGACACGGAGTGTTGTGGACGTATGGGCCCTCCATTTCGTCTAGGTTCCCGACACGATCTCGTGTGTATTAAGAGGTTAGAGTAGGTAATATGGTAGCGCTTCAGGCTACCTATTGAACATATGAGCGGCTGTATGGCGTGGGTGCAAGGAGGTTATTAGGGGTTTTCTATGCCTAGATGGCGCCACACTCGTTTATGCTGTGGCTTAGGCTACGTGTCGCTTACACTTGTACTTGTAGCGCACATTTCCCACAGTCTAAGCTGTAATCCAAATATGATACTCTTTTAGTCAACTTCTACTTTTGTTCCATAAATATTGCGCCCATTTCATTGCGCAATATTTCCAACACAATCAATGTGTGAGGGTCAGGATAGAGCACGAGCTAGGAGATGACGAAGTCGAATCAAATGGATATTCAAATCAGGATTATAATATAAAGGATTCTAAACTAAGGAAGAGAAGGGAAAGAAAGCATCTACGGATCTATAGCTATACATAATTTACATCTGGCCCGTGCGTTCTATACCGGGTAACTCCTTATACTACAGACTAATCATTATGTCATTGCACCCCTACTCATTACTATGATGTCGGGCTGTCACACAATGTTTGTTAGGGAGCTTCTACTCTCCCCTATCTGTGTGTACGGACGGGGACCGGAACCGCCTTGGTGATTCAAGTGATCTCGTCTACCACCGTTTCCTCAGTGACTTTTATCTTTCCGAGTAGTGTGTATAAGGCCTCTGGGACCGTCGCAATTCGAAGGGCAGCCAGATCAGGGGCTGTCTCCAACTTAGCTTCAACCCTGCTGAATATTTCAGCAGAGTTTAAAAGAAGCTTGCGTGCTTCTTCGTTTTTGGCTTGAATAGCGAAGCCTGTACAAACACAATACACATGTTTGATGTTGGAGGACAAAGTCTCCAGAAATTTGGCAGCGGCTTCTCTCACACCAACCGGCAAAAGAGCACGCCATACATGTTCCTTGTCTAGACGAAGAAAAAGTTGAAAATCCTTTAGTTTTGTGGTCACAGGACTAGTGGAAGGCTTGACCTGGGCTGCTGGTCTATGAATGACTTTAACAGCCTTCATTGGAACCATCAACTATGGTAGAGAGCCCTGGGCAACAGTTGCCCAGGTCGTTTTTGCCTGAGTCACTTCACTTAGTGCCTCCAGATTTTTTGTAGAAGTCATTTTATTAGCTTTTACTGTAAGACAACTCGTATCATCCTGGCAGCTCGGGTCCCGAGGAAGGATTGGAGGGGCCGCACTAGGTCCCGAACTCATAAATTGAGCAACTGCTGCTCTGAGATATAGGTTCATCGAGTTTATGAACAGATCGTGTGAGAGTCGGAAGTAGAATTGTATTCAAATTGTACTGTAGGCTGTATTGAAGATTATAAACTAAAGAAAGAAGATGAGGTGGGAATGTTCTCACTTATATATATGATGGGTGGTCAATGCTTGTAACAAACCTGGCTCGTTCATCCATGACCTAGCCTTAGGTGCCTTAGGCTCAAGCCCGTGACAGATTGCTCGACCCTTCTGAGTAGGGAGAGACCGCAGTCTCAACAGCGTTGATTGCAGCAGTGCAGATTGTGATGTCCTTTGCTACTTGAGCTGCCCTGCGCTCTTCAGCTTCAATCATGGCTTGTAGTTCCGGAGGGCAGCTATTAATCTTATCTTTTCTGCTTTTGCTGCAGGAAGGTAGTTATTTTTCAGTCACCACTGACGGGGGTTTGCTGGTATTCTCAAGGGCTATGGCTTGATTACCCTTTTTCAACCCTCAAATTGTTCTCTGCTTTACAGCTGGAACAGGAATCTCCTTTGTCATTCAATTGACGGGGTCCTCAGAGACTGTACTGTCATTCTGATTGGTGTCATTCCATTGGGAACTGTTGAGTCCCTCTTTTATGAGCTATTAAATGATTGGGTCACCCATTTCTTTGTCTGGGTTTTTCAAGTTAGAGACTTCCTCGAAGGCTCTCATCCTTTCAGTCATTTCTCACTCCATCTTGTTTTGATTTAACATGTCGATCAATAGATTTCTTGAACCCAGGCGCTGTTGCAGCCTCGTTTTTATTTTCGCCATTGCATTAAGCTGGCGCATGGGCGGATGATTTTCGTGGGCCCCATTGCCATGTTAGTGATTTGGGGGCTTGCCACTGTGAAAAAATGTTATTTGATTGAGTGATATTGATTTGAAGGGTTATGGAGACGGTTGGAGGAATTTTCATCAATTTTAAAGATCTGACCTTTTGGTTGTATTGTGAGCTAGCACAACACTAAGTAAGAAACAAACAAACAAACAAACAATCCGCACAATTCGAAAATCCGAAAATTCGAAAATTCCCTTTTTCCCAATTTCCCCCTCCAATCACTCATTGTATATCGAAAGATCAATTTCTCGTGGTACTGCGCCACTCAGCCTTGAAATGGCACCGGTACCCTCAAAGTCTGCGAAAATTGCGAAATCTGTGTTAACCTCCAAAATAGGGAAACACAACCACCAGACAAGTCTGGACACCCCGAAATCCATGCGTGAAATATTTAGAAGCGTGGCAGGTCAGAGAATGAAAGGCTCTGGACTGGCAGCTAACGCCTCCGATCTCGACCAGATGGAAGTTGACATAATCTCACAATTGGAGGAACGCGGCCAAACCGACACTGTGATGTTGGAAGCCGAAAAAATAATCAATGAATTGATAAACAAGGGTCTAAAAGACTCACGATGGGCAAGCGCAGGAGCTGAGAGCTCCCTAGAGGCGTCAAAGACCCCGGAAATTGTCGTCGAGAAAGCAGTCTCGACGAAACCAACAACCGAGCCCGCATGCTGTGCGGCTAGAAAAATTGCTGTTCCCGTAGTAAAGCGGACATCAATCAAAAGCATACCGAGGGGAACGGAAGTTCCCACTTGCACAGAGGCAGCAAATGCCCCAAGACCTCAGCCACCCCCGGCCTCGATTCCAGGGACGGCTGAGTGCCACAATCACTCTGCGGGTGGTGCTCCCACCGGCACCACGCCAAACAACCCGCCTGAAATCGAAGCCCTACTTGAAGCCGAAAGAAATCGGGCCGCAAACACAACAGCCAGGCTCGAAATAGGGTCAACGGCGCTAAAAACATTGGAAAGTGTTATCCTGTCACTAAAAACAACAGATAACAAGGAATACTTGGACGCGATGAACGTGTGTCTAAGGGGTGCCCTCGCCCACTTCTTACGCACTGGGACCACACCAGTGCCGACGAGCCTCCCTCCCCGCCCCATCGGCCAGCAGGTCAGCAGCAGCGGGACACTCTCACCGTTGACCGTCAGGCCGGCAAAGCCTGCCGTCGCGGTCCCCCAGATAACTCCAACCTGGGCAACTGTAGCCGGGAATGAGTTACCAAATCACCCGACGCCAGTGATAGCAAGTGGTGCCCCGAAAAAGCCGACCCCGCCGACCAAGAAATCGGCCAAGACGGCTCCTTCGTCCTCGCCGGACAACCGACTGTTCCTCCGGCTAAAATCAAAACATCAGTGGCGAAATCTTTCGCCAGCTGGCATCAGAGAAGCGGTGGCGCAGCTGACCAACGCGCCTCAGGCAACAATTGAACACGTCTACTGTGTCCCAACTGGCTTTGCACTCAGAGCGAAGAACCTGGAATCTCGCAATCTCCTATTGAGCACGGCGGAATCTTTCCTCCCAGTCGAGGTAAGGCTAGAGGAGGCCTCGGACCTTGTTGCGCTCCAGATCTCGACGGTCCCTGTCACCATCCACACCCTCCTCGGAAAGGTGCATGTGACGGAGGAGATGGTGATCGAGGAGATCACGCGAGTCACAAAGGCCGTGCCAGTCAAGGTACGGCCCCACAGGAAAACTCGCCTTGACGCTCCATACCAGTCATGGCTTGCCAATTTCAGGAAGGGAGCAGCACCAAGACAAGGATTCCGCCTGTTCGACAACTTGGGCGTCGCAGTCCCACACAAGCCGCGACAGACTGTGCAGCAATGCAAACGCTGCCTGCAGTTCCATGGAACGCGCGGTTGCTCTCGCGCTCAAGCCTGTGGGAACTGCACCTCCACAATGCACTCGACAGACGAGTGCCGTGCTCACACCAAGTGCCGCAACTGCGGAGGACCGCACAGGTCCGACAGTCGAACCTGCCTGGCGCGCCCAACCAAGGCCGGACCCGTTAGCAAAGAGCAACTGGCCAATATTTGCATCGCGAGCCAACGCGAGCTAGCGGCCGTGGTGAGGGCTAAAGCTGCAGCCCGTCGCGCTGAGGTAGCAGTACAAGCAGCTGCCAAGCAAAAGCAAGCCTCACCCGAAGTGGTGAAATCAAACAACAGTTTCGAAGTTCTAATGACCGACGTCGCCTCCGACGCCACGGCCACAGGAACGACAAATCTTGTTGAGTCTTCCTGAAGGGCCCCTCATGGGTCCCTTCCAGCCTCCCACCTACAATAAGTTTTATGTCGATCAACGTAGGTAGGGGAGGCTCATCACACGACATCGCGCTTTCCCGAGCTTACGAGCTAGGCGTCGATGTAGTGTTAATACAAGAACCTTCGTGGAAAAAAGCCACAAAGGAAACAAAGTCACACCCTGGATACGACTGTCATATACCACATGGCAGCGTAAACATTCGACCCAGGGCTGTGACTTATACACGAATCAATACAGGGAACCTTTCGGCAAGACAAATCTTTCCCTGCCATCCCCCGACGGCGGATTACTGCTGGGTTGTGGTAAATAGAGTCACGTTTCTCAACGTGTACAAGGACCCGAACAACCCGACGGCCATTCGACCACTCCTCAGCTGGGACCCACCACCACGATCCGTCGCGGCTAGCGATTTCAATGCGGTGCACCGCGCATGGCAACCAGATGCTGTCCGTCCACGCGGACAAGGAATCGAAATCGAGAGATGGGCGGAACGCCATAATCTAACTTGTCTGATCGTGGGCGAGCCAACGCATTGAGCCGGAAACACGCTGGATCTTGCCTGGACCAACATCAATGGGGCCCAAGCATGGGTAGATTGCAGCGAGTGTATAACCGGCGACTATCTTCCGATTCGAGGACAAGTCCCCATCAGATGCGGAAAATGGGACCATGAGCCATCGCCAATTAGGGTAACACGCGGAAACTTTCCGAGGTTCTCCCTTGCCGTGGCGCAATTCACTCACCCGCCATCAGTGTTGGACTCGGTTTGCCAGGTGGATGAATACGCCAACAATCTCTGTTCCGGCCTTACTAACGCTTTCAAAGCAGCAGGAACACGAAGGAACAAAAGACACGGCAAATGTGCGCCTTGGTGGACTCCGGAATGCAAGCTAGCTCACACGGAATATCGTGCAGCAGTGACTCCGGAACAGCGATGGATACATTCGAAGAAGCTGCGCTCAACCCTCAGAGCGGCAAGGAAAGAGTACCAGACGCGTCAAGTCGAAGCAATCACGACACCAACTGATGTGTTCAAGCTGATGCGCTCGGCCGAACCAAGGCAGGCAAGCACCCCTGTATGAATATTGGCGTTGGTAGGGTACCTATGAAAGAATTATACGGATATTAGTCACGTGGTGTCAGTGCGGCGTTGGGGTTTACTTCCGTTCTGTACTCATGATAGAGATAGATAGATATACGTTTTTTAGATCAATAACTCTGTTACCCATTCTTTGTGCTAGCACATAATCTTGAACCGGTGATAAACCGACACTGATCAGTGATCCATCTTATCGGTCACAGATCCGTACGCGGCATTCATACGAAGGAACGTCCCTTGGAGTCGTCGACCCTGTCTGAACTGAGCTCCGACATGTCAAACTTAAGAAGTATTAAGTATTCGCTCTTCTTGCTTCTGCGTCCATTAACGCGCCCTGTTATTTCAGCAATAACCAGGAGAAATTCCCTAGTCTTGCTTCGCGTCCATCATGCAAACCAAATGGACCATGTCTCTCAAACCTGCTCCTACTACGCCGCCAAAATTCGACACTGACGAAGCTGTAAATAACCATGTCCAGAATAGACTGAATCTTTACAGAACGAAAGGCTTACGAGATGACCTTCTGTGGGAAAGATGGGTAGAAGACTTCGAGGACTGGGATGTGAGTCTCTTCAGCAAAGTTGAATCAGAACTCAGAAGAGATTTTCGAGACTATCTTATTTCCCGTGGAATATATATGACACCAAATGCGAAGGGAAAACACATAGATCAACAACTTGCGACAGAAGTCAAGAGAGAAGACTTCCATGAATGGACTCCCGAAGAAATCGCATTCTATCAAAAGAAGAACCCATTAGGGGTAAGCTCACAGTGCCATCCAAAAGACCCAAGCTACAGAGAATACGAACGTACAATCCAAGCAGCGTTTGATTATGAAAGGACAAGAGGAAACATGTGTAAAGAAATTAAAGAGGAAGATAAGGATCTATCAATTGAGCAGGAAGGTAAAGAGCCCCACAGCAATTCTCCAAGATATGGAGACGAGGGAAACAATTATGGACGCAGCGATAGTGACAAAGACAATTGTTCCTCATCATATCCACCAAATCAGCGACCATATCCACAAAGAAATAATTATCTCCTGTGGGAAGACCGTCCGCTCCATAAAAGTAGGCAATTAGAATCCCTTGTCAAAATGTACAAAGACGAGGACAAATATAGAGACGGGACTGACAGTTTTGATTACAAGCGAAAAATATTTTTCAATAACTGCAATAATGCTTGTGTTGAGAAGAGGAATTTCAAAGACGCGCTCGCTATACTGTTTGCTGGAGATGCTAGTGAAAAATACCTAGATTTAACACTGCATATTGAAGATATGTCATTTGATGAGCGTTGCAATTTAATAAAGTCGCACTACGAGACAGTCCATTGGATAAATAGAAGGGAGACAATCTGGAACACTCTCAACCTGATTGAAGAAATGCAAAAATGTCCAGATAAGCTCCAAGCATTTAACAATCTTGAAAGAGAGTTACGTCGTGTTCAAAGAGGACTGGAAGCACATTTTGGAGACGCTTCTTTACGAACTAGGATTATCAATGCCTGTTCTGGAGTAGTTGATTTACACTTCGTATTATTCTCACCAGCAAAGACTGCTGAAGGTGTTTGCGCCAATATCCGAGCCCGATTCATGCAACTTTCTTTATCAGGTACACCAAACAGCCAATACAAGCAGCACGAACTCAATGAGTGTCAGAAAAGTGAAAATTCCTATCTAGCAGAGCGTCAATACCAAACTGCTAGGGGATCTAGAAGAGGCCGAAGTGGTAAGTCTTTTCATGGCAGGGATAGAGTCAGCAGTAGAATGGAAGGATCGAGTGCTTCATCGCCCTGGGTTAAACGCTGCCTGGTTTGTAAGAAGGCGAACTGTCGGTCAAGAAATCACTCTGCGGAAGAACGACAGGCAGCATTTAACAAAGTCAAGAAAACTTATCCGTCAAAAGATCAAGACGCTGTTCGGCAATTCATTGTCCAATTAGAAGGGCAATCCATAGATACGGAGTTATATCAGTTCTTAACCATTGAGGACCTGCCTGATGAAAGCGAATTCAGCGATGAGCACGGGCATGACAACGTCGACCAATATCTCATCGAGGAAATTGGAGGAGAAAATGCTGTTGCCTATCTTCAAGAACAAACTACAAGACATAAGTTTACAGCACCCAGAATGAAATATGCGGTATCTGAGGAGGAACAGGGGATTATCTTTAGGGTAGACTCTCTTAGTATTGATTCGGACTTTCACATTAACGTTCTTGACTCGGAGATAGAAACAGCCGAAAAAGTACACCTACTCGGGAAAGTTTTTTCTCTACAAACAATGAAGGATGATAGATACGACGATCGAGTCTTCCATGGAGTTTTGGTCGATACAGGCGCTGCTGGGCGGTCTACAGTTGGAGTTGGACAGGCAAAAGCGTTGCAGCAAATTCAAAAGGAGTTTAAGGTTGATAAAACAAGTGCTAGGGAGGTGAAAATCTCGGGAATTGGGAGTGGCGTATTTGTTTCTATTGGTTCAGTTACTCTTGATACGTCCATTGGCAAAGTTACTTTTCATATTTTACCCTGCAACACACCTTTTTTACTTAGCCTACAACATATGACTCGTCTTGGCGTTACTCCAGATGTTCTAAAAATGCCATGATGAAAGATCAAAGACCAGTAGCAGCTCTCATTCGAAAATACGGTCACTTATGGATGACCCTCAATCACATCCAATCATTATTCATTTACGAAGCTGACCAACTTCCTATTTGTTACTTGACAGAGCAACAAATAAGAACCTGTCATCGTAGATGGGGGCATCCAACTGCTACAAGAATGTGGAAGATCTTTCGACAAGCCGGCCATGACGTTGATATCAAAACAATTAACCAAATTTCCAAGTTCTGCGAGGACTGTCAGTTAAATGCTAATCGGCCCCTTCGTTTCAAATTCACCCTCACTAACAAAGATGTACTGTTTAATCATACCGTCTACGTTGATGTATTGCACTTAGAAGACGGCCCTGCTGTACATTTAGTAGATGCTGGAACCAACCTAGGATCTGCAGATTTCCTTACAGGTACTGAGAAAGAAGGAGCAACATCTATCTGTAATTCAATTGAATGCTGCTGGAACAACGTCTACATAGGTCCACCTGAAAATCTAATACATGATGCCAGTAAGAATTTTGCGTCTGCAGAACTTCGCGCAACTGCTTCAGGATGGAAAACACATGTGGTTGAAGTCCCAATAGAAGCTCATCACTCTATCGGAAAAGTTGAGCATGCACATAAAGATCTTTGTTGTGCTTATTCTATTTTCAAGCGACAATTTACTGGACACAATGTAAACCGGCATTGAATTTTAAAGATGGCAGTCAAGGCGCTTAATAACACCGCAGGACCGAATGGTCTCATTCCAACACTTTGTGCGTTTAGTGCCTATCCCCGAATTACTTGGGACGACAGTCCAGCACCAGTGGCTAAAGAAAGGGTGGAAAATATGCGTAAAGCAATGGAAGAGCTTCAAAAATATTGTGCTACTCAACTTGTCAATAAAGCCAAAGATATGCGGAACAGTCCACAACATCATCACCTTGAAGATGTCCCCATTGGAGGAAAAGTGAGAGTGTGGCGTGAAGCAACCAAGAGCTCAAGGGGCAAGTGGACAGGACCTTTTGAGCTATACAACAAAGAGGGCGAGACAATTACGGTAATTATCAATAAAGAAAAGAAAAACTTCTGATTGACATCAGTCAAAAAGTGGTTTGATGAAAATGACAATACTAATAACCTTGATAACAGTAACTTGAAGCAGCCGGAAACAGGTTTAGATAGCCAAACGGAACTTGAACCAATACCACCGCACCCACTAAGGCGCAGCGGAAGAGGGGGAAGATTTGCTGGTCAATATCCATCTGATGAACATTTTGTACCTTGCCTAGAACAACATTTTCCTGTATACCTTTTTCAAGATGAAGAAGCGATTCGGCTTTCGCTAGAATTACGCTCAAAGGGCCTTATTACCACCCCTGGACCACCGTTCTATGCCTCAAACAAAAAGGAGATAGATGGCTTAATTGCCAGTAAAGTTTTCCGCTTCATGCCTTGGAATAAGTTGTTACTGGGAAAACAAATATAAAAATGTAGAATTGTCAAGGCAATTAAGGGCAAGGAAACAATCAAGCCTTTTGAGAAATCTCGTTTGGTCGTTCAAGCATACAATGACCGAGATAAGTCTCTAGTACTAACCCAGTCACCTACCGTACAAAGAGCAAGTCAATGCCTTATTTTTTGTTTTGCAATCTGCTTAATCTTGCAATTTGACCAAACTTTATTTCTTCGGGATATTCAGCAAGCGTACACGCAGTCAAGGACCCATCTTGTTAGGGATTCTTATTGCTGGCCTTCCCCAGAAATTATCAAAGCTATGAATCTACCGGCAGATACAATCATGCACGTTATCAAACCTCTGTACAGTATCCCAGAAGCTGGCAACCACTGGTTCGACACATGGATCAAATACCTTACAAAAGAACTAGGCTTAAAGTCATCTTGCTTTGATCCGTGTCTACTTGTGACCCACGTTGAACCTTTCAGTATTACAGGCATGCAAGTTGACAATACGCTTTTTCTCTGAACTAAGGGATTTCTAGAGCTCGAAGACGCAAAACTAAACAAGGCCCAGTTCCCTGCAAAGCATATTGAGCGATTATCTGATATTAACCCACTGCAATTTAACGGTCTACTGATCTCACTCTGCGATAACTCTTTGCACATACAAACTAATGGTCAAGGTAAGAAAATCAAGTTGGTCAATGTAAAAGATCCAAACAGAACCGATATTTACAAGAGACAAAGAGCTCTTGGAGCCTGGATTTCATCTAATTGTCAACCACTTGTCGCCTTTAGATTTTCAAGAGCAGCTCAGCATCAAGAGCCAGGAGACCAGGAGATCATTGAACTCAATAAAGCTCTTCACAAACAACAAATCGACCCAAGCAAGGGATTAAAATATATCAACCTAGATTTGAATAAGTTAAAAGTTTACTGTTGGGTTGACGGCTCATTTGCTAACAATAAAGACCTCACCTCTCAGATAGGCTTTGTAATCACACTTGGGAACGAGGATCTTGGTGACAATGAATTCACCTTCCGAGGTAATATTATTCATTGGAGCTCAACCAAATGCAAGCAAGTGACTCGAGCTGTTCTAGCATCCGAGCTATATGCAATGACTCATGGCATTGATATTGCAATCCCACTCTACATGACAGTCGATCAGATCATGGGCCAACTTGGTCTACCTGTAGTTCCATTAATTATCTGTACCGACAGTCACAGCCTATATGAATGTTTAGTGAAGCTTGGAACAACAAAAGAAAAACGACAAATGATTGACGTTATGGCAATACGTGAGTCATATGAGCGAAGAGAGCTAGCAGAGATCAGGTGGATCAATGGTAAAGATAATCCAGCAGACTCTATGACAAAAGAAAACGCTACCTCGGCCCTAAGGACACTTATTGAGACAAATAAACTTACAGTTAGACTGGAAGGATGGGTAAACCGGAAGTGAATGCACAATGGCAAATAAAAATTAGTATTTTTGGGATGAATTACTTTCTTTCATAATTTCTTGAGTTCGACATTTACCATTTAAAGAGTTGTCAGTGTATGAATATTGGCGTTGGTAGGGTACCTATGAAAGAAGTATACGGATATTAGTCACGTGGTGTCAGTGCGGCGTTGGGGTTTACTTCCGTTCTGTACTCATGATAGAGATAGATAGAGATATACGTTTTTTAGATCAATAACTCCGTTACCCATTCTTTGTGCTAGCACATAATCTTGAACTGGTGATAAACCAACAACCCCCCCTCCGCTTAACCACGAAGGGAAGGTGTACTCCGATCCGGCCGATCGAGCAGCGGTACTTCGGGATGCTCTTTTGGCACGACACCAAGCGACGGACGACCTACCGCCACTCGATGCGCCGAGTACCGACCGAATCCCCTGGAACGACCATGTCTCGGACGAAGAGATTCGCATGTGCACCGTAGGCTGCGCCAACACAGCGCCTGGAGCAGACGGGATCTCTGTGGAGCTTCTGCAAACATGTTGGAAGACTATTGGACCATTTTTCGGCACTCTCTTCCGCGCCTGCATCAGACTCGGCACCCAGGGATGGGCGGCCACATTCACGACTCTCGATGTCCAAGGCACATTCGATGCAGTACTACACAACTGTTTGGTGAGGAGGATGCAAGAGCAGGGGTGGCCCGACTCGATTCTTCGATGGACGGCTTCATTTCTTGCACATCGAAAGGTACAAGTCCGATACTCCGGAGGGGTTACTGGGCAGAGAAAGCTAGTTTGTGGGGTTCCGCAGGGATCACCAATATCGCCACTTCTCTTCCTTTTATACATGGCAGAGCCTATGCGAAGCGGCAACCCATGAATGAGGTTCAGCTACGCAGACAATGTCGGAATCCTAGGGTTCGGGCGCAGTATTGCTGAGTCGGCCGCTTCTGTAAAGAAGGAAGTCGATCATCTTCTGGAGTGGGCAAGTAACAATGCAGTCTCCTTCGATACTAACAAGTCGTAGATAGTCCAGTTTCCCGGCAGGAAACGCGAGAATCCGGTGGCTATTTGTGTGAACGGCGTGACTATTGAGCCAGCAGACCAAATACGCTGGCTTGGAATACACCTAGACCCGCGACTGGACTTCAAACACCACGTCACAACTTGGTGTGTAAAGGCATTGAAGGTTGCCCAGCACATGCGCCGTTTCAACTCAGCGTATCGAGGAGCCGCTCCTGTAGCACTGGTTCGAGCAGTGGATACTTGTATTGTCCCAATAGCAACTTTTGGATCAGATGTTTGGTGGCCCGGCCTCAAACGTCCGACCATTAGAGGAATTATCACACCTCGAACCAGCATCTTCTGCGAGATGATCGACAAGGCAATCTTGACAGGACTGCGCGCTGCCCTTCCGGTAATGAGAACGACATCGAATCTTGTTCTCCATCGCGAAGGAGGTATCCCAACTGGAAAGATCATTCTGGAAGGGAACCGCTTACGGTATTCGGCTCGACTGCACTCACTAGACAACCGACATCCGCTCCGGACTCGTGCCGCCGTGTGTCCAAACGTTGGAACACGGAAGTACAAGAAGTCTGCTCGGGTACCTAAGAATCCGGGGATCCAGATGTCACGAGTACAGCGGGCCTACCGTCAACTCCCGGACGCGGAAGACGCCGAGCCTCTGCCGCCGCCATGCTATTTTTCGAGCTCTGGCCCAGGGAAAGAGGAGGAGGAAAAGGCTACTCGGTTCCTTGGAGATGTACTAGCATCGGATATTTGTGCTTATCTAGATGGACTGTCGGAGGGACATGGTCGCTCAGCATGGGATTTCGTCTTGAAGAGAGATGGAAAAACTCTGTTGAAGGGATGCGGCATCAAGCATGGTGGTGAATTGCTTGATGCGGAAATTGTAGGGGCGAGATAGGCCCTGAAAGCTACGCTGGGATTGTTGGAGAGGGAGAACAGTGGAAGCGACGGCAGGCGTCGGATCAACGTGTTGACAGATAGTCAGTCTGCAGTGAAGGCACTGCTGACGGGAACTGCCACAACAAGTCTCGACGACGTGCACCAATTTAGAGCGTTATCAGAAAAGGCTCGAGTCTCGGTCCAGTGGATACCAGCCCACTCCGGGATACAGGGAAACGAAGAGGCCGATAGAGCTGCACGCTCCGGCCTCCGACAACTGCCAAGTAAAGAGAGCCAGCCTGGCTCCGTCACGTTGGCGTACGTTTGTCGGCTCATGAACCGGAACAGGCAAACGCTTCTTGACGACTGGTGGGAAATAGCGTGTCCACCTAGATATCGTAACCTGGGTCTTCTCATGCGACGACGCAAGCCACGCGAGCTGGCACTTTCCCGGCGGCTACTTCGTAAACTGATCTCAGCCCGTACGGGACACGGAAACTTCGCTGCATGCCATCGTCGTTTCAACAACTTCGCCGCTTCCATGCAGTGTGCGTGTGGAGAGGAAACAACGCCTCTCCACTTCATTTACTGTCGACTGCACGCACGCCAAACACTTCGATTTCTAGGGACAATGTCACATCACAACTTTGTCCATAAGCTTCTGGGGCCTAAGTGCCTTCAGAATTTCACATATTTTGTGCAGGAAACCGGCTGCTTCGGGGGCCAACCTGCGAGTCCGTCTCCAGCTCTCAGCGGAGAGGACATTAATTAGGTCATAGTACGAAGCTTGACAGGAAGGGAAACGAGACGAGAAGTGTCGCTTTCCTACCTCAAATTGGAGTATTGGATTTGGAATTTTTTGTTAAGGGAATTTATGGGTGTTTTTAATTTCATATTTCACTAGCTACTTGTTGTGTGGTGGTTCACGCAGTGGGACCGAGTTGGGCATGTAGGAAGCATGATCTCGGCCGTGTACGCCGGTCCTTGACTCCTAGGAGATATAGAGCTTAGCTTAGGACCTAAAAATAAAATCAATCAATCATCCAGCACAATTCGAGAAGTTCGAAAATTCCCATTTTCCCATTTCTCACCCCTCTCAATCTCGTCGCATCTATCTCTGAATTGTGATCGAGCCTAGGCATTTTCACCACGCCTCCAGTTCGAGAAAAGCGTCCAAACATCTCGTTGGACTACACGAGAATCCGCCCGGGGGCTCTCGAAAAGTTACCTGGCTTTGCCCAGTCTCCGAAATGCGTGGAGATGAGCAAGGTCTCAACTCAAGGGAAGGAAAAAGCCCTTCCCATCCTTAACAAGCCCAATACTGACATGATCGGGTCAGCTGAAATTGTTGAGGAAGTTGCTCAACCATCTTCTGTCCCCCACGGGGTTGGAGAATTGTCAAGATCTCCTATGACCACGTCCAAACAGTCGGAAAACGCTGCAAAAAAGGCAGCTCCAACCAAAGAGTTGTAGTCTCATGCTGCCACTAATGCAGAATGCCCTCTGGAACTACGACCAGTTGTCGAAGCCGAGCAACAACGCGCCGCCGAAACAGCAGCAAATCTGGCACTCTGTTCCGCTGCCATCTCTAGCACCGAGGCCACTCTCTTCCCTTTGACCAAAGGGTCAAATAGACTATTTTTAGATCCCATAAGATTCTACTTACGTGCCGCCATTGCGCAATACATGGCCACGGTCTCGGCTACTATGCCATCCGTCCTTCCTCCTTGCCTGGCTGTCAGGATTGCCTTCTGCATAATCTATATATGTGGAGATAACCAGAAACTAGTGTTCTATGATTCTGGTCTGGCCTTTTGGCCGAGCGGTTATGCACCTATCTCATGCATAATGTAGGATGGCGCCCTTTAGCCTGAACACCACCTCTTTGACCTTTGTCTCCGCCCTGCTGTCTACATGCTGCTCTGACACTGGCAAACACAATCTCAAGGGCTCTCCACGCGAGGAATACAACAATTTCCGCTGTCCCAGTGCTGCCTGTAAAAAGCACCTGGGCCACAGTGGCAAAAAAACGGACAGCAACAAAAAGCAGTTTTTACAGTAAAAGCTGTGCTGCAGCCTGCAGCAAAGGCCTCAAAGAAAGAAGCTCCTAAGGCAAAAGTCAACAAATAACTGTTCCTTCGCCTAGAAAAGGAGCATCTGTGGCGCAAGCTTTCCCCTAGTGCTATATGGCAACAGATATATGATGGACTGCAGTGCATCATGGGTGATGCCAGCTCCATACACCGAGTTAGAACCGGCTTTATAATTTTGACAGGGAATGAAAATCCAAGGGAAAGGCTCTTGGATGCTGCACCAAAATTGCCGAACTTCAAGGCCAAGCAAGGAGAAGCTTCCAACCTTGTTGCCTTTTGGATTGCAAATGTCTCCGCAACCATAAGAGCACTTTACAGTATTTTTACAGTTGATGCAGATAGGATCTCATTGAAGATCTACCGCAAAACACTACAGTTTCCAATTCAGATGCAACCTCACAGGACATGCCGTAACGGAGCGCCGCACAGAAATTGACAAGCCGTCTTTGCCTGGGTTGCTGCATTCTCGAGAAGTCTGGAGTGGCTACAAAGGTCCAGCCTTATCGACCAATCAAACAGTGTTTACACTGTTTGGGCTTCCATGCCACTTGTGTTTGCTCCCGCGCTCCAGTCTGCTGGAACTGCAGATCAAACATGCACTCGGAAGCCAAGTGCAAGGCCCTCACTAAGTGTTGCAACTGTGGGGGACCCCATCAATCAGATTATCTGGACTACCAAGTCAGACCCAGGAAGTCCGGATCAGTGACAAAAGAGCAGCTCGCGTGGATCTGCCACATCGAGTGTTATGGCTTGAGTTAACAAGTGATAGGTTTATGGTATCACGTGATGTGGCGTCTGGTTGAGTAAGCGTCGGTCCCAGAAGCGAGCTGGTGGAGTTTTCAGCCCAGCAAGGCTGCAGACCTCTTTCTCTCCTTGTCTTTTCTTTTAATAATTGTGCGTAGCTTTATGTCCAAATAAAAAGCAATTACTCATTAATATTTCGAGGGAGTCTTCTAGTGTCAACCTGAGGTCGGTAGTAATATAAGAAAAGACCACTACAACCTTTGCTTAGAAGCATATTATCTGTTGAAAGTCATGCAATAAATCTGTAATTTTATCACGTGTCTTGCTTAGTATTCCACACTTTCCGTAATTGTGAAGTGTGTAGATAATTAATAAGAACAAGAAAAGTAGCACCAATAGTTGTAGTTATAATACACAAAATAAATTATGTATATATTTATATTATAAGGAATCTGATTTCGAGAGCAAGTATCCACACGTAGCTAATTATATGGCTCGATTGCAGTATACTCTTAACTCCACTGTTGCATAAATAACAACATTATCTGCTAGTCATAAATTGCGTTGTCGCACCTCTGCTGCACGACTTAACCAACAACTTCTTGCCTATCATTCCAAGTAGGTGCCTTCTAGTCAGTTCGCTGAATGGAGCGTCTCCCTAGCAAGCCGGAAAATTATTAAAGTTGCGCCTACCTCTGTAGCGTTCTTTCTCTGCCTCGGAACTTCGCTAACTCAATTGCCATTCATAAAAAACAGTCTCCATATTCCATCTTCCAGGCATGGCAACAGGTCAAATCTCAAGGAGCCGTGTTATCAGTATTCCGTAGGGTACGAGTTTGGTACAAGTAGGTTACAGGTGTGGAGTATGGTTGTGATTCCTAAGAGTAGGAGGTATAAATTCAGCGTTAGGAAAAGGGTTCATGTAAGAAGTAAAGGTATAATAAGTAGTTGGTGAGAAGGGTAAAATAACGGCGGTCTTCTTTAGAGAAAAGATAAGTAAGTGAACAATAGGTTTGAGTATAAACAGAAGACGTTGCGTGAAGAAGAATACTCATTCACGCTGGGTACATATGTGTTGGTAAAACACGAATTAATACAAATTGGGTGCCGTCACAAAATCAGCTGTCTGTCACAAAGCCGGTGAATAATGTCAATTAACTGGTATCTCGAAATACATAAACGTTGTCTCTCCTTTCCTTCTCCCTCTGCCCTTTCTTCCTCTACTCCATGCGCCTCGCTAATGAGCTAAATTGGATCTCTGCCAAAGTCCTAACGACATCCTTAACACCGCAATTACATAGAACAATTCATAACCCCCAAGTATGATCCTTTTACCGACAATATTTACATCAGATAATAGGACAGCCCTAAGTTCTGTCTCGAACAGTATTACTAC
Organism: Blumeria graminis f. sp. triticale; assembly: GCA_905067625.1. Taxonomy (NCBI): domain Eukaryota; kingdom Fungi; phylum Ascomycota; class Leotiomycetes; order Helotiales; family Erysiphaceae; genus Blumeria; species Blumeria graminis. Next base: position 12,463,938 of record LR898472.1, on the reverse strand, counting down.
GCAATCCCTATGAAACGACCCTATGTTCCTGAGCCTGTCCTAATTGTTTGAGAACTTGATCTAACCCCGAGTTGTGTTTTAGAATGGAACTCCCCATGAGACACCATCCTAGTTTCCGCCACGTTTATCCATGAAACCGAAGCACACAATAAACTACTACGCCTGCGCGTTATGGTTTTCCTAGCAGTACTGATCAGCCTTTACCAACCACTGAGGATACGCTGAAAGAAGATAGGGAAGTGGAAGAAATGTCTCACTTCACTTTAGCTCAGCAAACGACAATAGGTCAGATCGTTGCCGCAGCGCTCGCCAATTCTCAGCCAAGCAAGTTGCCAACCACCGAGGCTCGAACAACCCCTCGCGCCCTCACGGCTGATCTTCAACCTTCGGTGGACTACTATCTGCCTGTACTTGATCCTTCGGTCGCCGCTGTAGAGTCACACTGAGTCAAGTACCCGCAAAGTGTGTTTACCGACCATCTAGGCAACTTTGGATACAATGCTTGGAAGATGGAAATGAAGCTTTTCTTCAAAGAGTTTTCGGGGAACTTCCAACAAGGGCAAGCCCAAGTTAGGGCATACCTTAAGTGTACTGGAGGAGAATCGAAGACAATTATCCTGCAGCATGTGGATCCCGTCTTTGGTGGAGTATTTGATGGAGCAGAAGACGTCCTCAAAGCCTTGGATCAAAGTTTTTTTGATCATAATCATGTGCAAGCTGCAAAATCCAAGTACCAACAACTTATCATGGGCAACATGACATACAACAAGTTCCGCAAAAAGTTCACAAACTATGCAAGTACTGCTAAGATTGCGCGATCCTGTTGGTCTGAGGATGTCTGTGAGAAAATCTCCCCGGCCTTGAAACGAGATGTCAGGATCAAGAAGTACAAGATGAATGGTAACTACGCGATCTTGGACGAATTCCTAGCCATCGCTGATCACGTATCTCGCAACATCGCTTTCGAGGAGAGCCAGCTAGCCCACAAGGCAGTTGTTATTCCTGCCGAAGATCGTGGAAGTAACCGCTATGCCGGAATTCTCAAAAAGGACAATTGGCAACCAAGCGCACTTGTCGGTCCCTCGACGTCCGGCACTGGCCTTTCCCATGTCCGTCTCCGTTCCCCGTCTCCGCTCGTTTCCGCAATTGTGAGCCCTGCCCTCTCGACCCCAGCTGGTGATTGCCGACTTTGTCACAAGTCCGGTCACTGGATGCGAGACTGTACAGATGTTCTGAGGCATCGACAGATGGAAAAGAGGATCGCAGCCCTACAGTTGGACGAGGACGAAAGATCAGAAGATCTTTCAAAAAACTGTTAAGCTGTGGTAAAGACTCCCACTACAGTAAAGACCATGATTTGTGGAAGGACTTTGAATTTGATTATTGTTCCCTATTTGGAGGACGCCAGTTTCTGGTTAATATAGAACTAGCTAGAAATGGAAATGATATCAAAGCAAGTGCACATATTGATGGTGGAGCAAATATCTTTGGTGCTATTAGTACCTCTTTAGCCTCCCAACTTCTCTCATTGTTCCGAACCTCATTTCTCACCCTTCCTAAGCCAATTGTCCCCACTAGCTATGATAGCCTTTCTGGGAAACCGATCACTTCGGCCGTCTTCCTCATACTTACCATAGATAAACGCTGTATCAACTTCCCTTTCCTGGTTACAGACTTACGAGGTACTGACATTCTTATTGGTCGAAAGTTTTTAGAACACTACAATCTCAAGCTGGACTACGCTGGGTCAAAGAATCGGATCCACTGGCCAGATGACATGCCAGTTATTACTTACTATAATTGCCAATTGCTTCTCTGCATTGACAAGGCACCTCGCAAGACCAATGCCGAACATCAAGCAGACGTCGCCCGACGAGACAGCCAGATGGAAGCCGCTGAGGAAGCAGAACTCTCGGGGGTGCAGCTTACCAGTGACCCCAGATCACTAATCAGTTACGCCAATGGTAAGCCCCCGAGAGCGAAAAAGTTTCGCATGCAACCCCAGCCTCGAAGACCATCATGCTTCTTGAGAGAAATGCGGAACTGTCTATCTAGGATGGAGGAGTCGCTCCAGAGATCAAGTCCCTACAGTCATTCCACGAGTGATCAGAGCCATGGGCCAGAACTACTAGCCGAATTGCCCACCCAGTCTCCAGGGTCGAAACTACACAGCAAGTACTCGACCAACATTTCCATGATCTCAGCGTCATCAATGCATCGGTTCCATCTAAGAAGCCCGGCCCAAAGTTTCCCGTCTCCCATAGAAAAGAAAATTATACCTTTGTTGCTTCGGTTAACGGAATTGAAATAGAGATCAAGCAAAGACAGGATGAATTAAACTTCCAAAACGAAGTTGAGATCGCGGCCCTTGATAGTAAACTATCACCTAAGATGGCTTTGGAGGCCAAATACCAATCAGACGAGGATATGGTGAAAGACAAACTCATGTCTCAATACCAAGCTTTCCAACACCTCTTCTCTCGGAGAGCCTCAGATGAGCTCCCTTCCCATAGGCCCAATATCAATCACAAAATCGACTTACAAGCTGGAAAAAACTTGTCTATGGAGCCACTGCGCCGGATGATGGATGGACAACTCTCAGAAACCAAGCAGTGTATCCTAGAGAACCTCCATAAAGGTTTCATTGCCCCTTCGAGCGCTCCGCATGCCGCACCAATCCTCTTTGCAAAGAAAACCGACGGTAGTCTACGTCTGTGTGTTGACTATCGAAAGCTCAACGAGCTAACCGCCAAGAATCAGTACCTAATTCCATTGATTGACGAAATAATGGCACGTATTTCGGAGGCAAAGATCTTCACAAAGTTGGATATCCGACAAGCCTTCCACCGCATTAGAATGACTGAAGATTCTGAAGACTATACAACCTTCCGCACCTGATATGGCACTTAGAAATATAAGGTGCTGCCCTTTGGTCTGACAATCAGACCAGCCACCTTCCAGCGCTTCATCAACAATATTCTCATGGAACATTTAGACAATTTCTGCTCAGCTTTTATGGATGACATTTTAATATACTCTAGTAATCCCGAAGAGCATGAGACCCACGTTAAATAGATAATGCAGATTTTTATGGACCGCTGGCTCTAGGCTGACATTAAAAAGTCCGAGTTTCATGTTACAAAGACAAAGTTTTTGGGGCTTATTATCAGGGTTGAAGGTATCAAAGTCGACCCTGACAAGATCTCGGTTATTCAAAGCTGTAAGTACACTGCTAACATTAGGGGTGTGCAAAGCTACTTGGGATTTTGCAATTTCTACCGACCTTTTATCAAGGATTATAGCACCATCTGTTGTCCTCTCACATGCTAACGGGCAAGGATGTTGTATTTAAATTTGACAAAAAATGCGAAGTAGCCTGGGAAACGTTGAGATCAGCATTGAAGTCCGCCCCAATCCTCTGCCATTATGACCCAAATAAGCAAACGCGTCTAGAGACAGACTCCTCGGATGGAGTTGTCGCTGGCGTCCTCTCCCAACTACAGGATGATGGTCTTTTTCACCCTGTGGGCTATTTCTCAAAAACAATGATTGACGCCAAGCTCAATTACACAGTCCATGATAAGGAACTCTTGGCAATTTTCCGATCCTTCAAGCAGTACAAGCCTGAGCTATTAGGTGCCCAGAAAAACGTCCATGTATATACAGACCATAATGTTGTGATTTATGACATAACCACCCCTGCATCTGGTTATTGTGGGTCACAGAGATGTAGAATCTGATGGTTAAAACAGAACAGACCAGAGTCAGATAGAATAGAACAAGATGGAATAGAATGTGATGACTCAGAGCTGAATGGAACTGAGCGACTGGGGATATGGAAAGCCATAGAATGTGGTATATGTATATAAATATAGTGATTCTCTAAACTTGAATGAAATCAAGCAAGTCTACTAATTCATTACAATCTACCTCTACCTTCAAGTCTCAGTGAACGTGCAGTTATTTACCGGTAACTATTCCACCTCCCATAACCTTGCATTCATAACACATAAGGCTTTGGATTACTTCATGTCAACAAAGGAACTCATGGCCTGCCAAGCTCGCTGGGCAGAGTTCTTTGCCAAGTTCCATTTCACAATTATGTATTAGACAGGTATTAAAAATACTCTTGCAGACACCCTCTCTCTCTGCAATCAAGAACTCACACCCATTGAGGCTAAGAAACGGGTATACCGGAACCAACAGATGATTCCGGACGACAAGATAGACCCGAAGATCTTGGAAGGACTTGTTGTGCTGGCTTGGTTGAGTTGTTAGGAGACAGGGGAACGGAGGATGGGCTGCTGGATTAGGAAAGGGTGAAAAATACAGGCTGGTGCACAGTCGCTGTTCATGTACTCTACAATCTCTTCACCTACCGAGTTTAGTGAATTAATCTATCCAAAATAATATCATACTTCACATCATCCATTAGATGATATTATCAATTGTCGGGATGCACATCTAGCATCACCTTCATAGATCACTATTGTCAGTAAGAGTTCACATTTGATACCTACTGACACCCATTTGGCCACAGTGATACGCACTCAGTGTCCATTGTGCCATCACCCAGCGTGAGCGCGCCATCTCTGCGACTCACCATTGCACATGAGCCCATGTAATTCCACCGACAGACAGCAGAGACATAATTGCTATATACCTCACAGCTCATAACTACAACAGGACTGCGTGTGGCGAAAATTGACTGCCTCAATGACGTCGACTCTCACATTCATAGAGCCTCAGTGGATGCAGACAACGAGGTTGCGACAATAATCCAGGATTAACAGTCAATAACAAAGCTACATCACCTTTGGACCACCTGATTGTTGATGGTGAGCCACCGGACCCGGCCTCTGTAGTGGCATTCAACATCAATGGATACAACATTATTGATCAGGTTATTGAAGCCAATAAAACCTCCCCTGGCTTGGAACCCCTTCGTGCAAAGGCTAGAGCGCACCACATGGATTATGAGCTTAACCAAGGGAAACTCTACTTCCAAGGACGCCTGGAGATACCCATGGAACCTCCAGAGCTGCGCACCGCCTTGATCCGCCACGTGCATGCCCAGCCATGTGTGGCACATGCCGGAGTCAACAAGGTCAAGTTACTGCTCGGTCAGAAGTACCACTGGTCTAGATTAGGGAATGATGTTGCTCGTTATATTGCCAACTGTAGCTGTGCCCGCCAGAAGGCCCGACGGGACAAGACACCTGGCCTGTTACACCCTCTGCCAATCCCTGCTCGACCATACCAACACCTGACAATAGACTTCACTGAGCTTCCTCTTAATGAAGTGGGTTACAACATTGCATTTGTCATCATGGACAGATTGACAAAAAACCCCTTTTGATTCCGTGCCATAAAACAATCACAGCTAAGGAAACGGCTAGCCTATTCCTCGTGCATTGGGCATGTCACTTTAAAATGCCCGACTCTATAGTCTCTGATTGTGGACCACAGTTTGTCTCAACTTTCTGGAAAGAATACTGCCAGATCTTAGGCACCAAAGTCAAACTCACTACAGCCTATAACCCTAACGTTGACAGACAAACTGAGGTCATGAATCAGTAAGTTAAGCAGAGACTACGCCCTTTTTGCACGTACTATCAAGATAATTGGAGCTCCCTATTGCCACTTATGGATATAGCACAGCTCATCTTGCCCCACGAGTCGCTCGGCAATATCAGTATCTTCCAGGTGCTGAATGGGTACAAAACAAGAACCTTGTTCGACCTTCACAACCCTAAACCTCCCAGATCAGCCACCGAACTGATCAGTTGTCAGAACGCCTTGGATGTCGCAAGCTGTCAGGAGAAAGCAATAGCCTTCGCTCAGTCATCCTTACAGTCGCAACAAGATAAGATGAAGAGACTGGCCGATTGTACTCGCCGCAAGGTAGATTGGGCAGTGGGGGATCTAGTAGTCATTGACACTAGGAAATGGAAGCTGGATCGTCCTTCAAGAAAACTCTCTGATAAGTGGTACGGCCCAGTCAAAGTTCTGGCAAAAGAGGGAGAGAGCTGGAGAGTCAATTTGCCAGTTCATTGGAAAATTCATCCCGTGTTTCATTCTCATTCCCTACTAAAATACATTAGTAAGCCTCTACCTGGTCAATTGCGCCCTGCACAAGCGCCTATGCAAACAACAGCAAACCAGGACAATTGGGAGATTACTAGCATTTTGGGGTCATGGGTACAGAACAACATACTGGAATACAGGATTCAGTGGCAAGGTGCGGACAAGGATCTGGAATGGTACCCCTGCTCGGGTGCAATGACTGGCCCACATGAGATCAAAGAATTCCAACCAGTCACCTGCAAGCTAAAGGACCTCCAAGGGCTCTGCCGAAATGGATAGAAGCTTACAATGCTGGAATTGACAACTACAGCAACTTGGAGGACAACAGACCAATGACCCAAACTGTGCAGACACAGTTTTTCAAAGGGGGGGTAATGTTACAGCCTGAGTTAACAAGTGATAGTTTTATGGTATCACGTGATGTGGAGTCTGGTTGAGTAAGCATTGGTCCCGGAAACAAGCTGGTGGAGTTTTCAGCCCAGCGAGGCTGCAGACCTGTTTCTCTCCTTGTCTTTTCTTTTGTTTATTGTGCATAGCTTTAGGTCCAAATACAAAGAAATTACTTTTTTTATATTTCGAGGGAGTCTTCTAGTGTAAACCTAAGGTCGGTCGTAATATCGAGCAAGAGAAGTTGGCAATGGTGTCACATGCTCGAGCTACAGCTAAAAGGGCCGAAGAAGAAATCATTCCCTCGGCAAAAGATGTGTCAACAGCTGAGGCAACAGGTTTCGGAGTGCTGGAATCTGAGGAAGAAGCTTGAGGGAACAGCGACCTCGACAATGTCTCTTTTGGGGCATCTGTCAACTAATAGCAGGATACTGGCTGGATCAAAAGTACCTGCTAACCCATGTCTTGCTCTCAGCAGATATTGAGTAAATATGTCATTTGGAAGGTGTGATGGACAAGGCAATGTGTGATGAGCGCATTGTTTGGGTCTAATGTAGAGTGTAACAGCTGGTAAGCCGATTGGTCCCTGTAGCGCATGTTGGTCAACATGAGCCTGGCCTAACATTGGTAGCGCACAATTGATTGATATCAATGTGCCGATATATGATGCCACTCAACAGAATATCAAGGCATTGGCATCTAGTTTGGCAGGGCAGCAGTATTGGACCATACAGCTACAACAAATTGAGGTGTTACAACAAGTAGGGCCAACACATGTGAAGAATCCCATTGGATCAGAGACAGAGGGACTATGCCTCAAACACACAGACAATGTAGATCTATATATATATATATGTATAGATAGAGTCTGAAGTAGTTCTCTCTTCAGAATGATAATTTACATACTATCAACCACATAGTTGCACCAGCACCTGTTCCTTGATCCGTGACATAGAGGAATCTTCTGGTTTTGGGAGTTGTTTTGATTTTCGTGATTTTTGTTTTTGTTTAATCAGCTGCACCTTTAGCAGCAGTTCACGAGCTTGGAACAAGTTAGGTTGTAGGAAAAGTTACAGGGAACCTTGCCAGATCCACTGGTCCTTGACCCAATGTGGATAAAGAGCTTTAGCTTAGGACCTACTTGTAATAGAAAAATAAAAAAATATCTCGGCTAATTATGCTGAGGCTGAGAAGCAGAATACTCAGTAGTAAAGGAATACCTGCCAGGAATCTGTATCACTGGTAGCTGCAGAGGGCATATTTGATATAACGGATTTTCTAAAGTTAATCTTGGTAGAAAAATATTAATTCTTTGTGGTACTTTTTACGTGCAGTGTCAGTAGTTCTCCTCGCCCTTAACATCAGCTTAGTGCAGGGGAAGAGTTGCGTTACTGATATTGTCCTTTCATCCATCTGGATGTAGGTCATAGCCCTTGACCTGGCCTTTTTGCCACCATGAGGTAAATGGCAAATATATCAAGGATGCAACATTGTCTCTTCTTTCCACCGAGATTCTTGGATCAGAACAACGTCAATTTACATCTCGAATTCTCGGGCAAGCGCAATATTCTGTCTAGGACCTCCTCTACCAATGTCTATTGATATGGAACTTATAGTAAGAAGCAGGCGGAAAGGGGCCCATAGGGCGCATTTCATGAGTGATTTTTCGGGATGACTGCCTCTGTGACCTCAGTCACATTTGGCATCTCATCTATCATTAGAACTTCATAGCTATTGTTAGAGCTGTAGTTCAGTGGACTTATTTTGTCCGTCTCAGCAGCTGCTTTGATAGCGGCCTGTGCTCATCGAACTGCAGTTTTTGCTCGGACCACCGCGGCATATTCGCGTTGGCTAGCTTTTCTGATAGTCAAGAGATTTTCTCTCTAGGCTGTTCCAGACTTGGTGGGGCGAGCCAGACAATCTCGGCTGTCCGATTGGTGGGGCCCCCCAAAGTTGCGGCACTTTGTATACTCTTTGCATTCCGACTTGGAGTGCATTGTTGAGGTGCAGTTCCAGCATACTGGGGTGCGCGAGCAACTTTAAGTCTCGTGGTATAGGAGACATTGCTTGCATTGGCTCACAGTTGGGCGGGGCTGATGGCTAATAGCAATACCCGAGTCGTCAAATAGTCGGAATCCCAGTCGAGGGACGGATGCTCTTTTGAAGTGAGCAACCCATGTCTAGTAGGGGGACCCAACTCGTCCTTTTACTTGAGGGCGGGCCCTTGCCGGAACTTAATTGGTGGCTCGGGTGATTTTGTAGGCCACCATCTTGTCAGTGACAATTACTTTTACCAGAAGTGTATGAGTAGCGACTGATATTGTCGCAATACAGAGGTCCACTAGATCTGAGATCTTCTCCAGCTTTGCGTCTACCTGGGCGAACGATGCAGCAGAGTTTGTAAGGAGCTGTCGTACTTCCTAGTTTTTGGCTCAAAGTGCGAAACTAGGCGGAATACGGTATACGTGCTCAATATTTTGTGAGGGAAGCTCGAGCACTTTTGCTGCCGCATCTCGCACGCCAGCCGATGAGAGAGCGCGCCTGGCATGTTCTTATCAAAGTCGAAGAAACAAACGATCATCTTTGGGGGCAGTTTTCGATGCCTTTGCCGGAGGTTTCGCTGGTATGGAGGGTTTGTTGTGGACTCGAACGTCTTTCACTGGTGCCGCCGGCTTCTTGAGCCCAGTTCGAGTAAGAGTTGCCCAGGTAGGCTTGACCGGGGTTATCCTTGCCTAATTCTCTTTTTTGTAGCTGCTCTGGCTGCTTTTTTATCGTTTTTTCCACGGTCTTTCCGCCGTGATTCTGGTATTTGGTCGTGCGGGGAGGCTGGGAAGGACTGTTCCCGGTCCCGATAACATGAATTGAGCTACTGTAGCTCTGAGGTAGTGTTGTGCTGGCTCAGTTGAGTTGTTAGGAGACAGGGGAACGGAGGATGGGCTGCTGGATTAGGAAAGGGTGGAAAATACAGGCTGGTGCACAGACGCTGTTCATGTACTATACAATCTCTTCACCTGCCGAGTTTAGTGAATTAATCTATCCATATAATATCATACTTCACATCATCCATTAGATGATATTATCAATCGTCGGGATGCACATCTAGCATCACCTTCATAGATCACCATCGTCAGTAAGAGTTCACATTTGATACCTACTGACACCCATTTGGCCACAGTGATACGCACTCAGTGTCCATCGTGCCATCACCCAGCGTGAGCGCGCCATCTCCGCGACTCACCATTGCACATGAGCCCGTGTAATTCCACCGACGGACAGTAGAGACATAATTGCTATATACCTCACAACTCATAACCACAACAGGTAGACTTTCATGGAGTCTATAAATTGAACGCTCGATCCTTTAGATAGAGGTGAGAGCGCACTCCCACACCATTGATGGCAGCAGTGCATATTGTAAGGTTAAATGCGGTCTTGGCCGCCCGCTGTTCTTCGGCTTCAAGTATGGCTCGAAGCTCGGGAGGATAAGTCGCAGTGTTCTTGGAGCTACTATCGCTGCAAGAAGATTGATTATTTCCACTTGCTCCAGGAATGGTATTTTGAGGAGTTGTGGTGGACGCGACTTCGTCGGCCTTTTTTGCGTCAAAATTAGATGTCCGCTTCATGGCCGGCACAGCAATCTTCTTTGTAGTTATACTGACGGGGGCCTCTGAGGCCTGACCGTCTTCGGGCTCCTGTATATTCCACCGCGAACTCTCAAGACCCTCTCTGATATGTTGGCTGATGGCTGCATCACCCATCTCAACATCTGGGTTTGTGGAGTTCGAGTCTTCTTCAAAAGCTCTTTTCCCCTCGGCCATTTCCAATTCCATCTTTCGCCCTTCTATTGAGCTCAATGGTAATTTTTTGCGTTCCAAGTGCTTTTTCGGCTTGGTATTCATCCTGTCCATAATTCTTTTGTGGCGAATAAGCCTCGATGATTTGGCAGGCCCCGGTAACATGTCGGAGATCTGGGGTCTTGCTACTGTGAGAATTCGAATTATTGTTAATGTATGCAAATCAAAGGGTAAGGGAAATGATTATAGGGTATCTCATCAATTTTCTCAAAGTTCTTTAGGAATGGTGGCACCGGTCATATATCATAACTAGATGGCTGCATGCACATTTATTGATTAAAAATACAAATATTGGCCAAACTTATGTACATTCAGCCTCACAGTCTTGCAAACCTATTCCAAGAAAAACCCACTTCCTTCTCTGCATAATTTAATGAGAATGTCCTAAAATTAGTCGAATTTGCAAATAATTTATTTTCGTTAGGTTCACTGTCATTTTTTACGTATAGACCTATAGTTCCGGGAAAGTAGAATCAAGTTGCTTTTACTGGCTTATTTTTCTTTAATGTTAAAAACACTATGCTCGCCACAGTTCTGACACCTAGATATTTGAGAAAATTTGACTGAGATTGGCTTAGAGGGTTTATTTTTATCCCAAGTTTGTGAAGGACACTACGGATAGGCGTTGATTCTTCTTATTCTCGAAAGTTTTCTTGTGGCCATTAAGTAAAAATTGCTATATGCGTCTTTTTTTTGCATGAGATTTTACTTTCGTGTGCAGCATTCGAAGTATGACTCAATATAAGAGGGTAAATGAATGAATGAAAGATTATTCGTTTCGGGCACAAGCCTAGCACTCATGGAGCATGACACGGAGAAGACTAGCTTCTCCGACGACTATATACGATGATAACTCATTTTGATATTTGGACTACTGTTGTGGGTGCATTCGCTGATGCCACTCGAGACCTTGGTGCTAGAGACTTTCACTCTTACCTTAACCGTTAACATCCACCAAAAGGAAAACAGGAAGGACCTTTGACTACCCTAACATGTCTTTGTCATCTTGTATATAGCCGCCGCGTGAGTTATGGCTTCACAGTCTTCCATTTCTCGAGTGAGGTAGGCGTCCAAGCCTATAAGACTTTTATTCGGGGATATGACGACCAGATGGCGGACCAAAAGATCTTCCATAGTTGCCTGTTTTTGGAGTGTCGGTTGCACTATCCAAAATCGTTTCTTCTGCACCCATAGACACCCTTGAGTCCAAAACACTCGAATAATGTGCGTCCCAGCATGCCCATTTGTGACCTCTTCACTCGTTCGTCCCACGTCTCAGCTGCCTGTCCTCCCTCAAGATATGAGGCCCCATGAGGGCAACGGTCCTTCATGGACCAAGATCCGAGCTTTGTAGCTTATGACTTAATTTCCTCCTCGCGGTATACATAGCATCGTAATTTTGTAGTGGTAGATGGCCGATTTTTGATGAGGCAAATTCCTGATTGCAATTGGAGTAAGGCAATTATCGGTATTTGAGGCGAGGTGGTGTGGTAAGATTGAGGTAGAAGACTCGCATGAGAATAATAGGCCAAATATTTGTCGAGAAGTTGTCGATTTTAGATATGCTTGAGGTTGCTTTCGACCTCGATTCGGATGCGATTCTTTTTGGCTATCCCAGATATGCAGAGCATACTGAGCGATTACACCGGTACCACTGGAAGGTGAAGAAATTGTCTTTGTCAGCTCAGAGGGTAAATGTAAAATAGGTCACTCAATTTAATTTTAAAGCATTTATGCCTCATATTTCATTTATAAACACCACTGCGAAGTTATGGAAGCTTTTTCTTCACCCCAAGTGAGCCCTCATGTATGAACTTTCTAGGAAAATTTTAAAAAACTCCGAGGTATCCAGACATTACTTCATCATTCATTTACTTTCATCCACGCGAATCGTGGTATAAGGCTTCTGCTTCCCAAGTGGAGTGGGTACCAAAGCTTCTAAAATTATACCGGAAATCACCACTACATGCATATCGGGACAATGTAACTAGTTTCGGGAGATCTTGTTCATGAGTTCAAAATTTTAAAATGGGTGTAGAATTCCTACCGACAAGTGGTGGAGTGTTATGGTTTGACCGTTATTTGAGCTTAGGCGGATACCTAATCTTAATATAGAGAAATCTTAAGAAAAGGCTGAATGAAGGGGAGATGAAGCTGAACGAATCGGCACTATTGGTGAGGAGGCTAAAGCATTATTATAACTTAGTAACACCTGGAAATACGTGGCTTGATGGGAATTATTGTGCCGAAGGACAAGTCACTAGTCTGTGGATTCACGAGGATCAACTCTTATAAATACCTGTTAGTAGTAGCTAGAGTTCTCATTTCCTCTCATACATTTTAATACATCGATTTATTCATCACCAGCTCGGTTTCCTTCACATGGAGATTCGTGCCAGCGAATCTAATGCTCTCCAACAAGCAGCCATTGATGGGTCAGTGGAAATTGGACAGAAGATTCAAACGGTAAGTGAGCCTCTTTCCACATTATACCTCAAAGTTTCTGGTAGGGTAACCTTGAATAACCTAGAGTGGGCAATTAAGGTTTCTTAGTTATACATTTACTGAACGACTGGTTAATTATTAATGGATTGGCAGCGAGTAGATTCGGCAAACTTTTACCAGTTACTACCCTGTATCTTCCAAATTGTGCCAGTCTCAATTAGTTATCATATTGGACTGAAATAATCTTAAAATACAGAGTAACAATTAAGATACATTAGAGTTTGACATACAGCCTACCATGTGAGCATGCGTATAATTTTCATTTAGCATGGTAATTGCAGTATCCAAGTCTTTTAGTTACCAGTCTGAAATGATACAGGTACGTGAGCTTAGTTTCTGTGATAATTACAGGCCATAGGCTGATTTTCTCGTATACACTTGGTTGTCCATGTATTTACAGCACTGATCCGTAACTATTTTTAAGTAACTTCGCGGGTTGAAAGGTGCCAAGACTACTCACATTTTGAACTGTTAAAATAGCCACAAATGCTCTGATACTTCTTGAGTACTCTTATTTCTGTGTTAAAGGCAGCCCAGCGGGATATTTCTTTTGAAAGACATTCTTACAGTGAAGAGCGGATGGAGTGCCGCATTTTGATAAATTTGAAAAAGGCACGAATATGAGGGCAATGAGGTATGGTCGCTTGCCCCAGATGTGAGCTATGAATCTTCCAAGATTATAAGTTCAGGCCCAGATAAAATAAAAACTTTCGTTGTGGAGTTGGCAACTGCCTTCATTACCGAATTCCTTGTTCACTGTGTTAACCATCTAGATCGGTTCCTCCATTCGTAGAATCCATGTGACTGATCTGCTCACGCTGCATTCTTGCCTCAATTTCTTTGAGCTGGCTTTCACGAGCCAATAATTCCTGTCTCTTCTCATTTATTTCTCGTTGAACTTTAACCTCAATCTCCCGAAGTTTCTCCTCTTCTCGTCGAAGTTGCTCTTCTTTCAACCTAACAGATTGAGAGGCTAAGTCTTCAGGATTCATAGAAGAATCCCTTTAATGTAATTAGTTAAAGGTTTTTATTCCAGATTAAAAACTCACGCTCCAGCTCCACCCTCCACACTCTTGCTAAGTTTCTCCGTTCGATAGTTTTCATATAAGAAATCGTGTGTTATCTCCTTTAGATCTGCCAGATGGCTGTGCAGAAGTGCACTCCGAATAGCAAGAAAGTCTGAATGCCTTGGATTGTCCACTTCGACGACTCCCCATGGATATTGTCGGGCTCTAACCTTACGGCCTCCTATATCAACAACCTCCTCTGATCCAACGATAGCAAATGGCATTAGTCCTCTCAGCTCGGCGTTTTCCTCAACGGTATCTTCGTCATCTTCTTCGATGTCATATGGAAAGTTATAAACCTGAATACGGTAATTTTCAACATCCTCCATCACAAGCTTTTTTGATTCAGCTAATTCGGCGGGGGTTAGGGAATCGGCTTTTCCGATGACCGGGATAACATTGACACGGGGTGAGAGCCGTTTCATTAACTCTATGTCGAGCTCACGGAGGCTAGACTCGTTGTTAGCAAAAAAAGATCTAACCTTGGAGTAAACGTACCCATGTCCCGTTGGAGTGATGAAGTAGAGTAGTGCATGCACGCGATTATCACGAAATCTTGGATTTCGCTTTATGCGTGATTCTTCGGCTAGAATATCATCGTACTGTCGCTCTAGATACCCAACAATTTCACTAAAACTAAAGGTTTCGGAGTTAACATGTTAGGGTGAATTTTGGACTTCTTTTCCTCACTAACCTGACCTCATTGTCAATCTGGTCTCCGAATCCGGGGGTGTCGACGATGGTAAGGGAGATTCTGGTTCCTTCTTCATCAAGTTCAAGCTCTTACCACTTGTGTCAGATATTTTTAAATAGGATAACCCCGGATAACAGGTTAAGCTTACCGACTGTGATAGGTTTTATTCTTACTCCCTCTTCTAAATGGGCGTTGGCTGCATCATCGGCATCTTTTCCGGACAAAACTTTTTTACCACAGAGGGTATTCACAAATGTTGTTCGGCCTGATTTTATGGTGTTAATCATCAATTTCTTGGCTTGGGTTAAGAGTGGCCCTACCAGTCCCGGAAGCACCGCAAACCATTAGACAAAACTGAATACCTTTTTTAACATTTTTCTTCCTGCGTATTTTGATCTTTAGATTAGAAAGTCAGTAAAAAAAGTACGTCCTGGCCAAGAATGTTTCAATCTCAGCCTCGATTGTCAACAAAGGTGTCTCGGAGGTCGGGAACTGATGACGTTGACTAAGATTGACGTACTGCATTTAACGGAGAGGACATTATTAAAACTTTACTGATTTTAGAGGTTGGAGACTGAGCTTTTACTAGTAAGTTGATCGAGCAACGAGATGAAGAGCAAATAGAATTGTTATTAGTGAGTTGAAAGGAAAGCGGTAGCAAGATTCATGAGTTAGGGGGAAAGTTGCAGGGATTAGCAGCTATCACCAAATAACCTTTGTGATTACTCAAAGCCTCATGATGCACGCGAATTCAGCACTTGAACACCGCATGAAACAGCCACACAAGTCTGTACACCATTAAAACAATTCATTTAATCAACAATTCCAACAAGCTGTTCCCCTCTGAAAATCTCATTCGACGACAACAACCAACTCACTGAATTCCATGATTTTTGTCTTCTAACCTACACTTATGTGTTGGTATTGAAGGGAGCTCACCTAAACCTCAGAAGACCTAACTGATTTCAGTGATTGCAAAATTAGCCTTCAATGTAATCATCATATTCAAATCTGATACATGAAAAGACTTCAATCATAATTTGAGAAACGCAATTCAAATTTTAGAGAAATATCAAAGACTTGACCAATATCTACAGCTCTTGAATACTCATCAGTTCTGTTGCTCTTGGTTATAAATAGTCATAAATGCAGGAAAGAAATGGTTTCCTTCACAAATTTGAGTAATTCAACAATCTCGCCTTGGGGAACAGTTTTGTCATATCAAAAGATCGCTCCCACTAGCTCTCAAATATATTACTCACAAGCATGAACGTGAGACCTGCCATCGATAGCACCACCTATCCTGCAGCTCTGTCAGTATCATTTAACCAAGATTCGAGTTGTTTCTCGGTTGGAATGGATTCTGGCTTTTCTAGTTCGTAATGACCCTCACGTTAGAATACTATAATTCTCAAACTCGATCTAGTTTTCAACTCAGACCCCTGTGAACTGCAGGTATCTAGAGGTAATAATTAATGTCGCACAGGCTCAATTTTTAATTAACGTTTCCAGATCTCAATGCAGGAATCCACTATGTTCAGATGTTAGGAAAGACAAACTTTATCGCATTGATTGGAAATGGAAAATCCTCTAGATTTCCCCAGAACAAAGTTGGTGTCTTTTCTGACGAGCGTGCCAGTGCTAACCAACGATAAGGTGATGATTTGGGATGATGCAAAACAGAAAATTGCCCTGCAAATACAGACCCCTGCTGACATCAGGAAAGTTTGCATATCAAAGTCATATATCTGTCTCATTTCACTTAATATTGTTGAGGTTCACAAATTTCAGCGTTTTCCCGAACTTTGGCAATCGTTTGAGACAAGTGACAACCCCCTCGGTTTGTGTTGCCTCGGTAATCAATTAGTGGCTTTTCCCGGAAGAACACCAGGCCAGATCCAACTGGTTGAGCTAACGACCGGCAATGTAAGCATCATACCGGCCCATGGTTCTGCGTTAAGGGCCCTGGAAATGAGCAAAGACGGTCGGATTTTGGCATCTGCAAGTCAGACTGTAAGATCGAAAGTTGGCCTGCCATCCAAAAATTAACCACAAACATAGGGAACTCTTATTCGCATATTTGCTACACATAACTGTGCTCGCATCACTGAACTAAGACGTGGAGTCGATAATGCCATTATTTTCTCGCTAGCTATTTCTCCTTCTAATAAGCATCTAGCGGCAACTTCTGATAAGGCAACCATTCACATATTTGACATTCCTAAGTTGAGCACCTCCATTTCAACAGGCCCAAGTAACCACCTAGAAGTCAATTCTGCCAGCAGCACATGCGAAGGAAAAGAAACTAATAACAGTCGAAAATGGGGAGTTCTAGGAAGAATGCCGCTTTTGCCAAGAGTATTTTCAGACATTTACTCCTTCGCCTCTGCTCACTTTGAAATCGGCGATGACCAGTTACATATGCCTTCAAATGTAGATTCGGGCCTTCAAGTGCCCAAGGGTGTCTTAGGATGGATTGATGATGAGGCTCTTATCGTTTTGAGTGCTGGTCTTGACAGTAGATGGGAGAAGTTTCTCATCGTCCAAAACGGGGATGGAACGAGGCATTGTGTACGAAAGGGGTGGAAAAAGTATCTCAATATTGGGTGAGAATTCTATAAATTCATTTGAAAGCAACAGCCTATACGTTTTACCTCAAGATCAGAGAGATAATAAGTCAATCAGAATCATAACATCGTCATAACCTAACCGATTGTACTTCAAGGAAAATTACCTACCTAAAGCTATAAATACAATGGAATAAAGCAATGAGTGGAAGCTTCTGTCAGAGATTCATATCTTAACAATAAAAGTCATCTTATGAACAGGCTCACTACCTCGGTAGACATATTTTATTCAAAAATCTCTTCATAACAAACTCTAACTCGCGCAAATATTTAGCGAGCTTCGGGCAATAAAGTCTACCAGTCAAATGACGAAAGAATTGGCTTTGTTCTACCCAACCTCACGCCTCTAAAATCTGTTAAAAGGGAAGACGAATTAGAGTGTCCTTTAGGTTAGGTGGGGAATTGAATCCCAAGAAAATTTTCGGTGACGCCTAGATTCGGGGGACCTTGTTAAAAACCTAATGCAAATACTGCAGGACTGAGCAATATTGTATGAGATACAAAGAAATAAAATAATATATCAACTTTAAACCCAGGAACTAAACCTAATGTGCAGGAGGGAACTAAGACGGTAAAGTACCATGGAGAATGAATGGTGGATTTTTCTTAACTCCAAATCAGCCCGCACCTGTGAATTTTTATTTTTAATTCATTTTATTGTCCTGTGTGAGTCTATGACTATGTAGGACATGCAAGTCCACTCGGCCTACAGGCCAAGAATAGCTATGCCAGTTGTATCCCCTCGTATGCCTCCCATACAGCTCCCCTCAAATAGTAACAGCCCTCACAAGTCCTCATTCTATGATACAATTAGATGAGCCCTCGGCCCTTCATTATCTCCCTCTCCAGCAAACGAAACGATGACCATTTGCGGGTGTATGGCAGCCGGGAAAAATCGCAAAAACCACTGGGTGTGGAGCTCTCCTAATACCTACATTAGGACTAAATCTGAAGACATAATGATCCTTCTGAAGCGTTCGGAGAGGCCAGCCAGCTGGGCGCTGTAAACTCATCTGTGAATACTCACTGGGAAACGTCTCAAAAATCCAGAGTTATCCAGATATACCTCCATCATCCACTAGCTTTTCTCCGCGCTTAATGTGGTCTAAGGCATCTCCTTCCCAGGCGGAGTGAGCACCCAGGCTACTCAAACTTTACCGGAAAACGCCACCAGGAGGCGGGCCACGGCACCTTCCGTCGTTTGCTTGTTTTTATAGTATCAATTGCTCTCTCACGATCGAAGTCTTGGCGCGCATAATCTTTTTCAATTTGTAAAACTCCTGGCCAAAATTCAAAGTCTCACACCCGTCGAGATTGTGTCTATCCTCTGCATCATCCTGTAAACTTGTCCCGACTTCTCTCACGCCCATCCCACAGAGCTATCTCCCAGATCTGTGCGCCACGCTTTGCTTCCTCCTGCGGGTATAAATATCGGCCTGGGTGGGTATTTGGTGACCAGCTGGGGCCAGAGAATAGTTGATAATGATTATTTGATTGGAATACATTTCGTATCAGACTTACACCCTACACCCAATAGGCGCGATACTGGTCTGTACTCCCTGGGGATACATTACAACACAAGCACATAGTTTGCTTGCCAAATCTATACCCAGAAATCAAGAATTATTTATTAATTTCAAGAAAAAAATGAGCTCTCTGCGCCTTTTGCCCTTCTTCGCGACCCTTTGTCCCGAAGAAAATTTTCTTCGCCAGGACCAAATCCTTCCGGTTTGGACTCTGCCTCTCACAACACTTATGGTTTCCCATTTAAATTTAAATCATTTTGTTGTTAGCTAGCTAAGACAATTCTCGTAACCCTTAGTCATTCTTAAGAACTGAAGAAAAATTTTCCACCGTATTCTATCAGAATCTCCATTCTCTAGGTAGTGGTTGGTGCTTCGAGTTCCTCCACTGCTGTAGAGCAATCCAGCATTACGCAAAATTCAAGTGTTATGTTATCCATGATGATTTGATTTGATTTGAATTTGAAATTTTTTCGTATCAGGCTTATGCCCTACACCCAATAGGTGTGATACGGGCTATGCTCCCTCGGGATACACTACAATCTAAATACATAGCTTGCTTGTCATATCTATACGCAAAATATAATTAATGAAATTTATTTCAAGCAAATTAAGCGCCCTGCGCCTTTCCTTCTTCCTCACAACTCTTTGTCCCGAAAATTTTCTATTTCGGCAGGACTTAATCCTCCCAGTGTGGTATCTGCCTCTCGTAACACTTAGTTACTGTTCTGAACTGGACAAATCTTTCCTAACTCTTTTCTGTCGGCATCTTCCGTCCTCTGGATGGTGGTTCGTGCTTCAAGTTTCTCCATTGCTGTAGAGCAATTCGGCATTCGGCAAAATGCCAAGGGAGTTTCTCTCTTCCGGACACGCATTCGCAGTTTTCAAATTCGTGGCCAAATCTTGCATGGTATTTTCTGAAATCGCCATGTCTCGTCCTTGCTGCGATAAGGCGGTGATGCGCCCACCTCGACAGTTCAAGCTCCGGTGGGCGTTTTCGTTTCATCTGGAGATCCAACTCTTCGTAGCAGCTTGGACTGTAGTCTAGCCATCAGGATTCCACTGCTTCTTCATATCTTTGCCTGCCAAAGCGAGTGAGGGCTGCAAAAGTGTACTTAGGTCTATCCCTCGTTTCCGAGGGAGATGTGACAGTTTCATCTAGTAGGTTCCTGAGGGCCTCCTTAGCCGGTCTGTCTGCATCTTCATTCCCCATGGTCCCAGCGCGGGTTGGTATCCATCGAATCTCAACTGATCTGGCTTGTCTGCCAGTCTTGTGAATATTTCCACTGCAGCCAGGGAAGATTTTGTTTGGACGGTTCTCAGAGCTCTCACAGCTATGGTGTTGTCGAGCAGTACCTTTATCGGGCAGTTTTCTGCTTTTACCAGGGCTCCTTCAAGGGCTTTTTGGGCCCGAAAGATTTCGGCATCGTTAACCTCCACACCAAGCAATGGACCAGAGTCACTCCCTGTAGGAATACTCTCACATACAGTACCCTAATCTGCCTGGAGTAAACTTAACCCTGAAACCGATCAGGAAGGAGCTTTGGATTAGTTGTGAATTAGTCATAGAAGGAAAGATGGTCAGAGCTGAGATGGAAAACTATTCTGGTGTGGAGTTCCTTTGGAGAGGAGTCAGTGGATGGAGGTTGTTGCGATATATATACTTAATATATTGTAAATGTGTCAGTGCGTAGCAGGGATAACACACTCTTGATGTATGAGGCTAGCCATGTTGGTCGCGTGGAAGCGAGATTGAGTGTGGTACTAATAGAAGACTTACTCCCGTTAGATTCTAGAGCCAGTTAATCTAAAACCCTATTGAACCTACCTTCTTGCTTCCCTTGCACATTAGTACT
Source organism: Blumeria graminis f. sp. triticale (assembly GCA_905067625.1). NCBI lineage: Eukaryota > Fungi > Ascomycota > Leotiomycetes > Helotiales > Erysiphaceae > Blumeria > Blumeria graminis. The sequence continues at coordinate 12,443,338 of LR898472.1, read as the reverse complement.
CTGTCGGTGATAATTACACAGTAGGGTGCTTCTTTTTAACAGGTTATGAAGTCCGGTTTACGCCGTAGGTCATAGGTTATTCAACTCACTCACTATCGGCGCACAATAGGACCGTGAAGTACGACAGGACTGTACTGAAAGCCGAAAAGCTGCACGAAAGGATTCGTGCTAGAATACCGTCTTACAATAGGAACGTAAACGGAATTTCTGAGCGTTCAACCTTGGCCGGGGGCCAATTTTATTTTACAATTCATCACTCGGCAACGTCGGGACTTCAACAAATACGACTCGAATTCACAAACTAACACAGACGATCCGACACAAATCGTCTAACGCAACACATCATGATGGAAGACGCCGGCCATTGGGGGGGAGAAAAACTCTCCAAGCTTAACCATGAAAATTGGTTCAGGCTAATGAAAGCAAACTTTGAATGCAAGGGAGTCACTCACGTTCTAGAAAAGACTCTGACCGAATACGCCCAAGTTGCTGCGCCAGACCCGTCAATTTCAAAGAGGGCCGATGTCGAGGAAGTGGCACAAAAATCACAGAGCAAAACCATCTTCTTGAACATAGAGAAGAAGTCAAAGTATTTGAAAGACGCTGGAATAATAAAGGTGTTGCTTCTAAAGGGGTTAGACAATGACGACCAAGCGCTTCTGGATGAGTATGAGACTCCGGCAGAACTTTGGAAGTATCTAAAGTCAAAGTACTCAAAGCCTAGTAAGCTTGCAGCCGCGCAGTACACCAAAGAGCTGAACAATTTCGAGTTCACATCTGGGCTTACAATAATGGATGCCTACAACAAACTTAAAGAGATCAGAAGAAAAATTGTCTCCGCCAAGCCATCAGCAAAAGGCCAGTACGATGACGAGGCTCTACTACTCATCCTCATCTCTGCTCTTCCAAAAGTTTACCAGTCGACGGTCGATTCTCTAAGCATCAACAATGAGCTTTCTGTCGATGAACAGCTGAAACATCTCGAGAACAAGGAAGAAAGGCTGAGATTTGCTCCCGACAATGAGCACGCTCATGCTGCACGGACTCGTACGACAAAGAGTCGTCGCCCAAAACAGAATCAGAACCAAGATTCCGACGTCGAGATGATTGATGCCATAGAGTGCTATCTCTGCTTTGGGAATCATCTCATCGTCAATTGTGAACACCTTGGGTGGGCACAAAACCAATTGAGAAAAGAAAAAAGAGAGAAAAAGAAGCTGTCTAGTTCTAGAAGGACTCATGTTGACTCAAAGAAGAAAAGCTCCAAAAAATCTCGCGGGTTTGTAGGTACAAATGTCGATGAATCATCATCATCCTCGGAAACATGCTCCTCTAGCTCATCAGATGAATCAGTCGTGGAGACAGCTGCCCTCACAAAAGAGCAAAAAAGAAATTCATGTAAGCGACCTTCAGAATGGCCAATTGACACTGGCGCATCATCACACATGACTGACCAACTCAAGCTTTTTAGAGGACCATTAGAAAAGCTCAAAAAGAAACGCCAAATCCAGGTAGGAGGAGGCATACTATGGTCAGAAGCTCGTGGGACTGTTAGAGTCGAGGCAAATGATGGATCTTTCTGCTATCTTAAGGATTGTTTGTTCGTCCCTGGACTTGGGATAAATTTAATTTCAGCTCGATGTTTGTGCCGAGATGGTATTGTTGGGATACACGACTCCAAGAACATGTATTTTAAGAAACTTGATGAGTTCCTTCAATTCAGAAATGATCATAAAACTTTTCTGCACGCAAAGCAAAAGAATGGCTTATACATGCTAAAGTCCATATTCTCAGAAACTCCCGAGCCAGCTTTCATTTCAAACGAAAGTAAATCTGTCAAATCCTCAGTAGATACTAATACTCAGGTGGAAAGTACAGATGAAGATCCGGATATATCGGAACATGATGAGGCTTATAAGTCTAAAAGGAAAAGATATAGACTAATACATAGAAGATTTGGCCATTACGGATCCGAGGCTTTACGTCACCTTCACGAAGTAGCGAGCGGAATCAAAAAGATTTCCATCCCTGAGAAAGAGAAACGGATCTGCGAATCTTGTAAAATAGGTAAGATGAAGAGAAAGATAAGCAAAGAACTTGAGGTACATAAAGATAAAGTTCTCGCCCAAATCTCCATTGACATTGCGGGTCCGTTTGTGATGTCTATTCGTGGATTTGAGTACTTCTTACAGATAGTCGATAGCTACTCACGGAAGATCTGGACCATTCCTCTGAAAACGAAAGATCAGGCAATCTCGGCGCTGCGCGAATGGAAACTTTTAGAGGAAAGAAAGACAGGCAAAAAACTAATCGCATGCAGGTCAGACAATGCACCGGAATTGAAGAAGATCATGGACGAATGGCAGAAAAAGGACGGTGTAAGTGCCCAGTACACCACGATTGCTTCTTCACACCAAAACGGGGCAGCTGAACGAGCCATTCAAACAACGGAAAATGCGATAAGAACAATGACTCACGCTGCTAGCCTTCCTGCAGAATTTTGGTGTTTTGCTGCAGAAACTGATGCCCATGTACGAAATAGACTAGCACGTGGCCCCAAAATTAATGGAAAAAGGACATCTCCAGAGGAAGCATACACTGGAATAAAGCAAAAATCAGACCATCTAAAAGTCTGGGGGTGTATTTGCTACGTACATGTAGACTCAAAGACAATCCCAGTGAAGCAACTTCATAATAAACAAGCTAACAGAGGAAGACAAGCAGTTTTTTTGGGGTATAGTAATGAAACTACAAAGCAGTATTGGTATTACTCGGCAGACTTAGGTTATGTTCAAAGATCAAGTTCAATTGAGTTCGATGAAAATTCTAAAGGTGGCAGATTAGACTTGAGACTCAGAAATTTACCTAGCCAGGTTACTGGGCAGGGGACACACACGGGCTTAATTGATCGAAAGCCTCGCGGTAGACCAAAGAAATTTTCCGACGATAATCAACAACAATTGACTAGTCATTCGTCTCCAAACGAGCAAATTGAAAGCCAACAACTAAATGTCGAGCAACCTTCTACACAGGATATAGAACTGGTCGATGCACCACAGATAGCGCCATCACCAAAACTTCCAGCTATCCAACAAGAACAAGTAGAAAATGCAATTAAAATTTCAGGAGATATAATCACGTTTGAACTCCCAACGATAGCGGAACCATCGGAAATCATAAAAAATGACAAAGCAGTCGATGGGAAAAGTAAAGTAACTGTTGCCCCTGAGAATGCGACTAGTTCGATACAAGTTACTACTTCTGCAGATGAAAAACGTCGAAAAGAAAAGAAATCCTCCGCAGAAAAGAAAAAGAAAAAGAATCCGAAGGAAAATCACGAATCAGACATAGTCTGCGAAGATTTTAACACTCAGCCATCTACTAATAACGAATCACCTCCTTTAGAATCATCTGAAATTAATGAGGCAGAGGTGACCACACAACTTCTATCGAAGCAGGTAGAAATTCAAACAACCATGGACATTGATTCAGAATGGGAAGATGACTATTTGACAACAAAAAAAAAAATGGAGGATTATACAGGAATTGAAAGGGAAAATAACGACAAGAAAGTCGTGATACCCACCTCCAGGTATTTGTTTAGACCAAGGAAAAGATCTGGAAATGGTGATGAAGATGAGCGTCAGGCAAAGCGCATTAGGGCAATGATATCCTTCTTCAAAAACCAGAGGAATAAGCTCGTAAATTCAGACCAGCTTGAGCATGCGCTTGCAGCAATGACACAGCCTCAAATATATGGGAAAAGGGTTCGAAAAGGAATTTTCAAAGGATTGTACGCTCTATTTTGCCAAATTCCGGAAAATGATGAAGACTACGCACTGCAAGCTAAGATAATCCATGGTATAAGGATCCCAAGGACATACAAGGAAGCCATGAGAAGTCCCCAGGCAAAAGAATGGGAAGAAGCTGTAAAAATGGAAATAGACCAGCTAATAATGAATGGTACTTGGGAAGAAATGTTATTACCGAAAGGCGCAAATCTGGTTTCAACAAAATGGGTTTTTACCATAAAGGAGACTGTTAACGGAAATATTGAAAGATTTAAAGCAAGACTGGTAGCAAGAGGTTTTAGCCAATCGCAGGGAATTGACTACACGGAAACATTCGCGCCGACTGTTCGAATGGATACATTTCGCATATTCCTCGCCACAGTAGCCAAAAGAGATTTAGAATGCTACCAATTTGATATTAAAAATGCTTTTACCGAGTCTAAATTAAAAGAAGAAATATTCCTTTGCCCTCCAGAGGGTGTATTAGTTTCGAATGGGAAAGTTCTGAAAGCACTTAGAAGCCTTTATGGGTTAAAGCAAGCTGGACGCGACTGGAACTTGTTACTGCGTGACTTCATTGTACACAATTGTGGTTTTAAGCAGAGCCTTGCTGATCCATGCTTATTTGCTCACGAAAAAAGAAAGATTTACTTATTGGTTTATGTCGACGACATTGCTGCTGCTAGCGAAGATATGAAACAGATTGATTGGTTCTACAAAAATCTGTCACTGAGATTCAACGCCAAGAACCTGGGGGAGATTTCAAAGCTTCTAGGCGTCAGAATAACAAGAGATCGACAAAACGGAACCATCTATTTAGACCAAGAACAGTACCTTGATAAGACGCTCACAAGTTTTGGGTTTCCGAATGGAAAATACGCAGCAAAGAAAATACCAGCAGCTGATTACGAAAATCTCAGACCAACATCACCGTCAGATGAAACGTTTGATGTTAAGCTTTACCAGCAGATAATTGGCAGCTTGATGTATGCGATGACGCTTACACGTCCGGATATCGCATTTGTCCTTGGATGTCTAGCTAGGTATATGAGTAACCCTGCGGTCCATCATGGCCAAGCCCTCAAAGACCTGATGAGATACCTACGCTCCACGATTCGACAAAAATTAAGGTTCGGACCCGGAATAAGAGATCATGATAGCCACTTTGTCATCTACACCGATGCAGATTGGGCAAATGACAAATCAGATAGGAAAAGCGTTTCTGGGGGAGTTGGAATGTTCTATGGAGGACCATTTTGCTGGATGTCGAAAAAGCAACGGTCAGTAGCACGATCAAGTTGCGAGTCGGAGTACATATCTCAATCTATGTATGCAATGCAAGGACAGTGGACAGCACAAGTCTTCCGAGACCTACAGATGCCAGACTACATTGGTACAGATGGCATAAAGGTAGATATGCGCGGGGACAACCAAGGAGCTATTGCACTGACCAAGAATCCTCACCTTCACGAGAGGTCGAAGCATATTGACGTGTGCTATCACTATATCAGAGACCTCGTCGAAAAGGGGAAACTCGGTGTCGAATATGTACCCACTTCAGAAATGCCTGCCGACGGATTTACCAAGCCGCTTGCCCGCGTCGCGTTCGAACGCTTTAGAGGATTCCTTGGTGTCGCCACAGATTGATCGTACTGAAAGGAATGTTTGAGAGGGATAGATGTTGGTAGCGGAAGACTGCTCACACTGAGGGGGAGTATTGTAAATGTGTCAGTGCGTAGCAGGGATAACACACTCTTGATGTATGAGGCTAGCCATGTTGGTCGCGTGGAAGCGAGATTGAGTGTGGTACTAATAGAAGACTTACTCCCGTTAGATTCTAGAGCCAGTTAATCTAAAACCCTATTGAACCTACCTTCTTGCTTCCCTTGCACATTAGTACTCTGTCGGTGATAATTACACAGTAGGGTGCTTCTTTTTAACATAATATAACATATATTTGTTAATTTGCCCTAAAGCAAATCTACAGTAGCCGTCGCTCTAAGATTGTGGAACAACGCTCCCAATCACGTAGCCTCCTTTGTATAAGGAATCCCCTTATGCAGAACTTGTCATGTAGAGACATGATTCATTCATGAGTTGATATTGTTCAGACGATCATGACTATATCACAACGTCATGTACAGACACGATTCATCGTTTGTACCTGTTGTATCAACCATGACTATGTCTCAGTGATATGAGAAACAACATTGACTAGTTACTAGAAACCTAATCAAGATCCTAAACACACAACTGAGACTAGGAGAATTTTACTGAGTAAGTAATTATTCTGATGAATCTAGATCTGGAGGAACATAATCTGGTTGCTTGGCTCGAGGTATATGAGCCTGAGCATATCATGTATTATAAACTATATAGAAATCTATCTCAATCACAATCATCATCTTAATTCATGTCACCATTAATAGCTGCAAAGGACAGTTTAACCATTTCCTTATAGAACTAACAGGTCCACATGATGAGCCGTCTGAATAAGCGCAAACTATCTCAGCAGACAGGCTTGTCGCACCTTTTGAGCTGGTTCGGAAGCTGTAAAGATTGAGACTAGAGGTATCTGGAAGAATAGCTCGCACAGGAGCTTTTAATTGAAGTGAAATAAAAAGATGTAATTGTCTGTCTGTCTATCTTCCTTCCTCTTTCTCTCAGCTTATATATCTTCACATATCTACTACCTGACGTAAGATGATAATATCTAGAAATAGCTTCCTTACATCACAGGATACAATGCAAACATGTTGTAGCCAAGATGTAATCCGAAAGCGACTCAATACCAGTCCACCACGTCTGTTACACGGACGCCAAGCATTTTCTAGCTGAAAATCACCCAAAACGCCAGGGTTTTCCTGAGGCAATCACAAATTATGTCAGGTACCAGCTTGGCATATTATTCTGACAATAATGTTACGATCATATTAGAAGAATGGAATTTACATGAATCACGAAATATTAATTCAGGAATACGAATTCCACCGGCTTCTGATACTGGTCTGACAAGGCTTGCTATCCATTGCTTAGCATAAGCTGCTTCGTCCTGAAATTCCCCGCTAGGAATGTTTCTGATGGACTCGGCTTTTGGGACATAGAATTTGCCGGGTCCTTCGACCATCGTGTTGTGCTGGCTCGGTTGAGTTGGTAGGAGACAGGGGAACGGAGGATGGGCTGCTGGATTAGGAAAGGGTGGAAAATACAGGCTGGTGCACAGACGCTGTTCTTTTTTTTTTTTTTTTTTTTTTTTTTGCATCAGATTTTAATTGCGTATGCAGCTATCTAGCTATGACACAATATCAGAGAAGTGTATGATAGATGACTCAATTTACAAGAAGAGCACTCATGCCTCGGATTTCATTTGCAAGTACCACTGCGAAGTTTTGGTGGCTTTTTCTTCACCCCAAGTCAACCCTCATCTGTGAATACCCACCCAGGGGAACATCTCAAAAACCCTGGGTTATCCAGACATGCCTCCATCATCTTTCAACTTTTCTCCGCGCGATATGTGATCTGAGGTGTCTCCTTCCCAAGTGGAGTAGGTGCCCAGGCTACTCAAACTATACCAGAGAACACCACCAGGAGGCGGACCACAACACCTTCCATCGTTTGCTTATGTTTATAGTGTCAGCTGCACTCTCGCAAGCGAAGTCTCGGCGCGCACAAAGCCCATTCGAAAAACTCCTTGCCAAAATTCAGAATTTCACGCCCGTCGAGGTTTTATCCTTCCTTCGTATCATCATGTCGACTTATCCTGATTCCTCTCAAGTCCATCTCAAATAACTATCTCCCAGATTTGTGCGCCACGCTTTGCTTCCTCCGTCGGGTATAAATATCGGCGTGGGCGTGTAATTGGCGGTCAACTGAGGCCAGAGAAGGTCGAAGAGCGGTGTGGTCATCGGGATGAGGATGTACTTGGTCGTACTTGTAGACTTGATGAGACGAAGATAGGAGTCAAACTCGTTAGGAGCGAAATAACGACATGGATAAGTAACTTGGATTTTTGCCTCGTGGGCCAACTTCTTTGATATTGCGAAATTTGACTGAACTTGGCTCTGGGAGAATATTTCACTCCCAGGTTCGTAGAGGACACCGCGTACAGGTGTTCAGTCTTGCCCTCCACAGACGCTGTTCATCTACTCTACAATCTCTTCACCTGCCGAGTTTGCGTATTTATCTATCCAAAATAATATCATTCTTCACATCATCCATTAGATGATATTATCAATTGTCGGGATGCACATCTTGTCGAATAAATTATTTGTTATTTGCATAAATATTAGAATAGATTGGAAGACGAGGTAACAGCCAAGATTGCTAAACATAGGCTGGTTGATGAGAATCACACAAAAGCTTACTCATATGTATTGTTGCGAGTAGGGCTAAGTTTAGGTATACTCAGCCTCGCAATCTTTTTTTTTTGCATCAGATTTTAATTGCGTATGCAGCTATCTAGCTATGACACAATATCAGAGAAAAGTACAGAAAAGATGACTCAGTTTATAATAGGAGCACTCATGCCTCGGATTTCATTTGCAAGTACCACTGCGAAGTTATGGTGGCTTTTTCTTCACCCCAAGTCAACCCTCATCCGTGAATACCCACCCAGGGGAACGTCTCAAAAACCCTGAGTTATCCAGACATGCCTCTGTCATCCATCAACTTTTCTCCGCGCGAAATGTAATCTGAGATGTCTCCTTCCCAAGTGGAGTAGGTACCCAGGCTACTCAAACCATACCAGAGAACATCACCAGGAGGCGGACCACAACACCTTCCATCGTTTGCTTGTTTTTATAGTGTCAGCTGCACTCGCCTCGCAATCTTACAAAGCTGTTTTAGGCAAATTACATTTTTAACTCGACATCATTCAATTAGAATGACCTAAAATTAGTTGGATGCTCAAGTCTTTTATTTTCCTTATGATCATATTCATTTGTGTATATAGATCTATAGTTCCGTGAAAATAGAATCAAGTTATTTTTACTGAGTTATATTTTTCTTCAATCTCAAATACACATCGTCTGCCACAGGTCAGACACCCAGATACCTGACACATCTAGCATCACCTTCATAGATCACCATCGCCAGTAAGAGTTCACATTTGATACCTACTGACACCCATTTGGCCACAGTGAAACGCACTGAGTGTCCATCGTGCCATCTCTGCGACTCACCATTGCACATGAGCCCGTGTAACTCCACCGACGGACAGCAGAGACATAATTGCTATATACCTCACAGGTCATAACCACAACACATCGACGCATGTTTGGCGCTAATCTATGCAGAGACTGATGCGGCTTATTGTATCCTTTTGCCCTTCAATAGACCTGAAAATAACAGATGCTATGCGTCCAACCTTTGAATCCGTGCAGCCGCTAGCATTTCTCTCTGCTGTAAGATAACAGTAGATGGGGGGATCCCCAACTCTCTGTGTAGTCCCACATATGGTATAGTTTGCCACACCGGTAGCGCTGCTCGATGTCATAGTAGGGAGTGAGGTGGATGGAGACCGACAATGCCTGATCTGGTGAATTAGATTGTCTACAAGGAAGAAAGAATCCAGTACTGTGAAACTAATATTTATCTACGGACGCGTTAGCGTGTATTTAGACATGTCCATATATCATGTGACTGTTTTGCCTGAACGCCTTGTTTCCTTGACATATGGTCTCCCCTTACTCCCCCTCCCTCTATTTTGCGTGTGCTAAAAAAGAGATTTTCAGTTCTGTATAGACACCTTTTTTACAGATTTAATTGCTTGTAGCCTTGCTCTATCGATTTCCGCTTTGGTGGGCTGTAATTTTTGAGGGAAGCGTCTCTCAAATCCTTGAATGGATGTCTTGGCAAATACGACATTTTTGAGAGGTTTCCAAGTCTTATCTTCAGAGTCATGGCCTCTCCATAGAATTAGATATTGGAAATTATTCTTATTTTTACTAGGTTTCGAGTCAATTATGGCCTCGATGGCATACAACTTTTCACCTGATTTGTTGAGTGTGACAGGCTGGGATAGTGGATTGGTTTGGCCTGGTAAAGGGTCAGTAGGGGCTGGCTTCAGCAAACTAGTGTGGAAAAAATTGTGTAATCTATCATATTTGTAAGGGAGCTGTAACTGATAGGCATGAGAATTTATTACTTCGTTACTTGTAATGGGTCAATAATTTGCAGTCTAATTTCTCAATTGGCCGTGTGGCCGTGATATCGCGAGCGTCAAGGAAAACTTCATCACCAGCACAGTATGCCGGTGCTGGTGAGCAATTTGCTGCTGATGCAATCTCTTGCTTTTCTCTAGAGAATGTAAGATTTGAGCGTAGTACTTCGAGGATATCTGCCATATTAGAAGCAAAGTCATTCCTGGCACTGGTCTGCTGGCAGAGGCTCTTTGAAGACGTTCTATCTGGTGGTCTTTGAAGGCCAAAACTCATGCGCGGATGAAAGCCTTTGTTTGCAAAGAACGGGGTGATTTTGGTTGAAGCATTGTCAGCATTATTGGCAGCAAACTCGACCATGATTAGCCAGTTGTAAACATCTTCCTGAGTATAGTCGATATTGTGTCTTAGGTCCTGTTACATAAATGAGTTGGCGCTCTCTGTCTGACCATCTGTCTCTGGGTGATAGGCAGTGGAGAGTGATATATTGATTTGAAGGCAGTGAAAAACTGTCTTCCAAAATTCTGCGATAAATAATGGTCCTCTTTCAGACACAATTGTTGTGGTTATGAGCTATGCGGAAGTCACATTGCGGAGTGATGAGGAGTGGATGATGTTGTAATTTGTGGTTGACAGTGAGTAGCCTTATACAATACTATACTGTAGGTATGTGGACAGAAAGTATAAGACTAAACCTGTGTCCATTTATTGTGGGTACATCTATGAAACTATATACATGCTCGCCTAACCAGTACACTAGTGATGTATACTGTGGCCTTGAGCCACACGCGATGCCCTAGCCTCGACTACCTCGTTGTCTCATATCATAACAACAATAGAGTCACACAAGCCATGGAGTTGCCAGATATCACGAACAAATAGCTTTGCAAGATCTTTCGATATCATTTTCGTATGAAAAGGAGTGTAGTGTCGTTCTTTGGTGAGGCGATCTACTACGACCATTATGCTATTAAAACCGTTAAATTCGGCCAAAGGACCGACAAAGTCTACCAATATATTGCGCCAGCGTTGGGCTGAAAGGGGAAGGGGCTTGAGTGAACCTTGATATTTGAGGCAAGAGACTTTGTTTTTAAGTGCAATTATGACAGTTCTTGACAAATTGTTCGACTTGTTGGGAGAGGCGGGGCCACCAGTAATGGTCGGATATAGCTTGATATAAGGCGTTCTTACCTGGGTGGCCCTTTTTGCAACTATCGTGGGAATTTTGTAAGATCAGAATTCTCAACTCATTATCTGGGACGAAAAGTCTGCCGCGGAAATAAAGGCAATTGTTACAGATTTCACATTCCGAAAGGGAAAGTTCTTTTGAATGTGGAATTCCTTCAGGCTTTGTCATCTCAGAAAGTATTTTAGTCAGTCATCTGTCATTTCCTTCCCTAAAGCCCTGTTCAAGTAACCGGGCGATTTTTGTGTCGAGCGGTTCTTCACAATTTTTTGGAGGATTACTGGGGACAAATAAGAATTAGGTTTAGGGTTGAGCTCTGGTGCGGTTTTACTATCTTTCAGTTCTTCAATGATAGACTCGTCAAGCTTGTCTGACGGAAGTAATGTTTGTTTCTGAAATTGCACCCGGGGGTCGAATCTATCACTAGGGATATCTTGGGAGCGTCAAGTTAGAGAGTCAGCTTTGGTGTTCTCTCTTCCTGGACGGGACTTTATAACAAAATCGAATTGGGATGAGAATTTGCTCCAACAAACTTGACGTCGAGATAGCTCTTTAGTAGTCATAAAATACTCAAGATTACGATGATCTGTGAGAACAGTGATAGGATGATATGAGCCTTGAAGCTCAGCTCTCAATCCCTCGAAGCATCGAACTATAGCCAGGAGCTCCTTATCGTAAATTTCATAGTTACATTCTGCGCTCTCAAGTTTCTTTGACATAAATGCAATAGGACGAAGTTCGTTATTTTCATCTTTTTGAGAAAGTATTCTGGTAGAAACAAAATCGGAAGAGTCAGCATTGACAAAAATTTCTCTCGAAGGGTCAACGTGATGCAAGGCTGGCACTGTGATAAACGACTTCTGGAGTGATTCAAATGCTGTTTGACAGGCATTGGACCGTATAAATTTAACATCTTTCCGGGTGAGCGCGATAAGGGGCCGAACTATTTTAGAGAAATTCTATATGAATCAGCGATAGAAGCTTGAAAACCCTAGAAAACTTTGTACATTTTTGAGGCAAGAGGGTGGTTTCCAGTCGACTATACATTGAACTTTCTGCGGATCCATTTTTACACCCTTAGTGGAGATCACTAATCCAAGGTAGGTCACTTGTTCAGCTTCAAACTCACATTTTTTTATGTCACCATGTAGTCCAGCTCTTCCTAATGCGTCCAGCACTGTATTTACATGATCTCGATGTGAAAGGATATGGTCTGAGTAGATCAATATGTCATCGATGTATGCAGTACAGAATACGTCGAGATAGGGCCGCAAGACTTCATTGATACGGGCTTGGAAAGTTGCTGGAGCATTAGACAAGCCAGATGGCATAATGTGACGGAACCAAGCTGGTTGTAGTGTTCTTTTAGAAAGATTAAACTATGTGAAGAGAGAAGTACCACAACTACGGGTAATGACTATTTGTACATCCTTCTAGCTTATCCAGTACGTACTCCGTTGGTGAGAATGACATATTGCTCCGCCACTGCCCCTTGTCATCTTTGCCATCTAGCTGATTCTCTCACTTGGCAATTCTACTTCGCCGTCTCACATTCCTTCCTGGCTCCAATGTAATGTGGCCAAGTGAAACTTAGTCGCCTGATACAAGATAATATGTAACACTCTCCCTGATACGCCCCCAAACTCTGCTTAGGTCTCCACCTAAGCTAAACCACGGTCAAACCGTAACACATAACAAGTGACTCGAACAAGCCATATCTGGTGTTAAATGCTGTCAATCATTCCTGACCCTCAGCAATCCAGATATGGCTAAATGCAGCACTGATGTCAAGCTTGGTATAGTACTTGGCACTACCAAGTTTAGCAAGAGTTTCTTGTAGCAGCGGAAGTAAATATTGGTTCTTGATGGTGATTTTATTCAAACCTCGATAGTCAACGCAGAATCTTAAGCCTCCTCCAGGTTTTTTGGCAAATAGGACTGGAGCTGTCGCTGGTGACTTGCTCCTGCGAATGAAGCCCTTCTCCAGTTGTTTGTTCAGGTACTTTCCTAAAACTCGGAGCTCATTGCTAGACATATTGTACAGAGGGCCATGTGAAGGCGTTGTACCAGGCTTAAGATCGATTTTATGATTGCAATCCCTTTGAGGAGGTAATATGTCTGCACTTTTGTAGTCAAAAACATTTAAATAATGATGGTAATGTAGCGGGAGCTTTTTTGCCGGGTTAGGTCTATCTTTAGTTTGGAGAGCAATTTGGATATCTTCAAGTGAAAATGCAGCTAAATGCATGTCCCCAGCTGTGGGGTCGAATTTTGGACTATCAGAGGTTTCTCCACTAACAAGATGTAGTGCTTGCAGTAATTTTTGTGCCTCTATTGTAATGCCCCGACATTTTAGTGGCCACGTGGCCGTCAGTCCAATAGTTGGTTAGCCAACACAGGATCAATCCAGGAATTCCAACGACAAGTTTCACACACACGAGTCTTGTGTGTGACAAATCACGATACGATAGGTTTGTCATGGATATTGGTTTTCATGCGAAACCCTTGGGTTTTAGGCAGTGAGGGACAGGAGGTTTCATGTTGGCAACTTTAAGCTTCACCTATAACTCTTGCCTCATTAATTGTGTTGTATTGCCTTCTGTATAATATATCTTACGCAATGATGCACACACCACCCGGCAAACATTCCAATAAAGATGGTAATACTAAATGGAATAACATTAACCAACGCCGAAAATCAAAGAATAAACAAACCTCGTCAGTCGACTTTGTCCATTGTAGAGCAGGCTTTCCTGGGCCATCTACAGCTATTCCAACCCGTGCATCTGCTCTTCGCCGTTCACCAATAAGCCTCCTGTACCCAAATCTTCGTGATGATTTACAGCTATCTCTCCCACCTCCCCTCCAACAAACTAGCAATGAGGACATAGCCAACATACTCCGAATAATACAGCTTCAGCTATCCGAACAATCTCGTAAAATAACTGTCCAGGACGAACTTATTGCTAATTTGTCAGCCTCAAAAACCACACATGCAAAAAGACAAAGGCAAACAACCTGATTATCATCCTCCCGTTTCGATTATTCCTGAGGCTTTACCGCATTAAAAGGTAAAGAAATCACCCGAAGAAGAAACAAATTTTATCTACACAGTGCCGGCCAGGCGTACAAACAGGTTCCTGGAATCCAATAATAGTCACAGTAGCGCAGATGATGTAGGTTCATCTCACAATGATACTCCGAACCGAAGACATTCTAGAAGAACTAATTTTTCTAGAGCCCCCGTAAATGACCGCATCTATCGAGTTTCCGACCTTTCAGAGAAATTGGACGACGGGATGAGCCCAACATATGACGCATGGGAAATAATGCTCCAAGGGAATCTGTCCAACTACGTATGTTACCTAAATGTCAGGAACTGAGGATAGAGATTACTGGGATATAATGGTTACCATGGGTTACGAATCGAGTAATCGAGTAGTAGAAGGTGGACTCTATGAGACCTAGGTTGCTCTGGTTACTATGATGTATATATGGATTGGACAGAGCCGCAGTAGAGGGCCACGTCTTGTCTTCCGTCTTTCGCTAGCCGTGTCTCCGATCCTAGATTCCCTCGTCCCTCGTCCTTAGTTCTAGTGAAAATCACAAATTTATACCTTTGACTCTTGCCAACTTCCTCAGATATTTCCCAAGTCACTCAGTAACACTCCCGACGCTACCTTTGGCACCCTCGAGTTTGACAGCACCTTAATTGATGTTTGATTAAGAAACGGAAGCTGAGAACAATGTGGAAGCAACTAAAGGGCCATAACCTATTGTGATCAAAAGCATGAAGTTTTATTATAAACTATGAAGGCTATAAATAATTACAAGATTGTCACATGACCAAGTCATGTGAGACTTAAATACCATCACACGTAATTGTCGGGCAACAACTCATTCAAACCTGAAAGCTCCCGACAAATCCATATCATTTACGTTATATATACAACTGGACACTGACTGACAAGTCGGCGACAATGCCTGCTTTAAGGCTGAGGAAAAAGCTCAACCCCAGCCCAGTAGGGACTGCCTTATCCACGCGCATTACAAAGCGTAATAAACAATCATCCCCAACAGTCATTGTGAAACCTCAGATGCCTGTTGAACTAAATCAAGTTCCCCCCGCCCCTCTAGACATGTAAATTGATTCTCAAGATGAATTCATGGACCTCGAGGCAGAAGATGACGCGCTGCAGATTTTGTCTCAGCCGCCGTCAAACAGCCATATTCCGTCCGTCCCTTTACAGCGGACTACACCCAAAGTTCCGAAGATCTTGTCAACTCAGGATCAAGGCCTTGCTTCATCCATTTTTGCGGTAGCAACCCACCCCCCTCCAAGCGGCCAAGCTACCAGAAACACAAGGCAAGCGCCTGCCCCAGCCGCGGCTGTACAACGCTCTGTGGCCAACCCATCATCAGCAACCACTAACAAACTAGTCACTACCATTCTGGCCTGGCAAAATGCCGGGGCTATCCATCTCTGCTCCCTCCCACCTACAATAACGGCAGATCTCAAGGCAATCGTCACTCGTAGTGCAGCTAGGGTCATTGCTGGCCTATCTGTATTTGATCAGACAACCACAGGCGAAAACTCTCAAACAACCAATCGAAGCGCCGGGCCAGCAACTCGTCAACACCGTCCCGATACCTCTCAGAAGCAGACGTACGCGACGGCAGCTTCCCGAAACCCCATTCTAGCGGCTCAGACTACCCTAACAAAGAAGACTGTTACTGCACCACCACCGAAGCAGGCCAAGTCTCTCCCCAAAGCGCCTAAGGTCGAGTCAAGAGTTATTGTATGCCTACCGGCCGATCACCCACTCCGAGGACAAGATACATTTCTCATCTGCACAAGACCCCGGAGACTAACTGACCGGCCAGAGCTCATCAAAGATGTGCGCATAGTTCCCTTTGGAATCGCCATATTAGCGCCCACCGCCGCCCAAGCCCCTGAACTACTTCAAGTAGCCTCGGCATTTCAGACAATTACGGGAGACGCTCCAATAGAGCGCCAGGAAAATCGCAATACATTCATCTTAGGACCAGTCCCTAAGTTTGGCTACAACCATTTGGGGGAACGTGAAGCCCTCACCATGTCTGAAATTTGGCAGGAACTAGCCACTACAAAGATTGACCCCGAAACAATCTTCTCCATGTCGTGGACTCGCCGCTCTGAACTCTCTCCGGACCACGAAGGGACTATACGCCTAGTGATAGCTTCCGAGTCCGCTAAAAAGTACCCAACAAACCTGCGACTATTTGCTCGAGCGGTGAAGCTCCGACAAGTAGAGCACCAGCCCCCACTCCAGGTGTGTTCTCGTTGCCACGCGTTCCACAATGTCAATAGATGCACTCGCCGCCCTCGGTGTGGGACATGCGCCGCGGATTTCCACGTCGGGCCCTGCACCAGACCAGAAAAATGCCTTAACTGTGACGGACCTCATCCATCATTTTCTTTAGGCTGCCCCGCGCGACCCATCCGCGCCAACAGAAGCTTCGCCCGACCTGATAAAACTAGACTCCGTGTTGTAAAGGTAAGAGCTTACGGAGGTTAATTGGCAGAAGGTTTTCGGATGATTATCGATGAATCAATATGAACTGCTGATAAGTTTGATATTCAGAACTATGAGGATTTAGGAAGTAGAAAGCGCTAATTATATACACATCTGAGGTAGCTAGACTCTCGCCTCATTTACCCAAAATAATATCACGGAATATTCTAGTCTCCTCCATCTGGCAGTACAATCTAGAAACACTTTCTATACAATGCTCCAATGTTCCTCTACTCATCATGGAGCCACCTGGAAAGTTCTTCCTTCACCCTCAGAAATCATTACCCTTGTGCATCGTAATCCTAGCCGTCACCAGCACAACACTCCGAGCTATCCGAAGCGAGGGCCTAAAGGCCTGGACCGGACTACACCCTCCAATCTCTCCCCAGGCCGCTGCGAGCTCCGGGAACTATCAGGTTCCTACCCAGCCCACAAGAATTGCCTCCCCCTCTCCTCCACAAATTGGACAAGAGTCACGATACTCCGCCCTGATGACCATAGAGGAATCATTATGATGACTCGGGGCTGGACGCACAAATCCCAATCAATCAACGGTTTGTGCATATTCCAGGTAAATGTGGGTAAGCGGAGCCCGGCACACAACTCCGCCCTCGAACTTGCCTCTAAAAGCGGAGCAGATCTAGTACTGATTCAAGAACCCTGGATAAGTACTGATCTCTCGCGCAAATTAACTAAAAATCACCTAGAATACATTTCTTTCTCTCCCCTTCCAATCTGGACCAGCCGGCCTCGCGTACCATTGACTGCTGAAATATATACAATGCTCCAGTAGGCGCGGTTGGCGCTGGGGATGGCCTTCAGCTTCTTCTCAACCTTTCTGATACCCCAGACATTTTAGCTGGTGACTTCAATATCCACCACTCGGCCTGGGACCCAGCAGCATATAACGAAAATTCGGAAGGCGACTCATTACTCGAATGAACAAGTGCAAGGGGAATAATGTTGTTGAATGTATACTATGCCCCCACTCATGATGCCGGCGCTACTATCAATCTTTGCTTCGCACAACATAGTCTCAACGCATCTTGTGCTATCCGAAACGACTTGGAAGTCGGGTCAGACCACAGAACTCTACTAACTCAACTTTCAGACATAGGACCTGAAAGAGATACCTCTGGAAAACTCAGATACTCTGCTTGCAACTGGGTCACCTTCCGTAAAATTATCTCCGACAGACTATTGGCCGCACCCTCTCCAGACCTAGAGAGAGAAGCTTCTTTCCTGGTAGATGCTCTCCAAGGTGCTATCAACGCTACGTGTCCCAGAAAACGTACACAGGGACCGCGAAATCGATGGTGGACCAGGGACTGTAAAAACACGCACAACGCACTCTGCCAAGCCAAGCGCTCGGGATCAGTGGCCATCGCTGAACGCCGCGTCTTTGGCAAGGCGGTGAAAAAAGCTAAGCGAGAAATGTGGCGCGAAAAAGTAGATCAGGTCTCTTGTCTCACAGAAGCGTATAGGGTTACAAACTGGCATAAGAAAACACCCTGTTTTCATACCCCTCCACTTAATGGCCCAGACGCACTCGTCTTCACTCCTATGGCCAAGGCACAACTACTTCAGGGGGCTCTACTGAGTAGGCACATGGAGCATGAGGATATAGTCATGGGAATTCCAACTGTTGCAAGAAGAAGCCACCCCTGGCCTGCACTAACTAACCAGGAAATCTTCAGATCGTGCTGCATAGTCTCCTCATCGTCCCCCGGACTAGACGAGATAACCGCAGAAGCGCTAAGACAAGCGTGGCCAGTTTTAGGGCCCCGAGTGACCGATTTGTTCCGTCTGTGCGACCTGCAAGGACTACACCCAAATGCCTTTAAAAAGGCCAGCATAATTATTCTCCCGAAGACAGGCAACCGAAACAAAGCTCTTCCCAAGTCTTACCGACCAATTTCTTTGCTGTCGTGCCTCGGGAAGGGGCTGGAACGCCTGATGGCCCGACGTCTCTCTTTCCTTGCCCTCTCACAAAATATCCTTGCAAAGAACCAGTGCAGCGCCGTTCCTCACTGGTCAGCAACGGATCTGACCACAGCCCTCGCCTCTGACATCCAGTCCGCCTGGTTAGAGAAGAAGGTTGCAGGTATAGTAACAGTAGATGTTAAAGGTGCATTTGATGGCATTCAGCGAGGACGTCTCTGCCATAATCTCCGTACTCAAGGCTGGCCCCACAATCTTATCAAGTGGGTTGCATCATTCATGGAAAATCGCGAGGGCGTAGTCACATTGGACGGGACAACAACTCCACCCTTCGCCATAAAATGCGGCCTCCCACAGGGATCACCGGTCTCACCTATTTTGTTCCTCCTGGCTATCGAGGGCATGCTGCGCCTCTCGCCAGGATGCTTCGGCTATGCTGACAATGCGGCAATTTTTGCTTCCGCACCATCTCTACCTGAATGCGCAGCTCGCCTCCAAGAAAAGCTGGACAACGTACTTGCTTGGGGAAGTCTTAACGGAATCGAGCTAGAGATAACAAAGACTGAGCTCCAATATTTCCACCGGAAAAAGGGGAAACCCTTTGAGCCAAGCCTCCGGGTAGACAGCGTCGAGATCAGGCCGTCACAGCGCACATAAAAAGCCTCTGCAATACCGCTCGAGGTATCCGACCAGCTCTAGCCAGACAGGCTTTATAAGGGGCAGCGTTTATAACCCTTTTCTACGGAGCCGAAACCTGGTTCTCAGCAAATACCCGCAAAGAAGATATTGCCCGTATTCAACGCAGGATAAATGATGCAGCCCGTGCAGCACTGCCAGTATACAAAACCACTCCAGTGGCCGCCCTTCTGCGGGAAACTAGATGGTCATCAGCTCAGGGGTGGCTCGAACGTATCCACAACCGGCTTGTAGTGCGAGTTGCCTCGTCAGATCCCCAACATCCCTTGCAACTGCGCTGGAAATCTCCGAGAATGGCTTGGATTCGGCGCAGAATTTCCTCAGAACTATCATTGAACACGACTTCACCTCCGTGGACACCAAAAAGAGACGAAATACTCGCAGCAATTGGAGCAGTTGGTCGTGAAGCAGGGTTCCAAGTCTTCACCCAATGGCATTCCTCAGCACCGCCCCTGGACCTCTTCGTTTTCTCAGACGGAGCTCTGATGGAAGGCTCAGCAGGGGCAGGGTACTGCATTTATTGCGGCGCAAAACATGTGATTGATCAAGGCTCTGTTCCTCTGGGTCAATCAGCAAAAGTATATGATGCAGAAGTTGTCGGGGCCATGAAAGGCCTCGCAGCTGCAATTAGAAACCCAATGGCATACTACGCCACCAATATCACTGTCTGTCTCGACAACCAAGAGGCAGCGTCTCGCTTACTCTTTGGACCGCCGACCCCATCCAGCTCAACTCGGATCGCAAAATTTCGGGATCTCGCAAGATCCTGGCCTTCAAGGAACCGTGCCAGATACACTGAGCCAGGAAGGGTCTCTGTACGCTGGCACCCAGCGCATTCAGGAATCCCTGGAAATGAAATGGCAGATGCTCTCGCCAAAGCGGCCTGTACTATAACCACCCCCAACCTGGCCCCATCCATTGCCAGAGCAAGGAGAATTGTCATTCTTCGCTACGAGGCCTCTGCGTCGGAATACTGGTCGCGAAATGCCCCTGACTGGTATAGAGCGCTCAGAATCGGGCCAAGCTCCCGCATCACCCCAGAGCTCGCTAGTGTGGATCGTCGGTCCCTCGGCCTTCTTCTTGCTGCGCGGTCGGGCCATGGTGATTTTGCAGTATACCACCGTCGTTTCGCACACAACAGCGCACCTTTAACATGCTCCTGTGGACATGATAAATCGCCGGAGCATTTCATGACCTGTCAACATGGCCTACTACAGGCGCGGCTTCGTGGAGCCAATCGCCCCCGTCCCCCAGACGCTCGCTGGATTTTAAGCTCACCAGAAGGAGCTATCTTGTTCCGAGACTGGCTTCAGTCCACTCTATTTTTTCGAAGAGTTTCAAAGGTACCATTAATGGAGGAAGCTCTGTTTGCACCTACATTTGTAGGACAGCCCTGATTACTTAGACACCAACGCTATCTAAATACGAATATCCACATGTAGTTTAAGTTCCGCTTTTAATTATATAATTTATATCAATTTAAGAAGAGTCTCACTGATCTGGCAACTATGCGGACTGGGAGCAGTGGGGTCTTTATCGGATTTTTGTTATGAGAATGCCGGTGCGTCGGGTAGCCCTTTATAGGCTGAGCTAACCGGCATGGGGCTTTAAAGCACTGTTTGTTTGTTTGTTTATTAATTTAGGTCCTGGGCTATACCCGTTATCCCCTAAGGGTCAAAGACCAATGTTCACAGCCAAGATCATATCCCTGATAAGCCAAACTTGATCCCACCGCTTGAACCACTACACAAATAGCAGCTAGTATAAAATTCGCACTGGTACAAAAATTCAACCTTTAAAAACAAAACTCCTAACCACAAAACTATCCAGCTCTGTAGATTTACCAATCTCTGGTTCGGAAACAAATCTCCTCGACTTGTCTTCCTTCCTGTCATATCATCTGTATGACTAATTTATATTGTCCCCGATGAGATCAGAGGACGAATTTGTAGATGGCAACCCAAAACAGCAGGTTTCCTTCTCAAAGATTTTGAAAAATTCGTGACACTTTGGCCCTAGAAGCTTTTGGATAAAGGCACTATGTGACGATCTCCCTCTGAGTCGACGCGTGACGTGAGCGTGTAGTCGACAGTGAATAAAATGGGTAGGAGTGGTCTCCTCCCCACAGGCGCACTCCATTATAGCGTCCAGATTGTTGAAACGGCGATGATGCGCCGCGAAATTGCCATGTCCAGTACGAGCTGCAATCAGATTTCGGAGTAGGAACCTCGAAAGTCCCAGCTCAGGTAGTTTCCTTCGTTGCATGAGCAGGTCGAGCTTGCAATATTGGGGCGGGCAAGCTTTGTTCCACCAATCGTCGAGTAACGCCTGCCGCAGACGATTCATTTGTCCATAAAGAAATGCCAGAGTGATGGGTTCTGGATGCATTTCCGGGCTCGGCAGCATTTGTAGGCCAGACCTGGCGGCCGAGTCGGCTTCCAAGTTACCCTGGATTCTTGAGTGCCCGGGAACCCATTTAATTGTCACGCGAGCTGATTTGGACAACTCCCGAAATTTTCGTACTTCATCGTGGCTTGTCGTGGACTTGCCTGTCTCGAGTGCGTTGATTGCCTGCTGACTATCCAGTAGAAGCTTGACTCGTTGCGTCGCGCTCTGGAGTCCCAATGCTGCTTCAAGAGCATTCCTTGCCCCGGTGATTTCCGCATCCAAAGCCTCACCCCCATGCCTGATGCCACTTCCCGTAAGCAAAGTCTGCCCGTCTCTCTTTAGAACAAAACCCCAAGCAGAGCGTCCATTCCCCTCCGATGAGCCATCCGAGTAGGCACAAATTTCCGACTTCGGCACCTGGTTGATCCATTGCCTACAGATCTCAATTTGTTCTTCCTTAGATCCTGCTTTCGGTAAGTAGGATGTAGGCGGCAGTGGTTCCGCATGCTCTGCTTTTGGTAATTGTCGGTACGCCTGCTGGACTCGTGACATTATTACTTCAGGAACCGAAGTCCCTCGATTTCTCTTCTTGTATTTCCGCGTGCCGATATTTGGGCACACAGCCGCACGAATCCTCAGCGGGTGGCGGTCATCCAGAGTTTTGAGCCTAACTGACAGTCGAAGTCAATTACCCTCCAGAATGATTTTCCCTGGTGGGATTCCTCCTTCTCTGTGCAGTACAACGTTTGCTGTCGTCCTCATTACCGGGAGTGCAGCTCGAAGTCCCATCAAGACAGCCTTGTCGATCATACCACTTAGATGTGCTGTTGGTGGGGTTGTCATGCTTTTTCTCGTCGGGCGTCTGAGACCAGGCCACCAGATTTCCGCACCGAATGTCGCAATAGGAACCACACACATGTCGACTGCTCGAATAAGTGCTCCTGGAGCGGCTCCTCGGAGAGCAGTGTTGAAGCGGCGCAGGCTCTGTGCAACTTTCAAGGCTTTACCGTACCAAGTTGTTACGTGGTGCTTAAAGGTCAGCCGGGGATCTAGGTAGACACCCAACCAGCGAACATATTCGGCCGGCTCGATAAGGGTTCCATTGACATAGATTCCTTTCGCAGGCTCGCGGCACCGTGCTGGAAATTGGATTACTTCAGACTTACTTGTGTCGAAAGGAACCGCATTTTTTCCCGCCCAATCCAGGAGATCGTCGACTTCACTCTGGGCCGCAGCGGCGGATTCAGTTATGGTACGGCCAAATCCGATGATTCCGAAGTCGTCGGCGTAGCTGAACCTCATACCTGGCTTTCCGCTTCGCATTGGCTCTGCCATGTAAAGAAGAAAAAGGAGTGGGGATATCGGTGAGCCCTAGGGGACTCCACAGCTTAGCTGTCGTTGAGCGGTCACTCCTCCCGAGTGACGAAATTGGACCATTCAATGCGCTAGAAACAATGTCGTCCACTTGAGGATCGAGTCTGGCCAACCTTGCTCCTGCATCCTTCTCACCAGACGGTTATGGAGAGCTGCATCGAAGGCACCTTGAACGTCCAGGGTTACAAATGTAGCCGTCCACTTTTGGGAGCTTGCCTCTTCAATGTCGTGTACCACACAGGAGACGAGGTCGATTGCTGAGCGTTTTGGGAGCGCGCCAAATTGCTGTTGTCCCGTTACATCAAAGATCACAGCGAGATGCGCCATACGCTTGGCCAAGAGCCTTTCTAGACCTTTACCTAGGCAAGAAAGAAGGGCGATAGGCCTCCATCCTTTGACTGTCGTTGGGTCTCGATTAGGTTTCGGGACAAGAACGACCTCAGCCAGCTTGAAGCAGGATGGATGAATGCCGATCCTCACGCAGGCTCGGAAGAGTTGAGCGACGTACGGTCCGATTGTGTTCCAGCAAGCCGCTAGCAGCTCAACTGAGATTCCGTCTGCTCCAGGGGCTGTGTTACCACAGCCGATTGTGCAGTGTCTAACTTCTTCCTCGGAGATATCTTCATTCCACTGGATTCGGTTGCTGCTTGTCGCTGTGCACGGTGGCAAGTCGTCTGACGCCTGATGTCGGGCAAGAAGCTCGTCGCGAAGTATTGTGGCTCGCTCTAATGGGTCCGAGATGAGGGTTCCATTATGATTGAGTGGTGGTGGGATGCTAGCCTGTCGTGGACTGGCCTTTCTCAGTAGCTTGAACACATCGCTCGGCGACTTCATCGCTTCGACCTGTTGCTTCTGGTATTCTTTTTTCGCAGCTCGGAGAACTGATCGAAGCTTTTTCGCGCAGACACCCCGTTGGGGAGAGGATAAGGCCGCTTGATATTCGGCGCGTGCTACCCTGCATGCCGGGGTCCACCAAGGTGCTGATTTTCCGCTGCTTGCTCTGGCTCGGGTTCCTGTTGCATTAATAGCGGCTTTAATTTGGAAGCAGAGTTCATGTGCGTATTCTTCAACTTTTTCGATAGTGTCTAGGGCTGAAGGCGGCTTGATCCATCTGGCAGTGAAGGCAGCAAATTTTGGAAGATTTTTCTTTGTCACTCGGAGCTTGGGAATCCCAGCCTTCATACTTGCAGCTCGAATCGGAATTTGTCCTCGGATAGGGAGATGATTGCTGGTTACGCATTCACTTCGATCCACCCATGCTCGCGCGCCATTGATGTTAGTCTAGACTAGATCCAAGGTGTTGCCAGCTTTGTGCGTGGGCTCCCCAATGATGAGACAGGATAGATGGTGATGTTGCGCCCATCTATTGATTTCCTCTCCTTGTCCGTGGATTCAGGTGGTGCTCGGTTGCCAGGCCCAGTACACTGCGTTGAAATCCCCCGCCGCAACAGAATTTGGCGGTGGATTCCAGTTGATTAGAGGCTGCATAGCCTGTGGGTCGTTGGGCGCTTTGTAGACGTTGAGGAACGTGATTCCATTGACCACGACCCAGCAATAGTCCGCCGTAGGCATGGCACAGGGAAAGATCTGCGTTGCCTTAATTTCACTGTCGTTTTTCCGAGTGTAGGTCACCGCCCTCGGCCTTGACTGATCCTCACCATGGGGAATATGACAATCATATCCCGGATGAGTCTTTGTTGACTTGCTCTGTTTTTTCCACAGAGGTTCCTGAACAAGCAATACATCGACTCCCAGCTCAAAAGCTCGGGCGAGCGCGATGTCCTGTGTGGGGCCTCCCCTTCCTACATTTATTGACATGAAATTTAAGGTAGGAGGGAGGCGAAAAGGGGCCCGTGGGGCGCCCTTTATAAGCTTTCTTCACGATTCACGTCCTCTGTAACCTTGGTTATAGAAGGCGATGAATCGGTCATCAGCACTTCGAAGCAGTTGCTGGACTTGAAGCTCGTCTGAGCTATTTTTGCCTTTTCAGAGGCTGCTGAAACTGCGGCTTCAGCGCGTCTGACAGCTGATTTTGCTCGTACAACTGCAGCAAATTCCCGTTGACTCGCCTGCCTGATTGCCTCGAGGTTCTCTTTGGATGCTGGTCCAGACTTTGTAGGATGAGCTAGACAGTCACGACTGTCCGATCGGTGGGGGCCTCCACAGTTGCGGCACTTTGTATGTGCCTTACACTCTGCGGAGGAGTGCATCGTTGACGTGCAGTTTCAGCAAGCTGGGGCACGTGAGCAGCCTCGAGTGCCGTGGAATTGCAGGCATCGTTTGCACTGGCTTATTGCCTGTTTAGGCTGGTGACAAACTGCAATTCCAGAGTCGTCAAAAAGTCGGAAGCCCGGCCGAGGGGCAGACGCTCTCTCGAAGTGAGCTATCCAAGTTTGGTAAGGAGCTCCTACTCGCCCCTTTCCGTGTGGACGGACACGTACCGGAACCGCCTTGGTGGTTCGAGTTATTTCTTCTGCCACCATCTCCTCAGTGACTGTGACTTTGCCCATAAGTGTGTATAGGGCCACTGGAACCGTTGCGATTCGAAGGGCAGCCAGATCCGAGGCTGTCTCCAACTTAGCCTCAACCCTGCTGAATGATTCTGCAGCGTTTAAGAGGAGCTGGCGTGCTTCTTCATTTTTGGCTTTCATAGCAAAGCCGGTGGGAACACAATACACATGTTCAATATTGGAGGATGGAACCTTCATCAATTTAGTCACGGCATCTCTCACGCTAGCTGGCGAAAGGGCGCGCCATGCATGCTCCTCTCCGAGGCGAAGAAACAGATGAACATCTTTTGGCTTTGCAGTCACAGGTCTAGCTTGTTTCTTGACCTGTACTGCTGGGTTTGGGGCGACTCGAACAGTCTTCGCTGGAGCGATTGACATTTGGGGAGAGCCCCGGGCGACTGTTGCCCAGGTCGATTTGGCCTGGGTGACTTGGCGTTGTAGCTCCTGACTGTTCATCGGAGTTCTTTCTTTGGCCTTGGTTGTAGGACAACTCATGTTTTCCTGGCAGCTTGGGCGCTGTGGAAGGATTGGGGGGGCCGCACTGGGTCCCGACTTCATGAATTGAGCAATGGCTGCTCGAAGATATATTTTCATTGAGTAGATGAACGGATCGCTCGACTCTTCTGAGTATAGAGAGACCGCGGTCTCGACAGCATTGATTGCAGCAGTGCAGATCATTATATTTTTTGCTGCTTGAGCTGCTCTGCGCTCTTCAGCTTCAATCATGTCTTGTAGTTCCGGGGGGCAGCCATTGATTTTTTGTTTCCTGCTTTTGCTGCAGGAAGGTTGTTATTTTTCAGTCGCCACTGATGAGGGTTTGCTGGCGATCTGAGCAGGTGTGGCTTGATTAGCCTTATTCACCTCTGGAATTGCTGCCTTCTTGACAGCAGGAGCAGCAATCTTCTTTGATGTTGAAATGACGGAGGTCACAGGGACCACATCATCATTTTTCTGAGCGACATTCCATCTGGATTTGTCGAGACCCTCGATTATGTATTGGTCAATGACCATATTGCCCATTTCCACGTCTGGGTTTGTTGAGTCTGAGTCTTCCTGGAAGACTCTCAATCTTTCGGTCATCTCTGACTCCATCTTGTCTTGATCTATTGTATCAATCGATAGATTTCTTGCATCTAGGCAGTGTTGCAACCTGATTTTAATTTTCGCCATGGCTTTGTGCTGGCGCGCGGGGCGAGTGATTTTCGTAGGACCCGTCGCCATTTCGGAGACTCAGGGTCTTGCGACTATGATAATGATGAAATTAGCTTGTGAAACTATGAATTGAAGGGTTGAGGGGATGGGTAGGTGAATTTTTCATCGATTTCAAAAATTGGTTGTTTTTGTTTTGTTTATTTTGTCCTAAGCTAAAGCTATGTTTTCCACATTGGGTTAAGGACAGGCGGAGCCGGCAGGGTTCCCTGTAATCTTTCCTACAGCCTAACTCGTTCCAACCTCGTGAATTGCTAACAAAAGTGCAGCTGATTCAACAGAGACGAAAAATCAAGAAAATCAAAACAACTCCGAAAAAACCAGAAGATTCCTCCATGTTGGACCCAGTCAATGTGCTCCTCACACATTCTCTCGTCTGTCACACCTTCCAAATGACAAATTTACTCCTTCTATGCTGAGAGCGAAAGATGAGTTAGCAGGCACCTTTGATCCAGCCGGTATCCTGCTAATTGTTAGTGGATGCCCCAGAAGGGGACATTGTCGAGGTTGCTGTGTCCTCAAACTTCTTCTTCAGATCCCAGCACTCCGAAACCTGTTGCCTCAGCCATTGCGACATCCTTCGCCGCGGCGATGATCGCCTCTTCGGCCTTTTTGGCTGCAGCCCTAGCTTGAGCCGCCTCCGCGAACTTCTCTTGCACGAGGTGGCGTATCCATGCGAGCTGCTCTTTTGTCACCGGCCCAGACTTTCTGGGTCTGACTTTGCAGTCCCGAGAATCCGATCGGTGGGGTCCCCCACAGTTGCGACACTTAGTGAGGGCCATGCACTCGGCTTCCGAGTGCATGTTGGAGCCGCAGTTCCAGCAGGCTGGAGCGCGGGAGCAACCACGAGTGGCGTGGAAGCCTAAACAGCGTTTACACTGTTCAATTTGGCGACAAGGCTTGTGAATGGTTGCCATACCAGACTCGTCGAAGATGCGGAAGCCCGCACGAGGGGCGTTGTCCCGCGTGAAAAGGGCATGCCAGTTCTGATACGGTGCCCCAGGTCGACATGTCCCATGAGGTTGGACCTGGATTGGTATTGCGCCGGTCGTACCGAGAATCTTGGCAGAGACCCAGCTAGCATCGACCGCCCTGGTACCGCACACTGTAACTATACTTACAGGTACGTTCGGTATCTGTAAGGCGACAAGATCCGAAGATGCCTCGAGTTTGACGTTTTGACTCGCCAGCTTCGAAGAGCCATCTAAAGTCTCCTGTCGTGTTTTTTCGTTCTTTACTAGCATAGCAAAGCCCGTTCTCACTCGGTGGAGTGAGGTTATTTCTTGGTTAAAGTAGCTGAATGTATACTCTAACTTAGTTCTCACGCTGCTTGTGGACAATTTTCGCCACGGGTGGTCCTTTTCAAGGCGGGGGAACAGTCGCTTATTGACTTTCGCCTTGGGGTTTTCTTTTTGTTGGGCTTTGGCCGCAGGTTGCAGCACAGCCTTCACAGTTGGGCCTGCTTTTTGTTGCAGTCCGTATCTGGCCACCGTTGCCCAGGTGCTTTTGACAGGCAGAGCTGGGACGGTGGGTATTGTTTGTCTCCTGGCGTCGGGAGCCCTTGGGAGAGGGTTTGTCGGGCGAGGAGGGAGGACGGGTGGCGTAGTGGCCATGTATTGCGCAATGGCGGCGCGTAGGTAGACTCTCATGGAGTCTACGAATTGTCTATTTGACCCGTTGGTCAAAGGGAGAAGGGTGGCTTCGACGCCAGAGATGGCGGCAGAGCAGAGGGCCAGATTTGCCGCTATTTCGGCGGCGCGTCATTGTTCAGCTTCGACTATTGGTCGGAGCTCGAGGGGACACTCTGCTTTCGTGGCAGCTTTTGGCTGCAACATTGATGTTGACGCTGCTATGGGTGCAGCGTTTTCCGACGGTTTTGAGGTGGCCAGAGGAGGTGTGGACGATTCTCCAATCCCGTGGGGGACGGAGGCTCGTTGAGGAATCTCCTCAATAATTTCGACTGACCCGATCATGTCAGTATCGGGCTCAGTGATGGTGGGGAGGGCTTTTTCCTTCCCTTTGATGGAGATCTTGCTCATCTACGCGCATTTCGGAGACTGGGCAAGGCCAGGTAGTTGCTCAAGAGCCCTCGGGTGGACTCTCGTGTTGTCCAACTTGGCGTTGGGACGCTTTTTTCGAACAGGTGGCATGGTGAAAATGCCAGTGACTTGATCACAATTTTTTGATAGAATGCGACGAGCGCGTGAGGGAGGGAGACAGGAAAAAGGTGAAGATTCGAAAATTCGAGTTTCAAAAAATTGTGTGTGTTGTGCGCAGGCACAACATTAATATAAATAAATAAATAAATAAATAAATAAATAAATAAATAAATAAATAAATAAATAAATAAATAAATAAATAAATAAATAAATAAATAAATAAATAAATAAATAAATAAATAAATAAATAAATAAATAATAAATAAATAAATAAATAAATAAATAAATAAATAAATAAATAAATAAATAAATAAATAAATAATAAATAAATAAATAAATAAATAAATAAATAAATAAATAAATAAATAAATAAATAAATAAATAAATAAATAAATAAATAAATAAATAAATAAATAAATAAATAAATAAATAAATAAATAAATAAATAAATAAATAAATAAATAAATAAATAAATAAATAAATAAATAAATAAATAAATAAATAAATAAATAAATAAATAAATAAATAAATAAATAAATAAATAAATAAATAATAAATAAATAAATAAATAAATAAATAAATAAATAAATAAATAAATAAATAAATAAATAAATAAATAAATAAATAAATAAATAAATAAATAAAGGGTTCCTTAGTCAACATTTACAACGTAATACCGTGTCCCACATATCTTTATTAAGAAGTTATGACCCTTGCGCTTCCTGTGGAATCACGATTTATTCTTCTGTTGTTCTTCTGTTTACAACTCCATTCAGCAATCAGTTTCTAATACTACGGTGTCCTTGTTTTGTATCTACATCTGCGCCTCAACCTTTCAGTTTTTATCAAACAAGGTATCTCTGGCTCGCCACTCTCACATCTTGAATCTTTCATTCCTCTTTAACATGGCTCCATCTAATCTTCGTGCCAACAATATGGCACTCCCTCCAGCATGGAAACTTCATGGCATCGCTAACCTGAAAGACTGGATGCTTCTCATCGAATCGACCTTGCGACAAAACGCTCTCTCAGATTGGATCGACCCAATAAAGACTGAAGCTATTTACAAGTCTGAAAAGGAAACTGGCTCTAAAGATTGGTCCAGCTCAAACGAGCTTGTCAAAATGACACTGGCAATCAACGACGATCCGGAATTCATTCAGATTGTCATGGCCGAAAATCTAGCCTGCGACAGCTATAAATAGCTTTGTCGCTTTCTTCAAGGAAACAGCTTTGCTGCTGTTGAAACAAGTATCACCGACTTCCTCGACCTCACAGAGATCTTTGAGAAGTATTCATCCTGCCAGGCTTATATTCTGGCTCATAAATCGATGGTCTCTAGTCTTCATTCTCTCGGTACACCTCTTTCCTCTCTCGTATACTGTCTGGTGTTAATCCGTGCGGTATCCATAAAATACCCTCAATGGGCATCCACCCAAAGATACCACTTCTCTGTTGCAACTTCTGTCAATCCTGCTCCTACACTTGACACTATATATACAACTCTCCAAGACCACATTAGATTGGCTGAGAGCATAGCGCCTACTCCAGTACCTCTCGCACAAGCTCACGTTACAGGTCCCAAGTTTCAGAGAAACAAGAAGTGAGATGGTCCCAACTGCCAATGGTGTACTGGTCCGCATGATGACACGAAATGCTTCTTTAAAGACCCAGAACAGCGTGCCGAGTATATGAAGAGATTTCATAGGGCCAATTATACCGAAAATAAAAAGTGGCGTTCTGAGTTTCAAAAATGTCACCCACCTAGCAAAATTTCCACTCATTACTCTGGCTTTGATGCCCGTTTTGAGAACTATGATCCATTTCGAAAGGATACCACCGACCGCGTTCAGCCAGCACTTTTTCCATCACAATCATCCTCAAGTTATACAGCTGCTAACCCATATTTTGTGGATTTTAATCCAAGTCCTTTCCAATAGGGTTGCGCAGGAGTTTTGAGAACACCATCAACTCCCACCTACAATTCTTTCGCGATGAGTTAACAAAAGGCTATTACAGTATCCCCATCTCAGATAGAGCTACGCCAACATAAATGTAACTTTCGCAACGAGGATCATCATCTGTGCTCGACCAGCACTGGAATTAATTCTGCATTTGCTACAGCAGACCCGGCTGCAAGTTCTCGTGATATCTGGCTTCATGATGATGGTGCCTCAGTTCATATCACTAATGATATAAACGCGTTCTTCCGTTATCAGCCAGTATCTGGGTTGCCTATTGTTAAAACAGGGGGAAGTCCAGTTCAGCCTGTCGGGCTTGGCTATATCAAGCTTCGCGTTCTCCGGCAAGATGATTCAGTCAATGAAACTGTCCTTGAAAATGTTCTCTACATTCCTGGCTTCCCACTTAACATTTATTCTGGGTGGCTTCATGATCTTCGGGATGGATGGGATAAACATCAGGTACTATTTGAAGCGGACGGTTCTGAAGTTTGCCAGCTTCTTCGTGGACAAAATTGTTTACATTTGCGCGCCGCCTCTTCTCCGTATGTTCTTAATACTAATGATCTGTCTATGCGATCCTCAACCTTCCTTCTCTCTCAAGTTTCTGATAATGTCTTTCCTGCAGCAATCCATGAAGCCCCTGTCTCTCTCGAACTTCTTCATTGCCGTCTAGGATACATTAGCTTTCCAAATGTCCATTGAACAATAAAAGCAACACTTGGTCTTTCTTATAAACCTCGTAACACGGATTCCAATCTCGATGTAACCACATTGTGCGATCCATGCGAATTCTCAAAGCCGAAGAAAGTTACACGCCGCTATCTGCGTAATCGAGAGTCGAGGTGGGGTGATAGATTTTACGCAGATGTCTTCTTTGCAATCCTGTTGGTTATAATGGCCATACAGCTGGTATGATCTTCACTGATGTAAAGACAGGAGGACGTTATGGCTACACTTTCCCAAAAAAGAGAAATGCTTTTGATGCTTTGGTCACTTTTACTCGTTTCTTCCGAACTCAAAATGGTTTCCTGCCAAAATGTTTTCGTTTAGATGGTGGTAAAGAATTTGGGGGTGACAAAATGGTCGCCTGGTG
The DNA here is from genome assembly GCA_905067625.1 of Blumeria graminis f. sp. triticale. Taxonomy (NCBI): domain Eukaryota; kingdom Fungi; phylum Ascomycota; class Leotiomycetes; order Helotiales; family Erysiphaceae; genus Blumeria; species Blumeria graminis. The sequence goes on along the minus strand of LR898472.1, from coordinate 12,411,314 downwards.
TCAGCAGTGTGGCATTGCAATCGAGCTTACGACAGCCTATCTTCAAGAACAAGGTGGCCCTCTAGAAAGATCAAATAGGACAGTTTTAGATCCAATGTGTTGTGTCATATCAGATATGCGTATCCCATTCTCTCTTTTGCCAGAGATATTCCGTGCTGTCATTTACATTCTCAATTGTATCACCACATCGGTCTATGACAATATGACTCCCTACAAATCACAATCTCGGGCTACAGGATTTGATACCTCTGAACACAAACCTGATAATTCTGGAATCAGAGTATTAGGCTCTCGTATACTTGTATACATACCAAACGAGCGTCGAATAAAGTCGCAGAAAATGGATGCACGCGCTGAAGAAGGTATCTTAGTAGGATTTGAAGGGAACCATATTTATTGTTGTTGGATCCCCTCAAGACCTCTTGGCCATCAGCTTGTACGGTCGTCTCATGTTTGTTTCTTTGAGGGACGTTTCAATGAATTTTCTGCTGAATACCATCCTGATGAAATTCCTGAGCCCTCTTCTAAGTTTGTCAATGAGGTTGAAATTCCCTTTCCTAATTCTCCACAAATTGGAGTGGACTCAGATAATTCCAAAAAAAATGGCTCAGTAGGGGGTGCACATTTGGATGATGAAATACCTCCGCTCCTCGATGCAAGACACGACATGCCTGCTGAAGAAGATACTTTGTTTGCACCTCTCCCACAACTCCCTAAGCGCGGCCGTGGTCGACCTCCTGGTGCCAAGAATAAGCCCAAGTTGACAGCTGGACCTAATTCATTTGATCTCTCTAAGCCCGAATCAGATATCCGTGTCACTCGCAGTAAAGCAAAAGGCTCAAATTCATTGCATAATCCGCAGGATGAGAATCCTATTCTGCTTTTAGAGTATCAGTCGTATCTATCAGCTCTCATTCCTGACAGCAATCCAAAGACCTTTCGTGAAGCTCTACTGAGTCCCAGTGCTGCTCTTTGGGAAGCATCTATGAGGGAAGAATTGACAGCTCTTGAAATGAACGATACTTCGCAGCTCTTACCTCGCTCTGAGCTCCCTTCAGGACGTGATATCATTCCAGGAAGATGGGTCTATAGGCGAAAGACAGGGAAAGATGGCCAGCTAACCCGTTTTAAATCACGCTATGTTGCAAAGGGCTTTCATCAAAGGGAAGGCCTAGACTACAAAGACACTTTTGCCAGTACAGCACTCTCCAGCGTCTGGAAAGCTCTTCTCGCATTCGCCGCTTCCAATGACTGGCAAGTTGAACAAATGAATGTAGTTACCGCCTTTCTCAACCCTGAAATCGACACTGATATACACATGGCATGTCCAGACGGGTTGCCTACTCAAGATGGATCCCCACTCAACTGCTGGATGTGGAAACTTAAGAAGTCACTCTATGGTCTCAAGCAGTCTCCACATCTCTGGCGACCAAAACTTCGTTCTGAAGTTGCCCAATTTGGTTATAAGCCTTTACTTCTTGATTCTTCCGTTTATCATAGTGGCTCTGATGAAACTTATCTTGTTACTCATATAGATGACTCTCTACTCATTGGTCCCGAGGCTGGTGTTTCGAAATTGCGAAGACACCTACATGATTCTTTCAAAATGGTGGATATGGGACCTGCGGAGTTTTATTTCGGCGTCCGTATTGTACGCAAACGAGCAAATTGAGTCCTCTATCTCTATCAAGATGCCTATCTTGAGAAGATTCTTGAAAAGTATAGCCTCAAAAATTGTACTCCAACCAGTACACCAATGCTTCCAGGACAGCACCTGATTCCTTTTGAAGGGACTGCCTCTACAGCAGAAATTGAGCTCTATGCGTCGATGGTTGGTTCTGCAATGTATGCTGCCACTCAAACAAGACCAGATATCACCTATACCATGACACAGCTCTGTCGTTTTCTTTCTAATCCTTCTCCAATTCATATAGCAGCAGTTCGCCATCTTTACCGCTATCTTTGCAAAACTACCCGTCTGGGTCTTAACTTTGGGGGCGGCTCTAACTTACAGCTTCACGGTTTTACTGACTCCGATTATGCCCAAGATCCTGAAACGCGACGCTCTCATGGTGGATGGGTTTTCTTCCTGAAAGGTGCCTATTTCTCTTGGCATTTGTATCAAATGAAGAGAGTTACTTGTTTTTCAACTGTGGCTGAAGTCTATGCTATGGCTGAAGCAGCTAAGGAGGCTGTGTTTCTTCTAAACCTTTTTCGGAGTATCAACTACAACTCAGATGACACAAAAATAGTCCGCCTCTACTATGACAATCAGCCAGGCCATAGGCAAATAAAAGGACAGGGCGTAACTCAAAAGAGCAAACATTACCATATACCTGTGCTCTTACTGCGGGAATATATAAGCAACAAAGTAATTGAATTGGAATGGAAATCAGGATTAGAAAATGCTGCAGAAGGGTTCACAAAGGCATTGTTGTCTGTTCTTTTTAAAAAGTTTGTTGGACAACTAAATTTGACTACCTTGGATGCTTGATGAAATCCTGTAAAGTTTCGTAGGTAAGGGGGTGTGTCTAGGGGTAACATTTCACCTACTCATGTAAACTAAGCTAGACAGGTCACATGACCTTCATAGCAGTACATAGATTTCATCTGTAGCTATAGGGTTCATTAGTCAACATTTACAACGTAATACTGTGTCCCACATATCTTTATTAAGACTTATACTAGAGCAATTTAACGCAAAAAAGCAGACATGGTAAGGTTTCAGAGGGCTATCATCCAGATTTTTAGCAGCTCAATTCTACTAAATCCTTCCAACCTCCAAATTTTTAGTCAAAAGGCTGCTCAAGACTTCTTGGATCAAGGCAATGACTTGATGGAGAATCTGTATAAGATTGGACAAGAGCTTACAAACACACTTTTTTAGGCAGCTGAGGTATTTTTGTGATATTGCTTGTCAATGACCGGCTCGGCGCCGACAGGCGCACATGCACGTCGTGCGCTGGCCATGGATACAACTGCTGTCGCTCCTAAGTCTCGGACTTGGGAGCAGCAAGTTGAGTTATTGCAGGGCAACAATTGGGGTAGCGACGTGAAGAGTCTACTGACCACTTGGGCTAGCCATAAGCGGCTAGATATTGTTGGACAATTACAGGATAGCGCCAAGAGGTATATGCAGACCTCGTGCACACTTGGAACTATACAACAGCTTCCGCTCCTGAGTAATGAAATAGGTGTTATGATGTATGAGCACTGGACAGTGATTGGGAGTGGACTTAGAGATAGTACAATAGTTGATGTCACAGGTAATCTATGTGAGATTACTCAGGAATGGATTTTTTGTTCTAGAGTATGAATATGAAGAGAAGTTAAATGTGTGTGTGTTATTGTGGGCGGTACTTGACCACTTATCTATCTACATGTTGGACTTTACCGAGAACCGCCATTATCCGAGCACAATCAATCCTGTGCCTGATCACAACTCCCAGAGATCAGCCTTCCTCATTGGCTTGATACAATCTCATAACCAACCACTGATGTCTAACTATTGCACAAGCATAGCAACATTGCCGATTGTTAGGATAGTACATGCATGCATGAATGTGCAGAGCAGATGCATGTACATGGATCATAACAATAAGGACTGCGGAACTGAGACATTGTATGGGAACAATTTGAGCGACGCTGTGGTGTGTATACAAACCACAGGCGCGAACCATGGACTGGATTGCTGCCGTTCCTGAACAGCTAGGCTCAGGATTGCTCAGATGGGATATTACACGTAAGTAATTGAGGCATTGCAGCGACGCGTACTCCGACTGTGCGCGCCAGCCACCGGAACAGCGGATGCCTCTCATGAGAGATAGACTCATGAGCTGCAGAATTTTACCTAGGCACGCTGTTGGAAGTAAGTCAGGAGAGAGAACGTAGACAATGACATGGGTTATAATAGAGTATATAAGTAGTCTATGTTCTGTCTCATGAACAGTGTCCGAAAAGTATTGGCCACCTGCCATTAACCACCTCACCAATATCATACCATCTCTGAATAGAATTTGTGACATTTGCCAAGTTACTATGATCCCATTTAACTCATAACCTTAAAAAGTATCAATTAATCGAAAACGTACAGGAGCTAAGCCCAAACCATGGTGGAAAGAGGAGCTAAAAATGCTTCAAAAGCAAATAATGACAGCCCTTAGAATTTGTTTCAAGGACATTTCTAATCAAGATAAATGGAAAGATAACACTAATGCTTGGAACAGGTATTTCCAAGAAATGAAAGCCACCAAGATAAATTTCTGGAATAAATTCCTTGAGCATGAAGATCCTGCATCAATCTTCAAATCCTTAGGATATACCAAGGGAAATCAAAATGCTCCACTGCCTAATATTCAACACAGAGATGGAAATCCGAGATAAAATTTTGAAGACAAATGTTGTAACCTTAGATCCTGACTATTTGTAACACCTCCAGTGGCACCAGAACTTGAGTGGTCTTCACAAAAGGAATCACCCTGGGACTGACCGGAGCTTACTCCATTTGAAGATGAGAGAGCATGCTGAAATTCATCCAAGGGTAAAGCACCAGGGCCAGATCAGATTGACCAGACAATAAAATGCCATGCATACCAAGCAAACATAGAAATTTTCGTGCAGATTTATTCACTGCAATTTAATATAGGATATCAGCCCCAATTCTAGAGGCAAGCAACAGGCATTTTCCTGAATAAGCCTTTCAAGCCAGACAACTACCAGCCAAAAGTATATAGAATTATATCATTACTCAACTGCTTGGGGGAGACCCTAGAAGGAATATTTTCTGAAAAACTTGGATACCCTGTGTCACGGCGTAGAATAGGCACAAGTGAAAGTACAGCTTGTATGGCGATAATTCAATCTGTGAAGCAAATACTAAGCTGGAGAAGAATAGAAAAGAACATGATCTCATTACAAAAAGCCCTGAGGCTATTCCTATTCTGGCGGGTTTCCACTAAATCGCCGCGTCCGTGCTCCTTCCTGCATCAGCCATCAGTCTCACATCCTCCCTCCACGTAATTGTATATCATGGCGGAGCAGAATGCCGTGCCGTGACATCACCCCCTCCTCAGCCTTCGATTGTCCCAAATCGACTAATTTCTGCGGCGGTGTTGGTTGTCACGACCTTGGTTGGTCACCATATTATCTTCCGGATGTTCCTCACTAAATCTATCATGTGCGGCATCGTCCAACCACGTAGCGAGACGTCTTGGTGGCCCTGGCAATTTAGGGTGCTCAGCGTGGAACTTTTCTAATATGAGGGGTGCGTTCCGAAAGTTGGCAGCCGGATACCATTCCTCGTCTGCGTCCCAGCCTTCCCATTGAACCTTGTACTGCAGCCGATTGCGATACAGCCGCGCGTCTAACACCTTCTCGATCTCCCATTCTAACTCTCCATTGACCTCTTCTGCCGGCGGCTCTGGATTGGCCTGGCCGGGCAACGGGTTATCTGGATCTTTGCGCAGTCGGTCTGGTGAAAATACAGGGTGTATTTTCCAAGAGGCGGGTAGTTGAACGCGGAATGAATGCCCTTCTTTGGCAATGATCCGATATGGTCCCACCATTGGATTTTCCAGCTTATCCGACGGTCTCGTAGTTCTCCAAGCACCGCGCCGGATATACACTTTATTTCCAACGTCAAAGTCTATTTCTCGGCGATGTTTATTGGCTTGAACACGCTGTTGTTCCTGTGAGCGTTTGATGCTCTCTTTAGCATAATCCAACGCGCTGCTAATCCGTTTAAGCCACACCGCGGCCTCGTCCCGATTCAGCTTCTCTCGAGGGGTTCGTGGTTCCAGTCGCTGATTCCAGTCAAATTCTAAACGCATTTCGTAACCATAGTCAATCATTGATGGCGACAATCCTGTAGATTCATTTGGAATAGCTGCCGCAGCAGCATCTAGAGCGGGAAGCAGCTCCGCCCAATCGTCTTGGTGGAAATTGACAAATGGTCGCAGTCGCTGGTCAATGATCTGGTTAATAATTTCGGTCTGGCCGTCTGTCTGCGGATGTTCTGCCGTAGATAGCTTGAGTTTGACGCGCGCTAACCTTGACAACTCATCCATGAAATCCGAAATGAATTGCGGACCGCGGTCGCTGGTAATGGTCTTTGGTGCGCCACGGAATCGCCAGACATAACGGTAGAACAAGTCTGCAGCAGTCTTTGCTGTAGCACTTTTAGTGGTGGGGATGGAGATTTGGCGTTTAGACAATCTATCAACAGCTACCCAAATGTTATTAAACCCTCGTTTGTCTGGTACCCCCACATCGTGAAATTCCATCGATATATCATCCCATGTACGTTCTGGAATGGCTAAAGGCTGTAGTAAGCCCGGTATCTTGTCTCTAGGCTTATGCGATCGTCGGCAGACATGGCAGTTCTGCACATAACGCTCGATGTCTGCTGCGTATCGTGGCCACCAGTACCGGTCGCCGATTAGTTTCCTCATTTTGTTTCGTCCTGGATGAGCGGTGGATGTAGATTCGTGGATCATCTTCAACACTTGAGTACGGAGATTGTCTTTGGCTGACACCACCACGCGTCCCTTATGAAGCACCAACCCGGTAGGTTCCAAAGAATAAGGTTCTTCCCGCTGTCGTGCTTGCTGGCGTAGATCCTCGAGATCGGGATCTGCTCGGTTGGCCATAAAAATACGATCAATAGTATCCAGATCCTCGTCGATGGGCGCTAACACCTTGCTGTCATGTGGCAACGTAACTTTCTTTTGAGGGAGGAGGATTTTCGTACGTTCCAGTTCTTTTGCAGCTTTTTGTGTAGGGGTAAGTTCTTTCTTGCGAGATAACGCGTCTGCCAGAATATTTTCCTTGCCTGGTCGGTACTGAAGGTCGAAACTGAATTGCGATAGCACCTCTGACCATCGGATTTGCCTATAGTTGAGTAGCTGCTTCTGACCAAAGTATTCCAGAACTCGGTGATCAGTCAGAATCACGAACGGCTCCCAGGTGCTGGTGAGCTCTGCGCGCCATTCTTTCAAGCATTGGATGATAGCCAACAGCTCCTTATCATGGATCTCATAGTTTGCCTCCGGACCAGTCAAGGTTCGGGAGTGAAAAGCCACAGGATGCCACACGCCTTCCTCCTGCAATTGACTGAGTACTCCTCCTGTTGCTAGATCAGAACAATCGGTCTCTATACGTGTAGGCTTCTTCTGATCGAAGTACAGTAAAATGGGTGGGCTGACCAATTTCTCTTTCAGGGCAAGGAACGCTTCTTCAGCTTGCTCGGTCCATTGGAACAACTGGCCTTTTGGGATTGCTGTCAGCTTGTACAGTGGCGATAGCGATCCGGGAGAAATTCTCTATAAAGTTACGGTAATAGTTGCAGAACCCCAAGAAGGATTGAATGGCAGTCTTGCTAGTAGGTCTCTCCCATGCGCGAATACTTTCCAGCTTCTTCGGGTCTGGCAGGAGTCCGGAAGTGTTAACAATGAAGCCCAGAAAATTAACAGATTTTTGATTAAAGCGGCACTTCTTAATATCCACCTGCAGTCCAGCCCTGTCCAAACGCTGAAGGACCTCGCGTACTTCTGCCACGTGTTTACTTTTATCTTCAGAGTGGACGCATACATCATCCATATATGCGGAAACGTAACGAGCGAGCAGATCGCCTAGGACCGAATTGATATATCTTTGGAAAGTGGCCGGGCCACCTGACAGACCAAAAGGTAACACGCGGTAACGGTATTGACCGAATCGAGTGCGAAACGTAGTCCATCCCACGGAGTCTGGATGCATCCGGATACGGTTGAACGCATGGATGACATCTAGAATGGTGAATTTCTTAGAACCAGCCATCTTGGCTAATGTCTCACCAATGAGGGGCAGAGGATAGCGATCTTTCCGCGTGTGTGCGTTTAATTTCCGGTAGTCTACACAAAATCGAAGGTCTCCATTCTTTTTCTTGACAAACAAGACCGGGGAATTGAACGGAGAATCGCTGGGTTCGATGAACCCGTTCGCCAGGTTCTCCTCGATGTAAGCATGTACGGTATCTAGCTCTTTCTGATTCATTTTATAGAGGGGAGCTTGCTTGAGCTCAGGCTCGCTATCCAGATTGATCTTATGGTCGAACTCCCTATGCGGCGGCAATTCCTTTGCGCGTCTTTTGGAGAAGACATGGGCAAGATCGTGATATTCAGGAGGTAATTGGGCCAACAATTGTGTCTTCTCTTCTTCTTCAGCGAGCTCCGCAATGTGCGCAATCTCTGTACCGTCGCAAGCGGTTTCCATTTCTACGAACCAGCATTGGTCTTCCGCTTCAATTGTCTCAACCTCGACGGCTGAAAGCGTAGGTGTGTCCATTTCGTCTAGACCCAGATCCTCCTTTTTCTTATCGTAGGCTTCTTGTCGCTCCTGCAGTGTAGGCCGGGGAGTCAGAATAATTGAAGGGGTCGCCGGCGCTTCTGCTACCATTGCAGGGCGTTTCAATATCTGCTTTGGCATAAAATGTGGAGATCTTTTAGCAGGAGGTTTGTTGATTTCTAGAGGGGGCAGTTCAATCAGTCGGTCACGACGGTTAGCGTCCCACTGATGATCATTGCGGTCTTCTGGCCACCACAGCCGGTGTCGCACGCAATCTGGGAGTACGTTATGATAGGCCAGCCACTGCCGACCGAGGATCACATTGTTCTTGTTACCAAGTGTGGTAGCAAAGAACGGCATGTTGACTCGGTGCGAGTCTATAGTCAGTGTCATCACGTAGGCATGGCGTAGAGGTCGGGATGATCCGCCGTCGAAGCCTCTGATAGAGAGTGGATGACGGAGATTGTAGCGCGTCATCTTAATCTTACTATTTCGGTACCAATCACGCAGTTGTTTACGATCTGCGAAGGCATATCCATTAGCGCCGGTATCAATGAGGGCAGAGATTGGAAATTGGGAATTGTTTTTAGTTTCAAGAGTACAATCTATAACTAATGGCCTTCCGCCAAACAAATTTTCCAAATTAATGCCATTTACTCGATACGTGTTATTCTCTAGGAAGGCGACTTCTCCTAGAGACAATCTTTTCCCTCATCGGAGCTCATGGTGAATTCCGATCCAGATGCTTCAGCTTCCTCCTTCTTCTTCGCATCCACCTCATTGACTTTAGCAGTAGGACACGCGTTAGCGTAGTGACCAGTCTTGTGGCAATGGAAGCAGACACCAGCGTTTCGGGCCAAGACTTTTGGCTTGGGTGGACCAGACGCTCTTGAAGGTGCAGTACGAGTTAGGCCCGGCGGGAGAATTGGCTTCTTGTACCTGTCCTTGCGTTGTTGGTAGCGAGCGGCTTGATCCTCCGATTTGCGCGCTAATTGCAGGTGTGGTTCTATTTTCAAGCAGTGTTGAGACATCTCCAAGGTAGATTCAAAATCCAATCCGGCTATGACATTTTGCAACTTGGGACTCATCTTTTCGCGAAGTTCATCCATGCGGTCTTCGTCTCTAAGTTGCAATTGAGAAGCGAAGGTCAGGAACTTAGTGAAGAAGGCTGAGAAGCTGTCATCCCCTTGTCGGAGTTTCTTGAAGTTGGCACGAGCTTCGGAGCGCTTCTGTCCTCGGGTCTTGCCGTAGGCTCCTCGCATAACTTCGACGATAGACATCGCAACAGTGATGTGGTTGACGCTTTCTGGCTCGAGGTAGGGTTTTATGAATTCCTGTGCATCACCACCAATAAAGCCCAAGAGGTAATTGATCTTGTGGTTTTCATCATCAAAGTAGATCGAGTCGCCGTTCAACTTGCGCTTAACAGCGTGTTCCCAGTTCTCGAAAGTAGGATTATGGGAACCCATGAAGGTGGGTGGGTTCTCAATCTTCTGGCGGTGGCGGAGTTGCTTAGCCTGTGGGTCACGGACCTCTTTGTATCTTGGTGGTATCTCTGAGGCCTCACAGCCGGCAGCGTCTTTCTCAACAGTGTTATAGGCTGCAGATCCTCGCACCGACTTGGATTCCTCCTTCTGCTTACCCTTATCCTTGGCCTTGAGATCTAGAGTGACCTCTGCGAATGCAGCCTTCCAGCGCTCAGCTTCCTCCGCCCAGGATTGTGCCATTTTCTCTGCCTCTGCCTTCTGCTCCAATGTATCTCGAAGGTAGTTGCTGATGTTGTTGGCGCGATCAGCCAGGGCGGTACACATAGTCTTAAGGGTATGTTTGTGACGTTCTTGATCAGTCTCCTTCTTGACTTCAGCAGCGCGGCGTTTGTTTCTCTTGTTGTAATCCTTGTCCAACAATTCAAAAGTGACTTTCTGATACCATGGAACATCAATCTTCGTAGTGAGGTCCTCCTCTTCCCCGGGTGCGCGGGTGGCGTACACCGAGGTTGTGAAGTCTTCCTTCGGCCACTCTCCTGGCATCTTCTGCTTTCCTTTATTAGCGAGACAATTAGCCAATGACTGTCCAGATAATCGTGAGCAAAACGCTGTCCACAGATTACTGAGTCTGAAATTAGTATTTTACCTCTCTACAGAGGTCGCGTTGAGTAGTTTAGGGAGCTTAGTATTATGTCACGGCGTAGAATAGGCACAAGTGAAAGTACAGCTTGTATGGCGATAATTCAATCTGTGAAGCAAATACTAAGCTGGAGAAGAATAGAAAAGAACAGGATCTCATTACAAAAAGCCCTGAGGCTATTCCTATTCGGACGGGTTTCCACTAAATCGCCGCGTCCGTGCTCCTTCCTGCATCAGCCATCAGTCTCACATCCTCCCTCCACGTAATTGTATATCATGGCGGAGCAGAATGCCGTGCCGTGACACCCTGCCAAATTCTCAAGTCTGTTAGATTCATCACAGATTGGTATGCAGTTGCAAAATCAGCAGCAGATGCATGTCTATTGTTAGTTAGTAAATTGCAGACAGAAAAGGCAACAGGAAAGAAGATCTCAACCTTATTTCTTGATATAAAAGGTGCCTTTGACCATGTAGCCAAGAACTAACTTCTTGGTATCATGAGTAGATTAGGACTTCATCTCAGAATTTTAACATGGGTGGTTAATTCCTCATTAAACAAAGATTTCATTTAGCTTTAGATGAATAAGTGGACCAGTTTTCACCAATTGAGACCGGAATTCCAAAAGGAAGCCCTATCTCACCAATACTTTTCCTAATTTACATCCAAGAAATGTTCAGCCATGGGAAAGGACAATTTATCTCACAGGTTGATAATATTGCATTGACTGCTTCATCTACAAGTTTCAAAATGAACTTCCAAATATTGGAAAGAAAATTTCAAAGATTACAAAGTACTGGAATGAAAAATACAGTTTATTTTGACATTGAAATCACTGAACTGATTCATTATTGAAAATCAAAAGGTGCTAGGTGTTGTCAGATTACCTTAGCAAGCAGTGGTAGATATCATCCTCTACTGTGGTCAAACAGCTAGGGGTGCGGTTTGATCAGAAACTCACCTTCAAACACCATGTGTTACAGGTTGACCGTGGTTTAGCTTAGGTAGAGACCTAAGCAGAGTTTGGGGGCTTATTAGGGAGAGTGTTACATATTATCTTGTATCAAGCAACTAAGCTTCACTTGGCCACATTACATTGGAGCTAGGAAGGAATGTGAGACAGCAAAGTCGAGTTGCCAAGTGAGTCAATCAGCTAGATGGCAAAGATGACAACGGGCAGTGGCAGGGCAATATGTCATTCTCACCAACAGAGTACGTACTGGATAAGCTAGAAGGATGGAAAAATAGTCATTACCCATGGTTCTGGTACTTCTCTCTTCATATAGTATAATCCTTCTAAAAGTACACTACAATCAGCTTGGTTTTGTCACACCATGTAACAGCAAGGGTGGCTTAAGCCAAAGCAGCTTTTTAGAGAATGGCAAGGCTAAAAAAACTGAAAGGGGGCTAAGTCATGTGGCTACGAGACAGCTATTTCTGGCTTGTGTCAATAGTATATCTGTTATGATAGGTCTATGATTCGGGTGTACATACAATTTGTGGGAGCTCGCTGCTAGTGATCACAGATGTGCTGCTGGGCCGGACAGGTCAAGAAGAGGAGTGGAGAATGATCTCTGTAGAATGAGGAAAGACTGCATTGCTTGCTCTATCTACTGTGGAGGAAAGCTCTCTACTTATTGTCCCTAGACTATTGCTTACTAATTATACTAACTCAACAAAGGAGGAGCAAACAGAGCAAATGCATGCAGTCGCGTGACCATCATAACTGGAGCTGTGCACTGTAGCTATGTGGGTCTAGGCACAACAATATCTAACTATACAAGTCCTGTCTGGTGGAGAGATCAACAATTTTTTACTGATTGTGACAGAAACTAAGTTTGTGATGAATAAATTGATTTATTAAACAATATGAGGAGAGAGGAGAACTCTAGCTACTGTCACAGACCAAGAGCCTATTCTGAGTCCATAGGAACTCTGTATGAAGATATCTGTGGTATTCTGCTATATTCTATCCTAATCTGTTCTGTTCTATCATATCTTACTCCATTCCATTCCATTCTAATCTGTTCTGTTCTATCATATCTTACTTCATTCCATTCCATTCTAATCTGTTCTGTTCTGATCTGTACTTGTCTAGGCTATTCTATTCTGTATGAGAGTATACTGGAAAGTTCGAGAACAATAGAGAGGAATATATAATGGGTAATTGGGATAACTTTAGTTCGGCAGATTATGGTCTTGTATTCTTAGGAACTCTTTAGACATTATTGAATCTTATGTTGAACTCTTGAACTGTGGAACTATTGAACTATAGAACTATTGGACTTTCGGAATGCAAACTCCTCTTGCACTCTCAACAGCTACAACTAACTGGTACTTATAATGACTGATCCGCTTTGCGCATCTACTCACTAATAGCTTTCCTCCAGACATTATACTTACCAATTAGCCATGTATTTTTAGGTGTTACTTGGTTGTAATATTGATCTGGCGACCTGATTAGTATTGTTGTTTTGTCTTGATCCATCTTTCCCTCTCAATGCAACCTGATTGTAAAAAATCTAAGTATTATACTTAGGTATCCACCTAAGCTCATACAATAGTGATATTGTGACACTGATCTACTTTAAGGGCTTCAAATTTAGCATTGAGAAAAATACTTGGGTGTTTCAAAACATCTCCAATCAGACCAGTGGAGTTTGGAGTATGTCTCTACTCTTCTCATATCAGGTTGAATCATATCAGAAGAGAACATACAATGAGAGCTCTTACACTGTTGCCAAATCATCCAATTTACAGAATAGAAAGCAAAAGCTTAGAATGTTGTTATGATCATGAGGATAGAGCCATGATAGGAAACCAAGTATCTGTAATACAAAATTCCGTACCATACAATGTGCTAGGGCCTTGTATTTCTATCATTAGGGGCTCCTGATACTTGCATATTATGTATATATGTATATCTCTAGATACCTCTTATTATCTTCTTCCCCTAATTTGAAATCTTATGAACTATATTCCGGATTTGAGTATTTATCTGATTCAACTTGTTCATCATTTAAACTGTGCTCTCCTCTGGTTGTCACACAATGTTGAACAAATAGGTATTGAAAGAATTGGACCCAATTTGAGTACCCCATGGGGCAAAGGTGACCCATGTAAAGTTATTACAGGCAATAATTGTTGTGATAAGGCCCACTTGTAGATCAGACAACTTGGGATGGCTAGTATCAGGTAAGTGTAACCAACAGGACAAGCAGCCCTGCGTCAATGATACGTCGTCAGCACACAGCAATGACAACACCAGTATCTCAACCACACATGATAATATGATAATATGTGTAAGAATTCCTCTTCCAATCCTTCCTTCAGTATCTAATTTTACCATTCTTTCTATGTTGCTATGACAACAGTACAGTCCTTGACACATGGTTTCAAGTTGATACTGGGTTAAGGTCTATGTTATGATGAGCTAGTGGAAGGAGGGCAGGTATATATATGATTGCATGGTCTGTAGATATGAAGTTCTCTACGCTTAGTTTTCTGTCACAACCACCATCATTGGATTACCTCGGATTACCTCTAGTCAACTCCAGTTACCTTTTGTACTTTTAGTTACCATTAGTACCCACTCGAACCTCTAGATATTTTAGCAACTTATATTACCCACCTTTCAAACCTTAAGCTCCTTCTAGTAATCTCCAGTAGACCCTCAGTCATCTCTAGCAATCCATCCCACCTCTTCTCGCCCTTCTATTCCGCTTTAGGTCAAACGCCTACGCTCCAATTTGACAATATGATAATATGATAATATATAAGAAAATGGTTAAACTGTCCTTTGCAGCTATTAATGGTGACATGAATTAAGATGATGATTGTGATTGAGATAGATTTTCTATATAGTTTATAATACATGATATGCTCAGGCTCATATACCTCGAGCCAAGATTGTGATTGAGATAGATTTTCTATATAGTTTATAATACATGATATGCTCAGGCTCATATACCTCGAGCCAAGCAACCAGATTATGTTCCTCCAGATCTAGATTCATCAGAATAATTACTTACTCAGTAAAATTCTCCTAGTCTCAGTTGTGTGTTTAGGATCTTGATTAGGTTTCTAGTAACTAGTCAATGATGTTTCTCATATCACTGAGACATAGTCACGGTTGATACAACAGGTACAAACGATGAGTCGTGCCTGTACATGACGTTGTGATATAGTCATGATTGTCTGAACAATATCAACTCATGAATGAATCATGTCTCTACATAACATAATATGACGCAGGTATATCTGATGACATAGTTGTTGAATGGCTGAATGGTTGGGAGATATTGCTATAGATGATATATTTTATATATTGTCTTTGTGTATAAATACTCGCTGCTAGATCTCTGTATATGATCAACCTTTTCCACTCTTATTTTCAATAATCATCCAAATAGCAGATCTACAATATGTATCTGTCTTCTTCATGTTAGACTTAAAGCGCTATCCCATTTCCACCCAAGTTGACTGTTCCTATTATAAGGAGATGGATCTTGAGGAAGAGGAACGTATCTAATGTTGTGAATTACAAGGAGTTATAATTGACTGTATTTCAATGAGACTGGACGCAGTAATAAAAGAACGCTTGCACGCTAAGAAACTTGCACGTGATGCACAATTATAACATTCCCCATCATTGTGCACAGTGTTAGGAAACGCTTCACAGCATCTCAAAATTAGATAAAGGCTTTGTCAGAGCATCAGCTTGTTGTCTATTGGTTGGGATATATTGAATATCAATAAGTCCTTGTCTAAACTGTTGTCAACAATAATGGTTGCGCAACTTTACATGACGCAAACGCTTATGATTATTGTGGTTTCTTACCAATGCAATTTTCGACTGATTATCCAAAAATATTGTACTACAATTACTTCCTTTTACCTGATCTCTAAGCTCAATCTTGTCGAGAATCTCGCTGAAGCAAGTCACTTGTCGGCACGTCTCTGTGAGTGCAAGATACTCAGCTCCTGTAATTGAAAGCACGACGTTGCGTTGAAGATGCGATCTCCAAGCAAGATTAGGGAGCCCGAAGTTGAACGAGATGTAGATGGATCCCCCGCAAATCCCGAATCTGAATAAGCTTCAAGCATGAGGTTTTTATCTTTTGAGTAAGTAAGACCAGCATCAGGGTCCTTACTAACATATTTGAAAACATGCTTTGCAGCTAGGAGGTGCTCTTCGGACGGATTTTGAAGGAAACGAGCGAGGTGGTTAGCTGCAAACGCAATATCAGGGCGTGTTTGGTTGGCGAGACATTGGAGACCTCCAACAATTTGGTGCAACTTTGCGATCTGCTCAGCACAAACTGGCTGTGATGAGATCTCCATGCGACGCTCAATTGGCTTTGAAACGGGTTTACAATCTGTAAGACCATGTCTGGAGAGAAGTTTGCGCGCATCGCAAACCGGAGAAAGCTTTAGAATTTCACCTTTGTGACTCACATTGATACCGAGGAATTGGTCTCAAGAAACAGCCTTAAATTTAAATTTAGATCTGAGAGCTTTTGCAAGTTTTCTGATTTGATGGATTTTAGTTCCAAGAATTTGAAAGTCATCAACATGAAGTAGAACAAATACGTCCCTTTTGCTGTTAGTAAATAGGCAAAAATCAAACTCAGTAGGCCTGAGTCCAAGTTTGTCAAGCTCAATTTTAACACTTTCATGCCAGAGTGCGGCAGCTTGCTTGAGGCCATTAAGTCCTTTTTCCAGTTTTACCACTCTTCCTTTTCTTTCCAATCCCTGAGGCAGCTGTAAAGAAAGAACGACGTCAAGTGTGGGATTGAGAAAGGCAGTTGGAACATCACCTTGTAGTCTGTGCCATCCGAGACGGTGTCCAAGCATTGAAAGAAGCCTTATAGTATCTGCTCGAGGTGTAGGAGCAAAGGTATCAAAGTCATCACGTCCTTTTTGTTGAGCAAAGCCCCTTGCAGTCCATCGTGCCTTGTACTTATCCAACGAGCCATCAGCATGAGTCTTGCGTTTAAAAACCCATTTTCCGGTTAGAATAGTCCGTTCTTTGGGACGAGTTTGCAATCAACTATGACTGCAGTACCGGTTGATATAAGAGACTGGAACTCAGCTTCAGCAGCTTGTTTCCAATTTCTAACTTTGGATCCTGTAATTGCTTCTATCCAAGATTTTGGATTTGTTTCAGTAGATATGGGAGCTACTGTCTTGCCAGTGTTGAGTCATTTATAGTCATTCCGCTGTGTAGTACGTCCTTGACTAATGATGAAAGTTGGAGGCAATGGTGGCAAAAGAGGAGTAGGCGAGTAATCCCTTTTCTGACCTGCGAGAGGTGGTGGATTAAATGGCGTCATCAGAATGTTACACTCGATCTGAGTTTTGCCTCCATCTTGCTCAACCAGATTTTCACCTCGAGACAATGTTGAAGGGTCAATTAGAGAGCTATAGCCGGGATTTATAACTTTCTTCGGGATAGAAGATGACTGCGGAGCGGGCGAATGAGCCCTCTTTTGACCTGCAAGGATCGGGGGATGAAATGGCTGCACAGGAGTATCATATTTAATAATTTCCTCCTCGCTTTTTATGACCTGATCTTCAGACTCACTACTGTTTGATCATTCATTTTCATTGTCATCATCTGTAGTATATGATACAGACTGCAATAATTTCTCTTGATTTCTCAAATTATCCTCGCATTGAGGTTGAAATGGTTGGGAACCCTCAAGGTTGTCAAAAATTTCTCCATTAATTGATTGGTCTTGTAATGTACTTCTTTCGACATTACTGACACTTGAAGATTTTAGATTTACAGAGGTTGAATTGTTTGGCACAATTTGAGGGTGTAAATTCTGAGAGCTTTCTGGGGGCAAGAAGTCTACATTTGTTATAGGAGGAAAGTTGAGGCCTAGACTACTACCACTGCGGTATTGTTGAGGTGTTAGACATTGAAGTTTCGCCATATTGGCCCATACATAGAGTCTCCACAGAAAGAGGCATGAGGGGTGCTGAATACTTTGTAACTCCATTTCTTCTGGGGAGTTTGATAGGGGGCAACTATGAGAAAGTTTTTGGTAGGATTTGCCTGGAAACCAACAAACCATCTGTCAGGCTCGTTGGCTAGTTCGGAGGTCAAGGGTCGGAACAGGACGGAGTCGGGACGGATGTAGTCGGGACGGAATGTGATCGGAACAGGATGTGATCGGAACGGGACGAGGGCGAGACAAGACGGAGACGGAACGTGACGGAGGCGTAACGGGACGGAGGCGGAACGGGATGGAGGCGGAACGGGACGGAGGCGGAACGGGACGGAGGCGGAACGGGACAGAGTCGGGGTATAAGGTAAAGCTTATAATAATCGGATCAATCTAAAGTCTAGAATAATTACAAGACAAAAAGCTACAGAACAAATCCTGTCCTAGACCTTCCTTAAGTACTCAAGAGCGGCTACTACAATCAGGGGTATGGTAGTCTACAGCTATAACACAGCAACTGATTGCTTATGTTGATTAGTAACTGTTGCTATCATAACATTGTAACCATCGCAACGCATTGACTATGTTACTAGGGAAGCTCCTGACTTGGTTGACCAGACTAAGCGCAGCATCTCAGCATTAGCCCATGGCACAATGGTAGTGACAAGCAGGCCGTTTTCCTCGTGGGGAAAGCCGGTCTGTGACACCATCCTACTTCCGCCCGTGGATCAATTTTGCCACCTTTTTCTTGCTTATTAAGCGTTCGATAAGCTTTACAGTCAAAGCAAGGGAGACAAGTGAAGTCCAAGTATTTGCAATGGGCAACTTGGAGCTCTTGATGAAATTGTAGACTAGGCACTTTTCTAGTGGTCAGATTGTAAAGGTGATTGGTGAGAAAAACTGCATGACTTACAGCTCAGTACCAAAAAATTACTGGCATTCCAGCATCAATTAGTGGACATTGTGCTGGTATAATGATGACCTTATTTGCTGCCTCAGCTGGGCCATTTTGTTCTGGAGTATATGGAGCTGAGATATCTTGTTGAATACCTTTAAGGCAAGCCATCTCTTGCCATTGTGAATTCCGCTGAATTTCAGTGCCTCTGTCAGGGAAGCAGACTCGAAGTGTTTTACCAAACTGATTGCTCATGGTTTTAACCCAATCAATTAGCTTAGTAGGAATTTCATCTTTCTTTACGGCACCAAACCACCATCTCATGCGAGTTGTTGCATCTGTAATAATGACTAGGAATTGCTTTCCAAAGATAATGGGCTCCAAGGGACCAACCATGTCAACAAAAACTTCGTCTAGAGGCGCAAATGGAATAGGCCTTGGCGTACGCGTGAAAGTGCGCTGAGCTTTACTGAGATGACACGCTTCGCAATGAGATAGCTCATTGGTTTCAAGTCCTTCCAAACCTTGGGCAAAAGTCTTTGATTTGGATAAAATTAATGGTCCGACATGACCAAGCTGCTGATGCCATCTATCAGCAGCGGTGCATTTCTGAAGTTTGGCCACAGCGGGTTTTATTAGACCTGACACTGATAAATGAAGGGGTTTCTCTGAATGTTTTGTCTCATCAAGTGCTACAATGATTGAAACATTGTTGATGGAGACAAGCTGAGCTACTGGGACTCGATGGCCGTTTAGCAATTGGACAAGTAGACTGGCTTGGCGGTCTTCTAAGATATTGGCAAGACGGTAGGCTCGATCGGCTGAGATTAGATTTATTGAAGACTGCGGAGAGTATAGAGCGTCTGCAAGTTTGAGGTTGAGACTGCCGACTTTTACCTGTGCTGTACCCCCATGACTGAGAGGTGATTTGCTGACAGCTTGATCGAGTCGGAAGGGTTTGCTAAGCTAAGCAAAACTGATAAACGCCGAACGATTGTTTATGAAGTGGTTGGAGGCGCCAGAATTCCAGATCAACGTATCTTTTGTAATGGTGTGTCCAGAACTGCTAGCTATCAAGGCCAAACTTTCAGAGATAGCTGTCATAGCTATTGATGGCTCATCACCGTCAGAATTTTCATCTAAAGTTGCAGTATTGGCACGACCTTTGCGATTTATACACTTAGTGCTTCTAGCTCTACTGTCCCGTTGTTCAGGGTGCTGGACTCGACAATTCCTGTTGGTGTGTTTTGATTTTGGATGGAGTTGACAAATTTCATTTAGACCTTTGTTGCGTGCTACTGCTACTACAATAGAGTTATTGTATTCAGTAGCCCGATCACCTGCAGTAGATCTGAGTATAGCCATCATCTGTTCTAGAGAAGCGTGTGCACGTTGGTCTCGATCAATTGCACCTGTTGCTCTCCAAGTTTCAAGCCACTGAATGTGAGATGTTCCTTCGAAGAACATTACTGCGGCAAATCCATCAGAGATACTGTATTCTATAGATTTATTAACTGTTGACTCCAAGCTTGTTGCTACATTGCGAAAATTTGTAAGATTCTTCTGAAATTCATTACAATAGTTGGTAGCGTTTGTAGTAAACTCGGTATCTATTAGTTTCTTGTCACAAGCTCTATAGGGAATTGCTGCTGAAGGCTTGTGTGTGTTTGCAACCATTGTGTAGAGTTAAAGTTCTGTGAAGTTATTCACTGAATCTGGTCTAAGACTGTGGTCAAGCTTCGTAAGACTATTCCATAAGCATGCGAGTCCTTAATTTTCCATGCTTCTAGTTTATCCAGATACTCGTCATATTTTTCAGTATCCTTTTTATCTCCCAGCGTGATTGGTGTGACTGGAGCAGTTCTAGGCCGGATTTTAGGGACGTTGTGAAAGACTTAACCAACTAATCCATCCTGCGCAAGAGCACTCCGGAGATCGGAAGACCATGTGATGAATGGAACACCAGATTTAAGTATGATAGCTCTCTTATCTTCCTTGGTGCTTGACATTGTAGTTAATTTAGTTCCTGTTTAGAAGTTATCTGTTTATTTTCCTATGGATCCGATGTTTGATAATGAACTGATGATAAGCGCTGCGCTAAATCCGGGCTATAACCTATCATAAAGAGATGGATCTTGAGGAAGAGGAACGTATCTAATGTCTTGAATTACAAGGAGTTATAATTGACTGTAATACAATGAGACTGGACGCAGTAATGAAAGAACGCCTGCACGCAAAGACACTTGCACGTGATGCACAATTACAACAGTGATGCTCTTCGGGTTGAATGGAGCTCCATATTGAAATGTATAACCCACTACTTAGTTCGTGGACTTTATTGGTAAAGGGAAGCTTATGCAATAATGAAGGATAAAAGGAAGTCAATTCGACTACTCTACTAAACACAGGTACCAGACTCCTTTTAATCCCAATAGATAGCCCGTGCGGGATCTCCTGTTATCAGTAGTAAACAACGCTAGCACATGGTATACGCAATCTCCATTTTCCAAACACCAGTTGGCCGGGACTACTAATTACTGAGCCTAGTAGGATTGACAAAGTGTATCCCAACACAGAAATAATAGAAAACTCATCAACCAAACCCTTCATCAATTACTTCCATTAACCATCACCTGACTTATCTCTGTACTCCATAATTTCGACAATAGCCCCAAATAAGATGTAAATTTGATTGAAAATAAAAGTTTGTATGCTTGAAATACTGTTCTATTATCTGCCTTGGTAAGAAATATTGATCAATTAAATTATATTCAGAGAAAAAATACCGGAATTATATTTTGAGTGATGATGAGGATTGAAAAATGGCTGATTTTTGTTGGGATAAAAGTGTTGTGTGGATGAGATGGATGATCATTAAAGAGGTGATAATTGTTGTTCTGTCTAGGTGTGATATTGTGTGGGTTATACACATGATTAAGTGGTCTGTGTATTGAGTTTGGCATTAAAATTTTTGCAATGTTTGTTTATACCACATGATTTCATGAGCACATGACCTACAAATGACCACCTATGAACCTGCCCTCACCACCATTTGAACTTAACCACATAAGTAGAACATCTTCATCACATTGAGCTTGAATGATTAAAATCAACAGTCCTCAATTTTCATAGGATAATCACAGGGGTTAGAATGATGGTTTACTATTAGCATACAAATCTAGCAGGCCTGAATAGGGAAAGGTAACGAAACAGTGAACTACGAGCATGTACACAATAAAGCGTAGCCTCCAGTCGAGTTGCTTTCTTCATGCAACGTCTTCTCAATATTATTCTCAATCTAGATATTCCATCTCTTTGTTGTGAAGACCACTTCAAGCCTATACTTGTGTCAGATCTCGACGTGCCCTTTATCTCTTCTTGTGGAAGACCTTAACCCCCTATTTACTCACATTTGTACCCTGTGGACAAATAGCATACACACCCCTCGAGATCCATAATCAGAAAGTGGACAAACTAATTTACTGAGTACCCAAGATATCTTTTCCTGGCATAAAGCCTCTCAAGGGCGAGGTTATGACAGTGTTCTACATGGTGCATGTATTGCCTAACAAAGACCTAGGTGGTAGATTAAGGTAACAATTGGGTCTAAGATATGACAGGTCTTCTCTAGGAAGAGACAAATAGACAGATTATTACAGAAGAGGTTACATGTGGGTCTTGCTGATGAAGAGCCGGAAAAGAGATAAATAGTCTTCCCTATTGAATTATAAGATTGTTGGTCAAACATAATCATTCCTGTGCCTGAACATAATGGAGTTATGGTTGTATCTATTACTTACTTAGGAGTATAGAGAGTAAGGCGTTTGGAGATCTTAGATACCCTGTATTAGTAGTTCCGTATTAGCGCATAGACGAGGCTGGCAGACACATATTAATAGGATTATGGGCGCAGCATTGAAGGATGCTGCGATTGCGAGAATCATACACAATAGATTAACTCAATACTTTATCAATTCTACTTCCAGTACTTACGTACCACTCGTATACATGAATCTCATTCTAAAATTCCCGAAGAAGAGATGGGTAAACAAATGTATTGTAAAGTGTAAGGATTCTGCTTCCCATCCTAACTTTAGTTTATAATTTTACCCTTCTGCTGATGTTGCTATGACAACAGAACAGTTCTTGGCACTGGTTATTATGTTGGTAATAGTTTAGGGCCTATGTTATGATGAGCTAGTGGGAGGGAAGCAAGTATATGTATGATGGCTTGGTCTGTAGCTATGGAGTTCCTCACGCTTAGTCTTCTGACACAACCACCACCTTCGGATCACCTCTGGTCACTTATAGTCACCTCTAGTTACCACTAGTATTTGCTCGTACCTTTAGACTCTTTAGACACTTATATTACCCGTTTTTAAACCTTTAAGCTCTCCAAATTATCTCCAGTAGACCTTCAGTCATCCTTTGCAATCCATCTGACCTCTTCTCGCCCTCCAATTCTGACTCAGTTCAAATGCCACTGCTCCAATCTGACATAAAGGTAATTGAAGAAAATTTTGCATGAAGAATAATGCCTCTGTTGTAATTCTAACAGTCCTGCATCTGTTACACTAGTCATGTACTTATTATGGTTAAACTTGCTAGGGCACTATCACAGGTACTAGCGTTGGCATGGTGATACCACTAGCATGGCAATTGGGTCAGCACGCGTACATGTAGATTCCGTAGACTTTTTAGTTTCTCCTCTATGCAACTACAAATATATTACCCTGAAGACTAAGTTACTGCCTGTGATAGGCACTTGGAGGTAGACTGGTGGGAAAATCCGGGATCACGTGGTAATGCATAATAAGGATGCAGGCCGAACTAAGGTGGAGCTGCAATTGAGCTTATCTCAAGCTCGCAGCTTCCAGCACTCCCTTTCTCTTTGTCTTATCTTCCATCTACGTATTGTAGCCTAATGTTTAAATACAACTTCTTAGAGACCCATATCATCCTCAGGTCAGTTGTAACAGTACTATCTCGTTTTTGTTTCTGTTATTTGTATCATTTAAAAATACGCCACATCTATTTTCTGTAATATTAATTAGTCTTGGTGCTTAACACAAGATATGTAGGAGATTATGGTATATGCATGATTCTGTCTCACAATCAGCTAGCTTGGGGGTCTACTGGTGGTCATGACATACCTTCACCATGATAACATCTCCATACTGGGACATGGGCACATATTCTGGCTTATTTCAAAATTTGTCTCAGTATGACTTATTCCTGTATATATATGTAGTGTTCTTCTCCTTCAGAAATCTTCAGTTCATTACATTTACTGAATATCTCTGCAGGTCTATTCATACCCTCTTTGTGTCACTCTACCAAGCTTCACCCTTAAGGTCTATTCAACTGCTTTGTTGTTCAGCATATATCCTTCACCTCCCTATACCATTCCAGCTTTCCTCAACAATCCATAATGTCACAATAGCTTCTTCACACCAAGTATTTGTATACATAAAATTACCAAATAGCACGTAGCCTCTACCAAACAATCTACAACACATCACCTAATGAAACTAGCCTAATCTTATTAGCCTAGCTCATTTAAGAGGTACATTGAACGGCTCTTTGTGTTTTGACCTAGCCTTCTGCATGACATTTCATATTACATTGTACCACAATAATCCATGAAAAAATCACAGAACCAATTATGCTTCATTCTCGAAAGTGGCTTTGTTAGTCTATCAGCTGCCATTTCATAAGATCCTATAAATTTTAATTGTACTGTTTTGATTTCAACATGTTGTCTTATGAAGTAATATTGGATGTCAATATGTCTTGATCTTGAGTGAAACTCCTGATTTCTGGTCAGAAACATAACTGCTTGGTTGTCACAATAAGTTGTTATTGGCCATGAGTGTTTGGGGGATAGCTCTCCCAAAATATTTCTTAGCTATATGGCTTCTATTTTTGTCTGTACTGCAGCATGTAATTCTGACTTAGCTGCGCTAAGGGCAATAGTTTTCTGTTTTTTAGACAAGTGTGACATTAAAGAATGGTTGAGATAAAAGCAGTATCCACCAATAGATTTTCAATCATTTGTACTTCTAGCACAGTCTATATCAGTATATCCAAGTAGTTCAAAATTTTCTGTATTGTGTCCTGTGAACTTAAACAATAATCCAAGGATCCCTTAAGATGCCTCAATATTCTTTTGACTACATTGTGGTGACTTGAGTCTAGATTGGATGCAAATTAAGCCAATATGTGGACTGTAAATGTGATATCTAGCCTTGTGGCAAGGCCAGCATATTCAAGGCAACCAATTTTTTCTTGGTATTGCTACTTTTCATTTAATGGCACCTCATCAGTTCTCTTGCTCAGTTTTGTCCTGTTTCAATTGGTATACTAACTGATTTACAATCTTTTAGATTCATTATGTCAAAAACAAGTTTAATATATCTCTTCTGGTCCAGAAATATTGAGTTACTTGCCCTGTTTCTTGTGATTTGCATTCCCAAGTACATTTGAGATTCTCCCATATCAGTCATTTCAAACCTTTGATTCAAACTTGATTTAAACTATAGATTTGCAGTTTGTCTTTTCCAAAAATCAGGATATCATCTACATATATTGGAATTGTGAGTGTTCTTTGCTTGTTGATGAATACCGCATAATTGCTTTTCAGAGGCTTGAATTTAGGCTCTTCATAAATGCTGATAACTTTTCATAATGTGCTCAAGGTGCTTGTTTCAATCCATAAAGTGCTTTGTCCAATCTGCAAACCAAGTTGACTTTAGATTTCTAATTCTAGGAAAAATTGTAGCCTCATTTGAGTGCTCCGTATGATCAATCTCTGATCTCAGTTCCTTTTACCCATCCACTGTTGTTAGTTCAAAGCTATATGGTTGCTCAACATATACTTCCTCATGAATAGGACTATTCAGAAAGGCTGTTTTGACATCAATCTGATCTTTGTCCAGGTTCTGTGAAGCTGCAATGCTGGAAAGAATTTTTTAGGATATAGGCTTTACAACACAAGCAAAAGTGTACGTGTAATAAGATCTTTCCTCTTGTTTAAACCCTCTCACTATCTATCTAGATTTTTATTTTGTAATCTTTCCATCAATGTTTGATTTTGTTCTAAATACCCATCTACCTTGCATAACTTAGCTTGCATTTGGTGGAACTGGTACAAGTTTCCATGTTGTATTCTCCATGATTTCCTTCACTTTATCTCTCATGCTATCTTCCAATTTTGATGATTCTTCACAGGCTATTGCCTGCTCAAATGATTCAGAAATAAATTGATTACCAGAATTAGTTGCCACCAGACACTTGCTAAGAAAGCTCTGGCATTATTGGACTTAGAGTGATATTTAGGATCTGCAAACTCATCTAAAGAGTTGTCATGGGAATATTCATCAAATTGCTGTTGGGTAATTTTAAATCAGATGAGTTTATATGATTATCTTTTGTTGTCTTCATATCAATTTTCTTAAGAAAGATACGTGGGACACGGTATTACGTTGTAAATGTTGACTAGAGAGCCCTAATGCTACAGATGAAGTCTATGTGCTGATATTCAGGTCATGTGACCTGACTAGCTTAGTTTACATGAGTAGGTGGAATAGTTCCCCTTGACACACCCCCTCACCTATGAAGCTGCACCAAGAGTTTCATCAAGCATCCAAGGCAGTTATACTAAATTTATCCACTAGACTCTTTAGAGAAACCGGTAACAATGCCTTTGTGAACCTATCTGCATAAAATCTGTCACCCCACTTAGACTCTAGATGACGCAATTGTTGATGTATAACTTTCTTCTCCTTGAAGAATTTGCAAGGATTGCATAGTGCAGTCAAATCGAGATTGGTATCTGTTTTATAATATTTATGAGATACACCATGCCTTGTTTTTATTGTTTGCTGTATATTTGGAAAGCCAATATGTTTAAGATAATGGTTGAGAAGTTTAACAGTGGCTGGGACTATATGAAATGTTGCAGGAAATCTGGAATTTATTCTAGTTTTGTTTGAAAAAAGTTGATGATCCTCATTACAAAAAGCACTGTTGTATTGATGTCTTTTTTTTTTTGAGGGGCCCATAAGTCTAGAACACTGTGCGTCTCTATTTCCAATAAATTACACCTCTGCACTCATGTCCATTGCTTATCAATTGACACTACATCCAGACACAATTCAGCTATAATCTATTTATGGCAACATAGAACGCCTGGTACATCCACACCTCGATGAATGGTTGGAAGCAGCTAACGAGGCAGTCAATACAAATACGTGTTATGGTTTGACCGCTATTAGAGCTTAGGTGAATACCTAAGCAGATTGTTGGGAATATTTACAACTAAGCGGCACTACTAGTCAGGAGGTCGAAGCATTACTACAACTAAGTAACACCTGGCAATGCGTGGCTGGGTAGCAAGTATTGTGCCTGTCAGGCGCAGGTTCACTAGGCGCAGGACTCGAGGCGTAGGAGAGGGCGTAGCGTAGGATGTACTGAGGAAGGACGCCTCGTGGTAACGCGGAGGGCTTTCTAGAGAAGTGGTAAAAGGGAAAGCGGGGAGTCGTTCTAGATAGAGGGGCCGGAGGTGACAGTAGGTCACTATGTTTGGCAGAGGACGAGAGTGAGATGTGATTAGAATAATGTAACTATTCCTAAAGACAGAAAACAAAGCGTGAAGATATCAGACTCGGAAATGGAAACTATATAGGTGCCCTCGCTAAGCAATAAAGACTAGTGGGATTAAATAAGGAACCCATAAATCCTGCCTGAGGGATTTCTCAAGAATCCTTACAGTGCCTAAGGATAAGTCATCAGTCTGGAGATTGACAAAGGGGACCAATTCTTATAAATACCTGTTAGTCGTAGCTAGAGTTCTCTTTTCTCCTCATATAGTTTAATAAATCGATTTATTCACAACCAACTCGGATTCCCTCACAATACGCCTCAAACAATAAAAACTTCAGAAATTGCAACCTCTAAACTTTGAGCTGCAGTCAAAGTATTGGAGTCAGAAAACAAGCATAGGATATCCAGATGGCTGGTAATATATCTAGATGTAAATTTATTTTGTTTAACGTCCTCCTTTTTCCAAAAATTAATATGACGTTGCAGCTCATTTCATAAATTACACAAAATCAACAGGAAAAAATTATTCTAACCAAAGTTTGATCCTAGTTTCTACATGAATTTGCTGGGGCAAACAGTTTTCAGATTATTAAGGTGATGTGGCATATAGATAATTGGTGTGCTACATGTTAAATGTCACTAAATCTATATCCTCATCTTTTTAAATCTAAAACCAATCTTTGAGCGCTGTTATGGTGTATGTGAAAAATTTTCGCAAAGTAATCTAGACCGGACGCCAGCTATATGTTCTTTAATTTGAAAACATGTGAAGATGGATCTATCCATATAATTTCGAGTTACTTGTGGTTGGTTTAGGCTTCTCCAGTCTCAGACACCATAGAAGAAGGTTCTCAGGGATGAGGGTTTGACAGTATTCCACGGGGTGCGTTGTATAGCCTGGTTAAGATCTAGGTGGTAAATGAAGATTATAAATGGGTCAAAGGGGTGACAGATCTTCTCTAGGAAGAGATGAATGGGCAACTAGTTGCAGTAGGTGTTACACGTGGGTCTTGCTGATGAAGAACTGGGCAATGGATAAATGATCTTCCCGAAGAAGAGATGGGTAAACAAATGTATTGTATATGGTAGATAAAGAAGACGTTGCGTGAGGAGTAAATCTCTCTCACGCCGAACTATTATATACAAGAGTAGAAGCCTTTGCCAACCAGAATTAATCGTAATCAATTCTTGCCAATATCTTTGCATTAATGGCTGTGTTCTTGTCCTTCTCTTCATGACTCTCTTGCATATCCTTACATGACTTTTTGCACGACTAATTGTATAGGGGAAGCTATTATTAAATTGATGTCTTTAATTAACTACCCCTTCATCTTATCACGAATTAAAATTTGTATTAAAATTCTAATTACGGATCCGTGAAAAAAGTCTTCCAAAGGAATCAGAAGCATTAGAATCTCGTTGCACAAGTAAGCAAATATGACGACAATTAATGCAAAGAATGCGTTCAGGTAGTAATAATTAGCTGTGGCCACTATGGTCAAAAGGATCCAAGAGGGGTACAAGATGGCAAATAGAGCATGGATAAAAGTCCAGATTTTGAAGCCCCTCTGTTTACCGCCACCCCTAATCATGTATGAGACTCCAGAGTGATAAAGCACTGTGAAACCAATGCAAAATGCGTATCCAAAATGCATGGACGACATAGCTGCTAAGGAGTTGACATACTTTCCGCTAATCCAGACACTTTGCACGGTGTTGTGGCCCACAGAGTCAAGAAAACCATACTGTCGAGGTAGTTGTTGAGGTGGCATGCATGAATAGATAATAAAAATAGAAAAAGCGAGAAAATTTGTTAAAGTCATGGTTCTCTGAACTGTTGCAAAAATTGCATGGGATGGCACGGCATGGTAGTACCACGCAATGAAGCCAACTGTGCCTGGAATGTGAATGAGAGCGTAAGACCGATTCAATATGGTGAGGAAGGTTTGATAACCATTCATAAACCATTGTCAGACTTTGTTTTTGTGTACTAGCCACAAAAACTTGAGCCATGATTGTTGTTTGTGCCAAAGAATTTCTAGAGAGTTATTCTGTGCGACATCCCAAATTCCTGTTTTAAAAAAGATGACTTGTGATAGAAGGGCTGTAGAGCAGTAAAAAGAGTAAGTGGTGATCCAATAAAACATCTCCATGATAAAAGGAAATTTTTGCATATTTCTACTGTGTAGATGATGGGAGAAGCGAGATGAATTCGGTGTAAACAAGACAAAACAACCTCAAGAGCGGTTCTTGGGTGTATTTCTAAGGGTTCGCATAGAATCATCATTGTTATTGTCGGAAGAGTCATTGTCTAGCATGTACTTTGTCTCGAGATCAGAGGAAGACCTAGCTGAGGCAGTCACACCATTCAAGAAACCATTGTAACAGCAATTTTTCTCCAGGACTTTGAAGCCTCTTTTCCTGGTTAAAACCATTGATGCTACTAGGATACTTGCTACCATCACAGGCTTAGCCCGGCCTGGTAATTTCCACCCGGGACTGGATGTCACAGGCTCATACCTGGTTATCATTAGGCTGCTGCCTAACAAATAAGGCTTGAACTCTTCCAACCATATTAAACATCATACATGTCATGAACCCCTCCACGACTCATTAGACCCAAGTATAGGCCTTGGCCCAGTTCATGCAAATCTATTCTTAAATGACAAATTTAGATTGCAGACAGGACGACTCGAACACCAGTCGTGAGTCATCTAAGCCACATGCATCATAACTATTTTAATAACTAAAATTACTAACATTAAAATGAAGCTGAATTAAAATAGACGGAGATGCTGGTGTTTGTCGGAGGACAGGTCATGATCTATTTTGAGAATGGTATGAAATGAGGGAACGAGATCATAGTCTTGTAAATAAATAGGAGTCTTTCAGTCATGTCTCTGCTCGTTACTTTAAGATTTTCATTTGTATCTAGCTCTGAGTTCAGTTTGAATAAAACGCCACTTTAAGACCGTCACACTGGAATTCCATTGAGACTGGTCATGAAAGACATTTGGGCCCTCTGTTTGATTTGCCATTACAAGAATTTGGTGGCTTGACGCCGGCTGGCACTTTTGCAACAGATGCCGGATCTGTATTTGAGCTCAGAAAGCTTTAATTAACGGAATAGGTAGATTAGACAGGGTTGTGGGTTGCCGAGTAATTATCTGGAATATGGGCCAGTAATTGTTCACACTCAGGAACCCAAGATAACTGCTGGGTAACTAGTGCATGCAGAGTTAGGCAGAGTTTATGGGTTAACAAATGAATTTGCTCCTCAGTCTATGGGAAGCGTGGTTGCCTAGGGAAAGAAGATTTGAGACCATTGATTTGTGAGTTAGAATGTAAGCTTGGCAGGATGGATAATTTTCAAAGTCTTTTGTAAGATTGAGGAAATTGGTTATACTGGTTTCAACAGCAGCAACGCTGTAACCTTGGAGAAAACAGCAAAGTTTACTGTAACTTTTGCAAGCTAAATTTTCTGCCATGATGAGCTGAATGAATTGTGGATCAAAATTAATTGCAAGTGTCATTTTCACAAGCTCATTTGAGATGCTCCAATCTTTGAATTCAGTATCATTTTCAGCCCTGTAAATTTCTTCAGTCTTTAAAGGATCAATCCAATCTGAGATTAAATTTTGTTGCAAGGTCAATTCAATAAGCAACATCCAATCCTTCAGATTGGCAACACCATGAAGTTTCAAGGCCAGAGGAAGCGCCATTTTGTTGGCACGGAGGTTAGAAAAAGCCATTTGAGAGATAATTAATGTAATTTGTAAGGGATTAGAGGTAGATGTGTGAATGCAGATGCAGATGCAGACCGAAGACACTGTAGTACTGGAGACTGAATGGTGAGGTGCAAGAAAATTACGTCACAATACAATTTGAAAAAAGTGTTGAGCTGTGATTGGAGTCTTAAACAGAAGAACAACTAAATAATTAATTGTGATTCCACAGGAAACGCAAGGGCCATAGCCTCTTAAGAAAGATATGTGGGTCACAGTATTATGTTGTAAATGCTGACTAGAGAGCCCTAATGCTACAGATAAAGTCTATGTACTGATAGCTAGGTCATGAGACCTGACAAGCTTAGTTTACATGAGTAGGTGGAATAGTTCCCCTTGACAAATTTGAACAAGAAAATTTTAAGTTTATTCTCCTACTTCTTGAGATGGTCCTAGATTTAATTCTGAATCTTCACAAATGACAAAATCTCGGCCTTTAAGAGCCCTGTTTATATATGGATCAAAAACTTTATAAATATTCTCTAATTCATACCCCACAAGGGAACATTCTGTTGATCTTTCATCCTGTTTGCCTTGAATTCTACCAGTCTTTTTGGCATAGAATTTTGAGCCAATAATTTGAAGATGATTTATAGCTGCTTGAACCTTATAAATCTTTTCAAATGGTGGCATGAAACTTTCATTTGAACTTGAAGGAAGCTGATTTTTGATGGAACATGCTGTTTTGACTAATTCAGCCCAGAGAGTTTTATTAATGCTTGGTGAATCATTTAGAAAACACCTGGTCATGTTGAATAGAGTTCTGTTAAGTCTCTCAGCCACCCCATTTTGAACAGGTGTATAAGGAACAGTTTATGAATTTTAAATCCTTCCTGCTCTGCAAGTATCTTTAACTGATGACTTAGATATTCTCCACCATTATCACATTGGAAGACTGCTATTTTCTGATTGAATTCAACTTCTGCCATCTTTTTGAAAATCTTGAATGCCTCAGAGCATTTTGATGTTTGTGTGGTGAGATAGACCCAAGAAAATCAGCTGTGGTCATCTATGAAGGTTATGACATATTTGTTGCCACCTCGAGATATTGGAGTTATTGGACCAGCAAGATCTGAATGGATTTTCTCTAATGGTTTTCTTGATTTAACAGGTGTTTTCCTAGAGATGACTCTGGTAGATTTATTTTTTAAACATGCTTCATGAGATAAATTTTCTGTCTTTTCAGTCACAGATTGAATAGAACCTTTGGTCATATATTGTGAGTTGATGTGTCTAAGTCTTTTGTGCCAGGTTAAAGTATCAATAGATTGAGATGTGAATGCATAGACATGTATTGTTTCCATAACAAGAAGAGAATCCTTTGATACTGCTGTTGCCATGAGTTGACTTTCATGCATGATTTCACATGGACTATTTGTAAAATTGAAGCAAATTTTCAGATTTTCCATGGCACAACATAGAGACAGGAGATTTGATGCAAGTTGTGGTACATATAGGACATCAGGAAGTGTGAAAGATTTTCCTTTTTTTTTGTAATTTTAATATCCCCCCTACCAGCTCCATCCATTTTTGAATTATTGGCAATAGTAATTGTTGTTGATGATGGTTCAAAGTTTAAAAATTGTGATTTGTCATTACACATATGCTGTGTAGCTCCACTATCCAGGATCCAAGAGTCTGATTTTTCGATGTTTTTCTGGGATAAAAATGCCACACCATTTGATGGTTGACTAGAGTCAGTGTTCAAAGAATTTTCCGGAGTTGATGAATATCTAGCACCAGGCCTTTTTTCTGGGTATTTCTGCCAAAAATTTTCTGACTTGTGTACCTTTCCACAGTGTATACAGATTGGTTTTGACTTTGGATTCTTCTGTGCTGACAGAGCTGTGCTAGTAATATTTTTTTTATCCTGACCAACTCTCCTGGCTTCATCAATGAGGCTAGCAATTATTTCATCCAAGTAATAGTGGGAATCTTCTGAGATAAATTTAAGTCAAACTTGCTGCATAACTGATTGAGACCATGCTTCATATTGATTACCCACACTGTTTATTAAGATGGACAAGAGAAGCCATTGAGGAAGTTGTAGGATTGTCATTTGTGAAAGTGTTCTGATATGTGAGCGAAATTGATCATTGAAGTGATCAATACTTTCACAGGATGAGAGCTGGGTGGTCCTAGAGATTGGAAAGCAATATGGCGAGCACTAAATCCAACATTACCACACTGTTGTTCCAATTTTTTCCATGCTACTGCTGCTAGTGCATCTAGATCAAGTAACTGAATAATGTGATCTTTACAAGACAGTATGATGAGAGACATTGCTTTAGAGTTTAGAGACTCCATATCTTTAGAGGCAGCTTTTGAGGGTGACATGCAAATGACACACCAAAGATTCTGTGCAATGAGGTAAGCTTTCATTTTAATAGACTTTACCTGGCAGTTTGTAGTACCAGCAAGTTCGGCAAAAGAAGAACTGGTGAAGTCAATGATGAAAATTTGTGGAGCTTGGATTATCTAAGGTAAGCTTTATTGAATAAAAAGAGGTTATTTTATTAGAGGTAGTGTTTGACCTCTAGGCTCATAACCTATTGATCAGTTAAATTATATTCAGAGAAAAAATACCTGAATTATATTTTGAGTGATGATGAGGATTGAAAAATGGCTGATTTTTGTTGGGATAAAAGTGTTGTGTAGATGAGATGGATGATCATTAAAGAGGTGATAATTGTTGTTCTGTCTAGGTGTGATATTGTGTGGGTTATACACATGATTGAGTGGTCTGTGCATTGAGTTTGGCATTAAAATTTTTGCAATGTTTGTTTATACCACATGATTTCATGAGCACATGACCTGCAAATGACCACCTATGAACCTGCCCTCACCACCATTTGACCTTAACCACATAAGTGGAAAATTTTCTACACATTGCACTTGTATCATTAAAATCAATATGTCTTTCTTATGGCCTTTTTTTCTGTCTGCACTTTCTTGGCTAAGATTAGACAGGCATCTACAGCTGACTTTTTCAGTTTTCCTCCTATCTGTAAGGGATGTAAAAGGGGAGTTGTCTCAGCTAGATATCCCAGTCTTTTTGCAATGATTCTTTCGAGGGTTTTTCCTGAACAGTTAAGGGGTGAGATGATCCTATATGCTTTTGGCTGAGAATAGTTGTATTTTGATAGCTTTGGCAAGACAATACCTGTGGCCTGTCTCCAGCACTATGGCTGATATTCAATATTGAAGAGTATAGAATAAATGTGAAAAGATAGCTCCTTTTTTACTGCATATGCATGGCTAATGATTTCTTGGTCAATAAGATCTGGTCCTGGAGCTTTCCCCTTTGAAGGCTTAAAACATGCCTCTACTGCCTCGGATTTTGTTAGTTTTGGTCATTCCCAGGGATGCCTTTTGAGCAATTACCAATCTATTTCTGATATCTTTGGTGGTGGAATGAATAGCCTTTTTCTGATAGCCTTGCATTTGTCCCCAAATTTGCTTTTCAGCTCACTATTTTGGTCTTAAACCTTTGGTAATCGGGATACTTGTATCTGTTTGGTATAAGCCAATGCCTTGAAAATAGATTTTGGATCTTCTTGCTCAACAAATTTATTCTAGTGCTCCTTCTTGGTAATCTTTATATCCTGAAAATACTTATTTCTTGTGTTTTTATATTTCCCCATTTTATTTAGGTTTAATAGCTCTCTAGTGAGAAATCTTTGCTTCTTCATTATTTCCTTCCCCAAGACCTTTAGTTCATCGCTCCTCCAGGGCTTAGGCTTGGCTACAGCTCTTTTCCGAGGGATGGATGCTT
Organism: Blumeria graminis f. sp. triticale; assembly: GCA_905067625.1. Taxonomy (NCBI): domain Eukaryota; kingdom Fungi; phylum Ascomycota; class Leotiomycetes; order Helotiales; family Erysiphaceae; genus Blumeria; species Blumeria graminis. Next base: position 12,376,856 of record LR898472.1, on the reverse strand, counting down.
CAGCTGATTCAAAGGGTATTTAGTTAGTTCATGCCTAATTTCAGCTTCAGATTACCTTCTCCCCCAAATTTATTTTTACTTTCTCTTTTTGAGAATTCTGTAAGATATTTAGTGCCAAGTACCTCTGAGGTCCTGAAGAGTTGAAAACTAATTCCTTCCAATTTTCCCAGTCAGGCTTCTTGGTAATAAATCTGTTAAGTTTTGCTTATGGCTAGCTTGGTCTATCCACCTAATTTAGTATGGTGAACAAGATTCCTAGGTGGTCTGAGCCTGTAGGGATTGTCTGTCAGTCTTGAATTAACATTAGAGAGTAGTATGTTTCCAGGGTCAAATCAATAGCTAAAGGGAAGGCTATACGAGGTTAGGAATGTGCCCTGTCTAATACTTTTAGCAGGAGATAGGCCCTGTATCTCTAGTCATGAAGAGTTCTATCTGCATTAGTTGATTTTGGGTAACAAGTATCCCAGTTAGGATGGCTCTCATTGATGTCTCCCACTACAATAGTTTTTGCAGTAGTTAGCACAGTGCCTTTTATCTTTCAATTTATTTCAGGTTATTTTTATGGCCTTTGTGTTTCTGGTTATATACATTTATGATTGTCATGTTGAAGTTCTGATTGTTGAAATTTATAGCAAGGATATATGGATCTTTTGGATATACTTGAGGTCGGTGATGTTGTACATTGGCATGTCTTACTGAGTAAAACATTGTTCTCTGTTTCTGGAAATATCTGTCTCAAAGGAGATTGAATGATTGGCTTGGCTCCCTCATATATGTCTTCTTAGTGTTTGGTTTGTTGTGGTTTAGTTGGGTGGAGGCTGTAAGATTGGTTGATTGCATATCTCTGTAGTCTATTTTTGGTCTGGATTGTCTTATCCTTGGCTTCTGTACTGCTATAATACTTATCCCTAGCTCAATAGCAAGCTGGAGAGTGTTTTTGGCTGCTTGTAACCTTCTATTTATATTGCACTGTAGTATCTTAAGTTGTACTAACATTAAAGTTCTCTGGAGTTGTCCATTGATTGTTGTCTAGTCAGGATTGGGAACTTTGATTCACATCCCTCATAGTCAGTTGAGTGTGCTCCAGTGTAATTGCTGCATTTTGGCACTAAATTGACACATCTAACTCCAATGCTTCTGCACTGTGTGCAGCAGTACTGTCAAGTGTGATGTAGTCCAGCACAGTATCTGCAGTTAGTCTCCGAGTGTCCAAATCTTTGGCATTTATTGCACTGAGCTGATGCAGGAATTTTATGAAACTTTTCATCCTTTAGAGAGAGCCCAGCAATAATTAATCTCTTCTTGGTGGCCAACTTTGCTTCTGCATCAGTTTCAAATGCTACCACAATTTATCTTGCCATTTGAGTCCGGAACTTTTCCTAAGGTGTGATCCAGTGTGGTTGTCCAATCGCCTTCAGTCCTTGGTTGAATGTTTCAGTTTCTTTAATCACTTCAGAGAGGTCAGATGGATTTGGAAAGGCAGCTACTCTTACTCCATGTACCACAACTTTGTACCATTCCTCGTCTTTGAATGCTTTCACATGTGGAATAGCATTTCTCCATCTGTCCCTGTTCTGTAGCATATATTCTGCAATATAGTAGGGTGTGGTAACCACAGCTATATTGTCCTTTCTTGTCTTTGAATCTAGTGCTACTACTGGTCCCTGAACTCTTCTATTTTTGAAAGCCTGATTGATTCTGTCCTGAAAAGTGTGTTTGGAAAATTTGGTCCTTGTATGTTCATCTAGGAGAGGAATTATCCTATTGACATCCCTTGGTTTGGAGGGTGCTTTTCTCTTTTTCGGCTGCACTTGAATCCATTCTCCTGCAGTCTGGTTCTGATTTCCCCTGGCTGTTGATGCAATATTGGGCCAGGTTCTAGACGCTTGGTTTGTGGTCTAGTTGGTCTAGTTATGCTGGGTGGGCTGATTTTGGCCGGGTCTACTCCCATTTCTTCCATTTTGCCTGATATTCTGTGGTGTATTGGGTGGAATATTATTTCGCATCATATGTTGCCAATTGTGGTTTGCATTGTGTGCTCTCTGAACTGATGTCTGCAAGATTTGAGCTGCTTGTTCCAGTCTCTGTACTTGTGCAGATAGAATTGTGTGCTGCCATAATTTTCGATAAACTCCCTTAATATATTCAGCAGATTAAAACCCTTTGTTTTTAAAGCTCTGATCTGCTCCAGATTTGCTGCTTTAGTGAGTTAATCCATTGCACCTCATTTACACTCATTAATGTTTGCGTATTCTTGAATTTGGCTATTTGGTCAAGTGATATTGGGACTTCCTTCTAGATCTAGCTCATAAGCATCTTTTTTCTTGTTTTTGCTGCCAAATGTAACACAGTTCTCTGCAAAGAGATCATAGTTGTAATGATCATGCATAAGTAGGGTAGAAATTGTAGTTTCTGGGTCCATCAAGACATGGGAAGAAAGTGGACTAGGTGACCCTAACACCATATTTTTTATTGATGGCCTTCTTTGTCAGATCTTCTTCTTTTGTCTCTTTATTATTTTTTCAAAATTTTTTATTTTTTTCTGATTTTAAAATTTTTTCGATTACGATTATCAATTAAAGTCACGTGATCTCCAAACAAGTTATCACAAAAAAAAAATCTGATTTGATGTATAATCTGCTGGAAAAATGAGTAAATGGACGCAAGTCACTTCTTCGACCAATAAAATTTTTTAGGTAGTGTGACCAGCTCTGAGCAAGGATGTAATTTTTCGCAAATTTAGTGCTTCCTATCTTTCAGCCTTAGTAGCTTGTTCAAAAATCGTTTTAATTCGTTAAAATTTGTTTAGGGTTAGAGCAGTAACAAAATAAAATGCACTAAAGATTTTGTGTTGATTGAATACTGTGGGCCTAGAATTTAGATAAAAACTTGAATCTTACCTTAAAGTTTGGCTTCCAGCCCAGGTCTGAACCTTATACTGGGTAGCTGCACAACTAGGTATTGAATTGAAGATCTAATTAGATATTCGGAATGCGCATAGTTAACTGGGATGATTGATATATCCTATAAGTTGTTATCTCGATTTTTGCAAGGTCGGAAGTTTTTGACTTCTGATCATTGATGTACCCTATTTGATGTACTTGACTCTCCACCTACTTCAGAAGCTGCCATAGCTGCATAATTTTGAGGCAGAAAGGAGGATGGGACTGCTGGAGTCACCGGTTTGTTTGTGGTTGTTCTCATTGTGCCTGGCATAGTTTGATTTGGCATTGGTTGAAATTGGTGTTGTGAATGCTGGTTGGTTGTGGAATGGTTCTGTACATTGCTTGCCTTACTTGGCAGGACTCGAGAGACCTGTTCTAGGGCTCTGATCTTCTGCCCCAAGATGGATTTGGCCCAGCTGATTTTGCCTTCTTGGTATTCTCTTAGCATAAGGGAAAGATCGTGCAAGCTCTGCTCTGTTACTTATCCTCTGCTAGGTAAATTGCTCCAACAATTATATTAAATGCAATACCCATGCAGGCTTCAATAGTCCCTGATTTTTCCTGAGCTGTAAACTGCTTCTGCTTAGGTTGAGATGTTTCTGGGATAAAGTCAAAATTAAATCTTTGACTGTCACTCTGGTGCTGAAGGACTAATTGATTTCCTTGATGGAATTTCCATGCATTTTTCTTGCCTATGATAGGGATATCATAAGCAAGAATATCTGGAGGGGATGGGCGTAAAATTAGGTCCATTGGCTGAGACTCCTTTTTTTTATTTTTCATATATTTGTGTCTAAATTTTAAATTTTCGATAAGAAAGATTTGGATTTTTTTTAACTACTTTTTAAAAAAAAGACTTTTTTTAAAGTTATTTTATCAATCTAGTGAGATGAAATATTGCGAGACATAAATATCATATGATAACGTGTTTTGGATATTTATTTTACCTCATTTGACGCGTAAACACCTTAATTAGAGCGTTGCTTGATGTCACGGACTGACTGATGTTGAGATGGTATCCTGCCAACCTCTGGCTCTAAGACTATATTGCTACTGCTATGTCATGGATAGATTCATGGTGTTGAGGTAGAGTCTGATCCTAGCTTCAGCTGGTATCCCTCTAGACAAGTTCTAGTTACTTCGATGGCGTTCTAAGCTATTCTAGCAATTAGTTTCTAGATATTTCGGGATGGTATTTTGTACTCTTACCAGTTCACTGAGCTTCGATCAGATTCTAGGTCACTCTCAGGAGTTCGACAGGAATCGGGCTGGAACTAGGTTACTGTAGTCTGTAGCAGATAGTATCGAAGTATAAGTAGCTGAGGTATCTTCATGTAGAGAGCTCTCCAGATTTAATTCTTGTATTATTCCTTACTTATTCAAGAATCAAGAATCAAGAACCTAGACTTTTGTTAATATATCATCTTCACCATCAAGAATCCAAGATCTCACGCCTACCTTTCTCAAGTTAAGTGACCAAGTCCCAGAGAACCTGACACTTGACGCGAATTGCATCTTGGACGAACGAAAATTTTTCAAGTATGGTGGCCTTTACTAACCAGAGACGCAATTAGTCGCACAATTTGAAACTTCAGTTTATACACACCCAGTTATCGCCCAATAATACTTGAAATTGCTTGAGAATTTGTAGATATAAATACCTATTTATGAAATAAGTGTGCTCGAAATTTTAGATTAATTGAGCGTTGTGGGTCTGAGTTTCGAGTGAAAAGCTCTGAGCTTTCACTGAAATTTGGCTATCAGCCATTAGTTGAACTTTGAACTTCAACAACTTTACAGCCACAAGTCAGTATAAAATTCTAAGATAATTTTTCGAATGCGCTGAATTTAATGAGTTGAATAGTGTAAATTTTGGGATGATTTCACGATTTTGAAAGTTCAGGTTTTGATGTGAAAGTTGTTGAACGGAGTACACCATGGTCACAAGCTATCAATAAGCTCGATATCCTGGGTAGGTTCATTTCTGACCAAAGAACATTGCAACTCAGATTTGATGGGATGACTGAAAATTTGCATGTGATCAAGACTGGGATCCCATAAGGTAGCCCAATCTCAGCAATTCTCTATCTAATTTATATCAGAGATATCTTTAGGTCTAAATCAGTTCACTTTCTGTCACACATGGGTGATTTTGCAATTACCACTGCCTTTACTACTCCCAAACGCAATTTAAGAGTACTGTAGAGGAAAGTGAAATAACTATTATATTTGGCTAACCATAATTTCATTGAATGGAGGGCAAGACAGAATATCTGTACGCGGTGTCCTCTACGAACCTTGGGGTCAAAATATTCTCCCAGAGCCAAGTTCAGTCAAATTTCGCAATATCAAAGAAGTTGGCCCACGAGGCAATAATAATAATAATAATAATAATCCATTTATGTCCTATTTGAGTTTATATCTATGTAGGACAGACTATTTAAATACAACTTATCTTTTCCACTCTAATTAGGGGTTTCTTTAATTTGATGGACCCACGAGGCAATGATTCAAGTAACTCCACCACGTCGTTTTTTTAGGTCCCAACGAGTTTGACTTCTACCTGAGTCTCATCGAGTCTACAAGTACGACCTAGTATATCCTCATCCCAATGACCACACCTCTCTCCGACTTTCTCTGGCCTCAGTTGACCACCAAATACACGTCCACGCCGATATTTATACCCGCTGAGGGAGAACAGCGTGGCGCACAAATCTGGGAGACAGTTCTTTGGGATGGACGTGAGAGGGAGTAGGACAAATTGGCAAGATGAGGCGAAGAAAGGCTACAACCTCGAAAGGCGTGAAATTCTGATTTTGACAAGAAGTTTTACGAATTGGGCTTTGTGTGCGCCAAATCTTTGTTTGCGAGAGTGCAGCTGACACTATAAAAATAAGCAAACGATGGAAGGTGTTGTGATCCGCCTCCTGGTGGTGTTATCCGGTATAGTCTGAGTAGCTTGGGCACCCACTCCACTTGGGAAGGAGACATCTCAGATCACATTTCGCGCGGAGGAAAGATAATAGATGACGGAGGCATGTCTGAATAACTCAGGGTTTTTGAGACGTTCCCCTGGGTGGGTATTCACGGATGAGGGTTGACTTGGGGTGAAGAAAAAGCCACCATAACTTCGCAGTGGTACTTGCAAATGAAATCCGAGGCATGAGTGCTCTTCTTGTAAATTGAGTCATCTATAATACATTTCTCTGATATTGTGTAAAAGCTAGGTAGCTTCAGACGCAATTAAAATCTGACACAAAAAAAATAAAAAAAATTCATTGAATCTGTTCCATGTAAAAACAGAATTGATGCACTTCACACACTGGAGTTCATACACAACTTATCGACCAAATCTAAAAAGTGGTTGGACTCTAATTACAAATTTGTAATCCGATGACCTGGAAAATGGTTTGGAGCAGGATTCAATTCCAGGGGCCACTTCACCACGAAGAGGGTGGAAGTTATACGCACAGTATCTATTTATAACTACCAAATAAATCAACTGTCAAAAAGAATTTTAAAATTCAAATTGATTTAGATATCTTTTGCAGCCTTTCATAGTCATAGATTCAGTTGGGACTCAAATTGAACTCTACTCCACTTTCCACAAGGACAGCTCGAGAAACCCATGCTGTTATGGCCAGGCGTCCTTGAAGAGATTTCAAGGAGAAGGGTCTCGGGGAAAGGTGAAAGGTGAAAGGTGAAAGGAGAAGGTTTCCGAGAAAACTCTGACAGTTAGAGATGGAGGGGCTGGTGTCGTGATTACATCTGCTATACCCTTAGTTGAATTCTAGTACTGTTTCGAGTTAGACTCAAGGAAGCTGGGGCTGCTACACAGTAGCTCTCCAGCATCTCAATCTTTCATTCTTTTGATCTTTGATCTCGCAATCTGGCATTTACATAATATAAAAATCATATATTCTCATAGCCCGATATTCTTAGTCTTTCATAATTTGTTACATTCTTCGTACTTCTGATGACCCTAAGTTATCAGACTTGATCGCTAGCTCAGCAACTCGACTTCTTGACTTCGTGTCTATTGACAATCCAAAAGTTCTTTAACCCTTGACCACCCGGCATCTCACAAGTTGAATTATACCTAAGTATCTTTCGTTAGTAGCTTTAATCCTAAAAGTTGTTAATACCTTACCTTTGGCAGATTTCAATCTTCAATATCCTTAGAGTACGCTGTAACACAGGCCTTCTAACCAATGTGGAAAAGATAGCTTTAGCTTAGGACAAATTAAACAAACAAACAGGCCTTCTACAGAATAGCAAGACTGGGAAATACAGAGCGTAATCTGTCACTGGCAGCTATGAGACAAATCTACCTTGGATGTTTTGTTTTGTTCATTAACGTGCTAGGTTACATGGCTACCATTGCACTCCTATTGGAGCTTAAGCACGTGTGGGGTTGGGCCGGATCAGGTTAACTACCGTGACGTACAGATAAATCTCGTCACACTTTAATGACCGGGCCACCTCCGACTTCACCTATGTGTTGAATTATACCAAGCCTAGCCGTCCAGAAACCCGCTGTATACACGCCGTAGCGCAATTTCCTCCTCAGCCCCGGCCACCACGCGCCCGAGCCCTTGACATCCTCATTGACTCCGAAATATAATTGCCGTCCAAGATCTCACTATTGCTCTAGCCTTGCACCTTCATATCATAACGTTGGGTTGTTTTCTTCATTAGGGATTTGCGTAACCCCCTCGGTGTATCTTCCCTCTTCTTCCTCCTTTGTACACGTCCCGTTTCCATCATGACTTTCCTCATTAGGGCGTGTGTAGGTAGGTGATCTGTCGGGTATGGAGGTAGGTCGCAAGTGTAGGATCGATTGAGAAATGTTTCCTCGCAAGTATAAAAGGGGTTTAAGAGATTTCGGATGTTTGAATACGATCCCCAGATAGACCTAGGCCCATTCGTGAATCGTATGTTGGTGGTGATGACTTTTTGTTCGATGTTGTTCCGGCTGTGAAATCTCTGCCGACTGATTTTTCGACCAAAATATCGAGTGCAACTCCTTCAAGTCGAAAATCCATCAATTAAAATTCATCCAACCCTTTTTCGTGACTGAATCTCGGCTCTGGGAGGATATTTCACTCCTAGGTTCGTAGAGGACACCACTGACAGGTGTTCAGCCTTCGTCTTCCTCTACCTTGCATGTGTTGTAAGCTTTGCAAATTATGGATCAGCTGTTAAGTGGAAGGGACAAGAAAATATCCTATCCAATCTTCAGAAGCTCCAAAACTTGGCAGTGAGGAAAATTCTTGGTGTCTTCAAGACTTCACCAACACTTCCTATGGAAGTGAAATCATGCCTGCTACAACCCCGACTCCGACTGAAGGTTAATATTTGTGACGGCTTTTAAGCTGGTAATTGCCTGTAGCCTGCGCTGCCTAACGCAGGCTTAGCGCAAACCTATTCTCGGAAATAGAGGCTTACCAGTGGCAATATAAATATTGTAACACGTCCGGGAAAGAGGCGCGAAAACGTGAAACGAGAAGGGGATACGGATATGCGCATAGAAATCTGTGTCATTGGCTGGGATAATAATCATGTATAAAGTAACAGTTATTATCCTCTTCAGTCTGTAGTACATAGATTTAACCTACAACTACCTCAGACCACAAGGTTGCCCAAGTGCCTGTACTTAGACTGTGACAATACTAGCAAATTGTTAATCCCCTCAGAAGTATTCAAAGAAAATGCTTAAAGCTTTTTGCAGGTGCCTACAATTCTACTAGCAGCAAAGTGCTTGAGCACGAATCGTCCGTCATCCCTATAGAGATATACCTGAAACAAAGGAGAGTCCAGCACGCCGGGCTATTAGATAAACTCCCAGTTCAAGAGACAATCCGATCGACATGTAAGAGGATAAAGCTGTCCGCAAACGGTAGAGAAACTCCGCATGCATTGACCAGGAGTAAAGATATCGCCGAATGGACAAGAACTTGCGGAAAGGAAAAGGATAGGAGAAGGCAGAAAGAAGCTGGAAAGATAGCAGCCTTTCGGGAGTGGAAGGATTTATGGACAAGCTAGAACAGGAAACACCGCCCTGGCTGACCAGCATCAGGCGATCCAGAACATTGGAAAGCGGCAAATATATTTACTGATAAACAAACAGGCAGCGTCAAAATGAACTTCAAAGATACCCCCTTGAGAATCCACCGTAACCTAGCCAGGGCCCAAAGCAGTGTCGCCATCCAGCTAAGGAGCGAGCATATCGGACTCAATTCTTAGCTGAGCTGAAGAAAAGTACCCGGAGTAGAAAAACCAAGCTGTCAATGTGGATATTCGTCGCAAAACGTCAAGCATATGGTGTTGGCGTGTCCGCAGTGGGCAAATGGAAGAGGCGACTTTCTCCGACAAGCTAAAGACAGGTCATTTGAAGCAATGTTGAACAACCTAGAAGACATGGCCAGAATTACACAGTGGATACTAAACAAAGGGTGGATAAAACAGTTTTGACTTGCAGGAGAACTCGAGGTAGCAATGTCGGATAAAGTAAATAGATCTGGAAGGGGAGAGGACGGAATCCACACGGGCTGAACAGTGTACACTGCACTTCCTGAAGGTAAACCAAAAAATTGATAGGAACTTAAAACAGCAGGATCAGGGGGTTTTCACCAAATTTGTTTCCTCCTTTGTAAATAATGCAGATAGTCACCTGCATGGACCCACAGGGTACCTGATCGGGTTAATTGAAATCATTCAAAATTCAAAATACTTGTTAAATGACAAGGTGTGTCTAGCTGCTACAGGGGCAATCCGAGTCAGGCAGAGTCAAACACATGAGTCGCGTCAATTACGCTATTCATGCAGATCAGTTGCGTGGAGGAAAATTTGTACTTAGGAGTCTGGCTGTCTCGATCTTAGTATACTTTTAGTTAACTCAAATATCTGATTCTATCTGACCTCAATCCACTGTGCTAATTCCATCGTCTTCTATACAGTCATACTGCGACAGAAGTCCTCCCAAATTAATAATACTAGCAATTTTGCTCTGATGATGTCAAAACTTTCAATTAGTCATCCAATAACTCAATAAACAAATGGTGAGTAAGAGTTTGTGCTTCCAAAAACAACCCAAATTAGCAGAATTAAATACAGCCTAGAAAAAATCACAGATGAAGTAGGTCCTGAAAATATCATTCTTCTAGTTTTTCCACCCTGGATTTTGCTGCCTGCGCAAAAAGTTAGTATGAATGAAGGCCCAACAGAAACAATAGTTGAATTAAACAAGCTAGAGTTGGCAAGTGTAAATTGGCAAAAGATGACTTAAATCTGTACTGATGCCTCTCTTTTCAATGAGAACATTAGTGTTGGAAAGGCATGGAATGCCACAGACAGTTTTGGACTGCTCACCAATAAATTCAAATCAAATATTGGAGACAAAGTATTGGTATACAGTGGTGAGTTGGACGCTCCAGCTCAGGCATTTGAAGATTCTAGAGCAAAGGCTACAAATGGCCAGTTTTGGTAAATTCTCCGACAACTAGGTTGCACTCCTCAGCTTGGCCGTCCTTTCAGACACTCCTGTACAGTCTTACTAAATAAGGCCTACAATAGTATTCAAAAAAATATTGAGTTCAAATGCCACTGTTTCATTAAAACTGGATCCCGGATCATTCTGGTATCAAGGGTAATGAAGCAGCAGATAAATCAGCAAGAAAAGCATCCAAGTTGTCCCCGGAAAGAAGTAAAACGATTTATACCATGGGGGACTATTCTCAAAACCTGTCAGTTGTGTCCCCTACTGACCTCCAGCTCTCACTGTAGAGTCTGCAGGGCCGAGATTGAGTGACAAAGTCGTCACTTCGAAGAGGATTCCCAATCGCTTTCGCGGTCTGTATCGTCTTCATCTCTCAACACATTCCCCTTTCACCATTATCATGAAGCTAACCACGATCAGATCAGATGGTAGGGTCGGAGCCCTACTCGTCACCCACCCTTGATCATGGAGGAAAAGCCATCCGATGAGTTTCCGGAGCGTACCCAGCACCCAATACAGAGATGGCGGATTGGATCAAGTCGGCCTCGACTGTTACAAAGAAGGGAGATATAGATGAATATGCGCACCTCATGTGGTCCCAGTGTCCAGGCCTTGCCTGACAGGGGCTGCATGTTTTTTGAGTCTTTTTCCCTCACACGCAGTTTCCATTGCCACCATTTTTTTTGGGTAGAAGGTTCCGTGGAAAAGGTGGCCGAATTCTACAGGTAAATACTGAGCTGAATGGCTATTCATCAAGGGGAATATATCAATGACCTTTCAAGTAATAAAAGAGGATAGGAGCACTGTACAAGGTGTGGCCTGGTTCAGAGAGGAGCCCAATGTGCTAGACATTCATAGACTCAAGCAGTGCAATAAAAATACAAGCACACACACCCAAACAATTATTTTGAGATTCGAAAATTCGAAAATTCGCATCTTCCCCTTTTCCCCCTCTCCCTCCCTCTTGCGCTCGTCGCATTCTATAAATAAATTATGATCGAGTTGCTGCTATTTTCATCATGCCACCTGTCCGAAAAAAACTCACCAACGCAATGTTGGACATCTCGAGAATCCGCCCTAGGGCTCTCCCAAAACTACCTGGCCTTGCCCAGTCTTCAAAATGCGTGGAGATGGGTCAGGCCGTTTCAGAAGGGAACGAAAAAGCCCTTCCCACCGTCAACAAGCCCGATACTGAAATGATTGGGTCAGTTGAAATTTTTAAGGAAATTCTTCAACAGGCCTCCGTCCCCCACGGGATTGGGGTATCGTCTAATTCTCCTCCGACCAAACCCAAACCATCGAAGAAAGCTGTACCGAAAGCAGCTTCAAAGATAGAGTCGCAGCCTCAAGCTGCCACTAAAGCAGAATGTCCTTTGGAACTTCGACCTATCCTCGAGGCCGAAGAACAACGCACCACCGAAACAGCGGCAAATCTGGCACTATGTCCCGCCGCCATCTTTGGCGTCGAAGCAACCCTGCTTTCTCTGACTAACGGGTCAAATAGACCATTCGTAGACTCCCTGAGAGTCTACCTACGCGGTACCATTGCGCAATATATGGCTATGGGCTCAGCCTCTACGCCACCTGTCCTCCCTCCTTGTTGGCGAACCCAATCCCAAGGGCTCCCGATTCCAGGAGCACACCAACACCCGCCGTCCTAGCACTGCCTGTCAAAAGCACCTGGGTCACGGTGGCAAAAAATGGAGAGTGACAAAAAGCAGTCCCAAAGGCGAAAGTCAATAGACGACTTTTCATCCGTCTGGGTAGCGACCAACCCTGGAGGAAATTATCTCCCCAGGCTGCACAAACTGCTATCCAGGTGCAAACCGGTCGCAATCTATATATGACTGACTCTGTACACCGAGTCATGACCGGTCTTGCAATTGTGACAGCCGATGAAGAATTGAGATAGAAGATTCTGGATGCCTTTCCGACCCTGCGGAGTATAATTGTCAAAGTTGAACAGGCTTCAGATCTAGTCTCTTTACGGATACCAAATGTACCCGTAAATACTATACTAAAACGCGGCCCAGTAATGGTCACAGGCGAGATCCTCCGACAAACTAGGCTTCTGCCAGCCGATGCGTAATCACATGGAACTCACCGTCATGGTGCACCATACCGCAACTGGGTTGCTCTTTTCCCTCCGGACTCCGCCCCTTGTGCGGGCTTCCGCATCCTTGAAGAGTGTGGTATGGCTACCATGCTACAGCTTCGCCAAAGAATCAAGCAGTGCTACCGCTGCCTTGGCTTCCACCACACTCGTGTTTATTCCCGCGCATCGGCTTGTTGGAATTGCGGTTCAACAATGCACTCTGAAGAAGAGTGCAAGGCCTCCACTAGATGTCGAAATTGTGGAGGACCTCACTTATCTGACCCACAGGACTTCCAAGCCAGAACCAACAAATCCAATGTGATTGGCTATCACTAAAACAATAAAAACAAATAAAGCTGGCTGTAATACAGTCTATTTTCTAATTATCTAGGAAATGGTATCTATCCAGGCTATAGGACATATATACATGTAGCTCTGATCCCATGGTGGTTAATATCCATCTGATCGGTGATCATCTGCATTCTTGATGTGATATATTGTGACAGAACCAAGCTGGTTGTAGTGTACTTTTAGAAAGATTAAACTATATGAAGAGAGAAGTACCACAACTACAGACAATGACTATTTGTACATCCTTCTAGCTCATCTAGTACGTACTCTGTTGGTGAGAATGACATACTGCTCCGCCACTGCCCGTCGTCATCTTTGCCATCTAGCTGACTCTCTCACTTGGCAATTCTACTTCGCCGTCTCACATTCCTTCCTAGCTTTAATGTAATGTGGCCAAGTGAAACTAAGCCGCTTGATACAAGTTAATGTGTAACACTCTCCCAAATACGCCCCCAAACTCCGCTTAGGTCTCCGCCTAAGCTAAACCACGGTCAAACTGTAACATTACCCCCCTACTCATCTCGATGAGTCGACCAAATTGGAAGTCTTCCTCCCCTTTTTTTTTCTTTTTGGTCCATCATTTGATTCTGCAGAGCCCCACACTTTTTCCCAGTTGTCTAAGGCAATAGTTTCTTGTAGGTTTGTAAGGGAAGTCCATTCTAGTATGAGATTACCTGTCCACTTCACCAAGGCTTGCCTTTCACCCTTTCATGTTCTACAGCGAATTATTTCATCAATGTAGTATTTATCTTCGCCATTAACGTTCGAAATTGGCTCCGGTTCTTGTTTGTCAACATTTTGAGAAGGTAATGGATCGTTGTTAGCCGGCAATAGTAAGTCCACATGGAAACAATTGTGAATTTTCCCATTAACATTAAGTTCTACAACTTCTGGTGAAATAACTCTTGTTGCTTTATACTTCGCATGTTACCATCCTAGCTTCTTTGAAGGTTGTCCATCTAGTTTTATATTTCGCAATAGGAGCCATACTTCATCGCCAATAGCATATTTCGGTGCTGGGGTCCTCTTCTTGTCAACTTGCTCCTTTGAGTTTTCCTGTACTGCTGCCATGACAGCTTGCATAAACGTTGTGATTGCACTCAAACACTCGACAAAAGATTCAGCTCTCTCTCTTCCGATGGACACTGGAACTTTTGACTCATCATCAGTATTCTGAATGGCACTTATGTGATATCCATGAGTTGCAAAGAAAGGACTAATTCCACCAATATTCTTTACGTCTCTGTTGTTTATGGCTAGTTGGGCTGCAGGTAGGCAATCAGACCAGTCATATTGAGTGTAGGCAACGTAAGCTCTCAAGTAAGTTTGGACTTCCTGGTTTGCCCTCTCTGTAGCGCCGTCTGTCTGTGGGTGATATGCCGTGCTTAATCTCTGTTCTATTCCAACAAGCTCGCAAAGGCGTTTCCAGAATTTGATCGTCCAATTTGTGCCTCGATCACTTGTTATCGCTTTTGGAAAACCATGGAATCTCCAATGGCATTCTAAGAATCTCTTTGCGCACGTTTATGCGTCCATTTTATCCATAGCTTCTAAAGTTACCAATTTTAGTAACTGGTCTGTTATTACCATAATATTCCAGGAGCCATTTGACAAGGGTAAGTCAACCATGAAATCGATTGAAAGTTCTTGATGAAAGCGTTCAGGTATAGGAAGTGGTTTAAGAAGTCCTTGCTTTTGATGTCTCCAAATAGATGAACGTCTGCACACATTACAATTCTTGCAGAATCTTCTAACTGCTTTACTAATACCTGGCCAAAAGTAACTCCTTACTATTTGTGCTAATGTGGCATCCCTGCCAGGGTGTCCGGAACCGGTTGAGCTATGGATGTTTTCTATTAGTGCTGTTGTCAAAGGCTCGTATAATGGTACCCAGATCCGGCCTTGATAATAAAGCAACCCGGACTCCTCGTCAAACGAACAAGCTGCAATTGTTGCTTTAAGTGCTGTAGGATGCTCAGACCCTTCTGTGTCTACTTTAAGGTCTCTCGGCCATGCTCGCTCATTACCTTTGACTGCTATTACAATTCGCCTGAAATTTAAGTTATGTTTGTGCGCTTGATCCCATAGTAATTGTAGATCTTCATTGACAAAAATCCTCTTACCTTCTGCAACTTTGACATCACCTAGACATATTTTAACAATATTGACCGGATTAAGCAACTGTCTTTCTCGGCTCATCAAACGTAGGTCTCCTTCTTTCGGCCTATCTTGGTCTCTACGTGAAAGGGCATCCAGTATTTTGTTATCTACCCCCTTTCTGTATTGAATTGAGTATCTGAACCTTGATTGTAAGGATTCCTCTTCCGATCTTTTCTTAAGGATATAATTTTACCTTTCTTCATATATTGCTATGACAACAGGACAGTTCTTGGCACATGGTATCATGTTGATATTATGTTAAGGTCTATGTTATGATGAGCTAGTGAAAGGAAGGCAGGTATATAAATAATGGTTTGGTCTGTAGGCATAGAGTTCTTTACGCTTAGTCTTCTGTCATAACCACCACCTTCGGATCACCTCTTGTCACCTATAGTCGCCTCTAGTTACCTTTAGCACCTTTTGTCACCATTAGTATTTGCTCGTACCTTTAGACTCTTTAGACACTTATATTACCCATTTTTAAACCTTTAGTTCTCCAAATTACCTCCAGTAGATCTTTAGTCATCTCTCGCAATCCATCCGACCTCTTCTTGCCATTCTATTCCGCCTCAGGTCAAACACCTACGCTCCAATTTGACAGTTACACTGGGTTGATGGAGCCACACTGTAAAATTTTTCTACTCTGACACTGATTCCAGCAATGTAGAGTCGGTTTCTGATGGCTCTGTTGGCCTCTTCTTTAGTTGCAAAGGCAATTGCCACTGATCCAGCCCGTTTGATAGTCCTATTCTCTCTACTTGATAACCAATATGGAGTTCCAATTGGTTTGAGACCCTTGTTGAAGGTCAAGATCTCATCTTTGACCAACTCCATACCCTGTGGAGTATCAAAGTCTAGTAGTGGAATTCCATGAGCAACAACCTTGTGCCATTGTTTGTCAATCTGTGCAAATGTAAATGGAACTAAATGTTCCCAAAGCTCTCTTTTCTCCAAAAGGAATTCTGCTGTGTACTCTTCTGTGGTGGTTATAGACAAATTCTTGGCTGATGTAGTGCTCACCAAGTTCACCACTGGGCCTTTGATTTCTCTATCTGCTAGGGCTTTGTTGAGGCTATTTCTTGCTGCTAGGAGTGATTCTACTGGTAGAGTATTTGGATCTTGGACAAGTATCAATCTCCTCACCTTTTTTTCCTTGGGTTGATTTTGGCTCTGTGGTTGAGTGGTATTGACCTTCTTTTTCCCACCTACAACTGTCCACTCTTGAGGCTTTGCTTGATATGATTTTTCATTATTTGCAAGGACCTTGGCAAAGCTCATGGGCTGGGCTATTTTTGTTTGGGCAGCTGTGTTTGATGCAAATGGCTTGGTTGTTACTGGTTGGACAATGGTGCTTTGTAGATCTCTTGTCTTATTTTCTATTTTTCTGGTGGCTTGTTCTAGGTTAGAGATCTGGCTCACTATTATTTCAGTTGCCTTTGATAGCTGCCCTTTCTCAGTAAATTCTCTGAATATTTCTAGTATATCCAACAGCTTGGTCTGTTCCATCCTGTTATGTGAAAGGCTATAGGCCTGGATAATATTATCTCTAGCTGCCATTAATGCATCATAGGGTGTTTGAAATTTCATTTCTAAATCCTTATTTGTTACCAGCTGTATTTTTTATGGCTTTCTAGTTTATTGGATATACTGCTGCCTTGTTTTCGCGAGGCCCCAGCCAGGTGGTACCTGAAAACTTTTTCCCATCCTGAGAAGGACCTGATATAGGATCACTTGAAAAATCCATGAAAATTTCATCAATTGATGAATTGAATTTACTAGCTGGGTTTTTAATAGCTGGGGGAGTTGGTAGGTCACTCCAAATGGATTTTTGGAGTTGTGGTTGCTTAGATATTGATGGGGGTGGGCTTGAAGGTGGGTTTGTGGGTGAACAACCCTTGGAAATCGACTGATTTGACATTATCAGCACAACCAGTCGGTCGATTTGGCTGATTAATATCTTAATCAAGAGCGCTTGATGTAATGAATTGTAAACAATTGTTTGTTTGATGGTAGGAGTCGGTCGCAAAAAGTTACTGATGAAAATGTGTAGACGGAAAATATGATCCATGGATACTTTAAATCATATTTAAAAAGAATTGGAAAAAGAAATAATTATGAGTGCCTCTGTGGAGGACATCAGACACCAAGACACCTCTTACATGAGTGTTAGAGATATAGAACAGAGAGGAATAATGTAAAGGATAAGATTTGCTCAAACAGGCTCACCCTACCCTTGCTCCTCCACACAAACAAAGGAGTTGAAGCTACCTTGGAATACATAAAAAAGACAAAAATATGTACTAGGAATGGTCTCTTGGAGATACAATAGATTGACATTAAATGATTCTAGATATTGGGCAAGGGTGGGAAATTTTCTTTTGTTCTGATTTAAGGGTGTTGATGGAGTTGAATGATTTCAGTATTTACTTGGGGGACAAGAGTCTAGGGCACTCAAACTATTCACATGTAGAAGACTGGAACAATAAAAATTGGATAACCTTGTATGTAGCAGGTATTAGAATATGTACTCCTAATGGAGTGCACATCCTACAATAGTCTTAGACTTATAGAGGATGTAAATGGATTTAAAAAAAAAAAAAAAAAAAACACTGATAGCATTGTAGGCTGGAACAGATGCACCCTTTGTCAAGACAAGAACAAGAAGTGTGTCAGCATCAGGAGCATTATTGACAGTTTTCGGGGTAGTGGCAGCTGTGGAGCTTGGTGGAGGTTGTTGGGCTGGCTTAGTGAGAGGTAGCCTGGTCTTTTTGCTGATGACTTTGGTCCATTTTTGGTCTGATGGTACAGTGGTATTAGGTGTGTTAATGGCTGCCATACTAGAATAGCTGGCAAACTTGGTTGGCTGACTAGATGAGCTGGCAAAATTGTTGGTGGCCAAAGGTGCAGGTTCACTTAGAGAGGCTGGTTTGGAAATAAGTTAAACAGATTTTTTTTCCACAATTTTTGGTGCAGTGGTAGTCCCCTTAACTTTATCTCCAGGCAGAAAGTTATTCTCAGTAAATTCTCGAAATATTTGTAGCAAGTCGAGAATTCTAGTCTGTCTATCCTTGTCAAATGTTAATTTACAGGCCTCCAGAATTTTATCCCTGGCTGCATAAATTGCATCATCAGCTGAGATTGCAAAGGAATAGTTGGTAGTAGGTCTGTTCAGCTTGGGAGGCTTTGGGTACTCAGTTGGATCACTTGAGCTTGGACCAGTTTTTCGCTTGTTGAGTGAAAGTTTTTTCCTGTCACCTGACACAGAAGCAGAAATGGGATCAGAACTGGTCTCCATGGCTGTAGGAATGTTGGATGATGATGAAATTAATCTTAATGGATCTGTTGAGGTTGGTAGTTTTAGACTACCGCTCCAGATTGATTGATTGAGCCGTGGTTGGGATGGTAGGTCAATAAAGGGTGGTGGTGAGGAGGATAATGAGCCTCCAGATGGAGGATCAGAGTCAATATCCATTTTCTTTGCCCACCATTATGCTAGAAGGGTCGGAAATTGTATGCAAATGTAGCTGTGAGTGATGCGAAAAGGAATCTGTCAAGTAATTGAAATTTGGACGATTTGATCAAAAGTTGTGGTCGAAAAGGCGGATTCAAAGTTTGATGGTCAAAAATTTTCGCGACGTCAACAAATTTTTCAAATTGGCTTTTTCATCCATAACTTTCCACCACATCGCTCAAATTTATATTGCAATACATATTCTGTGTCGCATAGATCTCAGCTTTAATTTGATATAATTTTCATTGATACCAGCCTGCTGGTTGGCCTGAAAATGGATATAGACCTTGATTCTCCTGCTGGAGGCACTAATTCATCCATACCTTCATCACCCATTGATCTTCCATCTCAGCCTCGGCTAAGTTCATCTATTTGGAGTGATAAATTAAATCTACAGCCATCAGACCTTCCATCTACTACCAAATCATCTAAATCAAAGCAATTCTCCCCACTGGATTCCAGTTTTGATCCCATCTCTGCCCCCAATTCTGGTGGCAGTGAAAAATTTTCTCTTGCCAAGAGAAAGTGTGGTCCAAGCGCCTTTTTGCCCTCTGAGCAACCAAAGCTCCCAATGCTTAATAATTTCAACACCAAGTTCTTTTCAGGTCCTTCAGCAGATGATGCCATATGTGCTGCCAGGGACAAACTTCTTGAAGCCTATGGTCTGACCTTTGATCAACAAAGGCAGACTAGAATTTTGGATTTAATCCAGATTCTTCGGGAATTCACAGAGTTTGATAAACTTCCTGGTGACACAGCCATCTCCAAACCAATTTCCGGTCAGCAAAAACCAACAAATATTAAGCCTCAAGTCATTACTCAACAAATAAATTCATCACAAATTGGAAATAAATCCTCTTAAAAAACTTCTCACCCTATCACCAACAAGTCTAGTATCAAGCCTATTTACTCTCATGTGGCTGCAAGTTCCAGCAAGAACAGCACTACACCTCTAGCCTCCCAATGGACTGAGGTTAATTACAAAAGACGAGCTACTCAAGGTCCTCCAAAGCCCGAACAGCAGGCAAAATCACTTCCACAGCCAAGTCACAAACATGATTCAGAGAAAATGCTCATCATTGTCATGATCAATGGGTCCCTTATTCCTGAATACAATCCAATTACTGTCAGGGACAACATCAACCAGCTCCTTGGAAAGAAAGCTGTTGCTAGAGTCCATACTTCTCCTCGAAAAAATCTTGTCCTAACATGCTATGACTCCTCTCCTGAAGAGCTTTTGGCTATCCAGGACAGATGGATCACAATTTTTGGGAAATGGCCAGTGGCTAGCATCCAGAAGGTCAACAACTGGCCAAAGATGGTAGCATATGGTGTTCCAACTTCTCTTTCAATGACTTCCTTCAAGCAAGAGGTAGAAGATTTCAATATGGGTGTACAGGTGGTGGGAAGCCCAAGATGGCTGACTGGTACACCATATGGCCAATCTAGCTCAGTCATCTTCAGTATCAATTCTGAAGAGGATAAAAGCTCAATGCTAAAGAATAGACTTTTGGTAGGTGGCCTATTACTTAAGGTGGCCAACTACAAACAAATCTCACCAAAAACTCACTGCAAAAAATGTCTAAAATATGGCCACTTATTCCTGAATTGCAAAAGGGCACCTGTCTGTGCTATATGCAATGGAAACCACCTTTCATCTGAGCATAAGTGTGGTACATGTGAAGCCTCAAACAACTGTATACATCATGTGGCAAAATGTGTGAACTGCAATGCCCATGGTCACAATGCACTACAAAAACTTGACTGTGAAATTTACAAGGCAATTTTATGTTAGGGCACCTTAAAATCTGCCAACACAATACTGCTAGAGGGAGAGAAATCCTTCAATCATTCTTTGAAGTTGCTCTGAAAGAAGATGCACAAATACTCTGTGTACAAGAGCCTTACCTTTTCTTTCATAAACAAAACAAAACCTACACTCCTTTATCACATCCATCTTAAATTCCCTTGGTTTCAGTCACCAACTCATCAATCAGACCTCGGGCCGGACAGCTTCATCTTGTGGTGTCAGTCTTTCTTGACTCAGCGCAAAATTTGACTCTCCTTCAATGGTCAGATGAGTAAGATGTACCAAGTTTCAGGCACACCACAAGGAAGCCCTATCTCACCAATCCTCTTTCTAATCTCAATAAAATACCTTCTTCCTGAAGTAAGAGGCAAAAATTATCTACAATTATCTTATGTAGATGATATATCTCTTTCAATAGCTTCAACTTCCATTGAAAAGAATATTTCATTCCTGGAGAGCAGTGCTAATTCTCTACTCCAAAAGGCTAGAAATCACCACATCATCTTTGAGGTGGATAAATCAGAGCTTATACGCTTTCATCGACGTCGGCAGCCAGTGACTTTACCTCTCCGAGTACAAGATACCTTACTTCATCCCAAAGAGGTAGTAAGATGGCTTGGTATCTGGTTTGATCGAAAACTTAACTTCAAATGCCATGTACAGAAGCGACTCCAACTTGGCAATGCAGTCTGGGAACAACTCAGAAGGCTGGCAAAGCCATCAAGTGGCATGAAACTCAATTCTCTTCGTCAATTATATCTTTCATGTGTAACCTCAGTCATGGACTATGGATCTGTTCTATGGTTCAACCGGCCTGGGTCTTTATCACTAACCTATCAATATGACAAGATACAGAATAGAGCTCTCATTGCCATCACAGGGGCATTCCCCTAGGCCCCAAGGAAGGCTCTGGAGGTGGAGGTAGCCATCTTACCAACCAAAATACGTCACCTCAAGAATGCAAGTCTATATGCCCTTAGAATTCTCCGACTCCAGAAGGCACATCCCATCTCTAAACTTCTCTACAGCCCCATTGAAGATGAGCTGAGTCTCGCCAATCAGCCAGACCCAAGGGACCTACAAGAAATAACTATAACCTCATCCCAAATAGCAAGACTTGGGAAGCTATTGGGGAGACTTACTATAAATCATAGGCTGGAGTCTATTGATAATAGATGGAACCCTCCTTGGCTAAAGACATCACTCAAAGTATCAATCTCTACCTCATCCAAAGAAGAAGCAGTCAGGGAACATAATCAATTTCTCAGACAAGTCTCAGATGGTTCAACTATAATTTATACAGATGGGTCACTTACTGAAGGCAAGGGAAGTAGTATTGGGTATGTGATATATCCTCCACATTCTGGGCCAGTCAAATGTGTATCACTTAACCTTGGACATGGCATGGGTATTACAGATGCAGAAACCTTCTGCATTCTGAAAGCCATTCAACATGCTAAGCATCTTTCAACTTCAGATAAAATTTTCATATTTACTGACAGCCAAGCATCACTCCAAAGGATACAAAAAGGCTCTAACCAATTCTCTCACCAAATCCACTGCAAAGGAAAAGGTGCTAATATTACACTTGCATGGTGCCCAGGCCACATGAAAATTGAAGGTAATGAGCTGGCTGACTCTCTAGCAAGAAGAGCTGCAAATGAATATCCAATTAAAAAACATCTCTTTACAACACTCAGCTTTCTTAAACAAGAGTTGAGACTAACTATTAAGGATGCCTGGTCTCAAGACTAGACATCACAACTACAACGTGAAGAAGAAGGGAAAAGAGCAATAGGACTGGGCAAATTGTATGGAGCCCAGGCTAAATGCCACATACCCAACTTCAAATTCAAACCATTCAACATGATCAAATTTTCTCGAAAAACCCAGTCAGCATATATTCAAGCTAAGACAGGTATAGGGAGCCACCTAGCATATATGAATAAGATTGGGAAAAGCAATACTAATATCTGCAATTACTGCACAAAAAGTGTTCAAACAATTGAACATTTAATACTTTACTGTTCATTTTTCAAGAAACAGAGGAGAAAAGAGTTTAAAAACCTTTTACCATTTACACTTCCAATTATTTTCAACACAAATGTGGGGAAAACTTTGCTTCTAAAATATCTCTCAACAACTGGCTGCCTATCTTAGGGAAAGGTTGAGGAAGATAGAAATATACCAACTAATTAAATATGGTTTACTTGTCAAGAATTTTCTTCCTATTGTAATATGCATAAAATGGTGGTATGAGATGATATGTGGGTTCAGAAGGATAAATATGTATATAGTGTCATAGCTAGTTAGGCTGCATACACTCAATGATTTAAAAAAAAAAAAAAAAAAAAAAAAAAAAAAAAAAAAAGACCTCGGGCCATTACTTATATCAAACACAATTGCAACCTAAATATATCACTAAGACAGGATCTCATCAATGATCCAGACATGCAGATTCTTCAGGTAGACACCTCTGATGAATCATTTTACATACTTAACATCTATAATGAGAAACCTTTTCTTGAATCTGAGACTAGAACAACCATGCAAAGATTGATAGAAATGAATTTGCAGTGGGATAAGGCTTTCCTTCTCCTTGGAGACATGAACCTCCATCATCCCCTATGGAATCCAGCCATTAGAAACCCAACATCACATGCTGACACATTTGCTCAATATACTATTTCACAAGGAGCGACCCTCCTAAATGATGCTGCTGTCATGGAGGAGCTTGGAGGTACATTCCACAGATCTAATTCAAGGCAAACTTCTTTTATTGATTTGACATTCTCCACCAAGTTCCGCAAGCTTCAATGGCACAACTGGACCTCTCACTCATCACCAACTTTTGGAAATCTCACTTATTGCCCAAACACTTTTGAAAACATATCAATTTATTGATAACTCCTAGCGCATTTCAAATATTGAATCAGAATTTCAATTGGACTGCCCAGTGTTGAAATATTGAGGTTGGAAGGTAAATTGGGGGTCGCCAACTCCAACCATCCACAACAATTGACACACTCAACAAGCCTATCTAAAATTCACACAATATTTGTACAAGACACTCATCTAAGTGTCTACAAAATTTGAAATTATTCGAGCGATAATTGATCGACATATTGCAGTCCAAAAAGCGAAAAAGTTCAATTTGCGACAAACTGCACAACTGGTCTATTTGGGTATCCGGATTTGAAGAAATTTTCATTGATCCTTGCTAAATTTCGCGTCGCTTTACGCGAAAAACGCGTCGTTTTTGCGTCATTCTGAGATTTTCTTTTTCAAGTCACGTGATATTGTTTCTAAAATTCGGACTTTAATTCAGGAACAAAATAAAAAAAAATTGATAACAAAGTTAAAAATCATAAAATAAACACTTGAAAAATATAAAAAAAAAACAGAATAGATGAAAGGGGACATGGATGACTTATCTAGCTCCCCTGATCCTTTTGCTTTAGCAGAATATCATCCAGGAAGCCTATCAGGACCACTAGATATAGACAATATGTCAGAAATTTCCTATGAGAACAACATGGATCATTTAGCCAAAGATACTGCTGAATCTTCAAAAATTGATAAGGGTAAAGGGAAATGTATTGATTACTCCCCTCATAATTTGCAAAGTCAATCAAATTTTGACATGAACATTGATATTGAGGGTTTTAACTTCAATCCACAGTTAGGATCAAAGCGAAAAAACGAAACATTGAAGAGCTTCCCTGTTAAAAAAGCCAGTGGAAAAGGGGGATCCTCATTACTGGACACAATAGATGGACCTGATGAGTGTATATCAATAGCAAGAGATTTACTTATTAAGGCTGCCCACCAAACTGATTCCCGCTTACAGCAGACAAAAATTTTGGATCTTCTGAATGTGTTCAGACAATACCTTGAAAAGGATGGAAATATCTCAAGAGAAGCCTCCCTACTTACAACACAGCTGCAAAAATTGGAGCAGACAACACAAGTCCTCCAAAATACCATGAGATGCCAAAAGGAACCAGTTCAAACACAACAACAGGAAGCAAGAAATGTTGCCTCAAGAACAAAGATAAACAATCAAACAATGCCAACAAAAATGAATCAAACTGGAACTAGAGTCTCAGAAGCAGGTCCAAGTCAGCCACAACGCACGTGGGCATCAGTTGCAGGGCCTTCGAATAGCCAAAAACAATCAAAAAGCGAGTGGACAGTGGTGCAACCAAAGAAAAACATGGAGCCAAAGCAAAAGAACACAAATAGACTTATCCTTCTGCAGGATGCTACCACCTGGCAGCCCTTCTCACCTTTACAAATAAGGGACCAAATAAACAGCGCTTTCAGAGCACGTAGTGTACAGGGCCCAGTAGTTTCTATAGTTTCCAAGACAAGAAATGACAATATAGCCATAACCACTATTGGAGCATATACAGCAGACTTTTTACTTAGCCAAGTTGATATATGGAAAAATTATGCCCCTCATGTGTTGGCCCTGAAGGATGAACCATGGTACAAAGTGATAATCCATGGAATTCCAACAAATGAATTCCTAGATAACAGAGACCTATCCCTAATATCAGAGGAGATTTCAATATTTAACAATGGACTAAAAGTGATTGGCCAACCATATTGGATTACACCAGAAGAAAATCGAAGAAACCAACAGGCTGGCTCTATTGTTGTGGCATTTGAGACAGAGGCCCAAGCAAAACAAGCCATATCTACCAGCTGAAAAATACTTGAACTTTGCACCCAATACTCAGTTTTATAGGTGCCAAAACTTTGGACACCAAGAGAGCAGATGCAGATGGGAGGCCAAGTGCCAGTACTGTGCTGGGCTCCACAACACAAAAAGTCATGCATGCTCCCAGTGCAGGGCTATTGGAACCAAGTGTAGCAACTGTAATGGAGCACATACTGCTGACAGTAATGACTGCCCAACCAAAGTAGCCATCCTTGAAAGGATAGCAGCTAGGGTAGAAGAAGCTAGGAAGGATCATGAGGATTTTCTATGACAGGACACCAAAAGGTCCTCCAATGAAACTTGAACAGGAACATACAGACTACAGAAGCGACCTTACAACTAGCACTAGACCTTAAAATTGGAATAATTGCTGTCCAGGAGCCCTGGATAGCAGATATGAGACAAAGAAGAACATATGAAGGGGCCCAATCAATCAATCACCCTTCATTCATACAAATACTCCCAGAATCATCAAACTTAGCCCTAAGACCTAGAGTAATGTTTTATATCTTAAAACAACCCAAGATTGAACATTAAGTCATTCCTGGATATCCAAGTGACCCAGATATCCTGGCAGTAAATATAACAGGCCCACAATTCAACATAAACATAATCAATATCTATAACCAGAAGAACCAAGACCAGGATAACAACCTCACCACAATGGAAAGAAATGGTACAGATCTGAAAATATCATCCAATACAATCATAGTAGGGGATTTTAATGAACATCATCCAGACTGGGATCCCAACTATCCAAAATCTATCTCTGCTGATAAACTACATGACTGGATTGAAGATCACAGCTTGTCTGTACTGAACAATATTAGCCAAGGAACTTTTTACAGGCCACATATGAAATGCTCATCAGTGATTGACCTGACCCTAGCAACCAATTGGGCAGAAAGATTTGTTCAAGACTGGCAAACCATTCCAACAGGATCAGATCATCAAGGGATTCTGTTTTCAATACTGAACCAGAATGAGAGACACTTCCAAGCCTCGCTTAAAAAAGAGAGATTCAACACCCAAAAGGCAGACTGGAAGAAGTTTGAAGGAAATACCTGCCAGCTTATTAAAGACTCTACCATTCTCAGACTGGATAACCTGAAATCAATTTCAAGCAGTGACAGTAGGGATCTGTTCAAGGAAGATAATAATCTGATGAAAACATTGGACAAAATTGGTCAAGAAATAACTGACATCATTATCAAAGCAGCTGAGAGATGTATTCCCCGAAAAAAGGCTAGTGCCAAACCCAAGCCATGGTGGAATGAGGAGCTAAAATGATTGAGAAAGGTAATGATGAGATCTCAACGCAATTACTTTAAAGATCCTTCCAATGAAAATAGATGGACCCAATACACCATAGCAAGGAATAAATATTTCCAAGAAATTAAAATTGCTAAAAAGAATCATTGGAATTCATTCCTTGAGAGAGAAGATCTAGCAACCATTTTTAAGGCCTTGGCATACACCAAAGATAGACAATCCTCCCAGTTACCAATGATTAAAGATCAAAATGGGGATCTTAAATCTAATTTTGAACATAAATGTAAGGCAATCAGGGAAAAGCTATTCATCCCACCACCTCAGACCCTGGAAATAGAATGGACTTCTCACAAAGTGCTTCAATGGGAATGGCCATGCTTAACAGCATCAGAAGTGGAAGAGGCATGCACTAAGCCTTCAAAAGGAAAAGCGCCAGGACCAGACCAAATAGACCAGAGAATGATAAGTCATGCTTTTCAGGCCAACAAGGATCTGTTTTTCAAGATTTACTCCTTATTTTTTAATATTGGATACCAGCCAAAGTGTTGGAGGCAAGCTACAGGCATTGTGCTGAAAAAACCCTCAAAACCAGACTACTCCTTGCCAAAAGCATATAGGGTTATATCTCTC
Organism: Blumeria graminis f. sp. triticale; assembly: GCA_905067625.1. NCBI lineage: Eukaryota > Fungi > Ascomycota > Leotiomycetes > Helotiales > Erysiphaceae > Blumeria > Blumeria graminis. The sequence goes on along the minus strand of LR898472.1, from coordinate 12,349,858 downwards.
CTTAATTGCTTGGGCAAAACCCTTGAAAGAATGCTAGCTAAAAGGCTAGCCTACCTAGCAGAAAAAACTAATCTTTTGGATCCATTGCAGATTGGAGGACGATTAAAGAAGTCAGCAGTAGATGCCTGTCTCATGTTGGTCTATCAAGTTCAGACAGAAAAAGAAGCTGGAAGAAAGACATCCACCCTCTTTATGGATATCAGGGGTGCCTTTGATCATGTGGCTAAGAATCAATTATTGAATGTGATGAGCAGATTGGGTCTTCCCCTTAGTCTCTTAACTTGGGTGGAATCCTTCCTCAGTGACCGGAAGCTCAAATTAGCCTTTGATGGGAAAGAGGAGCAATTTTCATCTGTTGAGACTGGGATACCACAAGGTAGTCCTATATCACCAATCTTGTTCTTAATATATATCAGAGATATGTTCAGCTCTAGGACAGGGAAATTTATATCATACATTGATTATATAGTATTGACTGTTTCATCTAACAGCTTTGAGAAAAATACAAAAATTCTGGAACAAGAATATAGAAATCTTCAAGAAATGGGTAGAAGAAATGCAGTCCAGTTTGACAATGAAAAAACTGAATTAATCCATTTTGCAAAAGCAAGGGAGGCTAATAGATGCCATTTAAATATGCCAAATGGAGAGAAAATATCAACAGCTATAGTAGTCAAATGGTTGGGAGTCTGGTTTGACCAGAACTCGTCTTTCAAACATCACATTACAATCAGGGTGGCCCAGGCAAAAGCTGCTTTCCAAAGGATGGCAAGACTTGCAAATACTGAGAGAGGGCTTAGCCATTTAGCAATGAGACAGCTATATCTGGCACGTGTGACCAGTATTTCGGACAATGCAAGCCCTGTCTGGTGGAGGGGACAACAGTACTTTGCTGAGAAACTTCAAGGATTACAAAATATTGCATTAAGAAAAATATTGGGATGCTTTAAAACATCACCAATAATACCAATGGAGGTAGAAGCATGTCTTTGCCCACCAGAAATCAGACTGAATCATAGCAGAAGAAAATATGCTATGAGAATGTTAACCTCAGCCAATAATCATCCATTAACTGTGATGATAAAACAAAATTTAGAATATTCCCACCATGGGAAGATAAATGCAAAAGAAAATCAAGTCAAAAGAATTAGGGAGTCATTAATATACAACCCTGATCTTGTTGATACAGAACCAGTACATCCAAATCTCTGGCCACCATGGGACACACAAGTGCCATACAGTGTTCATGTGGGAAAGGGAGGGAAAGAAGAAGAGAAAATATTGCACAACACAATTCTCAGAGAGGCTAGTGGTAAAAATCAAGCTGTTTACTATTGTGATGCATCTGAGTCACCAGATAGCAAGGCAATTGGAATCTCACTTATAGCATATCACCAGAGAAGCAAAATGGAAAGTAGAGAGTACTATGCTCTCTCAAAAGATACAAGCACAATATATGATGGGGAGTTAGAGGCTATTATTAGAGCTATTGAGCATGCCAAAAGACAAGTGTGGGACTGTAAGCTAGTAACAATATTCTCAGACAGCCAAGCAGCTCTCAAAAGAATGGACAATGCAAGTTGTAAGGCAGGACAAGCAAAAGTGATTCGGGCAATAGAAGCTGCAACACACCTACAAAATAAAGCAATAGAGGTCATATTAAGATGAGTACCAGCCCATCAGGGTATTCATGGAAACATAGAAGCAGACAAGCTAGCAAAGATAGCAGCAAATAGCGACTCAGACAAAAGCTATCCTATGAGTTTAATACTTATGGAAAAAGAACTACAGGAAATAAGATGCCAAGAGTGCCAGAGAAAATTGGAAAATTATGATGAAAAAAGACAATTAGAAGGGAATCCTGTGACCTACTCTGCAATTTATCCATGGAAAATAAGGAAAGAGCCATGGATACCAAGGGGAGTCAGAAGAGAAGTCAGCTCATCATATTACCAAATGAAGCTAGGACATGGATACTTTAAGTCATACATGAAAAGAATAGGAATATCAAGTTTGGAAGACTGCAGCTGTGGAGAGGAGCAGAATCCGAGGCATTTGCTGCTAGATTGTAGGCAGTATGCCCAGAACAGGAAGAAGATGAAAGAGAAGCTGCAGGGTCAGGAAATGAACTTGAAAATATTGCTTCACAACAAGATTGGAATCAGTCCAACATTGGAATATTTAAGGGAGACAAAAATATCAACTAGGGGATGGTATTTAGGGGAGGATAGTAGAGGAACTGAGATGAGGAGTCTTTGATTCTGGGGTTAACAATTGTAGTGAAGCTACACATCATTTAATAGTCATAGACTCAAATAGGATGTAAATTAAATTAAATTAAAAAAAAAAAATCAAACACTGCAGGGAATAAAATACAACAAGTTTCATCAAAGAAAAGAAAATCACCAGACTCAGCACCATCTGAACTTCAATACAGGAAAGTAATAAGGACCGCAGAGCCAGGAATTACAAAGCAGCTAAGCTACTCATCTGCAATTGAAGAAGCAAGGGATCTTTTAGTTAAAGCATACCATCTGACCGAAGATAAAGAAATGCAGGATGCAGTATTGGATCTTGTTGAAGTCTTTCGAAACTTCACTGAAGAGGGAAGGACAAATTCTACTGCCATGAAAAAGATTATTCCCGAGCCAATTGTGCCATTGACTCCAACTCAAGTAGCACAGAATTCATCTCCACCAAGTCCTTCTTATGCCCAAATTGTAAGGAGTAGTGCACCAGCAGAATCAACTGCAACTTACAAAAAGCCACTCAATAAAATGACAGCGTTAAGCAAATCCAACCATCATCCTATGGTGGAAAAAAGAGTTGAGCCTATAGCTTCAACTAAAGAAAATACAAAATCAACAGCACCAACAACAGTATTTCCACCAGCAATCATTTCTCATGGTGAAAATGTGATAACCCTTATCACAAAGTCAGGGGGAATTCTCCCTTCATATCAACCATTTTCTATCAGAGAGAGTGTTAATAAGATTCTTGGAAAGAGGGCCATTTCCAGAGTACATACCTCTGTCAAAGGAAATGTGGTCTTAACATGTATGGACTCAAGTCCATCAGAACTTCTACTGGACGAGGATAAATGGGAGCCTGTTTTTGAAGGATGGCCCATTCTAAAAGCCCAGAAAGTAAGCCACTGGCCAAAGTTGGTGGTACATAGTGTACCCACATATATCCCAATTGAAGAATTAAATAAAGAAATTGAAGGGTTTAATGAAAGGATTACAACACAAGGACAGCCTAGATGGCTCTCCAAATCTTATAAGCAAGCCTTGAGGGGCTCAGTCTCATTTTCAGTTACTACAGAGGGAGAAAAAGAATACCTCATAAACTCGGGTGTACTGATTGGAGGCCTCCTGCTGAAGGTGGTTGCTTTCCAGCAGTCCACTCAAAAAACCCAATGTCAAAGGTGTCTTACATATGGACATCACCAGACTACCTGCACAAGGACACCAGTCTGTGCAATCTGACTAGGTGCCCATAAATCCCCTGACCACCAATGTACCACATGCAAAGCCACACAAAACTGTGTCCACCATGCCATCAAATGTGCAAACTGCAAATCCAATACTCACATGGCCTTTCAGAGACAAGATTAGATTAGATTAGATTAGATTTATATTCTAGTCCTAACTGAGTCAATGACTATAGAGGACTCCTAGAATCTACATAGAAGATATTAGCTATATTTTTTTATATTCCAATTTTACAATTTTTAACTATGCTCTTATGGACAGTGAGGGTCGAGCCCTGTTTAATTTTTAAATTTTTTTGGTGTATTATCTTCCCCATAATCTTTTATTTCAAGATTTTCCTTCTGTTTTCAAAACTAGTTTAATTTTGATCGAAATTTTCCTCCCTTCTTTCCAGATGCCATCCCCTAGTTGATATTCTAGTGCTGTCAATGAACTCTATCACTTTTTCTATCCCTATTTTAGTATGAAGGAGCAACCTCATTGTTAGATTATTTCCATTCATTTTCTTTATTGCTTCTTTTCTCTTGTGTTTGTAATTACTGCAGCTCAGTATAAGATGGTCTGGTGTTTCACGCTTACCACATCTACACTGGTCATTGGTTGTCTTTCCCTGTTTGTAAAGGTAAGCCTTGTTATATCCATGGCCTAGCTTAAGTTGAAAGTAAGCACTGGATACAGCCCTTTTTGCTACTGATGGAACCTGAATCTTATGGTTTACTTTCCAGTGGAATTTTTTTGATACTTTAGAGATCTAGGATGTATTTTCCTATCATTATTCTGAAGGAATTCCAGCCATTGGTTTTGAAAATTCTTTTTCATTTGAGCTCCTATCATTGCAAAACTTATCTTATTGTTTCTGGGAGCCAGTTTTGATGCGCCTTTTGACAATTGATCTGCTATTTCATTACCTTCAATACCCAAATGTCCAGGAATCCAGTGTAATGAAATTGAAGCCTTTTTATCTGTTATTTGGTTTGCTGCATTCAAAGCCCTCATCTGGCAGGACTGTCCAGGATAGTCTGAGAAAGATGCCAGCCTTTGTAGTGCTGCCTGGTTATCTGAAAATATTTCAAAATGATGTCCTGGGTTGCACCTTGCACTAGCAAATTCCAATGCTTGCGTAATTGCTTCCAATTCTCCGTTATATACTAAATTTTGTCACCAATATTTGACATTCAGAGACAAGATTGCGACTACTATAAAGCATTAGCATGTTGAGCCACATCAAATTTAGCCAACACAATGCTGCAAGAGGTCGAGAGATCTTGCAGTCGCTCTTTGATGTGTCAATCAAAGGGAAAGCAGACATACTTTTAGTTCAGGAACCTTATTTGTTCCATCATACTCCTTCCAAAACACATCAACCAATTCTTCATTCAGCATACCAACTAATTTCACCTATTCTCAATCAGTCCATTCGCCCAAGGGTTCTGACCTATGTCAACAAAGCTAGCAAGCTCAACATTATGCCTAGATATGATTTAGTTACTGACCCTGATTTTCAAATTCTCGAAGTGGATCTCAAGGTTGAGGGGTTCTATATCATTTACATCTATAATGAGAAGCCCCTCACAACTTCTTATTCTAACTACATCATTCAAAGATTTCTTGACTTAAAATTACAGCTGGATAAACCATTCCTACTTCTTGGAGACATCAATCTTCACCATCAATTTTGGAATCCACTAATTCAAACAACCAATCCCCTAGCTAACTCATTTGTGGAATATCTAGATGAGAATGATGCTCAACTAGTCAACTGCCCTTCTGTAATTGAAAAGTTTGGAGGGACATTCCACAGATCAAACTCAAAGACAACCTCAATCATTGATCTAACCTTTGCAGCAGGCTTCAAACATATCAAATGGAAAGACTGGAATTATGGAGAATGAACAGGATCTGATCAATGCTTGTTTTCCTCTATTTGTTCTGAACAAGATTCAACCGGGGACCATATTGACCTTTTCGTCCATAACTTTTGGCGACAGCATCATATCATCATATAAACAATTTTTTTGAATCCATTACATCAAGCGCTATCAATTAAGATATTATTCAGCAAGTTTGACCGACTGGTTGAGCTGATAATATCGAAGAAGTCGATTTCCGGGGTTTCCTCACCCATCCACCCACCATCCAGTCCCCCCCCATCATTATCTTAACAACCACAACTAAAGACATCAATTTGGAGTAACCTACCAGCTCCTCCTGCAATTACTAAACCCCCTCCAGCCTTCAATTCATCAATTGATGAAGTTTTCATGGACTTTTCAAGTGACCCAATTTGTGGCCCCTCTCAGGATGGGAAAAAATTTTCAGGCACCCACTTGATTCAGGAGACTCGAAAACGAGGCTGTAGCCTTGCTAAGAATCAAGACACACACAAGAAAATACAATTTGTTGAGGCTCAAACTATGAACAAAATTTTTAATTGCCCAAAAGATGCCCTCCTTGCAGCCAGGGACAACATTATTCAGGCCTACAGCCTCTCCACTACCAGAGAAGAGCAAGATAATCTATTGGACCTCTTGGACATCTTCCGAGAATTTACAGAAAAAGGGCAATTATCAAAAGCCTCTGAGATAATTACCTCCCAAATTGCCAACCTTGAACAAGCAACACGAAAAATTGAGAGCAAAACCAGGGATCTTGAAGCATCCACATCTATACCACAAGCATCTAGACCAAGCAAAGTTACAGAAAAGACCCACAACAGGCCTGCTGCTCCTAACCAGCCAGTTAGTTTTGCTAGTATACTTGCAAACTCAACTAAAGGATCAAATCCAGGGCCACAAGAGTGGACTTTGGTAGGTGGAAAAAAGGGAAGCTCTACTACTAAGCCAGTAAACCAAAAACAACAAACCCAAAAAATAATTAGGAGACTCATCCTGGTACAGGCTCCACACTCCCCACAAATGAAATCACCATTAGCAGCCAGAAATACCATCAACAAGGCCCTTGCTGAGAGGGGTATCAAAGGTCCAGTGGTCAACTTAGTGAGCACTACTTCAGCCAGAAATATATCCATTACAACCACAGAAGAATACACAGCAGAGCTTCTCCTGGAAAAGAGGGAATTGTGGGAACACTTAATCCCATTTACATTTGCACAAATAGACAAACCATGGCACAAAGTGGTTGCCCATGGTATTCCACTGGAGGATTTTGATAACCCAGAAGGCATGCAGTTGGTTAAAGATGAAATTTTGACCTTCAACAAGGGTCTTACACCAATTGGGATGCCCTATTGGCTTTCAAGCAGAGAAAATAGGACCATCAAAAGGGCCGGATCAGTTGCAATTGCTTTTGCAACAGAAGAAGAGGCCAACAAAGCCATCAGAAACAGACTACATATTGCGGGGATAAGCGTAAGGGTAGAGAAATTCTACAGTGTAGCTCCATCAACACAGTGTACCAAATGTCAGAGCTTTGGCCACCTAGACAACTACTGTAGAAAATCAGCAGTTTGTGGCCTCTGTGGAGACAATCACAGCACCCAGCAACATTACTGCAGCATCTGCCACACCAAAGGAAAGAGCTGCAGTCATCTAGCACCCAAGTGTGCCAACTGCTCTGGTGCACATCAATCCAACTCAAAGTCCTGTGAGGTATTCCTAGCAGTCAAAAATAAGCTTGATCAGGAGGAATTGTAATGTCAGACACAACTGATATGCAAGTCCTTCAAGTAAACCTAAATAAAAATCAATTTGCAACAGAGAATGCTCTGCAGCTGGCTATAGAGCTACAAATAGATATCATAGCAGTCCAGGAGCCTTGGCTGATACCCAGACAGCCTCCAAACCAGGACTATAGTAATACTAGATCCATTCAACACAATGGATATAACCAAATCTTCCCAAAATTTCCAGCACAGCTCAGGCCAAGAACAATGGTCTATGCTTCAAGGAGACTCGAGAATAGAATCAAGCTTGCAGATCAATCACCTCTGGATCCAGATATCCAGATCCATGAGGTCACTGACAATATAGGCTTGATAAAATTAATTAATATATATAACCAAGATTATCAGGCAGGTCAGAGGGGTAAAACCATCGAAGCTCACCTATATAGTCATCAACTAAGCTCCAGGACAATTATTCTCGGAGAATTCAACCTCCACCATCCACTGTGGGAGCCAGGATCAAATCCAACTGGCCCTTCAGACAGATTGGTTGAATGGTGTGAAGCACAAGGAATGGAGATCATAAATAACCCTGGGGAAGGAACATTTATCAGGTCCCATATGGAGAAGTCTACAGTAATAGATTTAACTCTGGCATCTTCACAAATATCTGATAGAATTGCAGACTGGCAAATAGTTGAAGATATAGGGTCAGATCATTGTGGAATCCTATTCACAGTAGAATCAGCAGTAAAATTAAAGGGGAAAATACCTCAAAGACCAAAGCTGATTATCAAAAAGCCGACTGGGGGAAATTTGCCAGGATCTTACAAGAGAAAGCCAGCAGAAAAATGGTGCTTCAAACTCTGCACAAAAGCATTTCAAACATGCACAGCAAGGATATCAATTATTTGGTTACAGGCACTCACCTGTTTTCCAGCCAATTAGACCATGCAGCAAAGGCCCTCACTAGCTGCATAGCTGAAGCTGTCAAGGAATCAATACCACAGAGTATCTTTCATCATACCTCAAAGCCCTGGTGGTCCAAAGAGCTGAAATCAATGAGAAAAGAAATGGCAACAAAGAATAAGGTTTATAAATGCAATAGGGATGATTTGATTGCCAAAGAATTATATTTTCAAGCCAGGAATCTATATTTCTCAGCCATCAAAAGAGCTAAGCAGGGACACTGGAACCAGTTCCTTGAAAGAAATGATCCCAAATCAATATTCAAAGCCATGGCTTTCACCAAGGATAAAAGATCAAATACTCTACCAAATATCTTATCAGATAGCTGTATCTTAGAGAAATTCTTTGAGGGTAAGTGCAAAGCCTTTCGGAATACGCTCTTCCCTGATCCTCCAAATACAAATCAAGCTACATGGGACTCATATAAGCCAGGTACTTGGACTTGGCCCAAGCTAGGAAGACCAGAGCTGCAAAGAGCTTGCTCTACTAATATCAGAGGCACTAGTCCTGGACCAGATGGTATAACACATGAAATTATCAGCCATGCCTATGCAGCTATTCCAGATGTATTCTTCCAACTATACTCTAGCCTCTTTGAAGCCGGATACCATCCTCAATGTTGGAAGGAAGCTACTGGGATCATCATCAAAAAGAATTCCAAACCAGACTACTCCAATCCTAAAGCTTACATGGTTATTTCACTCCTTAACTGCCTTGGAAAGGTGATGGAGAGAATCCTTGCAAAAAGATTGGGTTACCTAGCAGAGACATCAGACCTACTTCATCCATCTCAGATTGGGGGCAGACAGAAGAAGTCAGCTGTAGATGCAGCACTCCTTCTCTCTAATGAAGTAGAAATCAACAAGCAACTTCGGAAGGTAACATCAACCCTCTTCCTGGACATCAAAGGGGCCTTTGATCATGTTGCCAGAAATAAACTATTAGAAGTAATGAAGGAGCAGAAACTCCCTACTAACCTCATAGCTTGGGTAGCCTCATTCTTGGAACAAAGGACACTTCAATTAGCTTTTGATGGAGAAAAGGAAGGATTTAGTGAGATAAAGACAGGTATTCCTCAAGGGAGTCCAATATCACCAATTCTATTTCTCATTTATATCAGAGGACTTTTCACATCTAAGTCTATCAAATTCATTTCATACATAGATGATATATCTATGACAACTGCATCAAGTAGTATGTCCAAAAACATCAAGATCTTGGATAGAGAAGCAAAGAAAATATTTGACTTTGGAAGGAAACATGCAGTTCAGTTTGACCTTACTAAGACAGAGCTCATTCACTTCACTAGACGGAAAAACGCACAGGACTTTCCTGTTGCCCTTCCTAATGGTGAGATTGTGCAACCAACTAATTCAATCCAATGGCTAGGCATCCACTTTGATCCTGGGCTAAATTTAAGAAAACATATACAAGTCAGAACCTCCCAAGCCACTCAAGTATTCTATAGGATGGCTAGACTTGCTAACACAGAGAGGGGCCTCTCACCTGCAGCGCTCCGACAAATATATCTTGCCTGCATTGCCAGCATTGCTGACTATGGATCAGTCATCTGGTGGAAAGGTCAGGATTACATAGTAACAGCACTCCAGAAGTTACAGAACCTTGCACTCAGAAAGATACTGGGTGTCTTCAAGACATCTCCAATTCTTCCTATGGAAGTGGAAGCAGCCCTGGCACCACCAAGGACCAGACTTCAAAGAAACCAAATGCAGTTTGCCTTCAGGCTTACAAAACTATCAAGATATCACCCTTTAAACATACAAACTTCAAATGAGCTTGTCCTACTTAAGCCTATCCAGCTAGATAGGATAAAAAATTCTATGAATAATCTCATTAACAGTGATGATATGGAGACAATTGTGACGGAAACCAAGCTGGTGATGAATAAATCGATTTAATAAACTATATGAGGAGAAAAGCTAACTCTAGCTACTACTAACAGGTATTTATAGGAGTTAATCCTCCTCGTAAATCTACAGACTAGTGACTTGTACTCAGGCTCAATACTTCTACCCAGCCACGTATTTCCAGGTGTCACTAAGTTGTAATGACGCTTCAGCCTCCTGAGTAGTAGTGCCGTTTTGTTCAGCTTCATCTCCACCCCCATACAGCCTCATTGTAAGGATTCTTAGTATCAGGCTTAGGTATCCACCTAAGCTCAAACAAAGGTCAAACCGTAACAACAATAAGACAATTTCAATTCAAACCATGGGGGCAGGATCCCCCTTATATAGTCACAATTGAGAGGATACCAAAGGATGAAGCAGCAGAGAGACATCAATCTTTGCTTCAACAAACTGACTGGTCCTCCACTACATTCATTTACACAGATGCCTCATTAATGGCAGACAGCACAGGTGTTGGATTAAGCTTTGCAGCTACTGGGAGCTGCAGCAGAATCAGATACCAAAATAAGAGTAACATAGGAAATGGGGCACATGTTTATGATGGAGAGCTGGAAGCCATCACTCAGGCCATGGAGTGGGCAAGTCTGCAAAAGCAGGACAACAAACACTTCCAGGTCTTCTCAGATAATCAGTCTGCCCTATACAGACTTAAGAAACCCTCGGATAATCCAGGACAGGCTTGTCAGCTCAGAGCCATAGCAGCAGCGAAGATAATTCAAAGCAAAAACTCAACCATTCATCTCAACTGGATTCCAGGTCATCTGGGCATAGAAGGTAATGAGGAGGCAGATAGACTTGCCAAGGAAGCATCATGTCTTCCGCCTGAAAGGGGAGAGACTAGCTTTGCCATGGCAGGGACCCTAATTCATCAAAGCTTTCGAGATCAGTGGAAAGATCATATTAAAAAATACAAGATTAAGTCTCTAAATAATCCATCAAACTATCAGAATAGATTTGGCTGGAAAATTAAGTCTAGAATAATCTTGCCAACTTGTATAGAGAGAGAAGTGGTAAGCTCACTATATCAGCTAAAAATTGGACATGGCTACAATAAGTCATACCTGTATAAGCGTGGGCTAAGTGATAGTGACAGGTGTAGATGTGGGAAGAGAGAAACACCTGAGCATCTATTACTCAGCTGCAGCAACTACAGGCACAAACGAAAGCAGCTGAAAACTAGTCTGAATGGAAACCATTTGAGTTTGAAGCTGTTGCTTCATACTAAAATTGGGATAGAAAAAACAATTGAATTCATCAAGAAAACTAGGATATCTACAAGAAGATGGCATCTTCAAAGACTTGAGGATGAAGAGGAGAATTGACAGAGGAGGATCAAGGGGCGACGAGAATGGTGGTGGATTAGAGTAAAAATAAACAGGGCATGACCCTCAATTTCTATTGGTAAACATTGAATATATCAACTAACAACTTTCACATTAAAATCTAGATCTATTTATATAGTTTTAGCAGTCCTTCATAGTCACAGACTCAGTAGGGACTTTAATTGAATTCTATTCTATTCTATTCCAACAGGATCTGATCATGAACTAATCACATACAAGGCCCAGCTTCCTGATAATAACAGACCTGATGCAAACAACCACATTCCAACTCTTCCACCTCGATATAATACTAAAAAAGCAGATTGGAAGATTTTTCATGAGGAGCTGCAAACAAAAGAGCCAATTTTTGACTTAAACCTAGATGCAGCTATTCAAATGGATGATTATGACCAAATAGCAAACCTACTACAACAATTAGTACAGGGAGCTGCACAGAAATCCATCCCAATTTTGAAAATTTCATCAAGATCAAAACCATGGTGGACAGAGGAATTAACTCAGCTGAGGCTACACTTCCACAAGCTTCGACGCCGCTTCAAGAACTTCCCAGAAATCTGGTTGGAGAAAGAAGCTAAGGCTGCTAGGAATCAATACTTCCACCAAATTATCTTCAACAAAAAGCAACATTGGATAAAATTTTTGGAAGAAGCCAGAAATAAGTCAGTCTTCACAGCCTATCATTATTCTAGGCCTGAGAGGACTCAATCCACAATTATACCAGCTCTTTCCTACCCCTCTTCAGACAGAAGTCAAATTAAAACAGCAACCAACTTCAAAGATAAATGCAATGCACTTATGCAGACTCTTTTTCCACTTGCTCAAGCCACCACATCTTTATCTCAGGAACCATCACTGCATGCTCCAAATAACCAGCTACTTGAAGATACAAGATGGGAATGGCCAGCTTTGACTATGGAGGAAATTATCAATGCAGCTCCTACCAAGACAACGTCCCCAGGACTTGATCAGATTGACTGGACTATCATTAAGGAAGCTATCAAAGCCATCCCAAAATTGTTCCTCAAAGCATATACATTTCTTTTCCATGGTGGATATCATCCTAGACAGTGGAGACAAGCAGTTGGAATCATCATTCCAAAGAGAAATAAGAAGGATTACAGCTCACCAAAAGCCTACCGGTCTATCTCTCTACTACCCTGTCTATCTAAGCTATTGGAGAGAATATTTACCAACAGAATATCTTTTCTGGCTAATACCAGTAATGATTTATTGCATGAAAGTCAAATGGGAGGGCGTAAGCAGAGATCTGCCACTGACACAGCACTTTTACTTCAGGAATTCATTGAAGAAAACACAGCAAAGAATCGAATAGTCTCAACAGTATTTCTAGACATCTTGGGAGCATTTGATAGACTACAGCCACAGGCTTTAGTACAAATCTTGAAGAAACTTCAACTTCCAGATCAATTCATATCATGGGTTAAATCATTTCTTAGTGAGAGAAGCATCCAGCTTCACTTCAATAATCAATTAAGCGAGGTGTTTCCAGTCACAGGCACACCTCAGGGAAGCCCTATTTCCCCCCTACTCTTCTTAATCTCTATCAGGTTTCTCTTTCCACCTAATCAAAGAATATCTTGCCTTCAACTTTCTTACATGGATGACATTTCTATCTCAGTCTCATCCACATCTGTTCAGAAAAAGATCAATCATTTACAACTAATTTTGGAAGGGATATTTACAGAAGATTTCAATCTTTCAGTCACATTTGAGAAAGACAAGACTGAGCTGATCCATTTCTCCAAGCACAGAAGACAATTAACAACACCACTAATGCTTGATGAACAGTCTCTAATATCACCAAAAGAGGTGGTTAGATGGCTGGGTATCTGGTTTGATAGGAAATTGAATTTTAAGATTCATGTTGAGAAGAGACTTCAACTTGCTCATGGAGCTTTTCAAAGAGTAAAATAGCTTGCTTCAAAGACAAAAGGCCTACTTTTCCATGCCTTGAGACAACTCTATCTCAGTTGTGTCATACCTGTGCTAGACTATGGATCAGTATTATGGTTTCAAAAAAGAGGGTCAGTAGGTTTGAATGCCAAATGCCAAAGGCTTCAGAACCAGGCCATTACCATGATCACTGGGGCCTATCATCATAGCCCAGTCAAAGCCCTGGAAGTTGAAGCAGCCATTTTTCCAACCAGAGTTAGACAACAAAAACAAACCATCAACTATGCACTTCGGCTTTTGAGGATACAGCCATCTCATCCAGTGCAAGCAAAATTACTTAGCCCACTTAGGGATGAGCTACCCTAGATACAGATCTGGATCTCGGAATTTTTAATTATATGACTAATGCAACAAGTCAACTAACAAGGATAGGCCATCTTCTACAGTCATTTGCTAATCATAAGAATCTTGAACAGCTTGATGCCTTGTGGTCACCTCCATGGCTACAGGCAAATATATCTATCACTATCTCATCAGAGCCAAAAGAAATTGTGGCATTTCAACACAAATACCTAAGAGAAAATATACCACCATCAACAACAATTGTCTATACTGATGGGTCCTTACTCAAAGGAAAAGGCTGTAGCATTGGATTTGTCTTATATCTGCCAGTCACAAGAGAGATAAAATGTTGCTCATACAATCTTGGGGAAACTATGGGTATTACAGATACAGAAACCTTCTGTATTCTCATAGCAATTAGACTCCTTAAGAAGACAATACCACATGGCAACTATCATATCTTTACTGACAGCCAAGCTAGTCTGAAGAGAATTAAGAATAAAGAAAATCATTTCTCCCACCAGATCAGACAAGAGGCAGAAAATTGCTCATTGCAACTCTCTTGGTGCCCTGGCCATGTTGGAATTGAAGGCAATGAGCTTGCTGACCACTTAGCTAAAGGAGCTAGTAAAAAGAAGGTGCTGAGAAGAAATCAATTTACTTCACATTCATTTTTGAAGCAGAGGGCTACGGAACTAATTTTGCAGGCCTGGAATCAAGATTGGACTTCAGAACTCTTCCGTGAAGAAGAAGGGAGAAAAAGCTCTGGTCTTGGCAAATTTTATAGGATACAGGCTCAATTAACCACACCAGCATTTTCTACAAAACCATTCAATTTTCAAGGATATGGCAGATTAATAGAATCCTCATATTTTCAAGCTAGGAGTGGCATAGGTAATGCTAGGGCTTATTTATACAAAATAGGAAAGACAAAAGATAGTATCTGCAATTTTTGCAGTAAAGGAAATCAAACCATGACTCATTTGATACTTCAGTGTCAGAAATTTCAAAGAGAAAGAAATGAATCTTTCAAAAATATAGAACCCCTTAAATTACCAATAATATTTAAAACCAAAAGAGGAAAACAAGCATTGCTTGAATATTTAAAAACTTCGAGGTGTGTAATTTTGCACAAAGGGGATTAATTAGGACAATAAATAGTGGAAATATTGAATAATTTGTTTGATAGAGTTAATGCAAAATGCATAGAATGGGAATAAAATGTTATATAAATTGTCATAGCTAGATAGCTGAATACAATATGATAATAAAAAAAAAAAATACTGAAATCATTCAACTCCATCAACACCCTTAAATCAGAACAAAAGAAAATTTCCCACCCTTGCCCAATATCTAGAATCATTTAAAGTCAATCTATTGTATCTCCAAGATACCATTCCTAGTACATATTTTTGTCTTTTTTATGTATTCCAAGGTAGCTTCAACTCCTTTGTTTGTGTGGAGGAGCAAGGGTAGGGTGAGCCTGTTTGAGCAAATCTTATCCTTTACATTATTCCTCTCTGTTCTATATCTCTAACACTCATGTAAGAGGTGTCTTGGTGTCTGATGTCCTCCACAGAGGCACTCATAATTATTTCTTTTTCCAATTCTTTTTAAATATGATTTAAAGTATCCATGGATCATATTTTCCGTCTACACATTTTCATCAGTAACTTTTTGCGACCGACTCCTACCATCAAACAAACAATTGTTTACAATTCATTACATCAAGCGCTCTTGATTAAGATATTAATCAGCCAAATCGACCGACTGGTTGTGCTGATAATGTCAAATCAGTCGATTTCCAAGGGTTGTTCACCCACAAACCCACCTTCAAGCCCACCCCCATCAATATCTAAGCAACCACAACTCCAAAAATCCATTTGGAGTGACCTACCAACTCCCCCAGCTATTAAAAACCCAGCTAGTAAATTCAATTCATCAATTGATGAAATTTTCATGGATTTTTCAAGTGATCCTATATCAGGTCCTTCTCAGGATGGGAAAAAGTTTTCAGGTACCACCTGGCTGGGGCCTCGCGAAAACAAGGCAGCAGTATATCCAATAAACTAGAAAGCCATAAAAAATACAGCTGGTAACAAATAAGGATTTAGAAATGAAATTTCAAACACCCTATGATGCATTAATGGCAGCTAGAGATAATATTATCCAGGCCTATAGCCTTTCACATAACAGGATGGAACAGACCAAGCTGTTGGACCTACTAGAAATATTCAGAGAATTTACTGAGAAAGGGCAGCTATCAAAGGCAACTGAAATAATAGTGAGCCAGATCTCTAACCTAGAACAAGCCACCAGAAAAATAGAAAATAAGACAAGAGATCTACAAAGCACCATTGTCCAACCAGTAACAACCAAGCCATCTGCATCAAACACAGTTGCCCAAACAAAAATAGCCCAGCCCATGAGCTTTGCCAAGGTCCTTGCAAATAATGGATAATCATATCAAGCAAAGCCTCAAGAGTGGACAGTTGTAGGTGGGAAAAAGAAGGTCAATACCACTCAACCACAGAGCCAAAATCAACCCAAGAAAAAAAGGTGAGGAGATTGATACTTGTCCAAGATTCAAACACTCTACCAGTAGAATCACTCCTAGTAGCAAGAAATAGCCTCAACAAAGCCCTAGCAGATAGAGGAATCAAAGGCCCAGTGGTGAACTTGGTGAGCACTACATCAGCCAAGAATTTGTCTATAACCACCACAGAAGAATACACAGCAGAATTCCTTTTGGAGAAAAGAGAGCTTTGGGAACATTTAGTTCCATTTACATTTGCACAGATTGACAAACCATGGCACAAGGTTGTTGCTCATGGAATTCCATTACTAGACTTTGATACTCCACAGGGTATGGAGTTGGTCAAAGATGAGATCTTGACCTTCAACAAGGGTCTCAAACCAATTGGAACTCCATATTGGTTATCAAGCAGAGAGAATAGGACTATCAAATGGTCTGGATCAGTGGCAATTGCCTTTGCAACTGAAGAAGAGGCCAACAGAGCCATCAGAAATCGACTCTACATTGCTGGAATCAGTGTCAGAGTAGAAAAATTTTACAGTGTGGCTCCATCAACACAGTGTAACAAATGCCAAAGCTTTGGTCAACTTGACAGCTACTGCAGAAAATCAGCATTCTGTGGTCTATGTGGAGAAAATCACAGCACTCAGCAACACTACTGCAGTGTCTGCAGGACAAGGGGCCTTAGCTGCTCACATCTAGCCCCAAAATGTGCCAATTGCTCAGGCTCTCATCAGGCCAGCTCAAAAACCTGCGAGGTTTATCTTGCAGCTAAAAATAAGCTCGATCAGGAGGAATTGTAATGTCAGACACACCTGATATGCGCGTCCTTCAAATCAACCTTAATAAAAACCAATATGCAACTGAGAATTCTCTACAGCTGGCTGTGGAGCTCAAGATAGATATTACAGCAGTCCAGGAAACTTGGCTGATTCCCAGACAGCCTAGGAGCCAGGACTATACTAACATCAGATCCGTCTATCACAGTGGATTTGACCAGATATTTCCCAAGTTTCCAGCCCAGTTAAGACCAAGGACAATGGTCTATATTGCTAGGAGGCTTGGGAACATAATTAAGCTTGCTAATCAGTCACCACAGGACCCAGACATCCAGGTCCTAGAAATGACTGATGGTGCAGGCATATTAAAAATAATTAACATTTATAACCAAGATGATCAGGCCGGTCAGAGGAGTAAAACCATCGAGGCTCACCTGTACAATCAGCAACCCGGCCCTAAATCCATCCTTCTTGGGGACTTTAACCTTCACCATCCCTTGTGGGAGCCAGAGTCAATTCCAACTGGACCCTCAGAGAAATTGGTTGAGTGGTGTGAGGCACATGAGATGGAGCTAATCAACAGTCCTGGTGAGGGTACATTCTTCAGGCAACACATGGAACAAGCAACAGTGATTGATCTGACTTTTGCATCTCCAAATGTTGCAAGTAGAATCAAGGATTGGCAAATGATGGCTGACATTGGATCTGATAATTATGGGATCCTGTTCACCCTGGAGACACTCTCAAGTCCCCAGCCCAGAAGTCAATGTCAACCAAGACTTAATATTAATCAAGCAGACTGGGGTAAATTTGCCACCATTCTACAAGAAATAACAAAGAACAACACTGTTCTCCTGGCTCTTGATGACATCAGTCCGCTCTCAGATACTGATGAAATTGAATACCTAAGGAAAGGCTCCCATTTCACTATTGATCAACTAGACCAGGCAGCAAGTGAACTTACCAGCTGCATCAGTGAGGCTGCAAGGGCATGTATGCCTCCAAGATCATTTTACCATACAGCAAAGCCCTGGTGGAATAAGAACTTGAAGGTGATGAGGAAAGATATGACAAGAAGACATAAAATATTTAAGTGTAATAAGGATGATTTGCTTGCCAAAATTTCTTATTTAGAGGCCAGGAATAATAACTTCTCTGCAATCAAAGTAGCCAAGCAAGGTCATTGGAATAAATTCCTCGAAAAAGAGGATGCAAAATCCATATTCAAGGCCGTGTCCTACATCAAGGACAGACAAAAAAGCAGTGTTCCATCCATCAGGTCAGCAGATAACCAGTTAGAGGAGTCTTTTGAGGGAAAGTGCAAGGCCTTTCGAAATGCACTTTTCCTCTCTCTTCCCCATGCTGATCAAGTGGAATGGAATAACTACCAGCCAGGTAGATGGACTTGGCCAATATTGGAATGGTCAGAGCTAGAAAGAGCTTGCTCAACCAACATCAAAGGAACTACTCCTGGACCAGATGGTATAAGCCATCAAATAATAATCCAAGCTTATCAAGCCATCCCACATATCTTCTTCCAACTATATTCCAGTCTTTTCAAATTGGGATATCATCCTCAATGTTGGAAGCAAGCTACTGGGATCATACTTCGAAAGCAATCAAAGCCAGACTACTCCCAGCCCAAGGCATACAGGGTCATCTCTCTTCTCAATTGCCTTGGCAAGGTCATGGAGAGAATTATGGCCAAGAGGCTAGGGTATCTGGCAGAGAAATCAGACTTGCTGGATCCATCACAGATTGGAGGCCGATTGAAGAAGTCGGCCATAGATGCAGCACTGCTTCTCACTAATGAAGTAGAAATAAATAAGCAATTCAATAAGATCACATCAACCCTATTCCTGGATGTCAAGGGGGCTTTTGATCATGTTGCTTGCAATCAACTACTGCAAATACTGCAGAAACTAAAATTACCAGTCAATCTTATAGCTTGGGTCGGTTCTTTCTTAGAGGGAAGAAGCCTACAGCTGTCATTTGATGGAGCAAAGGAGGAATTCAGTGAGATCAATACAGGTATTCCTCAAGGGAGTCCTGTATCACCAATACTATTCCTTATCTATATTCAGGGCTTATTCAAAAGAAATGCTGTCAAAGTTATCTCCTACATGGATGATATCACCTTGACAACAGCCTCAACCAGCCTAAAGAAAAATATAAAAATCCTTGAAAGGGAAGCAGCCCAGATCTTTGTGCTGGGTACCAAGAATGCAGTCCAGTTTGATCTTTCAAAGACAGAACTGATGCATTTCACAAGAAAGAAAAATGCACAAAATTTTGCAATCAAATTAACTAATGGCAATATTGTTAAGCCTGTGGAGTCAGTACAATGGCTTGGCATCTGGTTTGACCCTGGCTTGACATTCAAGAAACATGTCCAGGTCAGATCATCTCAGGCTGCACAATCATTCTACAGGTTGGCAAGACTTGCCAACACAGATTGGGGCTTGTCACCAGCTGCTCTTCGACAAATTTACCTTGCCTGTGTCACCAGCATAGCAGATTATGGATCTGTCATCTGGTGGAAGGGTCAAGAATATATAGCAAAATCACTACAGAAAATACAGAATCTGGCCTTAAGAAAGATACTGGGGGTGTTCAAGACAGCTCCAATTCTGCCCATGGAGGTGGAAGCTGCCCTAGCACCACCAAGGGTCAGGCTCTGTAGAAACATGAGGCAGAATGCATTACGCCTAGCAAAACTCTCGAAACTCCATCCTGTAAATATGGAAGCCAACAAGGAACTTGAACTGCCAAAGCCAACACAGCTTGGTAGGATCATGGAATCCATTCAGAATCTGGTTGATTTTGATACTGTGGAGCAAATTAGTCAATTTCATTTCAAACCATGGAGGCCGGCCCTCCCTTATTCAGTAACAATTGAGAGGATCCCCAAGGATGAAGCAGCAGAGAGACACAAATCTTTGCTTCAACAAACTGACTGGACCTCGAATATATATATCAACACCGATGCCTCATGGATGGCAGAAAGCACTGGTGTTGGAGTAATCTTTGCAGCTACTGGGAGCTGTGGCAGAATACAACATCAACACAAAACCAACATAGGACCAGGAGCTCTGGTTTACAATGGAGAACTGGAGGCAATTACTCTAGCTATGGAGTATGCAAGCCTACATGCTCAGCCTGGGTTGAGTTTCCATATCTTTAGTGATAATCAAGCAGCTCTCCAAAGACTCCAAACACCCTCAGACAATCCTGGACAGGCTTCTCAGCTAAGGGCAATAAAATCAGGACTATATGTCCAACAGAAACAATCATCAATACAGCTTCACTGGATACCAGGACACTCAGATATCCCAGGAAATGAGGTTGCAGATAGACTGGCCAAGGAAGCATCAAAAATTTCAACAGAAATTAATGACACAAGCTTTGCTATGGCAAGAAATACAATTGAGAAAAGGTTCCAGCAACAATGGCTGGAATATAATCAAAAAGATGATCAAAAAAGGCAACAAAATCCACTGTCGTATAGAAAAGTATTCAGTTGGAAAACAAGCAATAAAATTGGTCTACCATCAGGAGTAGAAAGAAAAGTGGCCAGTGCGTTTTTTCAACTTAAGTCTGGTCATGGGTATAACAAGTCCTATCTCTATAGGCAAGGGCAAAGAAGCAGTGATAGGTGTACATGTGGGGGACAAGAAACACCTGAGCATCTTCTCCTAAGCTGTAGCAACTATAGGCATGAGGGAATGGAACTCAAAAGGAGCCTTAATGGGAACCAACTTAGCCTTAAACTATTAATGAGCACAAAGATTGGGATTGAAAAAACCCTGGAATATATTAAGAAAACAAACATATCAACAAGGAGATGGCACTTGGAGAGGGTGGAAGGTGGAGACACGGCATAAATAGATGCATCAAATGAAGATTTAAGAAAGAGGAGGGATAACAACTATGTTAACTCAGGGTTAAACCCTCATTGTCTATTGGAAAAGATTGAAAAAACAGTATTTATCAAAACAAGAGAATTTTGGTGGTTTAATGTCTACTTTTAGCAGTCCTTCATGGTCATAGACTCAGTAGGGACTTAAATTTAATTCTATTCTATTCTATTCTATTCTAAAGTATCCATGACCAAGCTTGAGTTGGAAGAAAGCAGAGCAAATTTTCTTCTTTGTTCCCCTTGGTGTCCACAATTTCTTTCTGATCTGCAGTAGATATAGATTAGAGTATGAAGCTGAACTGCTTGCATGCTTCATCTGAAACTCTGTAAATTTCTTTATCCATTCATCATTTTTCATTTGATCTATAAGCCTAGATATGTAGGCATGACTCATTGGAAAGTTGACATCTGGAGGCTCTAATGCAGCTTTCTTTGCTAGTTTATCAACCTCAGTATTTCCAGGTATATCACAATGACCTGGTACCCACTCCAGAGTGACCTTGATACCTTGATCCTTCAATATTTTTGCAGCTTCAATGGATCTTGATACCCAGAACTGTCCTGGCTTATCACTAGGCTGGCTAAGTCGAAGTAGTGCTGCTTGACTGTCAGAGTAAATTATTACTCTGTCTCTATATTCAGTTGTTCTTCCAGCATGTTCTAGAGCTCGAGTTATGGCCTCCAATTCACCATTAAAATTGATATTTTCTAGTCCAATATTATTATATTCAGTCCATGTTTCATAGCTTTGTTGGTCATAGGCCTTGAAGGCTATGCCAACTCCACTTGCCCCTGGATAATTAGAAGCATTGGAGAAAGGCGACACACTTTCGAAAATCGCCTTTTCGTGCACAACTTCCGCCCTCCATCAGCTACGACAATATAAACTGCATATTCGGTTTTGCATCATTAACAGCTTTCGATGGATTAAATTTTTGACACCTAAATCCCAGTATTGCGACTTTTTTCGATCAAAATCCCGATTTTAGACCCTCTGGACCACATCACCACACCATTTCATCCATAACTTCCGCCTACAATCAGCTACAACTCTATAAATTTGATATTCGGTTTCGCATCGTCTATAGCTTTTGATTGATATTTATTTCGATATCTGAATCCACCAATTACATTATTTTGCGACCAAAACGCGATTTTTGACCCTCTGCACGAAAAATTTTCACCCGGCCTTGCCAGGGCTCGGCGCGTCACGCGTCACGCGTTCCAGACGCGTAATCACGTGTTAAATAAGAGAGTCACGTGACTTCTTTGATTTACTTATTTAGGAAAAAAAAAATTAAAAAATTAAAAAGTTGAAATATGCCACCAAGCAAAGAAAAATCTCCTATTTTGAACCCACCTTCTCCTGCAACCTCTATACCATCCTCACCACCAATTCTAGAAATGTCTTTGCATTCATCACAGCCTAGACTTGAATCATCTAGGTGGAGCAGTAAAAAATTATCTTCAATAACCTCTCCTCCCTTAACTAAGGAAAATACAACTAAGTTTCACACCAACTTTTCTGATTTCAGCAGCAACCCCTTAACTGCCAATGATTTTACTTCTGGAACCTCACCAAACACTCAGAAACCACTCAATAATACTAGGAAAAGACCATCTAGTACCTTCACAGACCCTCATTACCATCCATCAAAGCATCATAGGATCAAAAATATTTCAGGTCCTGTTCCATCTATTATTAAGCCAAAGACAGCATCAGGCAACATTTTAGAAGCAAGAGATCTTCTAGTTGAGGCTTGCAGCTTATCCAAAGATAGATTAGAACAGACTAATTTGCTTGATTTACTTGAAATATTTCGGAGGGTTACTGAAAAGGGTATCAATCAAGTATCCAGTATAATCTCAAAATCATCACAGCCACCACCACAAGTAATCACCAATCTACCTTCATTGATCATACCTCAAATGAAACCTGATGAGCCTTCTAAACCACTGTCTCAAAGTAATAAAACATATGCCCAGAAGCTCAAGGCAAATTTACCCCACAAATCAGCCACTGCATCAAATAGTATTCTCCTACCACCAAGAATTGCAGCTATGGCAGAATCTGATTCAACCAAAAATAGTATAAATACCAACACTTCAGAAATAGATACAAGACCAGAGCCAAAAGTTGTGACCTTGGTTATATCACATGGCAGCTCTATACCATCTTATCAACCAACAAACATTAGAGACCAGATCAACAAAGCCATGGGAAAGGCTGCCATTTCTAGGGTTCATAATTCCCCAAAAAATAATGTAGTATTAACTTGCTACAATTCTTCTCCAGAAGAACTTCTTCAAGAACAAAGTAAATGGGAAGGAATATTTGGAAAATGGCCAATAATTCACATCCAAAAAGTTGAGAACTGGCCAACAGTTGTTATACATGGAGTACCAGTCTGTATACCAATCACATCATTTGCAAAAGAGGTCGAAGAGTTCAATCCCTCTATACATCCAAGGGGTCAACCTAGATGGTTAACCAAATCTCATAAACTAAAACATTCTTCAGTTGTCATGACTGTCCAGAATGAGGAGGAAAAAGGCGGATTCTTAAAGTTGGGATTCTCATTGGAGGACTACTTCTTCGAGGTGTGAATTATCAGCCAACAGCTGGAAAAACACAATGCAGAAAATGCCTTAAATTTGGTCATCACCACATTGTCTGTAAAAGAGCAGCTGTGTGTTCAATATGTCATGGAAACCACTTCACCTCTGAACACTCATGTGATGCATGCAAAACTTCGGGCCCATGTCACCACCATGCCATAAGGTGTTACAATTGCATGGACACCAACCACCATGCCCAACAATACCAAGATTGTGAATATTACAAGGCTCTTTTATGTTAGGACAACTAAAAATCTGCCAACACAATACTTCTCGAGGAAGAGAGATCCTTCAATCACTCTTTGAGATTTCTCTGACAGAGGAATCTTCCATTCTCTTCATCCAGGAGCCTTATCTTTTTCAACACCCACAATCCAAATTTTTTATTCCACTCAGCCATCCAAGCTATATACCAATCATGCCATGTCAGTAACATAATCTAAAGCCCAGGATACTAACATATGTAAAGAAAAATCTGCCACTTCAAATTAATCCAAGATATGATCTAGTCTCGGATCCAGACCTTCAAATTTTACAAATAGACCTACCACAGGAGTCATTTTATGTTGTACATATCTACCAAGAAAAGTCTCGATGGCAAGGAGAAGGGCGTCATACTATCCAGCGCTTTCTGGACCTCAACCTTCAACTTGATAAGCCGTTCCTTTTACTGGGCGACCTCAACATCCACCATCATTGGTGGAACCACTCTGTAACAAATATAACACAAGCAGCTCAAAGTTTAGTGGATTACCTAAGCTTTCATAATGCCAAGCTTCTAATTAGCCCGACCGAAATAGAACGCTTTGGAGGTACTTTCTACAGGACTAACAGCGAGAATATTTCGGTAATTGATCTTGCATTCAGTTGTGGCTTTCAATCCCTAGCTTGGAGAGACTGGAAGTATGCTGAGTCTACAGGATCAGATCATGAAGCTATAGTATTTGAAGCAAAACTAACTGCAGCAAGTGAAGTGAAAACCTGCTTGCCACCAAAATACAATGTCAACAAGGCTGATTGGAAACTGTATCAAAAAAGACTCATAGAGCTACAAGCAGAGCTCCATTAGGAACTAGATGAGGCTATTGATAGCAAGATGTATGACAAGATAGCTCACCTGCTCGAAAATATCATCAAGGAAGCTGCAGAACAAGCCATTCCAAAACTTCGAATTTCAGCCCATTCAAAAGTATGGTGGAATCCTCAACTCACCCAACTTAGAAAGAAATTTCACAGATTAAGACGCATATCAATGAGATACCCATCTTTTTATACTATTGAACAAGCAAGAGTGGCAAGATATGTGTACTTCAGAGCAATCTTGACTGCAAAGACAGGACACTGGATCAAATTTCTAGAGACAGCCAAAGACAAAAATATCTTTCAAGCTTACAACTACTCAAAGGCTGACAGTTACCAGTCACCACTCATCCCAACACTTCGATTCAAAAGTGAGCAACAATCTGGTGAAGAATGCCTGGCCATTTCTTTTGAAGACAAAAGTAAGGCTTTGGTCACCACACTGTTTCCTGGCTCCTCAAAGCTACCTTTTGTCACCCCAACCTCAGCATCTTTGGGTGAGGAGCCAGAAACTTCTCAAGGACAAGAGTCTGCATCACATGAATCAATACCTCAGCATACTACAATTCCTCCCCAGAATAAAATCATCCATGAGAATAGGGAGGCATGGGACTGGCCCAGTATGTCACTAGAAGAGCTGATCAATGCAGTCCCAAATAAGAAGACATCTCCAGAGAATGATTTGATTAACTGGACAATGATACAAAGGGCTATTCAATTTATTCCTAAATTTTTCTTTGAGGCTTACCATGCACTATTCCATAGTGGCTACCACCCAAAGCAGTGGAAGGAAGCCATTGGTATAATTATTCCTAAAAAGAACAAAAAAGACTACTCAGACCCCAAGGCACACAGACCAATATCTCTGCTACCCTGCCTTTCAAAGCTCTTGGAGAAACTTTTTGCCAACAGAATATCATATTTTGCCAATACTAGTAATGAGTTGCTTCATCAGAGTCAGATGGGTGGTAGAAAACAAAGATCAGCCATTGATGCAGCTATGCTTCTGCAGGGTTTTGTCCAAGAAAATTTGCAAAAGAAAAGAGTGGTTACAACAATCTTCATGGATATCCAAGGTGCATTTGATCATTTAGATTCCATCAATCTTGTAGAAGTCCTTCACAAGTTGCAGCTTCCAAGGTCATTTATTTCATGGGTTAAGTCCTTTCTTTCAAATAGGTCTATCAGACTACTTTTCAATGGTGAACTAGGAGGAGAATGGAAGGTTACTGGAACACCCCAAGGGAGCCCAATCTCTCCAATGCTCTTTCTTTTATCAATAAGGTATCTTATCAGTCCTGATCCAACATCAAAATCATTACCAACTCTTCAACTTTCTTATGTGGATGACATTTCCATATCAGTTGCATCTTCTTCAGCAACCAAAAATGTTGGGGAGTTGAAGACTATTATCAATGCTCTCTTCACCCATGCAAAAAAATTGTCAGTCAGATTTAATGAAAGTAAGACAGACCTTATCCACTTCCATAGGAAGAAAATCCCAATTGAAACACCCATCTTGATCAACAATACTCTACACCAGCCAAGAGAGTTAGTTAGATGGCTTGGAGTATGGTTTGATCATAAGCTATCCTTTCAATCACATGTCAATAAGAGGGCTCACCTTGCCAATGGGGCACTCCAAAGGCTTAAGTACCTCTCATTAACAATAAAAGGACTGAAATTTGGTGCCCGAAGACAGCTTTATCTATCATGTGTTACACCAGTCTTGGATTATGGATCAGTACTCTGGCATGGAAAATATGGATCCAAGAAATTAACAAATATTTGTCAGAAAATTCAGAACCAAGCTCTGGTATTTGTCTCAGGTGCTTTCAGAGGTAGTCCTATCAAAGCTTTGGAGGCTGAGACAGCAATCCTGCCAACAGAGCTCAGGCACCTCAGGAACTGTTACCAATATGCCCTCCGTATTCTGAGACTTCAAAAATGCCATCCAATATACCAGCAATTATTTCAACCTCTAGCAGATGAGCTTTCAAATACAAATGAAATTGATCTTGGACTAGTTGGGCTACTGAATGAATCGCCAATTCAGATCAATAGAATAGGAAAGTTACTACAACATTTTGCCAGTAAAGCCAGATTGGAAGAAGTTAATCACAAATGGACCCCTCCCTGGCTCCAATCTAATTTGAACATATCTATTTCTAATTTAAGTAAGGCAGAAGCACAAATTGAGCATCTAAAATACTTTCTTCAATCCCATTGAGCTCAACAATTATCTATACAGATGGATCATTTGAGAAGACAAAAGGGAGCGGCATTGGATTTATAGTCTACTCACCTTACACCAGACAAATGAAAGGTTATTCTTATAGCCTTGGTCAAGAAGTAGGAATAGTGGATGCTGAAAGCTACTGCATATTTCGAGCACTTGAACAGATCAAAAATCATCCATCTTCATCTTGCTTTGTTTTTTCAGACAGCCAAGCTGCATTAAATAGAGTCAAAAACTCTTCCAATTGATTATCTCATAAGATTAGATCCATCAATCAGCCTGCAAAGATCGAGCTTCACTGGTTTCCAGGCCATGAAGGCATTGAAGGCAATGAGCTTGCAGATAACCTTGCAAAAATGGGAGTTGAAAAAAGGACTAGACCAAGGGATAAGTTTATCACTCATAGCTTTCTTAAACAAAAAGTGCAGCAGCACATCATAAATTCTTGGCACAAACATTGGCACTCAGAAATTCTCAGAGAAGAGGAAGGCAAGAAAGCTAGAGGTCTCGGAAAATATTACAGGATACAGGCAAGAAAGCAGACACCAAATTTCAGCATGAAACCTATCAATTTAGAAGCTTACAGCCGAGCAACCCAGTCAGCATATTTTCAAGTCAAATTTGGTATTGGAAACATTCTTACACACCTCAAAAAAATTGGAAAAGCACACAGTAACATTTGTAACTTCTGTGGCAAAGAGAAGCAAACCTGCCACCACCTTATATTTCAGTGCCCAAAATTCAAAGCCCAAAGAAAAGAAGAGCTTTCAGATGTTGTGCCACGCAGCCTCAGTTTTCTACTAAATACCAAGGGTGGGAGAGAAAAGCTATTAAAATTTATTAAATCAAGTAACTGTATTAATTTACCAAAAATAGGGGACAGCTTAATTTCATGTAGGAATACACAAGAGGTTGTGCCAAAATGAAGTAACATAATTTGCACAAATGGATATAAAATGAATAAAATAAATTTGAGAAAAATGTACCTGACGAAGGACAATTGTAATTTAGAACATTTAATTAGATAGAAGTGTCATAGCTCTAGAGCTGCATACACAATGAAAAAAAAAAAATAAGAAGCATCAGTATAGTAAACTATTACTGATCTCCCCATAGTCTGCCTATTTCTTTCTAGATGAATTAATGCTTCCTCCTCTTTTGGATGATTGCCTATATGAATATTGTATGGCAATTTTCTACTCCAAGGTGGGTACATATAATTTTTCACTGGCTCCATCTCCTTGATTTCAATTTCTGATGGTAAAGATTGGTTGATAAGATGCACTTGGTTTCCTTTGAAAGTGATGTCTTCTTCAAGATGGTATGGATCCAGATTTTCTTTCATAACTTTTGCCACTGGGTGACTTGGTGTCAACTGTAGACTTCTCACAGCATATTTTCTTCTGCTATGGTTAAGCCGGACGTCTGGAGGACAGAGACATGCCTCTACTTCCATTGGTCTCACTGGGCTAGTTTTAAAGCATCCAAATATTTTTCTCAAGGCCATATTCTGTAGGCCTTGCAGCATTTCAAGAAAATTCTTCTGACCTTTCCACCAGACTTGACTAGCATAATCTGAAATACTGGTGACACAGGCTATGTATAGCTGTCTCATGGCCAATGGGCTCAAACCCTTTTCTGCATTAGTTAGTCTTGCCATTCTCTGGAATGCAGCTTTTGCCTGTGATACCCTCAATTTGACATGCAGTTTGAATGATAGTTTGCTATCAAACCATACTCCAAGCCATTTCACTGATTGACTGGGCTCTACTGAGGCGCCTCCAGGTAGATTCAATATGCAATTTCTTGATTCTTTGGTATTTGCAAAGTGAATTAGTTCTGTTTTAGCAGTGTCAAATTCAACTGCATTTCTTTTTCCGAGGTCTTCTAGAATTTTCACTTCTCTTTCAAGGATCTGAATGTTCTTCTTAAAGCTTTTTGATGAGACAGTCAAAGAAATGTCATCAATGTAGGAAAGAAACATGACAGCCTTTGAAGTGAACATATCTCTGATGTAAATCAAGAAAAGAATTGGTGATATGGGGCTTCCCTGTGGAATCCCAGTCTGAATAGTTGTAAAATCCTCTGTGTCACCATCAAAAGATAGCCTTAATTGTCGCTTGCTGAGGAAGCTTGACACCCATGATAAGAGGCTTAGAGGTAACCCAAGCTTACTCATAATGGCCAGCAATTGGTTCTTTGAGACATGATCAAATGCTCCCTTTACATCCAAGAATAAGGTTGATGTCTTATTTTTGGCAGCCTTTTCTGATTCTACCTTGGCCTGAAAGAGGAGACAGGCATCAACAGCTGACTTCTTCAATCTCCCACCTATCTGGGATGGATCTAGAAGTGTAGTTGTTTCAGCTAGGTATCCAAGACGGCTTGCTAGAATTCTTTCCAAGGCTTTTCCTAAGCAATCTCTGGGATATTGTTGAGGCCTTACCTTCCAAAGCTTCTACACCTGACTTGATTTCTCGAAACTCAAAGGCAAAATCACTTATTATGCTGGGTAGCTTCCTTTTTAGACTATAGAACACTTCAACTGAAATTTGATGGGGAACAAGAGGCAATAAAAGGTATCAAGACTGGAATCCCACAAGGCAGCCCCATCTCACCAATTTTATTCCTCATTTACATCAGAGATATCCTCAAATCAAGACTTGTCCATGTTATTTCATATATGGATGATATTGCTTTCACCACTGCTTCAACAAGTATGAAGCGAAATATCAGAATCCTCGAGAGAGAAGTTAACCAGCTTTTCGAAACAGCTAAAACAAACTCCATTCAATTTGACCCATCAAAGACAGAATTAATGCACTTCACTAACAAGAAAGCATCAAGAAACTACCCATTAACCTTGCCTGATGGGCATCAAGTAATCCCTAGAGATTCCATCCGTTGGTTGGGTATCTGGCTTGACCCAGGACTAAAATTTCGAGGACATATCTCCATTAGAACAGCCCAGGCTACACAGGCATTTTTCAGAATGGCTAGATTAGGTAACACTGAACGAGGACTATCACCAGCAGCAATGAGACAAATTTACATTGCTTGTGTTTGTTTGTTTGTTTGTTTGTTTGTTTGTTTGTTTGTTTGTTTGTTTGTTTGTTTGTTTGTTTGTTTGTTTGTTTGTTTGTTTGTTTGTTTGTTTGTTTGTTTGTTTGTTTGTTTGTTTGTTTGTTTGTTTGTTTGTTTGTTTGTTTGTTTGTTTGTTTATTCCATTTACATCCTGTCTAAGTCTAAGACTATTGTAGGATGTGCATCAACTGATGCAAACTAGCCAATATATCTATCAAATAAATTTCGTTCAATTACTTTTTTTTCATTTGAGCCCTGGAGTGACCATATCTCGAAACTAAAATAAAACAAAATCCATAATCAAAACTTCAAAAAAAAAAAATTTTCCTTTTTTTTACCACATTTTCCATTTATTATTACTCTGCATTTTTCTTCCAAAATAGTCATCAATACTGATGCCAATATTTATTTAATCTCTATCCTATTCCAATTTTATTGTTAATGCACCATTTCCGAGTGCATATCCCAGTCTTTTCAATATATTCCAAAGCTGCTTGTATGCCAATTTATTGCTTGTGTTATAAGTATTGCAGATTATGGATCAGCTGTCTGGTGGAAGGGACAGGAGTTTATTGTGGCATCACTGCAGAAACTTCAAAATTTAGCCATGAGGAAAATTCTTGGGGTATTTAGGACTTCACCAATTCTCCCTATGGAGGTCGAATCATGTTTACAATCACCCAGAATCTGAATGAGAGCTAATATGTAAAGTTTGCTTTCAGGATGTTAAAGTTACCAACAAACCATCCTGTAAACCTTCAGATGCAGGAGAAAGATTTTATTCTTCCAAAACCAACCCAAATCAAGAGAATAAAATAATTTCAAGGTTTGATGCTTGATGGGACTGAACCTGAGGAGAGAATTCCTCAAGCCTTCCCACCATGGACTTCAAAGCCATCATACAAAGTTCATATAGAAGAGGGTACCAAAGACAAATTGGCAGAATATTACAAATTGAAATACAATAGTGTTAATTGGGCAAAAACAACACACATTTATACAGATTCCTCATTACATAAGGAAAGCATCGGAATTGGGATTGGATTTGTAGCCACCAATAGCATTGGTCAGTTTACATATAAATCAATGCCAAATATTGGTGACAAAAATTTAGTATATAACGGAGAATTGGAAGCAATTACGCAAACATTGGAATTTGCTAGTGCAAGGTGCAACCCAGGACATCATTTTGAAATATTTTCAGATAACCAGGCAGCACTACAAAGGCTGGCATCTTTCTCAGACTATCCTGGACAGTCCTGCCAGATGAGGGCTTTGAATGCAGCAAACCAAATAACAGATAAAAATGCTTCAATTTCATTACACTGGATTCTTGGACATTTGGGTATTGAAGTTAATGAAATAGCAGATCGACTGGCAAAAGACGCATCAAAACTGGCACCCAGAAATAATAAAATAAGTTTTGCAATGATAGGAGCTCAAATGAAAAAGAATTTTCAAAACCAATGGCTGGAATTCCTTCAGAATAATGATAGGAAAATACATCCTAGATCTCTAAAGTATCAAAAAAATTCCACTGGAAAGTAAACCATAAGATTCAGGTTCCATCAGTAGCAAAAAGGGCTGTATCCAGTGCTTACTTTCAACTTAAGCTAGGCCATGGATATAACAAGGCTTACCTTTACAAACAGGGAAAGACAACCAATGACCAGTGTAGATGTGGTAAGCGTGAAACACCAGACCATCTTATACTGAGCTGCAGTAATTACAAACACAAGAGAAAAGAAGCAATAAAGAAAATGAATGGAAATAATCTAACAATGAGGTTGCTCCTTCATACTAAAATAGGGATAGAAAAAGTGATAGAGTTCATTGACAGCACTAGAATATCAACTAGGGGATGGCATCTGGAAAGAAGGGAGGAAAATTTCGATCAAAATTAAACTAGTTTTGAAAACAGAAGGAAAATCTTGAAATAAAAGATTATGGGGAAGATAATACACAAAAAAAATTTAAAAATTAAACAGGGCTCGACCCTCACTGTCCATAAGAGCATAGTTAAAAATTGTAAAATTGGAATATAAAAAAATATAGCTAATATCTTCTATGTAGATTCTAGGAGTCCTCTATAGTCATTGACTCAGTTAGGACTAGAATATAAATCTAATCTAATCTAATATCACTTATTATTCTATCATGTGAAGATCACATCATTCGGCTCCTAGATCCAGAGGACTTAGCAGCTACTGCCTGGAGAATACTACTAAAACAATATGGTCTCATAGGTTTTAGTGCAAGACATCTAGCATTTCAGTCATTGGTTGCAACAACACTTTCATCTTGCACCAATATTGATGAATTTACTGATCAATTCCGAGCACATGTGAACACCCTGCCACAGATGACAAACTATCCATTACCTCAATGGCTACTCCTATCAATTTTAATCAATAATGTTTCAAGCCAGTTTGAGGTATGGTCACAGTCTATTATGCAACAAATAAGATCCAAGACTATTACAGAGGATTCAACCTATTATCTTGATGAAGTTATTGCAAGCTTGAATGATGAAGCAAGGAGGATGGGCCAGAATTCTCAATCTTGAATTATAACAAACACTAATACAGCTCTAATATCACACAAAAATTCAAAATGAAAACCAACCTGTAAGCATTGTGGCAAAATACAGAAATCTGAAAATTGTTGGCAAATGTTCCCTGAAAAAAAACCAAGTGCAAGATTTTTATCAGCAAATATAGGAGTTAATACTAATCATGCAGAAACCTGGCAAACTCAGAACTCATCAAACACTATAGCATTCTTATCTCAATCCCAGAACAATCAGTGCCACTCATGGATTATTGATAGTGGGGCTACCCAACATATGTGCAATGATAAGTCTCAATTTTTAAATCTTGAAAACTTTACAACAGCAATTACCATTGCCAATAATACTACAATGAATGCAACTGGTAAAGGGGATGTCCAGGTTACAATGAAGAATGGAAAGTCATTTACTCTTAAAAATGTCCTATTTGTGCCACAGCTTGCATCAAATCTAATATCTGTATGCTGTGCAACAAAAAATCCAGATATTTGTTTCAACTTTGTCCAGGACCAATGTCAAATATTACACAGAGATAATTTATTAGCAACAGCAAAACTAAAAGATTCTCTGCTTGTGTTGGAGACAACAGGAACTTATGCTTGTCTCTCAAAATCAGTAGATTCAATAACATGGCACAAAAGACTTGGACATATAAACAGTGATTACATGAGTAATGCATGGATAAAAACAAATATTGGAGAAGTAGGAGAATTCACCTGTGATGGCTGCCTAAAAAATATATCTACTAGACATATGTCTCGAAGTCCCATGTCAAAATCCAATCACCCACTAGAAAAAATTCATTCAGATCTAGCTGGGCCAATTACACCTACATCTATTGGTGGTAAGAAATACTTCATCACATTTACTGATGATTTCAGCCGATTTTCATGGGTAATACCTTGTGATAGAAAGTCAAGATTTCTCGAAGTGTTCAAAAAGACTGTTGAAACCCAACTGAAAGAAAAAATTGCATTCCTACACTGTGATAATAGAGGTGAATATACGAGCAAAGCACTCCAACAATCTGCACAACAAGAAGGGTTGCAGATTCAATACACTGTTCCACACTCACCTGAACAAAATGGAGTTGCAGAAAGACTCAATAGAACACTCTTCAATATGACCAGATGCTTCTTCAATGACTCACCAACTCTTACCAAACCACTCTGGGCTAAGCTTGTCAGAACAGCATGCTATATCAAAAATAGCTCACCAACAAATGCTAATGAGGGTTTCAAATCACCATTTGAAGTTTTATTTAATCAAAAACCCGAGCTAAAACATTTGAGGATCATTGGCTCACTATGTTACATTCACAAAACAGGAAAAATAGTCGGAAAACTCGAAGAAAGATCAACAAAAGGGCTTCTGATTGGATATGAATCAGAAAATATATTTCGAGTATTTGATCCTTCAACTCATCAGGTGATTCGATCACGTGATGTGGTAATATGTGAGAACTTACAAGACAAAGAATTAAAGATTCAAAAAGTAGAAACAGAACAGAATCAAGTGTATACTGATATGAACCATAATAATATGATAAACAATGAAGAGCAAGACATATCCTCAACCATCACCCAGAATAACACTTTCCAACTCTATAAGCAACAACCTCTACCAATGCCTGGTCAATTCAAATCATCTGACAGATACTGTACCCCTGATTCCACAATTGATGAACTTGCA
This sequence comes from Blumeria graminis f. sp. triticale, assembly GCA_905067625.1. NCBI lineage: Eukaryota > Fungi > Ascomycota > Leotiomycetes > Helotiales > Erysiphaceae > Blumeria > Blumeria graminis. The sequence continues at coordinate 12,315,729 of LR898472.1, read as the reverse complement.
GATCCACAGTACAATTATGAACCAGAACACACAAAGGTCAACACATACTTTCGAAAATCGCCATTTCAATCACAACTTCCGACCACCATCAGCTACAGCTATCAAATTTCGATATTCGTTTTTGCATCATCCATAGCTTTCGACTGATACAATTTTCGACATCTGCATCTACTTATTACACCATATTTCGACCAAAATCTTATTTTTCGCCTACCAAAGTCAAATTTCTCACCATTTCATCAACAACTTTCCACCACCATTAGCTACAATAAAATAATTTCCATTTTCTATTTTGCCTAATCAGCAGCTTTTCAATGATATTATTTTTAAGATCTACTAACCATTGATCTAAGATCTGTTGAGAAAAACTCGATTTTTCTAGCTTGAAGAAAAATTTTCGCACTTGTGCTGCCAAGCCTTGGCAAGCCTTGGCAAAAATCACGTGATCAGTGATTCAATCACGTGATTCACAGAGTAAATACTTCCAAAAGTTAATATAAAAAATAAAATAAAAATTAAAAAAAAAAGTTCAATTTTAAAATTACAGTAAATATAAAATCAATTATAAAATTTCAAATAAAACTTATATAATTAAACTAATAATCTTGTGTTGCACAAAATTGAAATCCTCATAGCAAAAGTTATTTCAAGGGACTCCTAAAATCCAATTATGGCTGCCGTGGTACACCATCAAACTTCTTCTTTTTTAATTCATAGTGTATTCAGCTATCTAGCTATGACACATCTTTTCTACAAATCCAGTTCCCAGAACTCCTACATTTCAACTAACTCAACAATCAATTCATAAAATTCCCAATTAGATATCCTAATTTAATTTCCTTTATGTGCTACCATGCACTTGGATGTATCCAAATATTTGAGTAATGCTTGTTTTCCTTTTCTGGTGCAGAACAGAATTGGAAGTATCCTTGGCTCTATGCCTTTAAAGCAATTGTTTCTCCGCTTTGTAAACTTGGGGCAATGTAACAATAGATGCTGAACAGTTTGCCTTTCTCTCCCACAAAAATTACACATATTGTCTTGAACTTTCCCAATCATGTGCAGGTAGACTCTTGTGTTGCCAACACCAAGTCTTGCTTGGAAATATCCACATTCTGTCTCTCTGCTACATTCCTGAAAATTGAATAGTTTTGTGTTGAAATTGGGATGGTTAAATTGTGCCTGGAGCTTGTAATATTTTCCGAGTCCTTTAGCCTTTCGACCTTCCTCCTCATGCCATAATTCCAGGTTCCAATCCCTCTGCCATGCCTGTATAGTCCATTCTCTTGCCTTCTGCTTGATAAATGAATGAGATGTAAACTTGTCCCTTTTCAGAGGTGATTTTTTGCCACCTCCCTTTGCTAATCTATCAGCAAGCTCATTCCCTTCTATTCCAACATGTGCAGGACACCATTGGAGATGGACAGTGCTCCCTTTAGATGCTTGCCTTATCTGATGAGAATATAGATTACTGCTGTGCTTCACCCGAAGGATGCTTGCTTGGCTATCAGTGAAAATATGGATAGTCTTGTTGGTAAAATATTTATTGGCATACAGTGTTGCTTTCAATATGCAATATGCCTCAGCATCTGTAATGCCTGTTGAATCTCCAAGATTGTATGAAAAGCATCTCATCTCTCGGGTAACTGGAAGATATACCACAAAGCCGATGCTGCTTCCAGTTGTTCCTGAAAGTGATCCATCTGTATATATGATGACATCATTAAGGTTGATACTTTTCAAATGCCGAAGATGCTCATCTTTAGTCACCTCTTTTGACTGGGTGGAGATTCTGGTATGAATAAATGCTTGGTTCCAGGGAGGGATCCATTTGATAATCAGTTGCTCGAGATTATCAAGGCTGGCAAGAGGCTTTAGGATGCTTCCAATTCTCATCAACTGTGTCACTGGCTTGCCTATTAAATCAAGTAAGCCTAAGTCTATTTTGTTAGTAATTGTTAGTAATTGTTAGTAATTGTTAGTTCATCTTCAGCAGGGCTGAACAAATGTTCCTGGATGACATGATCTCTTTGGAGTCGAAGTATTCTGATTCCATAAAAGATAAGCTGTTTCTGATGTCTAACTTTAACTGGTAATATTGATGCCTCAACTTCAAGGGCCTTTATGGAACTGCCTTTATAGGCTCCAGTGATGATTGTAAGTGCTTGATTTTGAAGTTTTTGACATTTATTTGATAGCATGCTAGTGCCTCTCCTGCCATGCCATAGTATAGACCCATAGTCTAGTACTGAAGTGACGCAGGCTAGGTAAAGTTGTCGAAGGGCATGACAATGAAGTCCTCTTGATGCTGAGGCCAGATTTCGGATCCTGCTGAGTGCCCCACTGGCAAGTTGAAGTCTCTTGTCTATGTGAGTTTTAAAATTAAGTCTTCTATCAAACCAGATGCCAAGCCACCTGACCATTTCCTTAGGCTCAAGTGTAATGTTGTTGTTAAGAATCAATGGAGATGTAGGCGGCTCCTTCCTGTGACAGAAATGAATAAATTCCGATTTTTCTATCTCAAATGTGACTGATAATTTCTCTGCCTCACCTAACAACTCATTGATAATTAGCTTGAGGTTCTGCAGATTCTTTGCAACAGAAGTTGATGACACTGAGACTGGGATGTCGTCCATATAAGATAGCTGGAGATTGTCAATTTTTGAGACTTTAGGGATGAGATCCCGGATGGACAGCAAGAAGAGTATTGGTGAGATTGGACTACCCTGAGGGGTTCCAGTCACTGGAAATTCATGACTTAGCTGCCCATTGAACAGAAATTGAATTGTCCTATCTGAGAGAAATGACTGTACCCAAGAGATCAAAGTTACTGGTAGCTGCAAGGAGTGCAGTGTGTTGATTAGTCTAGAAGGCTGAAGTTGATCAAAGGCTCCCATAATGTCCAGAAAGACTGTTGAGACAATTCTTTGCTTATTCAGATTCTTCTCAATGAACTCCTCCAGTAATAGTGCAGCATCAATGGCTGATCTCTGCTTTCTACCACCAAATTGACTTGAATGCAAAAGGTTACAGTTAGTGTTAGCTAAGAATGAAAGGCGGTTGGAGTAGATTCTTTCCAGCAGTTTAGAAAGACAGGGGAGAAGGGCAATTGGTCTATAGGCCTTGGGTGCACTATAGTCTTTTTTATTTCTCTTGGGAATAATGATACCCACTGCATTCTTCCACTGGCTTGGATGTTGACCAAGCTTAAATAGGCTGTGGTATACTTGAAAGAAGAATTGTGGGATGATTGTCATAGCTTTCCTGATGATAGTCCAGTCAAGGCAGTCAAGGCCGGGGGCAGTGATCTTCTTTGGTAGGGCATTTTGCATCTCATCGATGGTTAGTTCTGGCCAATCCCACTGGCAGTTTCCTCCTGCAGAAAATTTGTCTTGTGTTATTTCTGATCCCATGCTTTCCTCTGTGCTGTCAGCTGAAGTTGAAGCCTGAGTCTGTGGAAAGAGGGTGTGAGCAAGGGCTTTGCACTTGTCCGAAAAGGTAGTAGCTTGTACTGGTGGATTCTGTTGCACTGGTGTGTAGATGAGTGTTGGTACCATACTTGTCTGGTACCTATCTGGCCTTGAATAGCTGTAAGCTGTGAATACCATCTTTTCTTTTGCTGCAGCTAGAAAATTATACCAATGTTGTTTTTTAGTGTGTTGAATTTGTTGGAAATATTTGTTTCTAGCAGCTGCAGATCTCTCAGCATTCGAAACATTTGGATACCATTTCTGTAGTCTCCGTAACTTATGGAACTGTTGTCTGAGTGAGGTGAGCTCTTTAGTCCACCATGGCTTAGACCTGGAGGTTATTTTGAGTAGTGGTATGGAATTTGAAGCTGCAGTGTGTACCACACTTTGTAATAAAGCTGCAATTAGCTCTACATTCCCATTGTTAATAGCTTCCTCTAGTTGTTGCTGTGACTGAGACTGCAGAAGGATAAGCTGGCCCCTGAACAAACTCCAGTCAGCCTTCTTGATATTGAATTTGGAAGGCAGTGGATTGTTGGCACTGTTGTTGCTGGAGGAGTGGTGGTATGCTGATGGAATGAGACAGTCAAATATGATTAACTCATGGTCCGATCCAGTTGATTCACCATACTTCCAATTCCCCCATCTTAGCTGTCAAAATCCCCCTTCAAAGGTAAGGTCTATTATTGAAGTACCCTTTGAGTTAGAACTATGAAACGTCCCTCCATACTTTTCAATGACAGATGAATTGTTGAGGAGGTGGGCATTGGTCTTATCCAGGTATTGTATAAGCCTGTTTGCAAGAAGGGTACTATTTTGAACTAGAGGATTCCAGGTTGGGTGATGCAAGTTGAAGTCTGCAAGGAAGAGAAATGGCTTGTCTAGTTTCAACTGTTGAGCAAGGAATCTTTCTAGTGTTAGTTGTGTTGAGTAGTCAGAAGTTGGCTTCTCATTGTAGATGTGAATCACATAGAATGATTCACTTGGTAGTTCCACTTCTAGTGTTTGAAGGTCTGGGTCTGACACCAAGTCAAATCTCGGGCTTACTTGAAGCTGGCTGGATTTCTTCAAATAGGTGAGGACCCTGGGCCGTAGGTTAGTTGTTAGAAGTGGTGGAAAAAGGTGGTAAGATGGGTGGTGAATAGGTCTAAAAGAGTTTGTTGGACTGTGATGGAACATGTATGGTTCCTGCACAAAAATAAAGTCTGATTCCTCCTTGAGGGATACCTCAAAGAGTGACTGCAGGATCTCTCGACCCCTTGCAGTATTATGTTGACTTAATTTGAGTGTATCTAGCATGTTAAAGCTTTGTAGTAATCACAGTCTATCTCTGGAAGGCCAGGTGGGTGTTAGATTTGCAGTTTGCGCATTGAACTGCATGGTGGATGCAACTTTGAGTTGCACTACAAGTAGAGCACTTGTGGCTGTTTGTATAATGTGAACCAAGACAGATGGCACACACTGGTAATTTTCTGCAGGAAACAGAGTGGTGACCATATTGGAGACATTTCCTGCATTGTGTCTTCTGGGTTGACTGTTGAAAGTTGACAACCTTCAAAAGTTGTCCCCCAATTAACACACCAGATTTAATAAGCCTGGTCTTTTCTTCATCAGTTTTGACACAAAAGGCCACTGAAGCTCTGATCATTTTTTCAGGTGACTTTGTGAGCCATCTTGGCTCACCCTGTGTTTTGATATCTTTGTTGTAGGCCTCAATCTCACTGTTTAATTTATTAATTGGTATGCATGTAGCAACCCCATGCACTACCATTTTAGGCCAGTGATTAATTTTTTGAGCCAGCTTGATGGGCCATCCTTCAAATTGTCCTTGCCATTTCTCTTGATCAAGGAGGAGCTCGGCTGGTGTGGCATCCATGCAGCTGAGAACCAGATTACCCTTAGGTGAGGTGTGAACCCTTGAGACTGCTCGCTTCTCAAGTATCTTGTTAATTTTTTCCCTGACTGTGTATGCTTGATAGGAAGGCAGAGTGCAGCCTGTTCTTGTGACCAGAGTGATTACATTTTCATTGGTCGAATTTGTGGCAATAGCTATGGGCATGACCCTAGCTGCAGTATGAGGAACAGAAATGTTGTTGGTAATAGGGGTCTTGTTTGGTGAAGCAGCTGGTGCTGTATCTTGAATTGGTGCTTTGTGGCCCAATACCTTCATCCCTGGCTTCGAAGGAAGACCCTTGGTTGTTAGCATTTGTGGAATACCCTCCCGAAGTTTCTGTGCATAAGATGGAGGCTTTGGGGCCTCTAGGACAACATCTTTCTCGTGATTTGGCTCATCTGGCCCTTCATTGCTTTTTGGGACAATTGTGATAACCTTCCCCTCCTCAGTAAAAGAGCGAAAAACTTGGACAAGATCCAAGACTGCTGCTTGCTTAATCTTGTCATTTGTTAGACCATATGCTTTCACCAAAAGGTCTCGAGCCTCGAAAATGGCTGTTTCAAAGGTGTGCTTTATGGTGCATGGGGCAGCAATTTTCACCATCTTTGAAGGCTGGGTTGCTGAAAGAATGGTTGGTGACGTTCCTCGTTTTCGAGGCTGTTCAGAAAATGGTATTTTATTGAATAAATGATTGGCCCCAAGATCTGTGGATGCTATGGGATCACTGCTGAATAAATCAATTTTTGCTGACAATTTGACTGGTCGAGCAGAAGATAGTAACCTTGAGGGCTTAGGTGACAAATCTTTATTCCAGATAGATGAGGACAACCTTGGGGCATTTGCCATGTCTATCTCTGGAGAGGAAAGTAAAGTTGGAAGGCTCCCTGGTGAAGAGGGAATATTTTTGGTCATTTTCAACTTATTTTTGGCTGAAATAATCAGGATATTGACTAAACCAAAATAAAAAATTTGAAAGTATTTTATCCTGATTTAAAAATGAATTTTGAATAATGATGTCACGTGACAGTGGATACTGATCACATGACTGAACGCCAAGGCTGTTTTTTTAAAAATAAAATGAGAGTCAGAGAAAAAAGTCACGTGACTTTGCTTTTGATCACCTGATTACGCGTCCGGAACGCCTGACGCGTCGAGCCTTGGCAAGGCCGGGTGAAAGATTTTTGTCCAGAGGGTCGAAAATCGCGTTTTGGTCGAAAAATAATGTAATTGGTGGATTCAGATATCGAAATAAATATCAATCAAAAGCTATAGACGATGCGAAACCGAATATCAAATTTATAGAGTTGTAGCTGATTGTAGGCGGAAGTTATGGATGAAATGGTGTGGTGATGTGGTCCAGAGGTTCCAAAATCAGGGTTTTGGACACACTTCTTGTTCTTATCTTGACAAAGGGTGCATCTGTTCCTGCCTACAATGCTATCAGTGTTAGGGACAACATCAACAGACTTCTAGGCAAGAAAGCTGGGGCAAGAGTCCACACCTCCCCTCGGAATAACCTTGTTCTCACCTGCTTTGACTCCACCCTTGATGAGCTTCTATCTTCACAGGACAAGTGGATAATGTGTTAAAGTTATGAGCTTGAGCGAAGATGGAGGTTGTAGCGGAATCAGTGTCGGCGGTTAGACCGATGCAGTAAGTCTCGTATGAGGTTGTGAGAGGAAGAGCCGAGTGGAAACAATTGTATTTAGATGTATGGTTCAGAGTAAAACCGAGATGATAAGAGTGAGATTGCGTGTTCGCATATCTTATCAACTGTGGTTTTTGACCAGTATTTATCAATCTCCATGGATCGTAAGTTATGATCCATGTAGATGTAGATCTATGTACATAAACATATATGGGTCAGGAATATAAAGCTAAATACATGTGTGTCGGTAATAGATACGAGAAAACTATAACCTGCATTTGAGACATAGTCATCCGCTGGAATGCTAGTGTGAAATAAACGCTAATGCGCATTAAACTTTCGGTGAATGATGTATTGATAACAGTGATATAGAATGGGGAATTTGATAGTCAAATTAGCCGGACTTACTAATAAGTTATTCTTGGCATTCCAAGATATATCATATTTCAACATAATGCTCTTTGGAAAATGGCCTATTGACACCACTCAAAAAGTGAATAACTTTCCGAAATTGGTAGCCTATGGGGTACCAACTAGCCTACCAATCACTTCCTTTCAAGAGGAAGTACAAGATTTTAACCTGGGTGTGGAACTGATTGGCAGTCTATGATGGCTAACAAACAATCCTAATGGCCCAACTTGTCCTGTCATCTTCAGCATCACCTCTGAGGAAGAGAAAAATAAGATTCTAAACAGGGGAATATTAGTTGGAGGACTGCTTCTTAAAGTATCCAACTATAAGCAAACTACAAACCGGACTCAGTGCAAGAAGTGCCTGAAGTATGGTCACCTTTTCTTGACCGGCAAGAGGAAACCTGTTTGTGCAGTCTGCAAGGGCTGTCACCTCACCACTGAGCACAAGTGCAACACTTGTGCAACCTCGGATAACTGCACCCATCACCCAGTGAAGTGTGCCAACTGCAACTCTGGGAGCCACACAGCTCTTCAGAGACACAGCTGCGAAATTTACAAGGCATTTTTATGATAGATCACACCAAAATTTGCCAGCACAATACTGCCAGAGGGAGAGAAATCCTTCAATCATTCTTCGAGGTGGCTCTGAAGGAAGATGCATTAATTCTTTGCATTCAAGAGCCATATCTATATTATAATAAAATCACCAAAAAATACTCACCTCTTTCTCACCCCTCCTATATTCCAATTGTCCCACACCAAGATGCCTCTACCCGGCCAAGAGTTATCACTTATATCAGGCAACATTGTACAATCAACATTTCTTCAAGACTAGACCTCATTCAAGACCCAGACATGCAGCTCCTCCAGATAGATGCACCTGGAGAATCTTTCCATCTTTTAAATATTTATGATGAAAAGTCACTAACATCTTCAACACCTATAAGAACTGTTTCACGCTTGTACCAATCAAATATAGAGTGGGACAGGCCACTGCTGCTATTGGGTGATCTGAACCTTCATCATCCATCTTGGAATCCAGCTGTCAAATCACCATCATCTAGCTCACAAGTGTTTGCAACATACATGGAGACATGTCAGGCAAGACTTGTAAATGACTATACTGTAATTGAAGAGATGGGTGGAACATTTCACAGATCCAACTCGAAAAATACATCTATAATTGATCTGACTTTTGAAACCAACTTTAAGATCCTCCAATGGTATAACTGGAGATATCTGGAAAGTACAGGATCTGATCATGAAGTGATCAGCTTTGAAGCAAATTTACAATCTTCACTAATGACCAACCAAAATTGTCTCCCAGCCAACTATAACTTAAAGATAGCAAACTGGGAAATCTTTGAGAAAAATCTCAGATCACTTGAAGAAAGTTCTAGTCTATGCCTACAACAGTATATTCAGCAAAAAAGATTCAATGACATAGCTATTTTAATGAGAGAAACTATCCAAAATGCAGCAGAAAAGTCTGTACCAAGATCTAATCCATCAGCAAGATCAAAATCCTGGTGGACAAAAGAGCTAACATCCCTTCGAAAAATATTTCATTATTTCAAACGCAATTCAAAAAGGAACCTGACATCAGAAGCAATGGAGCAAGCTCGAGTTGCAAGAAACATTTACTTCAAAGCAATCACTCAACATAAAGCCCAACATTGGCAGGAGTTTATAAAGCAGGCACAAGGAAAGACAGTATTTACTGCCTTTAATTACTCCAACCCATCAAGACAACAAAGTCCACTTGTACCAAATCTGGCATATACTAGAGCTAATGGCAATGAGAAGATAATTGCATCATCTTTTGCTGAGAAATCTGATGCCTTAATATCTCAACTCTTTCCAAAAATAACTTCACTAGTGACCATGTCTCCTTCCAATGTGCCACAGGTTCCAGCATGCACTGGAGCTGATGCTAGAAGGGAATGGCCAGAGCTTAATGAGGAGGAGTTCTTTCGAGCAATCCCAATAAAGTCAACTGCACCTGGGCTGGATCAAATTGGATGGCAGATGTTGAAGTTTGCTATTAAAACCCTGCCCAAATTTTTCTTTACAGCATATCATGCCTTGTTTCAAAGTGGTTACCACCCCTCAGAATGGAAGGAGGCCATTGGAATTATTATTCCCAAGAGGAATAAGAAAGACTATACTGCACCAAAGGCCTACAGGCCCATCTCTTTACTACCTTGTATGTCAAAATTATTGGAGAAGATTTTTGCCAACAGACTTTCCTTTCTAGCCAACACATCAGATGACCTACTTGACCCAAGTCAAATGGGAGGACGTAAACAGAGATCTGCTATTGACGCTGCCCTGTTATTACAAGCATTTGTTCAGGAAAATCATGCTAAAAAAAGAATTACTAGTACAGTATTCCTTGATATCATGGGAGCTTTTGATAGACTTGATCCACACCAGCTTCTCAAGATCTTGGATAAACTTGGACTGCCAATTATTTTCATCACTTGGTGCAAGTCATTTCTGAACCAACGCCAAATACAACTCTCATTTAATGGACAATTAAGTAAATCTTATCAAGTAACTGGTACACCTCAGGGTAGTCCAATTTCACCAATTTTATTTCTCATTTCTATCAGATATCTTTTGCCAGAAATCAAGAGCAAAAATTTTCTACAGCTATCTTATGTAGATGATATTTCTATCTCTACAGCATCAACTTCCATAACTAAGAATGCTAAGTTCCTAGAAAATTGCACTACCAATCTACTTCAAAAAGCTCAAGAACTGAAGATCATCTTTGAAGTTGAGAAATCCGAGCTTATACACTTTAACCGACAACGGAATCCTGATGCTGTTCCCATCCACGTCCTTGACACCATTTTGATGCCAAAAGAGGTTGTGAGATGGCTTGGAATCTGGTTTGATCGGAAACTAAACTTCAAAGTACATGTTGAAAAGCGTATCCAACTTGGAAATGCAGTCTGGGAAAGGCTAAAGAATCTATCCATGCCCTCTAGGGGAATGAATTTAAATAATCTGAGGCAACTTTATCTATCATGTGTAACCTCAGTTATTGATTATGGATCTATCCTTTGGTTCAATCAAATTGGATCTTCCACACTGACTTCAAAGTATGACAAGCTACAAAGCTTAGCTTTGTGATCTACCAACCAATCACCAGAGAGATAAAATGTTTTTCATATAACCTAGGTGATACTATGGGTATCACAGATGCTGAAACCTACTGTATCCTTAAGGCAGCCAAATATGTGAAGAAATACTTTGCTAATAAGACCATACACATTTTTACTGATAGCCAAGCTAGTATTCTTCGAATCCAGAATTGCAGCAATCAATTTTCTCATCAGATCAGGAAGATTTGTCAAAGTTGCACAGTTCATCTTCAGTGGTGTCCAGCACATGTTGGCATAGAAGGAAATGAGCTGGCTGATAAGCTTGCCAAAGGAGATTGGAAGAAACAGGCAATGAAAAGTGACCAATATACCTCTCACTCTTTCATCAAGCAGAAGGCTAAAGAGTGGGTGCTCGAGGCATGGAAAAAAGATTCGGACTTGGAGCTCTGGCATGAAGAGGAGGGTCGAAAGGCCAAGAGACTCGGAAAGTATTACAGGCTTCAGGCTCAATCTAATCAGCCTAACTTTTCTTATAAACTACATGGATTTGGAGGACATAGCAGGAAAACTGAATCCGGATTTTTCCAGGCAAGGCTTGGAATAGGCAATACCAGGGTATACCTGCACATGGTAGGGAAGGTAACAGATTTTATGTGCAATTTTTGTGGGAAAGAAAGACAGAATGTGCAACACTTGTTGTTACACTGTCAAAAATTCAGAGACCAAAGGAATATTTGCTTCAAAGGTTTAGAACCAACAACACTTCCAATCTTATTTTGTACAAAAATGGGGAAGGAAGCATTACTTAAAGATTTGGATATATCCAAGTGCATGGCAGCACACAAAGGGAATTAAATTAGGATAAGTGATTGGGATACAGTTTATTGGGCTTTGAGGGAAAATAGATGAATTTGGGGGTAAAGTTTAAATTTGGAATATTTGAAATGTGTCATAGCTAGATAGCTGAATACACTATGAATTAAAAAAAAAAAAAGCTACAAAGCAGAGCACTGGTTGCAATTACAGGAGCATTTCCTCAAGCCCCTAGAAAAGCTTTGGAGGTAGAGGCAGCTATTCTCCCTTCAAAAATACGTCACCTCAAACATGCCAGTCTCTATGCTCTCCGTATCCTCCGGCTCCAAAAGACTCATCTCATCCCAAAAAACCTCTACAGCCAACTTGAGGATGAGCTAAGTCTAACCAATGAGCAGGATCCAAGGATCTTAAAAGAAATAACTAACTACTCATCACAACTAGCCAGGTTTAGCAAGCTATTAACTAACCTTACAATTAACCATAGATTGGAAGCCAGTGACAATGAATGGAACCCTCCCTGGTTAAAGTCATCAATTAAAGTCAATATCTCTTCATCCTCAAAAGGAGAAGCAGTAACAGAACACAACCAACTACTCAATCAAATCCCAGTATTGGCAACAAAGATTTATACTTAAGGATCACTAACTGAAGGGAAGGGAAGCAGCATTGGATATGTGATCTATCCTCCCAAGGCCGGACCCATCAAGTGTTTCTCGGCCAATCTTGGCCATGAGATGGGTATAATAGATGCAGAATCCTTCAGCATTCTAAAAGCTATCAGACATGCTAAGAAATTGTCAAATTCAACAACAATATATATCTTTTCTGACAGCCAAGCAGCACTTTTAAGGATACAAAATGGCTCCAATTTATTCTCTCACCAAATCCGGAAAAATGGAATTGGTAATAATATCATACTTACATGGTGTCCAGGACATATGGAAATTGAAGGAAATATGCTGGCTGACACTCTTGCAAAGAGAGCTTCAAGTCAGCATGCAACTAAGCATTATCAATATACCTCTTATAGTTTCCTTAAACAAGAAGTGCACACATCTATCAAAAATGCCTGGTCTAAAGACTGGGCTACCCAACAAAAGCTCGAAGACAATGGCAGGAGATCAAAGGGGCTAGGCAAGTTTTACAGAGCTCATATGAAGTGTTCTATCCCAGATCTCAAGTTCAAACCATTTAACTTTACTAAATTCAGCCGAAAGGCTCAGTCATCATATATTCAGGTAAGAACTGGAATAGGAAACAACCTGACCTATTTGAAAAAGATAGGAAAAAGTGAGACAGATTTGTGCAACTTTTGCTCAAATAGTATTCAGACAACAAGTCATCTAATTTTACACTGCTCAAAATTTAAAAGGCAGAGACAAGAACACTTTAAAGACTTGAAACCACTTGTACTTAAGATACTATTCAACACAAATGTGGGGAAAACTTCACTATTAAGATATCTCTCCTCAACTGGCTGTTTCTATGGGGGCAAAGATGAGGAGGATGGAAATTAAATGAATCTTGAAACCAACAACATGCTCTATTAAAGATATTTAAAAAAAAAAAATTTACATGTATTTATAGCTAGGGGAAATGGGAGTATATGTCAATGTATATCAAAATGTTATCAGTGTCATAGCTAGATAAGCTGCATACACTTAATGATTTAAAAAAGAAAAAAAAAAAAACAGCTCCTGAACTAGATCAAATCAACTGGCCAATCATCAAAGTGGCTATAACAGCTATACCTACCTTCTTCTTCCAAGCCTATTCCTGCCTATTCAATGGTGGATACCATCCAAGTCAATGGAAGCAAGCTATAGGAATCATTATACCAAAAAGAAACAAGAAGGACTACTGCTCTCCAAAGGCATATCGGCCAATCTCCCTTCTTCCCTTTTTATCAAAGCTCCTGGAGAAAGTATTTACCAACAGGCTAGCTTATCTTGCAAACACCAACATCAATTTGCTCCATAACTCTCAAATGGGTGGAAGGAAGCAGAGGTCAGCAATTGATGCAGCTTTACTCCTGCAGGAATATGTGGAAGAGAATAGATCTAAGCATAGAATTGTGTCAACAGTTCTCCTTGATATCCTGGGTGCATTTGACAGGCTACAGCCCAAAGCCTTGATAAAGGTCTTGGAAACTTTACAGCTCCCTAGTACATTTATTTCTTGGGTAGCATCCTTCTTAAAAGATAGAAGCATTAGGCTATATTTCAATGGGCAATTAAGTCAGGAGTTTCCTGTCACTGGAACCCCTCAAGGAAGCCCTATTTCACCACTGCTATTCTTACTTCCTCTCAGGTATCTCTTCCCACCTGAAGATCAAATCCCTTACTTACAACTGTCATACATTGATGACATATCCATCTCGGTGTCATCCATTTCAATTGCAAAGAATATGAATCAGTTAAAATTAATTTTGCAGCAATTAATGGCTAGGGCAGAGGATCTATCAATAACCTTTGAGACGGAAAAGACTGAGCTGATTCACTTCTCTAACCATCGAAAACCACTGACAGATCCATTAATTCTAGATAGCCAGAATATCCTGCTACCACAGGAAAAGATCAGATGGTTAGGTATATGGTTTGATCAAAAGCTAACATTCAAGATACATGTGGAAAAGCGTCTCCAGCTAGCTCATGGGGCTTTGATGAGAGTAAAGCAGCTTGCATCATCAACAAAAGGGCTTCACTTCCAAGCTCTGAGACAGCTCTACCTAAGCTGTGTTATTCCTGTCATAGATTATGGATCTATACTCTGGTTCAAGAAGCGAGGATCAGGAGCATTAATCAACAAATGCCAAAGACTTCAGAATCAGGCATGCAGAATGGTCACTGGAGCATATCATAACAGCCCAGTTAAAGCACTTGAAGTCGAAACAGCTATTTTACCAACTAAAGTTAGACTACAATGACAGGCCTACCATTATGCACTTCGACTACTGAGACTCCAGTCATCTCATCCTGTTCAGCTGAAACTGCTGTCTCCTCTGAGTGAAGAGTTGTCATTATCTACAGAAATTGATCTGGGTATTATGGAGTATTTATTATCAACTCCTACCCAGCTTCTAAGAATAGGTCAAATATTAAAGCAGTTTACACACTTTAAGAACCTGGAACAGATAAATGCCACTTGGGTTGAACCCTGGCTTAAGCATAACATTTCAATTAATTTCTCCAAATCAACCAAGGTAGTGGCTGTAAAAGAACATGCATCTACAATTAGTTTGCTCTCACTCAACACAGCTATAGTAAACACTGATGGATCTCTAACCAAAGGGAAGGGTAGCAGCATTGGATTTGTGATTTATGTGCCACACAGCAGACAATTGAAGGTTCGCTCTTTTAACCTTGGGGAAATTATGGATATAACAGACACAGAGACATTCTGTATACTCAAAGCCATCAGACATCTTAAAAAGATCTTAACATATAGAAACTACCACATCTTCACTGACAGTCAGGCTAGCTTAATGAGGATCCAAAAGAAGGATAATTTTTTCTCCTATCAGATCAGACAAGAGGCTGAATCTTGCACTATCCATCTGTCATGGTGTCCAGGGCATGCTGGAATTGAAGGAAACAAGCTGGCTGATGGCTTAGCAAAAAGAGCAAGCAAAAAGAAGGTTTTGAGAAAGAACCACTTTACTACACACTCATTTTTGAAGCAAAGGACAAAAGAACTCACTTTACAAGCATGGTCAGAAGATTGGACTTCTGAGCTCTTCTGTGAAGAAGAAGGGAGAAAAAGCAAGGGGCTGGGCAAATTTTATAGGATCCAGGCCCAGATGTCAACCCCAACATTTTCAACCAAACCTATCAATTTTCAAGGACATAGCAGGAGTACAGAATCTGCCTACTTTCAAGCCAGGACTGGCATAGGAAATGCAAGGGCATACTTGCATATAATTGGAAAATCAAAGGATGACATCTGCAATTTTTGTAAAACAGAAAAGCAGACAATGCAACACCTAATATTGCAGTGTAGGAACTTCACAAAAGAAAGAATAAGAATTTTCAAGAATATAGAGCCATTAAAGCTACCAATTCTTTTCAGAACACAGAGAGGTAGAGATGCATTATTAGAATTTTTGAAGGCTTCTGGGTGCATAAATGCACATAAAGGAGATTAAATAGGTACAAACATAATGGGAGAGAAAAGAAGACATAATAAGGATTTTTATTTGCTTTGAATGTATGTTAAATAAATTTTCATAGCTAGCTAGCTGAATACAATATGATTTAAAAAAAAAAAAAAAAAAGATCTCGTGCTCCACAGAGACAACATACTGCACTGCATTGACAATAGCTCTCTACATGTCCAAATGCCTGACATTTGTCACACTGAGTGGTCTGTGCTACATTGTAAAATTTGGTTACCCTTGAGCTTATCCCAGCAATGTAGAGTCTGTTCCGGATGGCACGCTCTGCTTCTTGTTGTGTGGAAAATGCAATGGCCACTGATCCAGCCTGTTTAATCTGACGGTTTTCTCAGGTAGATATCCAGTGAGGCATTCCAATTGGGTTTAGTCCTTTGTTAAATATTTTTACCTCTGATTTGATCATTTCCATGCCATCTTCATTGTCAAAGTCAGCTAGAGGTATTCCATGGGCTATCACCTTGTACCATGGCTCATCTTTTTGCACAGTTGTAAATGGTATTAAATTCTACCAAATTGATTTTTTTTCAAGGAAAAAGTCTGCTGAGTAATCTTCAGTAGTGGTGATTGCCATGTTCCCATTCTGTGTCTTCAGAACTGTATTTACTACTGGTCCCTTGATTCCATTGCTGGCAAACATTTGGTTGATTTGATTTCTTGCATATAGGGGGGTGAAATTGATCTTTTTTTTTTTTTTTTAAAATTCATAGTGTATTCAGCTATATAGCTATGACACAGTCTCTAATATACAAAATCCATTGCATCCCACACTCCATGGTATTTTAAATAGTGTTTTAGTTCTACCCCTTTGTCATCTATTTCGTCCCCCAAGGCACTTAGTAGACCAAAGAAAATAGAGTAATGCTGTCTTGCCTTTCTGTGTTCCAAAAAGCATAGGTAGTGAAAGTGGTTCAAGTCCCCCAAACTCCTTTTTCCTCTCCCCCTTAAATTTACAACAGTGTAAGATTAGATGTGGTATTGTTTGTCTTGCTATTCCACAATGATTACACCAGTCATTGTCTACCTTTCCAATTTTCTTAAGATGTGTTAGGGTATTTCCAATACCTGTCCTTGCCTGAATATATTCAGACTGTGTTCTTCGGCTGTATTTGTTGTACTGGAAGGGTTTAAGTTGAAAGTTGGGCTGGTTCCTATGTGCCATTAATCTATAATATTTGCCCAACCCTCTTGCTTTTCTCCCTTCCTCTTCTCGAAACAGTTCTTGATCCCATATCTGTCTCCATGTCTCCAAAGTTTTTTCCCTCAGTAATTCCCTTAGGAATGACAGGGTGGTGAATTTGTCCTTTCTTAAGGCTGTCTTTTTTTGTCCTTCTCTAGCCAGGTTGTCTGCCATCTCGTTTCCTTCAATTTCCATGTGTCCTGGGCACCAGAGTAGATGTAGTGTTAGGTTTTGCGCAGCAGCTCTTAATTGATGGCAGATTTGATTTGGTGCATGTTTAATCCTGGATAATGATGCTTGACTGTCAGAAAAGATGTATACCTCTCCTGATATTCTAAATCTCTTTACTTTTAAAATTGCTTTGAGAATACAGTATGTTTCAGTGTCTGTAATACCCATCTTATCCCCAAGATTAAACGAGTAGCATTTTAATTCTCTGGTGATGGGGAGTGATAGCACAAATCCAATACTACTGCACCTTTTGTTAGACAGTGATCCATCAGTGTAAACAATACAGGCTTCTGGAGATATTCTTGTTAGTAGTTTGAGATGTTCTTTCTTTGCCTTTTCCTTGGTGTGACTGGAAATGGTTGTCCTGATGTTGGTTGAGATCCAGGGAGGAGACCAGCTGTGCCTTATCTGTTCCATTTTGCCAAATTTCCCAAATGGTTTCAGTAGTTTGGCAAGCTGGAAAAGCTGAGATGGGCAATTGTCAATGTAGCTGAACATTCCAATATCACAAGTTGGTTGGAATGGACTGGTCTCAAGCTCATCTTGTAGAGCACTTGTCAGTTGTTCTGTTAGTGGATGATTAACTTGAAGACTAAGCATTCTGAGTGCATAATTATTTGACAGCTTCAAGTGTCTTACTGATGTTGGTAAGATTGCTGCTTCCACCTGCAATGCTTGTGCAGGGCTATTAGGGAATGCGCCAGTGATGGAAATGATAGCTCTATTCTGTAGTTTTTGGTATTTATTGATGTGTTTTTTTGTACCATATCTTCCAGACCACAATATGGAGCCATAGTCAAGTACAGATGTGACACAAGCTAGGTAAAGTTGTTGCAAAGCATTAAATTTGAGTCCTGATGATGGAGAAGCCAGTCTCTGAAGCCTATGGAGAGCCCCATTTGCAAGTTGAAGCCTCTTTTCAACATGAGTCTTGAAGGTAAGTTTTCTATCAAACCAAATGCCCAGCCATCTTACTGTATCCTTGGGCTGTAAAGTAACCTGATCAAATGTGAGAGGTGTGACTACTGGCTCTCTTTTGTTAGTCAAATGTATTAGTTCAGATTTATCCACATCAAACATCACACAGTTAGACTTGGCCTCAATAAGGATTGCCCCTAGTAGGCCTCCTAGCTTCCTGATATTTTTGTCAACTGAGGTTGAAGCATAAGAGATAGATATGTCATCAATATATGAAAGCTGTAGGGTGTCTTTGCACTGATTCAATGGATGAAGGAACCAAATTGATAAGAGAAATAGCAGTGGAGAGATTGGACTTCCTTGAGGTGTACCAGATACAGCAAGATTTTCACTCAATTCCCCATTGAAGAGGAGTTTGATGGCTCTGTTGCTGAGAAATAAATCAACCCAATTTATGAATGAAACTGGAAGCGCTAGTTGTCTCAGAATTTAAACAAGTTTTGCTGGTTGCAGCCTGTCAAATGCTCCAAGGATGTCAAGAAACACTGTGCTAACAATTCTTCCCCTCTTTGTATTTGATTCAACAAAATGCTGTAGTAGTAGTGCAGCATCTATGGCACACCGCTGCTTTCGACCACCCATTTGTCCATTGTGGAAGAGGTTGCTTGTGGTGTTTCCAAGAAAAGATAGTCTATTGGCAAAGATTCTCTCTGACAATTTGGATAGGCATGGAAGCAAAGAGATTGGTCGATAGGCCCTTGGTATTGAGTAATCCTTCTTGTTTCTTTTTGGCAGGATAATACCTATGGCTTGTTTCCACATGCTAGGATGTTGGCCACAGTTAAAAAGGTAATTGTATGCCTTGAAGAATAGACTTGGGATACATTCCATAGCAGCTTTGATGATTGACCAATCAAGTTGATCAATTCCTGGGGCAGTTTTCTTGTCAGGTAATGCTGCTTTTATTTCATTCAGTGTTAGTTCTGGCCATTCCCAAATTTAAGTTGGCATCTTAGATTCTGTTGATATTGGTGGTAATCTGGTACTAGAACTGCTTACTTCAGGGGCTGGAATATCATCTGAACAGCTGTTGTCATTTTTCGAGAATAAATTCTGTACAAGGGCTTGACACTGGTCCTTGAATGAAGTAGCAATTCTCGGTTCAGTTTGGTTAGTAATTGGATCTGTTCTTTGGTAATGAAGGGCTGGAATAAGGTGACATTGTTGGCTGGCAGTCCTGGTATAATTGTAAGCTGTAAAGATCAGTTTCTCTTTGGCTGAAGCAAGGAATGCTTCCCAGTGCTGGGCCTTGGTATTGACAATTGCTCTGAAATAAGTGTTTCTAGCAGTTCGAGTTCTTTCTTTCTTGAATGGGCCTGGATACATCTTTGCTTGACGCCTTAGTCTATGGTATAATTTTCTTGATATTGTGAGTTCTTCTGTCCACCATGGTTTGGATTTGTTACATGGCCTTGACTGAGGGATAGAGGTACTTGCTGCCCTTTGTACCAAGTCTTGTAGTATTTCTGCAACTGAATCACAATCTTCTGATGCTATTGCCCTATCCATCAGCTGACAGGAATTGCTCTGTTTGTTTGTTTGTTTATTCCATTTACATCCTGTCTAAGTCTAAGACTATTGTAGGATGTGCATCAACTGATGCAAACTAGCCAATATATCTATCAAATACATTTCGTTCAATTACTTTCTCTTTCATTTGAGCCCTGGAGTGACCATACCTCGAAACTAAAATAAATCAAAATCAAAATCATAATCAAAACTTTAAACCTTTTTTTTTTTTTTTACCACTTTTTCCATTTATTATTATTCTGCATTTTTCTTCCAAAATAGTCATCAATACTGATGCCAATATTTATTTAAAGGAATTGCTCTGGTTAGTGAGTAAATAATTATTGAAGCTCTGCCAATCTGCTTTCTTTAAGTTGTATCTTGCAGGTAGTAGTGGAGCCCTGAAACAATAATTATTTAGTGATTTAGGAGCTTCAGCTTTGAAGATGATTGCCTCATAGTCTGAGCCTGTACTCTCTGTATATCTCCAGTCAGACCAAAGAAGATATTTGAATTGAGAGACAAAGGCTAGATCAATGACTGAATTATTCTTTGTATTAATGCGGTGAAATGTCCCCCCAAATTCTTCAATAACTGATGGATTCATTAATTGTAGTGCCCTTTGTTGTTCCAGATAGTTGACAAGTTGTTGGGCTTGGGTTGAAGGTGATTGTACCAAAGGATTCCAACTAGGATGGTGCAAGTTAAAATCCCCAAGTAGGAGGAAAGGTTTGTTGTCTGGTAGCTGTAGGTCTAAAAGTCTTTGAGCTGTGCAGCGCGGTTCATATGGATTCCTAGACTTCTCATTGTAAATGTGAATGATCAGAAAGCTTTCTAATGGATGATAAACTTCGAGAATTTGGATATCTGGATCATAAATAAGGTTATATCTTGGTGTGAGCTTAAATGGACATCCCTTCTGGACGTAGGTCAATACCCTTGGTTGTAGGGTGTATCCAGGAGCTGGTACAATTGGCTGATATGATGGATGTGTTAATGGAAAATTGGTATGTGATATTTGATCTGGGACCAAGTATGGTTCTTGAACAAAAAGTAGTGTGGCCTTCTCCTTTAAAGCAACTTCAAAGAAGGAATGGAGTATCTCTCTACCCCTAGCAGCATTGTGTTGGGCAATTTTCAGTTGTCCTAACATGTTAATACTTTGAAAACCTCACAGCTATGCTTCTGAAGGGCATTGTGGGTTGGGGAGTTGCAGTTTGCACATTTGGTCTGAAAGTGGTTGCAGCCCTGAGAAGAGTGACAGGTGGCACAGCTGTGCTCGGCAGTGGAGTGTGTGCTTCGGTAGATGGCACAGATTGATGGATTTCTACAGGATGAGGAGTGATGACCAAATTTGAGACAGTTTCTGCACTGGGTTTTATGAGTGGTAGACTGATAATTGATTACTCTAAGTAGTAGTCCTCCAATAAGAATCCCTCTCTTTTTTAATAGTTGCTTTTCATCTTCACTCTTCACTGTGAAGACTACAGATGAGTGGGCTTTTTGTGGCTGTTTTAATAGCCATCTTGGTGCTCCTTGTATTTGCAGTCCAGAATTGTAGTCTTCAGCTTCATCCTTAAATTGCGAGATGGGTATTAAGGTTGGGACCCCATGGACTACAAGTTTAGGCCAGTTGTTGACCCTTTGAACCTCTGAGATTGGCCAGCCTTCGAAAATTGGTTTCCACATTGCTAGTTTACTGAGCACTTCTTCAGCTGATGCATCTAGGCAAGTCAACACAAGGTTTTGATGTGGTGAAGTGCGGACTCTGGCAATAGCCTTTCTTCCGAGAACTTTATTAAGACTGTCTTGGACCTGGGTTGCTTGGTAAAATGGCAGTGGCTTTCCTTTGGTAGTAACTAGAGTGATGATTTTGTCGAGATTGAGGCATGCTGTGTTAGTTGCTGATCCATCAGATGTAGCTGTTGTGGCTTTATTTGGCTGGTTTTTTTCTTGTTCTGCAACAGGTGAAGGCAAGGCAATCCCTGGTCCTTGGGTAGGGAGAAAAGCCTTCAGTTTCTCAGCATATGTTGGCAGGTGATTTGGTAGTGCACATGGCTCAGGGGTGAAAGATGTTGTTGGTGTTGGTGTGGTATCTATATTGGAATGTTGAGGTTTAGGTTTGTTGATTTGTTCCATGTCAACTGCTGTCTTCAAGGATTTGTTTTCAGTTATTTTTCGAAATATCTCAATTAAGTCCAGTAAATTTGTTTGTTCAACTCTGTCCTTAGTTAAGTAGTATGCCTCAACCAACAGGTCTCTAGCATCTAGTATATTGCCAAATGAAGTTTTGACCATGATAATGGATGGATTTGTTCCAGTTTTAGAACCAACTCTTGTGTACTTTGAGGGATGGTAGTGTGGATCAGTTAGAGCACTGGATGTCCTTTTTTTGCTTAGTTGATGATTTGTTTTAGTTGTGTTTATTCCTGCTAAAAATTCAGTCCCAGTGAGGGGGTCACTACTGAAATCCGAAAAATCAGTCTTGGTTTGATCCAAATTCCACCTTGAATCAGCAAGTATAGGCTGTTTAGTCAAGTTGATTAAGTCTGGAAGAAATGGTGAGGAGCAGACTGTTTCAATGATAGGGTCTGAGGGTGGATCAGATGGTTGAGATTTCTGAGACATGATGAACAAAGCACCAATTTAGTTTGTTAAAATTTTATGTCTATAAATATAATATTTACTTGATTAATGAATGTTATGTTTTTTATGTTTTTTATGTTTTTTAAGTTTTTTATGTTTTTTATGTTTTTTATGTTTTTTTATGTTTTTTATGTTTTTTATGTTTTTTATGTTTTTTATGTTTTTTACATTCTCAAGTTGCTGCCTGGATTCCAAGGCTAGTATTGAGAAAAATTTTCAAGAAGGCAAAATATTGTGTTTTAGTCAAAAGATGCTGGAATATTGATGTGTGAATGTCGAAAATTATATTGGTGGAGTGCTGTAGATGAGGCAAAAATAGAAATCGAATTTGTAAAGGCGTAGCTGATAATGGGCTGAAGTTGTTGATGAAAAGGCAATTTTCTGAAGATTTGTTGCAATTTTGTCGGTTTTTGATCGAAAAATGTCGGAATAGATGAATGCTGGTATTGAAATTTATATCAGTAGAATACTGCTGAGTAGGCAAAACCGAATATGCTATTTATAAAAGCATAGCCAATGGTTGGCAGGAGTTGTTGATAAAATGGCGATTTCCGAAAGTTTGTTGCGTGAAATTGGTCATTGCCTCTGGGTCTTGCACAAGGATAACTCTTCTAATGATTTTGCTCTTTGATTTGGTGGGTTCTTGCGGATTGGGCCGCTGTGACTGTCCTTTCTTTCCTACTATTGTCCACTGTAGGGGGTTGCTGGACTGATCTACCCCTCTTGCAGCCATTGAAGCCATGGAAGCTTGTTGGTGTGTAGCTTGATTGGAATTTTTTTGGTTGTAAAGTCCTGAGCCTTTGTTTGTATGCAAAGGTACTACTGGTGGCACACATTTGTTCAGGGCTCTTGCCTTGTTTTCAATCTGCCTTGTTGCAGTCTCTAAATTAGCTACTTGTGATGCTATAATGTTGGATGCCTTGCTTATATTTCCCTTTTCTGTATATTCTCTAAATACTTCAAGGAGATCCAGTAGCTGTGTTTGTTCAGTATGGTCCTTTGTAAGGTTACATGCCTTGATTATGAGGTCCCTTGCCTGAAGGAGCACTGATTTGGTGGTTTCAATGCTATGGTTAGTTTCAACTTGTGGGGTGGAGTAGATAGATGAAGCAAGTGTTTCTTTGCCTTTCCCTTTGACTGAGGGGTTAGGATCTGCATAGCATGAAGCTCCTGTCTTTAACTGATATTGATTGGATTGGCCAGCAATGGGGTCACTGCTAAACTCCATTACCTCATCAATGTTTGATAGCTTGGGTTTCTTTGAACTAGGCATGAGGGGTGGAAAGTCATCCTCTGATGAATAGCCTGGGTGCAACATCAGTTGGTTACTGGTTGAATTGTAGTTGTTAAGATCCATATCCATGGCAGGTGATGCTGGGTCATATGCAGATTGAGAATTAGATCCAGGTGACTGTGGACTGAAATTTGACATAGTATACATATATATATATTTTTTTTTATAATGAAGTTCTATTTTCTCTTTTTATATGTATATTTTTTATTATTTTTTATCTTTAAATTAAAATTTTGCCTTTTTTGAAAATTTTTATTTTATTTTATGTTTCGAGAATGTCACGTGATTCAAAGTCACGTGATATGCTCTAATTTATTTTTTGTGGAATTACGCGTAAAGTGACGCGAAACGCGTTTCTGACCAATGAAAATTTTTCTTATAGGGTGACCCCTTAAAACTAAAAACGCAATTTGTCGCAAAATCCGTTTGATTCGTTCTTTGAGCCAAGATATCTCGATGAAAAATCGCTGAATTTTACTGAAACTTTGTGGCCAGTTAGGGGAGTATCTGAAATCTTTGTAACTAAAATTTTGACTCAATTGCTTGCTGTTGACAATTGTTGTTGATGGAATTGTTGGGGCTTTCACCCAAATTTGAATTTAAGTCTCTTGATCCAACTTTGAGTCTTAATAACTCTTGAACCAGTTATCAGATTGAATTTTGGATTGAATATTCGGAATCTGCTCAGCTTAATGCATAGGTTACACTAGATTTGAGCTCAGTATCATGATTTTCTAACATTTGTGGTTGAGTTGTCTTTTGAGGGATGAGATTAAATCAGTTTTGGAGAACTCAACATGGAAATTAGTATCTCCACCACAGAATGATTCAAAAGTCATACAAGGGAGATGGGTGTTTCAAACAAAGACAGATACAAAAGGAAATATATTGAGATACAAATCCAGATGGGTTGTGAAGGGATTCCAACAAGAGGAAGGGGACAGCTTTACTGACACATTTGCCTGCGTAGTGAAGCCAATGTCATACAAAATTCTCTTCAGCATTGCAGCTTCTCATGATCTAGAGATTGAACAGATGGATGTTAAAACAGCCTTCCTCAACAGACCAATTAATGAGGATGTATATGTGGAACAACCACATGGATTTGAAGTCACATCAATCAATGACCAAAATAACCTTAATACTGAGATTCTTGGTACAGCTACAAGTACAGCTCTTCATCCTCAAATTTATCCAAGACAAGAGAGAACAAAGGCCCCATTGGTATGTAAACTGAAAAGAGCTCTATATGGACTAAAACAGGCACCAAGAGCCTGGTACACAACTCTGGAAATTTTCTTACATCAATGTGATCTTATACCACTCCACAGTGACTATGCTCTTTTTGCCAATCCCAACAGAACATTGCTTATGGCAGTCTATGTTGATGATATCCTTATCTTCAGCAAAGATAAAACACAAATCAAACAGTTGAAAGCACAACTCCATCAAAGATTTAAAATGACAGATATTGGGCCAGCAAACATATACCTTGGTGTGCAGATAACTAGGAACAGAACTCAAAAAATATTATTTCTTCACCAACAAAAATACATTCAAGTGATTCTTGAGAGATTCAGAATGCAAGACTGCAACACAGTAACCACCCCAATGGAAACAGGCCTCAAACTATGTAAGAGACTTTACAAAGCACAACCTAAAGAAATACAACAATACCAAAAATTAATTGGCTGTCTAGAATATGCAGCTTGTGCCACTCGTCCAGATATCATGTTTGCTGTAGATACACTTGCACAATTTGCCTCGAATCCAGATACTTCTCACTTTAATGCAGCAAAAAGAGTCTTGCGTTATCTCAAAGGATCTGATAAATTCTGTCTTATTTTTAGAGGGACAGAAAAAGACAACTTCAAATTATATGGATATTCTGATGCAGATTGGGCAGGTAGTACAAGTGATAGGAAATCTGTGGGAGGATATTGCTTCTACCTAAACAATTCATTAATCTCACATATGTCTAAAAAGCAAAAAACAATTGCACTAAGTACAGCAGAATCCGAAACACATGCAGCAACACAAGCACCCAAGGAAGCAATTTGGCTCAGGAATTTTTTGGAAGAGCTATGGATAAAGCAAAGTCGGGCAACAACCATTTATTGTGACAACCAGGCAGCTATAGCTTTATCAAGAAATCCAGAATTTCATTCAAGATCAAAACATGTGGATATTCAATATCATTTCCTTCGCAATCATGTTGAGATGGAAACTATTAATTTGATATTTATTGGATCAACAAAGATGGCTGCAGATGGATTAACTAAAGCTCTTTCTCGATCAAAACATAGTCAGTTCTGTGAGTTTATGCAAGGATATCATATTTCAAATTCCATGTAATGCTGTGAATATCAGATTATGGGGTCTGGGATGATGTCTGTTGGCATCAAGTTGTCTACTGTATGAACTGTTGACTGAGGAAATAGGGCTTGTGCTAGGGCATGGCACTTTTCTGAGTGACATGAGGCTATAACTTCCTCATCATTAGTACTTGATTGGTAGCGCAGTGTTGGAATAGTCTGTGGTTGATAATTATTTGGATTTGAGTAGTTATAGGCCCTGTAGATCATTTTCTCTTTTGCTGAGGCCAGAAATTCAAACCAGTGCAGCTTTTTAACCTTTTGGATGCAATGGAAGTATTTGTTTCGAGCCAACTTTGCATCTTGATCTATAGTTGGGCATGGGTGCATTTTCTGGATACGTCTAAGCCTGTGAAATTCTCTGCAGAGATAGGTTAGCTCCTCAGTCCACCAAGGCTTAGATTTGCTTGATGGTCTTAAGTGAGGGATTGATATCTCTGCAGCTTTCTGAATGACCACTTGGATTGTTGATGCAACACAACCAATATTATTTGTTGTCATAGCTGTGTCCATCTGTATTTGATGCCTTCTTTTCTCCTCTAGGACTATAGTATTGAACAAATTCCAATCTGCTTTCTTGAAGTTAAACCTTGGATGAAGACTACTTTTTGCCTGGCTGTTATTAGATGTTGAAGTTGGTAATGCTGTTTCAAAAATAATCAGTTCATGGTCAGATCCAGTTGATTCCCCATATCTCCAGTTCCCCCACTTTAGTTGTTGAAAGCCAGCTTGATAGGTGATGTCAATGATTGATGTTCTCTTGGAATTGGACCTGTGAAATGTGCCTCCAAACTCCTCAATAACAGCTGAGTCAATAAGGAGCTCTGCTCTGGCATTTTCTAGGTATGTGATTAAGCTGTTCGCAACAGTAGAGCTATTGTGAACTTCTGGATTCCAGGCTGGGTGGTGAAGGTTGATATCTCCTAGAAATAAGAATGGCTTATTGAGGGTTGGATTCAGTGCCAGAAAGCGTTCAACAGTAAGCTAGCTGATTAAACTTGTTGTTGGTTTTTCATTGTAAATATTGACCACATAGAATTTCTCACTGGAAAGTTCCACATCCAAAATTTGAAAATCTGGGTCAGAGACTATGTCATATCTAGAAGATACTTGGATTTGGCTGGCTTTTCTGACATATGTGATAGCCCTTGGTCGAATTGAATAGGTGTAAGATGGAAGAATGGTGTAAAATGATGGGTGATGGATTGGCTGATAAGCCTGTAAAGAATTGTTGTAGAAGATATATGGCTCTTGAATAAAAAGGATATCCAAGTCCTCCTTAAGGGCAACCTCAAAAAGGGACTGGAAGATCTCTCGACCCCTTGCAGCATTGTGTTGGCCTATTTTGAGTGTGCCTAACATGACAATGCTTTATAGTAATCACAGTCTTGTTTTTGAAAAGCTAAATGAGTGTTTGATTTGCAGTTAGCGCAATGCACTGCATGGTGGATGCAAGATTGGGTGGATTGACATGTGTTGCATTTATGATGTGATGTCTCATGTTCTCCTAGGCAAAAAGCACAGACCGGAACCTTTATGCAGGTAGATTGATGATGACCATAAGTGAGACACCTTCTGCATTGTGTCTTTTGAGTTGACTGTAGGAATGGAACTACTTTCAACCATATACCTCCAATTAGTACCCCTGAGCCTAGTAATTGACTTTTCTCCTCCTCTGTGGTGACTGAGAATGTAACTGAACCTCTAAGGGACTGACTGTAAGTCTTGCCAATCCATCTTGGCTGACCTTGGGTTGTAATTCCCTCATTGAACACTTCTATCTCTTCATTCAATGCCTCAATTGGAATGCATTTAGGAACTCCATGCACCACTAATTTAGGCTAGTGGCTCACTTTTTGGGCTTTGTGAATGGGCCATCCTTCAAATACAGGTTCCCATTTTTGCTGATCCAACAGTAGCTCTGATGGAGAGGAATCCACACAGGTTAGGACCACATTTCCTTTTACCAATGTGTGAACCCTGGATATAGCCCTCTTTCCCAAGATTTTGTTGATTCTCTCTCTAACAGAGAAAGGTTGGTATAAAGGGAAGACACCACCTGACTTTGTGACTAGGGTGATCACATTTGCATGATGGAATGGCGGTGGTGGAGAGGTTGTTGTTGCTGTTGCTGTTTCTACTGTTGGTGTAATTGATGTTTTTCCTGCTGCTGCTATATTATTCCCAGATTGTTGGCTGGTTCCTTTGCCTAAAACCTTCATTCCATTTGACTTCAATGGTAAGTTGGAAGTTATTTCAGACTGGGTGCTGCTCTTCAAAATTTGAGCATAAGATGGAACTGTTGCTTTGATTTCTGGTGCTGCATTACTGAGGTTAATAGCCTCAGATGGCTTATTAGTGGTATTTATCATGCCCTTCATATTAGTTCTTCCTTCCTCAGTGAAATTCCGGAACACTTCAACAAGATCTAGTACTGCATCCTGCTTTCCTTTATCTTCAGTGAGATAGTATGCTTTAACAAGAAGATCTCTAGCTTCTTGGATGGCAGCTGAGTATGAATATTGTTTTGTGATCCCTGGTTCTGAAGTCAGGATTACTTTTCTGTGTGAAAGAGGAGCAGGAGTTTCCTCTGTTGATTTCCTTTTTTTGGGAATGGATTGTTGAAATTTTTTTGTATTTGACTGGTGTTCAAAATCCTGAGAAGTGATTGGGTCACTGCTGAACAGGCTGTTTGAAATAGTGGGTGAAGAAATGGTTGGTTTGGATTTTGGTGGTTTTATGTTCTTTGGCACATTTGAGCTTGTCTGCTTTTTGGTATTCCACCTTGAGTCAGAAAGCCTTGGGACATTTTTCATACTGAAAGACTTTTGGGTTGGTGGTGAAGATTGAAGGCCCTCATTTGAGGATATAGAGACATATTCCATAATTTGAAACAAAAGATTTATTTATTATTTATTTATGAATTATTCTTATTATTTTTTACTCTCTTTCCTTTCCTCCCCTTTTTTTTTTTTTTTTTTTGAAGTATTATTTTATGAAAGTTTATGAAAGTTATGAAAGCTTGTAATTTTTATGAAAATTGTGAAATTTATGGATTTGCATAAAGTAATGTTAAAATCACGTGATGCTTGCAACTGGATCACCTGATTTATTGCCAAGGCTGGCCAAGGCTTAGCAGCACTAGTGCGAAAAATTTTCTTCAAGCTCGAAAAATCGAGTTTTCATCAAAAGATCTTGAATTAATGGTGTACAGAGCTTAAAAATGATATCAAAGAAAAGCTGCTGATCAGGCAAAAACAAATATTAAAATTATACTGTTGTAGCTTGTGGTTGTGGGAAGTTGTTGATGAAATGGTTAGAAATTGGGAATTGGTGGGCAAAAAATCGTGTTTTGGTCGAGAAATCCTAGAATATTGGTTATCCTGTGTTGATAATACTATCATTCGAAAGCTACTGATCTAGCAATACCGAATATTGAATTTATATTGTCGTATCTGGTGATGGGCCGAAGCTGTGTACGAAAAGGCGATTTGCAGAAGATTGATCTGTGTAAATTATAGTTGAACCATCTGAGACTTGTCTGAGGAATTGATTATGTTCCTTGACTGCTTCTTCTTTGGATGAGGTAGAGATTGATACTTTGAGTGATGTCTTTAGCCAAGGAGGGTTCCATCTATTATCAATAGACTCCAGCCTATGATTTATTGTGAGTCTCCCTAATAGCTTCCCAAGTCTTGCTTTTTGGGATGAGGTTATAGTCATTTCAGGTAGGTCCCTTGGGTCTGGCTGATTGGGAAGACTCAATTCATCCTCAATGGGGCTGTAGAGAAGTTTAGAGATGGGATGTGCCTTCTAGAGTCGGAGAATTCTAAGGGCATATAAACTAGCGTTTTTGAGATGGCGTATTTCGGTTGGTTAGATGGCTGCCTCCACCTCCAGAGCCTTCCTTGGGGCCTGGGGGAATGCCCTTGTGATGGCAATGAGATCTCTATTCTGTATCTTGTCATATTGTTAGGTTAGTGATAAAGACCCAGGCCGGTTGAACCATAGAACAGATCCATAGTCCATGACTGAGGTTACACATGAAAGATATAATTGACAAAGAGAGTTGAGTTTCATGCCACTTGATGGCCTTGCCAGCCTTCTGAGTCGTTCCCAGACTGCATTGCCAAGTTGGAGTCGCTTCTGTACATGGCATTTGAAGTTAAGTTTTCGATCAAACCAGATAGAAGAGTTTGCATGTCTGGATCATTGATGAGATCCAGTCTTGATGATATGTTTATTTTATTGTCTTTTTTAATGTATGTTATTACCCTTGGCCTCACTGAAGGGTTTGAATATGGAACCAAGGAATGATAAGATGGTTGTGATAGAGGGATATAAGATTGACTTTGTTGATGGAAGAAAAGGTAGGGTTCTTGTACACAGAGCAGCAGTGCATCTTCTTTCAGGGCAACTTCAAAAAGCGATTGAAGGATTTCTCTCCCTCAAGCAGTGTTGTGTTGGCAAATTTTGATGTCTCCTATCATAAAAGAGCCTTGTAAATTTCGCAGTGTTGTCTCTGAAGTGCTGAGTGGTTTTCAGCATTACAGTTATGGCATTTGGTTGGATGATGAATACAGTTTTCCGAGGATCCACAAATGGTGCATTTATGCTCAGTAGTAAGGTGGCTCTCTTGGCACACAGAACAGACTGGTGCCTTCTTGCAAGTGAATGACTGATGCCCATATTTTAAGCAGGACTTGCATTGAGTTCTAATGGATGTAAATTTATAGTTTGATGTTCTTAGCAGTAGACCACCTGTCAGACCAGTATCAGAACCCGGTGGAATTCGTATTCCTGAATTAATGTTTTGTGATTCATGTAAATTCCATTCTTCTAACATGATCGTAACATTGTTGTCAGAATAATATGCCAAGCTGGTACCTGACATAATTTGTGATTGCCTCAGGAAAACCTTGGCGTTTTGGGTAATTTTCAGCTAGAAAATGCTTGGCGTCCGTGTAACAGACGTGGTGGACTGGTATTGAGTCGGTTTAGGATTACATCTTGGCTATAACATGTTTGGATTGTATCCTGTGATGTAAGTAAGCTATTTCTAGATATTATCATCTTACGTCAGGTAGTAGATATGTGTAGATATATAAGCTGAGAGAAAGAGGAAGGAAGACAGACAGACAGACAATTACATCTTTTTATTTACTTCAATTGAAAGCTCCTGTGCGAGCTATTCTTCCAGATACCTCTAGTCTCAATCATTACAGCTTCCGAACCAGCTCAAAAGGTTTGACACTACCCACAAGTAATCCCTTGCTTAAAATTTTATTCTGGTCTTCATCAGTTTTTATGCTGAATACAACTGGGCATGTTGCAGATTTAGCTGGGTTAGAGATCCACCTTGGGTTTCCAATAATTTGCACACCCAAATTGAAGCCTTCAACCTCCTCTTTAAATGATGTAATTGGTAGAGATGTTGGTACTCCATAGGCAACAATTTTTGGCCAGTTATTGACCTTTTGAATATTTTTAACTGGCCACTTTCCAAACAAGAAGTTCCAGCTATCCTGGCGTGCTAGGAGTTCTTCTGGAGTACAGTCCATACAGGTCAGTACAAGATTATTTCGAGGAGAAGTGTGTACTCTTGCAATGGCTTTTTTTCCAAGGACCCTATTAATATTATCTCTGACTGAAATTGGATTATATTTAGGAATTGTTGACCCATGACTGAGCACAATGACTAAAAGTATTTACCTGATAAAATTATATTCAAGAATGATGAGTCTGAATTATATTTTGAGGGATGATGAGGATTGAACAAAGGACTGAGTCTGATGGAATAAGAAGGTTGTTGTATGAAGTATGTTAAGTACAAGATGATTATACAAGGTGGGAAGACAGTCAGATTATATACACCTCTGATGCCATGACTGATCTGAAGAGAAAGTGAAGTGATGCAGGAAATCCAGGTGTGGGAATCCTGAACTATCCCCCTGCAGATCCTGACACATCCCTTGAGAGTTCTAGCCCTGCAGATCCTGACAAACCTTGTTGATCTCCCGTGGTCATTAATGCTTATACCATTTTGTAAATCTGGCTAGGTTGTTGTGCTGGCTCGGTTGAGTTGTTAGGAGACAGGGGAACAGAGGATGGGCTGCTGGATTAGGAAAGGGTGGAAAATACAGGCTGGTGCACAGACGCTGTTCATGTACTCTACAATCTCTTCACCTGCCGAGTTTAGTGAATCAATCTATCCATATAATATCATACTTCACATCAGCCATTAGATGATATTATCAATCGTCGGGATGCACATCTAGCATCACCTTCATAGATCACCATTGTCAGTAAGAGTTCACATTTGATACCTACTGACACCCATTTGGCCACAGTGATACGCACTCAGTGTCCATCGTGCCATCACCCAGCGTGAGCGCGCCATCTCCGCGACTCACCATTGCACATGAGCCCGTGTAATTCCACCGACAGACAGCAGAGACATAATTGCTATATACCTCACAGCTCATAACCACAACATAGGTTAATAGTTTATGCAGATATAATTAATGACACTTTATGATTAAGGTCAGTATTTCAACAGTCCCCCATAATCATAAAATGATATTCTTCATTTACTCTGTAACCAGTATATTATCACCTTTCATGAAATCACAGAACTTTTCATGCTTGACTCTAGATAGTGGTTTGGTCAATCCATCAGCTGCCATATTTTCAGATCATATGAACTTGAGCTCAACTGTTTCCAATTCAACATGTTGTCTCAGAAAATGATATTGTATGTCAACATGTTTGGATCTAGAGTCAAACTCAGGGTTTCTTGAAAGTGCAATGGCTGCTTGATTGTCACAAAAGATTGTAGTTGCCTGTTTCTGCTCTAGTGATATCTCCTGAAGTATGTTCCTGAGCCATATGGCTTCTTTTGTTGCCTGTACTGCAGCATGTGTTTCTGACTCAGCTGTACTTAGGGCAATGGTTTTCTGCTTTTTTGACATGTGAGATATTAAAGATTTATTCAGATAGAAGCAGTAGCCCCCAATGGATTTTCGATCATTAGTACTCCCAGCCCAGTCTGCATCAGAATATCCAACATGTTTGAAATTGTCAGTTTGGCAACCTTTAAAAATTAAGAAGTGATCCATGGATCCTTTTAGGTAACTTAATATTCTCTTAGCTGCACTAAAGTGACTGGCATCTGGATTGGATGCAAATTGAGCCAATGTATGGACAGCAAAGGTAATTTCTGGTCTGGTGGCAAGTGCTGCATACTCAAGACATCCAATCATTTTCTGGTATAGATTCTGTTCATGTAGTGGTGCTTGATTATTACTTTTACAGAGCTTAAGGCCTGTCTCCATTGGTGTACTAACTGAATTGCAGTCAGTCATTTTAAATCTGTCCAGAACAACCTGAATGTATTTTTTTCTGATCAAGGAATAAGGCATTCTGCTTTCTATTTCGAGTTATTTGCATTCCCAGGTACATATGAGCATCACCCATGTCAGTCATTTCAAATCTTTGCTTTAAACTTGATTTAAGGTGTTGGATTTCTTGTCTATTTTTTCCTAAGATTAAAATGTCATCCACATAGACAGCAATCATGAGAGTTTTTTGATTGTTAATAAACACTGCATAATCACTTTTGAGTGGAATGAGATTCAGATCTCTGAGAAAATGTCACAGTTCGAATATAGAAAGCAAATGGGCATTTGTATGATTGAAAGGTAAAGCTATAATTCATCTATGTAGAAGCAAACTACCTACAAGTCTCCTCTACTACTTATACACATCCAGAGGTATCTAAATCTAGCCTACGTTTACAGTGGCAATGAAACTGATGTAAGGTTTGTTCTGCCACACGGGTAATGCTTCCAATACTCTTGGCACTATCCTTTACGTAGCCTCAGTGGCGATCTCATATCAGTTTTCGTCTGCTGATAATCCTCGGAGTGATAGATAATATAGGTTGCCTTCGATAGCCATCGAAGGCTACAGAACTTATCGGCTCACAAGCTGTCACAATCCCCCCTCTGCTAATTTTTTTTTATTTTTTTTCTTTTAGCTTTTTGTCGCTGTTTTATATGGGATTCTGCTGGGCCTATAAATTTCCCAGCAGTCTCTTTCGAAGGACCGTCATGATTCTCAATTGAGCCGTATTTAGCCTCAAACTTTTCTAATGCCTCCGTATCTTTAATATACTCTAGTGGCTCCCATGTTGGATCAGCCCATCCAGTCCATTTGACTAAAGCTTGCCTGTATTCCCCTCTTCTACGGCAAATTGTCCTAGCTCGAATGATAGCTTCGACTTCATATTCGGATTCTTCGTGGTCGTCAATTAAAGGAGGATTTTGTGCATTGTCACAAACTTGACTTGGAAGTGGGTCATTGCCTGCTCTTTTGATTAACTCGACGTGAAATTGTTTGTGTATGTTACCAGGGACGTTTAACTCAACAGTAAGTGCGTCCGGGACCACCGTAACCTCGTACTTTGCGTGTTGCCAGGCCAGCTTTTTAGAGAGCTGCGGCGTTTTTATATGACGTAAATCTAGCCACACTTTATCTCTGACTTTAAATCTTTCGGGTTGACAACAAATTTTATTAGCGTTTTGCTCATTCCGTTGTTGGGCTGACATCATTGCAGCTTGCGCCAGGTCTTGCGCATCTCTCAATTGTTGTACCTAATTAATTGCTGCCACTCGACCTGGATGTCGAGATTTTTCATCTTTAATTGGTGTCGGTTCCATAAGGGGGTCCAGCTCGTAACCGTGTCGCAAAAAGAAAGGACTCATTCCTCCAATAGCGGAATTTGGACGTGAGTTTAGTGCAAGTTGAGCCATTGGAAGGAGGTTCACCCAGTTATCCTGTGCATAGCATGTGAATATTTGCAAGTATTTATAAATCTCTTGGTTGGCTCGTTTGCTTGCATTTGATTGTGAGTGATAGGCTGTTGTCAGGTTCTGCTTAATACCCGTGATTTGACAAAATGTTTTCCAGAAATGGCTTGTCCAATCACTACCCCTGTCGCTTGTCAAGCAGCGAGGGAATCCATAATATCAATAGTAACGGTCAACAAAGATATTTGCACAATTCTCCGAGGTGTATTTGAAGGATGGCCCATTCAAAAAGCCCAAAGAGTCTCACATTGGCCAAAGGTAGTGGTACATGGGGTTCCCACCTGTGTCCCCATTGATGTAATAAATGAAGAAATAGAAGTCTACAACAAGGGAATCACAACTCAGGGCCAGCCAAGATGGCTGAGCCGAACTTATCAACAGAGAACCAAAGCTTCTCTAACATTTTCTGTCACAAATGATGCTGAGAAAGAACAACTTTTAAAGTCAGGGTTCCTGATTGGAGGTCAATATCTCAAAGTAGTTGAGTACCAAATAGCTACCCAAAGGACTCAATGTCGAAAATGCCTAGCCTATGGACATCACCAGTTGTCATACAACAAAACACCAGTATGTGCCATTTGCTTAGGACAACATATTACATCAGACCATAGATGTAAGACATGCAACTCCAACCAGAGTTGTGTTCATCATGCTGTACAATGTGCAAACTGCAGGTCAAACACCCATTTGGCCTTTCAAAGATAAGACTGCGACTTTTTCAAAGCATTGGCATGCTAAGTGACATCAAATTTAGTCAGCATAATACTGCAAGGGGTCGAGAGATCCTGCAGTCCCTCTTTGATGTGTCCATCAAAGGGGAATCCGACATTCTTTTGGTCCAGGAACCTTATTTGTTCCATAATATTCATTTACAAACATACCAACAAATCTTCCATTCAGCCTATCAACTAATTCCACCTGTCACAGACCGGCTTTCCCACAAGGAAAACGGCCTGCTAGTCACTACCATTGTGCCATGGGCTAATGCTGAGATGCTGCGCTTAGTCTGGTCAACCAAGTAAGGAGCTTCCCTAGTAACATAGTCAATGCGTTGCAATGGTTACAATGTTATGATAGCAACAGTTACTAATCAACATAAGCAATCAGTTGCTGTGTTATAGCCGTAGACTACCATACCCCTGATTGTAGTAGCCGCTCTTGAGTACTTAAGGAAGTTCTAGGACTGGATTTTGTTACGGCACGTCAAGGAGGTTGTATAAGTTATTATATTGCTATCAAGAGGTACGCTTGTAAAGGCAATAAAAGACAAAGAGAGGAAGTAGCTATTCTCGACCCTCTCTAAGATATCTCCCTCGGCTGTGCTCAGTCATCCAACGTGATGCCAAGGCGCGCTAACCCGTATCCCCACACGCACGCAATACGGCTCTCACGGATCGTGACATTACCCCCCCCTCCTGAAGAACTGCGACCGCGCAGTTGCAGTCACAGCGTGATTGTCTACCAATTCGGAGTAGTTGTTGATACCATTGTTGTACGCCTCTAGCCACTTCGGGAGTAGTCTAGGTGGTCCCCTGGCTGTTGGGTAGCGTATATGGAATCTCTTGATCATATGAGGTGCTGTCATAGCGTAGGAGCAGGGGTACCATTCGAGGTCTCCGTCAGCGCCCTTCCATCGAATCTGGTACTGGAGAGTGTTGCAATAGACTCGGGAGCTTAATATCCCCTCAATTTCCCATTCGTCTTGCTCAGGGAGTAGTTGAATTGGTGCTGGGGCTTGTCGAACCTGTCCTGGTAGTGGGTCCTGTACGAACTTCCGCAGCAAATGGGAGTGAAATACAGGATGGATTTTCCATTCTTCCGGTAACTTCAACTCCCAGCTCTCCCCAACCTTCTTTAGTACTTCAACAGGGCCATACCACTTGTTTGAAAGCTTACGTGAAGGTCTGCTCATTTTCCAGTTTGCGGTAGAGACTAGAACCATGTCTCCAACTTCCCAATCGACTTCCCGACGGCTACGATTAGCTAACCGCTCCATCTTCTCCTGTTGAATCTTAAGCGAGGATTTAGCGAATTCCATTGCATCCTTCATACAAGTTGCTACGCAGAGAGCATCTTCTCGATTCAAGGTCTCCGTAGCAGTAGCGGGAGGCTCAGGGTTATGTAAGTCCCACGATGCACGC
Organism: Blumeria graminis f. sp. triticale; assembly: GCA_905067625.1. Lineage (NCBI taxonomy): Eukaryota > Fungi > Ascomycota > Leotiomycetes > Helotiales > Erysiphaceae > Blumeria > Blumeria graminis. Next base: position 12,278,979 of record LR898472.1, on the reverse strand, counting down.
GCCTCGTAGCTATTGAGTAGTTGGAATGGTGACAAGTTGCCAAGAGATTCGTGAGGTAGCGTAAGCTGAGCAATATCCATAATCGGTAAGAGAGAGCTCCAATTGTCTTGGTAGTAGGTACAGAATGGACGAAGTCTCTGCTTGATATACTGATTCATGACTTCCGTCTGGCCATCAACGTTGGGGTTATATGATGTAGTCAACTTGACCTTGGTGCCGAGAATACAACAATATTCGTTCCAGAAACTTGATACAAACTGAGGTCCGCGGTCGGAGACTATGGAGTCTGGCATCCCAAAGTGACGACTCCAGTGGACAGCGAATAGCGTCGCCATCTCCTTTGCCGTGATGGTCATATGGCAGGGGATCGAGACTGGTTTCTTTGATAGTCAGTCCATGATCACGAAAGCAGCGTCAAAACCGTTCTCATCTAGCGGTAGCTCCGTGAAATCCATGGTCAAATGCTGGTAAGGTCGCGCGGGGATTGGTAGGGGGTGGAGGAAACCAGGAGTCTTATCTCTCCTCGCCTTCATACGAGCACAGCTGCAGTTAGAGATATAACGAGTGATATCGGCCGTCATTCCGGCCCAGTGATATTTGCGGCCTAAGAGGAGCTTGATCTTACTGTTCCCAGCATGCGCAACTTGAGGTTGAGCGTGTACGTGACGGATTAAAGTCGTACGGAGCTCTGGTGGTTCCAGAGGAACCTCCAACCGCCCATGGAAGAAGAGCTTACCGCTAGCCAGCGTGTTCTCGGGGTGATGCTGCCGAGCCTTCTCGCGTAGAGTTTCAAGCTCCTCCGATTCCTTGTTCGCTGTATAGACTTGGTCGATGATATCGTAGTTTTCGATATTGTAAGCAGCTGTCGACGTAGCGTCAGGGGCCTCTCCAACTAGAAACTGTTCTTCAGGGAGCTCTAATGGTACTAAATCAACTGGTGAGACAGTCTCACGGGTGCCAAGCGGTGAGATTTCCACATAATTGTGGTCAACAATTTGCAGGTCAGCTAGTTGCTTCTGTGCCATTTCCTGGAGAATTTTGTTACTGATCTTATCATTGGGAATCATCTGTTGGTTGCGTAAAGCACGCTTCTTAGCTTCCAATGGTGAGAGGTCTTGATCTCTACGGGAAAGTGTATCTGCCAGGGTGTTTGTAACTCCTGTTCGGTACATGATCTCAAAGTGGAATTGGGCGAAGAACTCCGCCCACCGTGCTTGTCGAGCGTTGAGATCTTTTGTTGACATAAAGTACTCCAAGGCGCGGTGATCGGTATAGACGTGAACTGTCTTTTGCGCACCCAGCAACTCAGGTTTGTACTGTTGGAAAGAGCGGAAAATCGCAAGTAGCTCTTTATCATGGATCGGGTAATTCAGCTCTGCGTCTATCATGGTTTTAGAGAAGAAACCGACTGGGTGGAACATTCCGTCGTCTTGAAGTTGTGAAAGCACACCAGCCACTACCCCGTCAGAAGAGTCAGTTTCGAGTCTAGTTTGCTTGAATGGATTGTAGTGACACAAGATAGGAGCCGTCTGTAGGGCGTGCCGAAGACGCTCCCATGCCTCCTTGCAAGCTCCACCGAAGTGGAAGGGGACGTCTTTTCCAGTCAGTAATGTGAGTGGCCGGCAAATACTGCTGTAGTCTTTGATAAATCGACGGTAGAAGTTACAGAAACCTAGGTAGCTTTGTACGCTGCGAACGTTGCTAGCATATTCCCAATTCTTGATAACCTCAGTTTTCTCGGGGTCTACCTCAATCCCGGTGGTACCAATGATGAAGCCCAAGAATTTCGTACGTGTCACGCCGAATTCAGACTTCTTGATGTCTGCCTGGAGGCCGTGGTCTCGCAATATCTCCAATATTTTTTGTACGTGGAGGTCATGCTCTGCTTCTGAATCTGAGTAGATCAAGATATCATCGAGGTAAGCTGAGCAGAAGTTGTCTAGGTATTCCATTAAGATATTGTTGATAAAACCTTGAAAGGTGGCAGGGCCATTAGTCAAGCCAAATGGGAGTACTTTGTACTTATATGTTCCATAACAAGTGCGGAAGGTAGTGAAGTCCTCCGAATCTTTTGACATACGTATTTTGTGAAATGCCTGCTGAATATTGACTTTGGTGAAGATCTTTGCTTTAGAGATTCTAGCCATCATCTCATCAATGAAGGAAATAGGATAGGGATCTTTCTGGGTAAGCTCGTTCAGCTTTCGGAAATCGACACAAAATCGAAGCCCACCGCCAGCCTTCTTTGCCATAAGGATAGACGCAGCCCAGGGCGCGTTTGATGGTGTAATGAACCCTTTATGGAGGTTCTCAGTGATATAACGCTTAGCTTCAGCGAGATATTCGTCTGGCATGCGTCGGAGAGGCTCTGTCGTAAGCGTGTTATCGCCGGTGAGTTTAATTTCGTGGTCGACGGCGGGTCTCCTCGCAGCGAGGTCGTCTGAAGCTCTGGTAGAGAATAGGTCCTTAAACTCCTTCCACTTCTCGGGGAGGCGCTCTGTAACTAACTCATCGTTCTGCCGGTATTTAGCTTCGCGAGTTTCCGCCGGGGAGAGACCTGCATCAAGAGCCGACAATTCCACGGCAACAGCGGTAAGCTCGTTTTGACATCGTTGGATCTCATCTTGAATATCTTTGAGGGAGGCGACGAGAACTTACGAATCGTCGTTATGGGCCTTCTGGCAGTGCTTCCGATGCAAGTAGAACTGGTGCATTGAGGCGGCGGAGATCAGGTTGATATCAGTCTTATACGGCTCGTTTTTAACTCGGCGAGTTGCCACGACGACGGTCTGGCGTTGGAGAGCTTGATCAGCTTGCTCGACTCGTGAGCCGGGATCACGGGTGGTAGAGGGCGATTTAGCCAGTTGGTGATCAGCGAGTAGTTCATTCATTCTTAGGAAGCCTTGCTTAAGTTCCCTGACAAACAAGGAGGGACGCTTTTGAGTCTTCTTCGGTCGAAGGGAAGGGGGAGTTTGTACACTAGAGAGCTCTTCAAACAGAGCATCTCGTCGTTGCTGGTCAAGTTGGTGCTGTAGGTTCACCATGGGCGTCTTGGGAGGTAGGAGTAGCTCTAGACGCCTATCAAAGTAGTGCTGAGGTGGCATATCAAACGGCCACTCTAAACGGTTTTTCGTACGACGATTATAATTCTGCTTGAGTTTGTAATGTTCTAAGAACTTTCGGCCGATGAGCACATCGTTGCTTCCCAGGTCGGTAATCAAGAATGGGAAGTTGACGCGGCGGCGATCGATTTTGAGGGTAAGGAGAATTACGTGGGTGATAGCAGCGCCGGCCTGTCCGTTATAGCCAGTAGGTATAATTGGCTTGGGGAGAGTAAGGAATTTGACGCCTAAAAGGTCACGAAGTTGGAGAGCGACAGAGGTACGAAGCGCCCCAAAGATATTTGCTCCGCCGTCGATATGTGCAGTTGTTTTGATGAATGATCCATTTCTACCTAATTCAATACTAACTAGGAATTGTTTTCCTCCAGTAAGAGAACGGAAATCAGCATTCAAGACTTTCCACAAATCGAGGCATTTGCCATGAGAGGAGACTGTTCCACGGCTTAAGAGTTTCCCGACAGCTCGTCAACCTCAACAGGTTGTAGGCCGTCCTTGTCGCCGTCATCGTGCTTTAATATTAATTCCTCCACCGATCTACCAGTCAGTTCTGCGATCTTTACGGCGTTGGGGCAATCCCTAGCCCAATGGCCTTCCTTTCGGCAGAGACAACAGGTATTGGTAGCGCTGAGAGTACGGCGTATGACTTGTGGTACGGTCTCAGGAGTGGTAGGGAAGCGTACAGCGGGGGTGTTGCGAGCAGCGTCAGCCGTCAGGCGTTCAGCAGTCCATCCCGATTTTTTCAAAATACTCGGGTTTCTGCTAGCGTTGTTTCCGACGGCGACAGCGACTACCTTCTTATGGAGAGCATCCTCGGCGAGGATGTTGCGAGATTCTCGGTCGGTGACAGATAAGAAATCGTCGAGAGTAGTGTAGTTGTTGCTCATCTTGTACTTCTCAGTCATAATTTGGAGCTTTAAGGCAGGAGAGATTTTCTCACAAACGTCATCGAACCAACGAGCCCTGGCGATTTTACCAGTGATGGCTAGGTTGGTGAACTTGATGCGGAATTGATTGTATGTCATATTACTAGTCATCTTCAAGTTGCTGTAGGCAGCTTTGGCTTTTTGGACACAGTTGTGGTCGAAGAAACGTTGATCTAGGGCAGCGAGGACGTCGGCAGCACCCTTGAATTCGGTAGTAACATCTGTATCCATATGCTGAAGGATAATAGTCTTGGCCTCTCCTCCAGTACACTTGAAGTACGCCTTTACCTGGGAGTCTCCAGCACAGAAGTTACCAGAGAACTCCTCAATAAAGAGCTTCATGTCCATCTTCCAAGCATCGTACTCAATCTCTCCATTGTGGTCGGTAAAGAAGAGGCGGGGATAGCGAATCTTGTGAGAATCGACAGGCTTGACAGAATTGTCAATCTTTGGGAGGTAGTGATCAATAGCCGGTTGTAGGTCTGCAGTAAGTGCGCGAGACTTTCAAGCAGCATCTTCGGTAGCTTCGACGGCGAGAGCAGAAACAACTGCAGTCTTGAGCATCTCGTTGATTGCCGCCAACTGGCTGGTAGAGAATGGTTGGTCCACCATTGTTTGTTCGTCTTCCTCCTTGATTGTATCACTCTCAATAGTGCTCAATAAGTTCTCCTCCACTGGCGTGGTATCGCCTTTCTTCTTCTTTTCTTCCGCGGGGTATCCAAATCGGGCTGGTGTAGAGAGCTCTCGATTGCTTCGGCGCGGTTGCATATGGGAGGGACCGCTCTTCGTGTGTGTAGTATTGAGACGAACGCGCGTAAGTAGGGAGGGGTTTGCAGAGGTCGAGATTGGTAGTTGAGGATGCGCGCACGAGGCTGAGGGCGAGGCTGAAGCGCGAATCCGTGTCGCGAAGTCGCAAAGTTTGAGGTTTCGTATCAAAAAGGTGATGCCGATAGAGAGAGGGAGTTCAGCTTGCTCTGAGACTGTCTGCAATCGAGATATGAGGCAGAAGGCACCTGTAATTATACAGGTAAGGCGGGAGTCGTAGGAGTTGTACCAAAAAGGTGGTGCCGACGTCGAATTCGTTCCGAGTGGATATTACTGCTTCCTAGCGAGGTGATGGTCTTTTATTATGTTACGGCACGTCAAGGAGGTTGTATAAGTTATTATATTGCTATCAAGAGGTACGCTTGTAAAGGCAATAAAAGACAAAGAGAGGAAGTAGCTATTCTCGACCCTCTCTAAGATATCTCCCTCGGCTGTGCTCAGTCATCCAACGTGATGCCAAGGCGCGCTAACCCGTATCCCCACACGCACGCAATACGGCTCTTACGGATCGTGACAGATTTGTTCTGTAGCTTTTTGTCTTGTAATTTTTCTAGACTTTAGATTGATCCGATCATTATAAGCTTTACCTTATACCCCGACTCTGTCCCGTTCCGCCTCCATCACGTTCCGCCTCCGTCCCGTTCCGATCACATCCTGTTCCGACTCCGTCCCGACTCTGTCCCGACTCCGTCCCGACTCTGTCCCGACTCCGTCCCAACTCTGCCTCCGTCTTGTCTCGCCCTCGTCCTGTTCCAATCACATCCTGTCCCGACTACATCCGTCCCGACTCTGTCCTGTTCCAACCCTTAACCTCCGAACTAGCCAACGAGCCTGACACAACCAATCACACATCAGTTTCTTCGCCCAAGGGTCTTGACCCATGTTAAAAAGGCAAGCCAACTTCAGGTAATGCCCAGGTATGACTTGGTCACAGATCCAGACTTTCAAATCCTGGAAGTTAGCCTTCCAGGAGAGGCTTTTTATATCATTCATATTTACAATGAGAAGCCTCTCACATCTTCTTTTTCCGGCTACACAGTACAGCGATTTCTCAATTTACAGCTGCAGCTGGACAAACCTTTTGTACTTCTTGGGGATTTTAATCTGCACCATACACTTTGGAACCCTCTTATTCAATCTACTAACCATCTAGCCAATTCCTTGCTTCAATATCTGGAACAGACTGATGCTCAACTTATCAACTGCTCCTCTTTAATTGAAATTTATGGAGGCACCTTCCACAGGACAGATTCAAAGAGCACCTCAATTATTGATCTAACATTTGTAGCAGGATTTCAACAAATAAAATGGCAAGACTGGAACTATGGGGAGTCTACTGGGTCTGATCATAAACTAATCACCTTCAAGGCATTGCTACTTCAGGTCAATGATCTTACCATAGACAACCATATCTCATCATTACCATCAAGATTGAATACAAAAAAGGCTGATTGGAAGCTCTTTCAAATGGAACTGCAAGCAAATGAGGAATTCTTCCAGAATCTTCTAGAAAATGCCATCCAATCAAAAGATTATGACCAGATAGCCATTTTACTTCAACAAATTCTCGAGAATGCTGCCCTTATATCAATCCCAACTATGAAAATATCAGCAAGATCTAAGCCATGGTGGACAACAGAGTTGACCCAGCTGAGAATGAGGTTTCATAGGATAAGGCGCTGCTTCAAGAAACATCCAAATTCACAGTCAACAGATGATGCAAGGGCTGCAAGAAACCAATATTTCCACAAAATCCAACAAAATAAGAGGGACCATTGGATCAAATTCCTAGAAAAAGCTCAAGACAAAACAGTCTTTACTGCCTATAACTACTCTAGGCCAGGAAGGACTCAATCACCTCTCATTCCAACCTTGAAATGCAGTATCCTTGATAATGGTCAGGAAAAAAGCGCAACTAGCTTCAAAGACAAATGTGAAGCACTGATACAAACCCTTTTTCCAGGACCATCACCATATATATCTGTATCTGAAGAGACCATCAACCACAACATATTTGATCAGCAAAACATTACAGTCTCAACTTTCAATACTAACCTAGATGACAGCAACAAAGCTAGTCCAAATAAATGGGATTGGCCAGCACTAACCATGGGGGAAATTATTGGTGTAGTACCATCAAGATCAACAGCTCTGGGTGTTGACCAGATTGATAGGACCATCACCAAGGCAGCAATCACAGCCATACCTAAAATCTTCTTCAAATCATATTCCAACCTATTCAACAGTGGCTATCATCCAACCATATGGAAGCAGGCTGTTGGAATTATCATTAAAAAGAGAAACAAGAAGGACTATAGCAATCCCAAAGCCTATCGGCCAATCTCTCTTCTCCCATGTCTTTCCAAGCTGTTGGAAAGAATATTTGCTAACAGACTTGCTTTCCTTGCCAATACAACTAACAATCTTTTACATCAGACCCAAATGGGTGGACGGAAGCAAAGGTCTGCAATTGACACAGCACTTCTCCTACAAGATTTTATAGAGCAGAACAGGCTCAAGCATAAAGTAGTCTCAACAGTCCTCCTTGATATCATGGGGGCATTTGATCGACTTCAGCCTGCCTCTTTAATATCAGTCATGAGATCTCTCCAGCTACCCATCTCATTAATCTCATGGGTTCAATTCTTCTTGACTGGAAGGACCATGAGACTTCAATTCAATGGCCAGCTAAGTGAGGTGTTTCCAGTCACAGGCACACCTCAAGGCAGCCCAATTTCACCAATACTCTTCTTGATATCCATCAGGTTCCTCTTTCTCCCACAACAGGAAGTGAATTACCTCCAACTCTTGTACATGGATGACATCTCTTTCTCAGTTGCCTCCACCTCAATCAAGAAAAATACCGACCAACTTCAACAAATCCTCAAAGGACTAATGGAAAGGGCTAACAAGCTATCAGTCACATTTGAGATGGAGAAGACCGAGAGGATACATATTTCACACCACAAATCACCCCTGACAAACCATCTTACCCTCAGCCATCAAACTACTTTAGCATCTAAGGAGGTGGTAAGATGGTTAGGGATCTGGTTTGACAGGAAGTTAACATTCAAGTCTCATGTAGAGAAATGCCTCCATCTCGCACACGGTGCACTCACGAGGGTAAAGCAAATTTCCTCCAATACAAAGGGCCTTCCATTTCATGCCCTACGACAACTGTACCTCAGCTGTGTCCTTCCAGTCCTGGACTATGGCTCAGTGCTTTGGTTTAGGAAAAGAGGCTGTGTTACATCAAGTGCCAAGTGCCAGAGGCTACAAAATCAGGCATTAATTATGATCACTGGAGCATATCACAATAGTCCAATCAAGGCCTTGGAAGTCGAGGTAGCAATTCTCCCAACTAAAGTTAGGCAGCTCAAGCAAACATTTAATTATGCTCTTCGTCTACTAAGACTACAACATACACATCCAGTGAAAGATAAACTGCTTTCCCCCCTGCAAGATGAGCTATCTCTGACAACAGAGGTGGACCTCGGGGTTTTGGAGTACCTAGACAAAGAACAGACCCAGATTACAAGGATTGGCCAATTATTGAAGTCATTCATGATGCATACCAACCTTGAACAATTAGATGCCAGCTGGGTACCTCCTTGGCCTCAAGCTCAATTAAAAATAACTATTTCACCACTGCCAAAGGAACAAGTTGCTCTGAGCCACAAAAACTTAACTGACAAGATACCACTAACAACAGCCATTGTCTATACTGATGGTTCCTTCACCAAAGGAAAAGGCAGCAGCATAGGATTTGTTATCTATCTTCCAGTCACAAGGCAAATGAAATGCATCTCTTTCAATCTTGGCAAAACAATGGGTATCACAGATACAGAAACTTTCTGCATCCTGAAAGCAATTAAATACCTCAAAAAGATATCACCACGAGGCAACTACCATATCTTTAGTGATAGCCAAGCCAGTCTTATGAGAATAAAGAACAAAGATAATTCCTTTTCACACCAGATCAGACAAGAGGCAGAAAACTGCTCAATACAGCTCTCCTGGTGCCCTGGCCATGTTGGGATAGTAGGTAATGAGCTTGCTGACAACCTAGCCAAAGGTGCCAGCAAAAAGAAGGTACTGAGAAGAAATGAATTTACATCACATGCTTTTCTCAAGCAAAGGGCAAAAGAACTAGTACTAGAAGCCTGGGCAAAAGAGTGGACATCAGAACTTTTCCATGAGGAAGAAGGAAGAAAAAGTTCTGGTCTTGGCAAGTTCTATAGGATCCAAGCCCAGATGTCAACCCCAACATTTTCAACCAAACCTATCAATTTTCAAGGACATAGCAGATTAACAGAGTCCTCGTACTTTCAAGCCAGGACAGGCATAGGAAATGTGAGGGCATATTTACACAAAATTGGAAAGACAAAAGATGGTAACTGTAATTTTTGCCATAACCAGAAGCAGACCATGCAACATTTGATACTTCATTGTCAGATGTTTAAAACTGAAAGAAAAGAATCATTCAAAATAATAGAGCCTTTTACACTACCAATCTTATTCAGAACAAATAGAGGAAAACAAGCATTGCTTGAATTTTTGAAAACTTCGAGGTGTATATCTTTACACAAAGGAGAATTATAGGACAAAACATATTAGAAATAAAGGGAGGATGATGGAGGAAAGGAGTTATAATGAGGATATATATTTGCTTTGTATGTATGTTAAATAAATTGTCATAGCTAGCTAGCTGAATACAATATGATAAAAAAAAAATAAAAAAAAAAGATTTTCTGATTCTCCTTACTTGGTTCTCTGCTTTTGGAGACTGATTATGGATAGCTTCATTTTCTGCATCTTCCTTCATGATCCTTGAAATTGGATGTCTTTGTGGTAATATCAGACCTCTCAGCATTTGCAGAGTCATTGGGCAGAAGTGTATCCATCTTGTACCCAAATGCTCTAACTGCAATGGCAATCATACATCTGACAAAGATGATTGCCTGGTTCGAAAAACCATGCAAGAGAGATTTGCTAAAGAGCAACAACAAGCTAGGGACAATGATGAGGATTGTATATGACAGGACAACTCAAAATAATCCAATGCAACTTGAACAAAAGCATACAGGCAACAGAAAACACTCTTCAACTAGCTATGGAGCTAGGAGTTGAGATCTTGGCAGTACAGGAACCGTGGGTTTCATATTCAAAAGAGAGCAACAACTATCAAGGAAGACAATCAATACAACACCCGAATTTTTATCAATTTTTTCCCAACACAACAGACAATACTATCAGACCAAGAACAATGATATATATTTCAAAACAATTGAAAGCACAAGTGAGCCATTTGACAAGGTTTCCACAGGATACCGACATTATTGGAGTCAAAGTGGCTGGATCCAATTAGAATTTCAGCCTTATAAATATCTATAACCAAGTTAGTCAACATCAAATAACCAGTCTTACAACAGTGGAGAGGCATAAAAGTTCCCTACAGATTCCATCAAGATGCATTGTAATAGGTGATTTTAATGAACATCATCCTGATTGGGATCTCTTTCATACAAAATCACACAGAGCAGATGATCTTCATGCATGGTTTGAAGAAAAAGGACTAGTCTTGACCAACACAATAGGAGATGGGACCTTCTATAGGCCAAATATGAAGGTACCATCTGTTATTGATCTCACATTAACCACAGCAGACATGGAAAAAAATATACATGATTGGCAAACAATTGAAACTGGATCTGACCATCAAGGAATATTATTTACAGTTACAGGACAAGATTCATACTTCACTTCAACACAGCCAGAAAAACTGAGATTTCAAACACACAAAGCAGACTGGGAAAAGTTCGAGAAATTGATTACTACAATGTTTCGAAATTCTCAGTTATTTAATTCTGAAAAATTCAAGAGACTTCCACTTCTCACAGTTAAAAGTGTGATAAGCAACCAGACCAATTTGAAAACAGACCTTGATAAAATTGGGCAAGAAATGACAGACGTTTTGTTGAAAGCAGCAGAGGAATCAATACCAAGGCTGAAGCATGGTGCTACTCAAAAGCCATGGTGGACAGAAGATCTAAAGGTCTTGAGAAAGACAATGGTGAGAGCTCAGAGACACCTCAAGGCAGATTCAAATGATCCACTCAAAAAGGAAAGATACTTGAAGGCACGGAACAAGTACTTTCAGGAGATCAAAATAGCCAAAAAAGATCACTGGAATAAATTTCTGGAAAATGAGGATCCATCAAAAATATTCAAAGCCTTGGCATACACCAAAGTAAGACAGTTTACCAATCTGCCAAATTTACAAGGAGAAGATGGACAATTGAAAGAAGGTTTTACTGGAAAATGTCAGGCATTAAAGTCAAAATTGTTTCCCATACCACCAAGAACAGCTCCTTTTAATTGAGCTCACCACAAGGAAGATAACTGGAAATGGCCAAAGCTGACTGGATCAGAAGTAGCAAATGTATGCTGTAATTTTTTTTTAATTCATAGTGTATTCAGCTATCTAACTATGACACATCTGATTATTTTATATATAAATACAAATATTAAGTCCCAATTTCCTTTACTTATCTTCTAGTCTCCTCCCTTTCAGTCAGCTTTGGATGCATTCATGCATCCACTGCTTTGAAGGAAGTGGAGAGTTGCTTCTTTTCCAATTTTTGTATTAAACAATATCTCTAATCTCAATGGCAGTATACCTTTAAAAGCTTCCTTTCTTTCTGTCTTAAACTTACTACAATAAAGAAGTAGGTGTTGAACTGTCTGTTTTCCCTTCCAACAAAAGTTGCAAGAGTTATTCTCACTCTTTTTATTCGAAATAAATGGGCCCTGGTATTTCCAATCCCTGTTCTCGCTTGTATAAATGAAGATTGAGTCATTCTACTGTGATGACTAAAGTTGTAAGGTCTCATTTTGATGATTGGTGATCTTTTCCTGGCTTGCACTTGATAAAGCCTTCCCAGTCCTTTAGCCCTTCTACCCTCTTCCTGTCTCAAGACTTGGGTCTCCCAGTCATTTTGCCAGGCTTTGAGAGTCAGTTCCTTTGCCTTCTGCTTAAGGTAAGCAATTGTTGTGAATTTATCTCTTTTTTTGACTTTTTTCTTGGCTCCACCTCTTGCCAGATTGTCTGCTAGCTCATTCCCAGCAATACCTTCATGGCCTGGACACCAGTGTAGATGAATTTGATATTTTTTGCTTTTTATTCTTATTTGATGTGAGATAAAGTTGCTAGCTTTGCTGACCCTTTGAATTGCTGCTTGACTATCAGAAAAGACCCAGATCTCTCTGGAATGTTGATTGGAGACAACATATTTTATAGCTTTCAAAATACAATATGTCTCAGTATCAGAGATTGTCATTGTGTGTCCGAGATTGTAAGAGAAACATTTCACCTGTCTTGTGAATGGCAAGTATACCACAAATCCAAGGCTACTTCCATTGCTAGTTGTTAGGGAACCATCTGTGTATACAATTGATGCATGGTTTGGGATGTCTTTTAGCAGAAGAATGTGCTCATCCCTTGCTGCATGCTTAGAAGAATTACTTATTTTAGTATCCACATTATTTGCTAGCCATGGTGGTGCCCATTCTGCATTGATAATTTCCAATCTATTGCAATCTGAGAGCCCTTTGAGCAGAAATCCAATGTTCATGAGTTGGGTATTATTTTCTTGTAGGTCATCAATCATGTCAAGGCTGATGGCAGTACCTATGGACAGCTCATCTTGAACTGAGTTAAGTAGCTGCATTTGTATTGGATCCAAGGACTGCATCTTTAGTACCCTGAGGGCATAGTTATAGGCTAGCCTTAGATGTCGCACCTTCACAGGTGGAAGGGCGGCCTCTACTTCCAAAGCTTTCGAAGGGCTGCTAGAGTAAGCTCCTGTGACCAGGACTACTGCTCGGTTCTGTAGTTTCTGACATTTTTCGATAAGATGAAGAGATCGGTTCCTCCCATACCATAGAATAGAGCCATAATCTAGCACTGATGTTACACAGGCAATATAAAGCTGTCGAAGTTCATTGAATTTGATTCCTTTAGTTGAAGAAGCAAGGTTCTTAAGCCTAAGAAGAGCTCCATTTGAGAGCTGCATTCTCTTGTCGATATGGGTTTTGAATGATAGCTTACAATCAAACCATATTCCTAGCCATCTGACAACGCTTTTAGGGCAAAATTGGATTCCTTGAATTGTTATTGCAGTTTCAATTGCCACTCTCTTCCGATGGAAGTGAATTAGCTCGGTTTTTTCGACCTCAAAGGTGACGGAGAGTTCCTGGGATCTTTTTGCAAGAGTTTCAATTGAAGTTTCCAAGGCATGGATATTCTTTTCAACTGATGAAGAGGCAGTTGATATAGAGATATCATCTATGTAAGAGATATAGAGAATGTTTTGGCTATGCTCAGGAGGGAGCAGATACCGGATGGAAAGAAGAAAAAGCATGGGAGAAATTGGACTTCCTTGGGGAGTGCCTGAGACTGAAAATTGTTGACTGAGCTGTCCATTAAATAATAATTTGATTTCTCTATTGAAGAGGAAAGATGTGGTCCATCTTACAAATGGAAGTGGTAATTGAAGGGCATTGAGAATTTGAATCAGTTTTGCTGGTTGAAGTCTATCAAAAGCACCAAGAAGATCCAGCAGTACAGTGGATACAACTCGACGCTTTGATAGATTTTCTTCAACAAAGTTTTGCAGAAGAAGGGCTGCATCAATGGCTGACCTCTATTTCCGGCCTCCCATTTGACTTTGGTGCAGGAGAGAAGGTGATATATTAGCTAAGTACGAGATCCTATTTGCATAGAGCTTTTCTAGCAGTTTGGAGAGGCAAGGTAGAAGAGAAATTGGCCTGTAGGCCTTTGGAATGGTGTAGTCCTTTTTACTCCTCTTAGGAGGTATCACTCCTATGGCAAGCTTCCAGGAGCAAGGATGGTGTCCAGCATTAAATAGAGATTGATACGCCCTGAAGAAGGAGGGAATGGCAGAGATAGCTGCCTTGATCATTGCCCATGAAATCTGATCTATTCCAGGTGCTGTAATCTTCTCAGGGACTGCTCTCACCAATTCATCATAAGTAAGTGCGGGCCACTCCCATTTGCAGAGCCGAGAATCATTCTGTAGTATCTGAGGTGAGATTTCTGAGGTGGCTAAATAGCTGTCCTGGTCCGGAAAGAGATTTGTAACCAGTGTTCTGCATTTGGTCTCAAAGGATGTTGCCAGTCTTTCAGGTTGATCAGGAGTCTCCTGATACCTTAGTGCCGGAATCAATGGAGATTGATGGTGTGCTGGATAAGAATAATTACATGCTTGAAATACTGTTCTGTTATCTGCCTTGGCAAGAAAATCCATCCAATGCTTGGCCTTGGTATATTGGATGGTTCTAAAATAATGGTTCCTTGATATTCTAGCATCTTCTGCACTGTCTACTATTCTATATCTCTTAGCTCTTTGTATGCTGTAATGCATCCAAAGGAACTGCACCTGGTCCAGATCAAATGAATTGGGCTATCATTAATCATGCAAATAATGCTAACAAAGAAATGTTTTTTGAAATATATTCTATATTTTTCAACATTGGATATCAACCAAGCTGCTGGAGAGAGGCAACTGGCATAATTCTGAAAAAGCCTGGCAAGCCTGATTACACACAACCTAAGGCATACAGAGTTATCTCCTTGCTAAATTGTCTTGGGAAAGCCTTGGAAAAAATCTTTGCACAGAGACTTGGATACCTAGAAGAAACAACTCACCTGTTGCACATATCACAGATTGGTGGGCGACTAAAAAAGGCAGCCGTGGATGTATGTCTACTGCTTCTGAACAAAATCCAAACTGAAAAGGCAGCAAAGAGGAAAACATCAACTTTATTTCTTGATGTGAAAGGTGCCTTTGACCATGGTGCAAAGGATCGGCTATTAGGCATAATTAGTGAACTAAGATTACCATCTAGTCTTTTAAGCTGGGTGCTATCATTCCTTAGCAAAAGACAAATGAAACTTCAATTTGATAGACAGACAGAGAAGTTTTCTCCCATTGAAACAGGCATTCCACTAGGAAGCCCTGTCTCTCCAATATTGTTTTTAATTTATATCAGAAACATGTTCAAATCTTCAACTGTGGAGTTTCTGTCCTATATTGATGATATAGCATTGACAGTCTCATCTCAAAGCTTTAAGAAAAATATTGAAATCATGGAAAGGGAAGTTCAGAAGCTCCAAGACATTGGGTTTCAAAATGCAGTAATCTTTGATTTGGAAAAGACAGAGCTAATTCATTTTGAAAACACTAAAGCAGCAAGGAAGTGGAAACTCACCCTACCAAATGGTCATACAGTAACACCAAAGAGCACAGTAAGATGGCTTGGAGTTTGGTTTCATCACAAATTGAATTTCAATCAACATGTGAATACAAGAGTGGCCAAAGCAAAGAAAGCATTTGGAAGAATGGCAAGACTAACCAATACTGAAAAAGGCCTAAGCCACATTGCAATGAGACAACTCTTTCTAGCATGTGTGATAAGCATAGCTGATTATGCTAGTCCAGTATGGTGGAAAGATCAAAAACCATACTTTCAAAAATCGCCTTTTCATCAACAACTTCGACCTTCCATCAGCTACAGTAAAATAAAGTCAATATTCGGTTTTGCTTCATCATCAGGATTCTATTGATATAATTTTCGACATTTTCATCCCCATATTCCAGCATTTTTCGATCAAAATACGATTTTTCAGCTATCTGGGCGAAATTTTTCACCCAGCCTTGGCGCTCAGTCAGGTGACCTAGACCCAGTGTCACTTGATTTTATTCTTAACAATTTATTTTTAAATCAGGATAAAATCTTTTCAAAATTTTTATTCTGGTTTAGTCATCTCCCAGATTATGTCAGCAGTAAAGAAGGTTAAAATGACCGAAATTACTCCCTCTTCACCAGGGAGTCTCCCCAGTCTACCTTCTTCACCAGAGATAGACATGACAAATGCCCCCAGGTTGTCTTCATCAATCTGGAACAAAGATGCATCACCCAAGCCTTCAAGGCTTTTATCTTCTGTTCGACCTCTTAAATTGTCAACAAAACTAGATCTTTTCAGCAGTGACCCAATCACATCTACATTAGATTAGATTAGATTAGATTTATATTATAGTCCTAACTGAGTCAATGACTATAGAGGACTCCTAGAATCTATATATAAGATACTAGCTACATTATTTCCTTTCCAATTTTACAATGTTTAACTATTTTCTCATGGACAGTGAGGGTCAAGCCCTAATCACATCTACAGATCTGGGTACTAAAAATATATTTATCAAAACATCTTTTGCTGATCAATCTCGGAAACGAGGTATTTCAGCTACCAATCACATCAATTCCCAGCCAACAAAAATGGTGAAGATTGCTGCCCCACATCGTATCAAACATACCTTTGAAACTGCAATTTTTGAGGCTAGAGACTTACTAGTAAAAGCCTATAGCCTTACTGGAGAAAAGAGCAAGCAAACTGCAGTCTTGGATCTTATTGAGGTTTTTCGAAACTTTACTGAGAAAGGGAAGGTGATTAGCACCAGCCCATCATTAAAGGCTACAATGACAGAATTGAAATCTGCCTCCACAACGCCATTGCCACCAATGCCAGCTGTGGCCCAAGTAATCCCTTCATATGCACAGAAGGTTAAAGAGGGTATCC
Organism: Blumeria graminis f. sp. triticale; assembly: GCA_905067625.1. Classification (NCBI taxonomy): domain Eukaryota; kingdom Fungi; phylum Ascomycota; class Leotiomycetes; order Helotiales; family Erysiphaceae; genus Blumeria; species Blumeria graminis. The sequence goes on along the minus strand of LR898472.1, from coordinate 12,262,447 downwards.
CAAGCAATATCCCAGCAACAGTAACACAAACTAGGCCAGCTATGAAGGTTCTCCGCCGCAAATCTGCTGCACCCACTCCTAACCCAACAGGCCAAGCTCAGAATACTAGGGCCGTTATTCAAGCCAGTACTTCTTCTACAACCACCAATGCAGCTCCCTTCACACCTGCACAGATTGTTGACAATGAGAATGTCATAACTCTGGTAACCAAGTTAGACTGCAGTCTGCCAGAATACCAAGCTTTCACTATTAGAGTGAGAATAAACAAGATCCTAGGGAAAAGGGCCATCTCAAGGGTTCACACCTCACCTAAGGGGAACCTGGTCCTCAGGTGTATGGATTCCTCTCCAACAGAACTAATGCTTGATCAAGAAAAGTGGGAGGTTATTTTTGCAGGATGGCCAATTCAGAAGGCCCAGAAGGTTAGCAATTGGCCTAAAATGGTGGTACATGGGGTTGCAACCTGTATCCCAATTCAACAATTAAACGAAGAAATTGAAGCCTACAATGATGGGATCAATACACAAGGCCAAGCAAGATGGCTGACAAAGTCACCTGCAAAGCTAATGAGGGCTTCAGTGGCATTTTGTGTCATGACTGAGGAGCAGAAAGCAAGGCTAATCAAGACTGGGGTCCTCATTGGAGGACAGCTTTTGAAGGTAGCTAGCTACCAACAGTCAACTTAGAAGACTCAGTGCAGACAGTGCCTGACTTTTGGCCACCACTCCATGTGGTGTAAGAAATCTCCAGTGTGTGCCATCTGTCTTGGGTCACATTACACCAACAGCCACAAGTGTAACACTTGTAGTGCATCCCAAAGTTGCATCCACCATGCAGTTCAGTGTGCCAACTGCAAGTCAAACACCCACCTAGCATTTCAAAGATTAGATTGTGAATTCTATAAAGCTTTAACATGCTAGATACACTCAAATTTAGTCAACATAATACTGCAAGGGGTCGAGAGATCCTGCAGTCACTCTTTGAGGTAGCCCTCAAGGAGGAATCAGACTTTATTTTTGTGCAGGAACCATACCTGTTCCATCGCCTACCAACTCAATCTTTTCGACCTATCCACCACTCGGCATTCAACCTTATACCGCCTGTTCTCACAACCAACCTGCGGCCCAGGGTACTTACCTATGTCAAGAAATCTAGCCAGCTTCAAGTATCCCCTAGATATGACATGGTGACAGACCCTGACCTTCAAATTTAAGAGGTAGAACTATCAAGTGAATCATTCTATGTGGTTCACATCTTCAATGAGAAGCCGACCTCCCACTACTCAACTAAGCTCACAGTGGAACGCTTCTTGGACTTAAAATTGAGACTGGACAAGCCTATGCTATTTCTCGGAGATTTCAACCTGCATCATTCATCTTGGAATCCACTTGTCCAGAACAACTTACCTCTTGCCAACGAGCTGGCCCAGTACTTGGATAATGCCAATGCCCAGCTCCTCAACTCGCCATCAATCATTGAACAGTATGGAGGGACATTTCACAGATCTAATTCAAAAAGCACCTCCATCATTGACCTCACCTTTGCTATAGGATTCAAACACCTTAGGTTGGGCAACTAGAAATAAGTGGAATCAACTGGATCAGACCATGAAGTGCTTCTCTTTGATACTTGTTTAATGGATGCTAGCCTAGATGAAGCACTGAATACTAACAGAAATATTAACCCACTTCCTACCAGGTTCAATGTTAAAAAAGCTGACTGGCAATTATTTAAGTTTCATATTCTTCAACAGCAAGAATTGATGCAGCAAACACTTGAAACTGCCATACATAGACAAGATGTTGATGGTATTGCTTCAATCTTACAACAGGTAGTACAGTCTGCTGCTCAAGAATCAATTCCACTATTCAAAGTCACACCAAGATCAAAGCCATGGTGGACCAAGGACCTTGCTTCCCTTCGGCATTCATTCCATAAGCTTCGACGCCAAGGGAAGAAGGATTATGACAGTGAAATAATGGACAACACTAGAGCTGCAAGGAATAAATATTTTCAACATATCCAGCACACCAAGCAACAACACTGGATGAACTTTTTAGCCTCAGCTAAGGACAAGATGATATTCACTGCCTACAATTACTCCAGGCCTGAAAATCACCAGTCAACAATAATTCCAGCCCTGGTTTATACACCAAAGCACCAATCTCAGCCAACTAAAGCAACATCATTTCAAGACAAAAGTGAGGCTCTAGCACAGACCCTTTTTCCAAGTCTTCCAATTTCAACCTTATCAGCTGAGGCAGAGGAATTCATTCCCAATACCTCCTATAATAGAACAACAAGGGATGAAAGAGAAAGACATTGGGACTGGACTGAACTCACCATTGATGAGATTATAAATGCTGCTCCAAAAAAGATGACTGCCCCAGGTCATGATTGTCTGGATTGGACCATTATCAAGGCAGCCATCACAACTATTCCGGACTTCTTCTTCAAGGCTTACAAATGCTTGTTTGAAAACGGACAACATCTCCAACAATGGAAACAGGCAGTGGGTATCATCATTCCTAAGAGGAATAAGAAGGACTACAGTGCACCAAAAGCCTATAGACCAGTCTCGCTTCTGCCCTGCCTGTCTAAATTGCTGGAAGGAATTTATGCCGACAGATTGTCATATATTGCTAACACAACAGATATACTTGACTCTAACCAGCTTGGAGGTCGTAAAAAGCGGTCAGCCATTGATGCTGCTCTGTTGCTACAGGAATTTGTGGAGCAGAATCTGGCCAGCAAACGAATTGTATCAACAATATTCTTGGACATCCTTGGAGCTTTTGATAGGCTGCAACCTGCAGCTCTAATCCAAACTATGCGGTCCTTACAACTGCCTCTAGGTCTTATATCTTGGGTCAAATCATTTCTAGCTGGAAGGACAATGCAGCTTCACTTCAATGGACAACTTAGCAAGGTGTTTCCGGTGACTGGGACTCCCCAGGGTAGCCCAATATCACCAATGCTTTTTCTCCTTTCCATCAAATATCTTCTTCCAGCTGTACACAGGAAGAACTTTCTTCAGCTGTCCTACATGGATGACATTGCAATTTCAGTGTCATCAACTTCAATCAGTAAAAATATAAGGACATTGAAGGGAATTACTGAAGAGCTATTGGAGGGTGCAAGAAAGCTTTCAGTGAATTTTGAGATGGAAAAATCCGAGCTGATTCATTTTGGACGTCAATATCAAAGTCCCACTACATCTTTTTACTTCCAAGGCCTAGCTACAATAGAGCCAAAGGAGGTGGTCAGATGGTTAGGTATCTGGTTTGATAGGAAGCTCAATTTCAATATACATGTGGATAAGAGACTGCAGCTAGCCAATGGGGCTCTCAGTAGGATCCGGAACCTTGCCTCTGCAACTCGAGGGCTACACTGTCATGCCCTTCGACAACTCTACCTGGCCTGTGTCACTTCAGTACTTGATTACGGTTCAGTTCTTTGGCATGGTAAGACGGGCAGTGGAATACTAACCAACAGATGTCAAAGGCTTCAGAATCAGGCACTGCCATTGATTACTGGAGCCTACCGAGGCAGTCCTGTCAAGGCTTTGGAGGTTGAGGCCTCCATCTTACCAACAAAAGTACGGCATGAGAAGCAGGTTATTTACTATGGACTAAGGATACTTCGACTTCAAAGGGACCACCCTATTCAGGAGCACCTCTTTAGTCCTCTAGAAGATGAACTGTCAAGCACCAATCAGATTGACCTTGGACTGTTAAATTACATCAACAAGCCAGCAACCCAGTTGATGAGGATTGGGAGTACTCTTAAGCCATTGGCTTCTCTGAACAATTTGGAGCAGCTAAATGCCCTATGGGTTCCACCGTGGCATCAATCCAATATCATCACCACTATATCTAACCATTCAAAGGCAACAACAAAAATATCCCACATCCAGCAAATCAAGGATATCCATTTGGAAGATGTCATAGTCTACACTGATGCATCACTTTCAAAGACAGCTGGAAGCAGTATAGGCTATGTGATCTACCTGCCTGTCACAAGAGAGATGAAATGCTTTTCTTATTGATCAGTTGAAATTATATTCAAAGAGGAAATACCTGAATTATATTTTGATTGATGATGAAGATCGAACAAAAACTAGATGTTGTTAGAATAATGGTGTTGAGTGGATGAGATGGATGAGCATGAATGAGATGATGATTGATATTCTATCTAGGTGGGAAATTGAGTGGGTTATATACATGATTGAGTGGTCTGTGCATTGAGTTTGGCACTATGTTGTTTGTAGTGTTTGTTTATACCACATGACCATCACATGACCATCAAATTACTACCTTTGAATCATTCTCTATTACCATTTGACCATTAATACCAAGATGAAATTTCTTAAACCAATTGCACTTGAGTGATTAAAATCAACATTTCTTACAACCTTGGTGACTCTATGGGTATCACAGATGCCGAAACCTATTGTATCATGAAAGCAGCAAAATATGTTAAAAAATATTTTGCTAATAAGAATATACATTATTTTACTGATAGCCAGGCAAGCGTTCTTCGAATCCGGCACAATAGCAATCAATTCTATCACCAGATCAGAATGATATGTGATGAAAGCACAGCTCATCTCCAATGGTGTCCAGCTCATGTTGGTATAGAAGGAAATGAGCTGGCTGATAAGCTAGCTGCAGGAGGTCGAAACCAGGCAGTAATGAAAAGTGACAGCCATACCTATCACTCATTCATCAAGCATCAAGCTAGGGAATGGATTCTTTAGGCGTGGAAAAAAGATTGGGACATGGAGCTCTGGCATGAGGAGGAAGGTAGAAAAGCCAAAGGACTTGGCAAGTATTACAGGCTCCAGGCCCAGGCTAACCAACCCAATTTCTCGTTCAGACTATTTGAATTCCAAGGCCACAGCAGGGAAACAGAATCTGGATACTTTCAGGCAAGACTCGGAGTGGGAAACACAAGGGTCTACCTACATATGATTGGAAAAGTTCACGATAATATTTGCAATTTTTGTGGTAAAAAAAAAGACAGAATGTGCAGCACTTGTTGTTACACTGTCCAAAATTCAAAGATCAAAGGAACAAATGCTTCAAGGGCATAGAGCCAAGGTCACTTCCAACATTATTTCGGACAAAAAGGGGGAAGGAGGCACTACTACAATATTTGGATACATCCAAGTGCATGGCAGCAGACAAAGGGAGTTAAATTAGGACAAATAATTGGGAAATGTTAAATTTGGAATGAAGGGGTAGTAATTTATAAGGAGGGGAAGGCGAGATCTATGTATTTTAAATGTGTCATAGCTAGATAGCTGAATACACTATCAATTAAAAAAAAAAAAAGATCAAAAATTGTTCTCTGATAGATTACAGGGACTTCAAAATATAGCTTTGAGGAAGATTCTTGGATGTTTTAAAACATCTCCAATTATTTTTTTGTTTTTTTTTTTTTAATTCATAGTGTATTCAGCTATCTAGCTATGACACATTTCAAATATTCTAAATTTAAACTTTTCCCCCAAATTCATCTATTGTCCCTCAAAGCCCAATAAACTGTATCCCAATCACTTATCCTACTTTAATTCCCTTTGTGTGCTGCCATGCACTTGGATATATCCAAATATTTAAGTAATGCTTCCTTCCCCATTTTTGTACAAAATAAGATTGGAAGTGTTGTTGGCTCTAAACCTTTGAAGTAAATATTCCTTTGGTCTCTGAATTTTTGACAGTTTAACAACAAGTGTTGCACATTTTGTCTTTCTTTCCCATAAAAATTGCACATAAAATCTGTTACCTTCCCTACCATGTGCAGGTAGACCCTGGTATTGCCTATTCCAAGCCTTGCCTGTAAAAATCCAGATTCAGTTTCCCTGCTACGTCCTCCAAATCCATGTAGTTCACATCTCCAATTAGACCAATGGAAATAGAAGCATGTTTATGTCCACCAGAAGTGAGGCTCAATTATAGCAGAAGAAAATATGCTTTGAGGGTCCTGACTCTGTCACCATTTCATCCAATTAAAAAGGCTCTATATAAAGAGCTAGCATACCTTGACCCAGAAGCAGAAGTTCAGATACGAAAATTATTACAGACAGAAAAGATAAGACTATCATTGAAATCAAATATTGATCAGGAAAAGGTGTTCGCGTCACCACACTTTCGAAAATCGCCTTTTCGTGCACAACTTCTGCCCTCCATCAGCCACGTCAATATCAACTGCATATTTGGTTTCGCATCATTAACAGCTTTCGATGGATTAAATTTTTGACACCTAAATCCCAATATTACGACATTTTTCGATCAAAATCCCGATTTTGGACCCTCTGAACCACATCACCACACCATTTCATTCATAACTTCCGCCTAAAATCAGCTAAAACTCTATAAATTCGATATTCGGTTTCGCATAGTCTATAGCTTTTGATTGATATTTATTTCGATATCTGAATCCACCAATTACATTATTTTTCGACCAAAACGCGATTTTCGACCCTCTGCACAAAGATTTTCACCCTAGCCTTGCCAAGGCTTGACGCGACGCGCGTCACGCGTTTTTGACGCACAATCAGGTGACCAATAATAATATCACGTGAAATTTTCCCCGAATATTTTTATTATTTAATAAAAATAAAATAAAAAACTTTAAAAAATAATTTCTTTTCAAAAAAAAATTTAAAAAACTAAATAGACAAAAAAACTTCGAAAATATTTATCAAAAAAATAAAATTTTTTAATTAAAAAAAAACCAATGCAATATGTCTTCTTCAAAGTCACCTTTGCTTGAGGCTCCTCTGTCTTCACCTCCAACCAAAAGATCCTTCAACATTGACAATGTGAAAAGGCTTTCCCATTCAAGATGGAATACCAAGTCATCTAAGCCAAGTAGCACAGCTCAGAATGGTCCCTCAATCTTTTCTAATACAAAATTGGCAGACCCATTCAGCAGTGACCCCATAACTGCTCAAGATTTAGAACCTAAACAGACAAATTCCAACCAAACAACCAATCCTAAATCAAAGAAGAGAAAGTCTCCAGAATCACCATAAATGGTAGCACAGCCCAAAAAGGTGGTCACAATAGCAGAGAAAGTCATTCCAAAAGTTTATGATTACAATTCTGCCATTTTTGAGGCCAGAGATCTCTTGGTCAAGGCATACAATTTGACAGAAATCAAAGACAAGAAGGATGCTGCACTAGACCTGATTGAAATATTTCGTAACTTCACTGAAGAGGGAAGGATCAAGGAATCTAGCCTTCCAAAAATAAGCATCCACCCATGTGGATCAAAAGCAAGTGAAAATATTTCCAAGACAATTATTACAAAGCCACTATCATATGCCCAAGTATTGGGGAAAAACACCCAAGTTATCCCCCTGGCTCTACCCCAGAAGTCAGGATATGGAATGAAGGTCCTCTCAAGGCCAACAACAACTGTTACTGAGACATCAGGGCCATCATCAAGTAGTAATCAAATAAGAAATCAGCCACAAATCAGTTCTACTAATTCAGAAGCTACTCTTCACCAAAATGTGATCACACTTGTCACAAAATCAGGCTGCACACTGCCACCCTATGAACCTTTTTCTATCAGAGAAAACTTCAATAAGATCCTGGGTAAGAAAGCTGTATCCAGGATTCATACCTCTGTGAAAGGTAACTTGGTTATCACATGCTGGGACTCGTCCCCAAATGAGCTGCTTCTGGATCAAGATAAATGGGAATCAATATTTGAAAGTTGGCCTATTCAAAAGGCCCAAAAGGTCACATGTTGGCCAAAATTGGTGGTACACAATGTACCAACTTGTATTCCAATTCAGGAAATCAACAAAGAAGTAGAAAGCTTTAATGAAGGTATCCAGACTCAAGGCCAACCTAGATGGCTTAGTCGCACCTACAAACATAGACCAAAGGCTTCCCTCACTTTTTCAGTCACAAATGATGAGGAAAAATCTAAGCTCCTTGAGCAAGGAGTTCTCATTGGAGGACTCCTATTAAAAGTAGTTAACTTCCAACTATCAAAAAATAAGACGCAGTGTCATAAGTGCCTTACCTTTGGCCATCATCAGGTGGGGTGTACAAAGAAAACTGTCTGTGCCATCTGCTTAGGGGAACATATGACATCTTATCACAGCTGTGCTACATGCAAAGCATCTCAAAGCTGTATTCACCATGCAGTACAATGTGCTAATTGTAAATCTAATACCCATTTGGCTTCCCAACGTTAAGACTGCAATTATTATAAAGCATTGGCATGCTAAACCACATCAACTTCAGTCAGCACAACACTGCAAGGGGTCGCGAGATCTTGCAGTCCCTCTTTGATGCCTCCATCAAAGGGGAATCAGACATTCTTTTAGTTCAGGAACCTTATATGTTCCATAACACTCACTTACAAATTTATCAACCAATTATACATTCAGCTTATCAAGCAATTTCACCAATAACCCACCAATAACTTCGCCCAAGGGTCCTCACCTATGTCAAGAAGGCAAGTCAGATGCAGGTAATGCCCAGATATGACTTGGTGTCTGACCCAGATTATCAAATCCTGGAGGTTGATCTTCCTACAGAGTCTTTTTATATCATACACATTTACAATGAGAAGCCTCTCACACCTTCCTTTTCTCATTATACCATTCAGCGGTTTCTTGAACTTAAATTACAGCTTGATAAACCATTTCTTCTATTAGGAGATCTAAATCTACACCATCAACTATGGAATCCAATAATCCAATCCAGCAATTTGCTAGCCAATGCCTTGGTTGAATATTTGGAACAGGCAAATGCTCAGCTTCTTAACTGTCCATTTGTGATTGAGGAGTTTGGAGGGACTTTCCATAGATCAAACTCTAAAAATACATCAATCATTGATCTAACTTTTGCATCAGGTTTCAGGCAAATCAAATGGCATGACTGGGGATATGGACAGGCAACAGGTTCAGATCATGAGTTAATCACTTTTCAAGCACAATTTACTCAAAAAGATCACACCAATACTAACTATCAGATCCCAAAGCTTCCAGCAAGGTTTAATATCAAAAAAAAAGCAGACTGGAAGCTGTTCAATCATGAGATTCAGGCAAGGGGAAATCAACACCAATCTGGACTAGACCATGCCATTGACTCAAAGAATTATGACCAGATAGCCACACTGTTACAACAAGTGGTTTCAGATGCAGCTCAATTGTCAATACTAGTCTTAAAAATATCTCCAAGATCAAAGCCATGGTGGACAGAAAGTTTAACTAATCTAAGAATGGGATACCACAGAATACGCCAACATTCTAAAATGTTTCCAAATCCTAAGCTACAAAGGGATACCAGAGATGCCAGGAATCATTACTTTCATCAGATACAATTCCTCAAAAAGCAGCATTGGACCAACTTTCTGGAAGCAGCTAAGGATAAATCAATTTTCAAGGCCTTTTTTTTTTTTTTTTTTTAATTCATAGTGTTTTCAGCTATCTAGCTATGACACATTTCAAAGACATATATCTAGCCTTCCCCTCCTTATAAATCACTACCCCTTCATTCCAAATTTAACATTTCCCAATTATTTGTCCTAGTTTAACTCCCTTTATGTGCTGCCATGCACTTGGATGTATCCAAATATATTAATAATGCTTCCTTCCCTCTTTTTGTACAAAACAAGGTCGGAAGTGTTCTTGGCTCTATGCCCTTGAAGCATCTGCTTCTCTGGTCTTTGAATTTTGGACAGTGTAACAACAGGTGCTGCACATTTTGCCTTTCTTTTCCACAAAAATTACATGACTTATCTTGAGCCTTTCCTATCATGTGCAAGTAGACCCTGGTATTGCCTACTCCTAGCCTGGCCTGGAAAAATCCGGATTCTGTCTCCCTACTGTGTCCTTGAAATCCATCTAGTTTGTAAGAAAAGTTTGGATGATTAGTCTGAGCCTGGAGCCTGTAGTACTTGCCAAGTCCTTTGGCCTTTCGGCCCTCCTCCTCGTGCCATAGCTCCAAGTCCCAGTCTTTTTGCCATGCCTCTAGCACCCATTCTCTTGCCTTTTGCTTGATGAAGGAGTGAGAGGTATACTGATCCCTTTTCATGGCCTGTTTCTTTCCACCTCCTCTGGCCAGCTTGTCAGCTAGCTCATTGCCTTCTATGCCAACATAAGCTGGGCACCAGTGTAGGTGAACTTTGCATCTTTGACATATCATTCTGATCTGATGAGAGAACTGATTGCTATTGTGTTGGATTCGCAGGATGCTTGCCTGGCTATCAGTGAAAATATGTATAGTATTTTTTGCAAAATATTTTTTCATATATTGGGTAGCCCTTAAAATACAATAGGTTTCGGCATCTGTGATACCCATTGCATCATCAAGATGGTAGGAGAAGCATTTCAACTCTCTGGTGAAAGGCAGGTACACTACAAAGCCTATGCTGCTCCCTACTCCCTCTGAAAGTGATGCATCTGTGTAGACTATGACATCTTCCAAATGGATATCCTTGATTTGCTGGATGTGGGATATTTTTGTTGTTGCCTTTGAATGGTTAGATATAGTGGTGATGATATTGGATTGATGCCACGGTGGAACCCATAGGGCATTTAGCTGCTCCAAATTGTTCAGAGAAGCCAATGGCTTAAGAGTACTCCCAATCCTCATCAACTGGGTTGCTGGCTTGTTGATGTAATTTAACAGTCCAAGGTCAATCTGATTGGTGCTTGACAGTTCATCTTCTAGAGGACTAAAGAGGTGCTCCTGAATAGGGTGGTCCCTTTGAAGTCGAAGTATCCTTAGTCCATAGTAAATAACCTGCTTCTCATGCCGTACTTTTGTTGGTAAGATGGAGGCCTCAACCTCCAAAGCCTTGACAGGACTGCCTCGGTAGGCTCCAGTAATCAATGGCAGTGCCTGATTCTGAAGCCTTTGACATCTGTTGGTTAGTATTCCACTGCCCGTCTTACCATGCCAAAGAACTGAACCGTAATCAAGTACTGAAGTGACACAGGCCAGGTAGAGTTGTCGAAGGGCATGACAGTGTAGCCCTCGAGTTGCAGAGGCAAGGTTCCGGATCCTACTGAGAGCCCCATTGGCTAGCTGCAGTCTCTTATCCACATGTATATTGAAATTGAGCTTCCTATCAAACCAGATACCTAACCATCTGACCACCTCCTTTGGCTCTATTGTAGCTAGGCCTTGGAAGTAAAAAGATGTAGTGGGACTTTGATATTGACGTCCAAAATGAATCAGCTCGGATTTTTCCATCTCAAAATTCACTGAAAGCTTTCTTGCACCCTCCAATAGCTCTTCAGTAATTCCCTTCAATGTCCTTATATTTTTACTGATTGAAGTTGATGACACTGAAATGGCAATGTCATCCATATAGGACAGCAGGAGCAAGTTATCTCTCTGTATTGCAGGAAGGAGATTCCTGATAGAAAGCAGGAATAGCATTGGTGAAATTGGGCTGCCTTGAGGAGTTCCAGTCACTGGGAACACCTTGCTTAGTTGTCCATTAAAGTGTAGTTGTATGGTCCTTCTAGCAAGAAATGATTGGACCCATGATATGAGACCTTGGGGTAGCTGAAGTGACTGCATTGTTTTTATAAGTGCTGCTGGCTTTAGCCTATCAAAGGCTCCAAGAATATCCAAGAAGATTGTTGATACCAGCCGCTTCCTGTTCATGTTTTGCTCTACAAATTCCTGTAGCAACAAAGCAGCATCAATGGCTGATCTCTGCTTGCGCCCTCCGAATTGACTAGGGTGTAGGAGGTCTGTTGTGTTAGCAATAAATGACAGTCTATTGGCATATATTCTCTCCAGCAATTTGGACAGGCAGGGTAGAAGAGAAATAAGTCTATAAGCTTTGGGTGCACTATAGTCCTTCTTATTCCTCTTCGGGATGATGATACCAACTGCCTGTTTCCATTGCTGAGGATGTTGTCCACTTTCAAATAAGCATTTTAAGCCCTAAAGAAGAAGTCCGGAGTAGTTGAGATTGCTTCTCTTATAATTGTCCAGTCCAAACAGTCAAGACCTGGGGCAGTCATTTTTTTGGGAGCTGCACTTATCATTTCATTAATTGTGAGTTCCGGCCAGTCCCATTGTCTCTCCATTTCTTTCATTGTTGTTGTACTGCAGGAGGTTGAAGGAATAAATTCCTGTGCCTCGGCTGAAAGGGATGAAGTTTGGAAACTTGGAAAAAGAGTCTGGGCCAGAGCCTCACTTTTATCATCAAATTTTTTTGCTTTTGTAGGCTGAAATTGGTGTCCTGGTGTATAGACAAGAGTCGGAATTATTCTTGACTGTTGATTTTCAGGCCTGGAGTAGTTGTAGGCAGTGAAGATCATCTTGTCTTTAGCTGAAGCGAGAAAGTCTGTCCAGTGGAGGTGTTTGGTGTGCTGTATGTGTTGGAAATATTTGTTCCTAGCAGCTCTTGCCTTCTCTGATGTCTCATGGTTATTGTCCTTCTTCTCCCTGCGTCTCAGCCTGTGAAATATTTGTCGAAGAACAGCAAGGTCCTTGGTCCACCAAGGCTTTGATCTTGGTGTAATTTTAAACAGTGGAATTGACTCTCGTGCTGCAGTTTGCACTTCCCCTTCTAATATGGAGGCAATATAATCTACATTAATGCTCTTGATGGCCTCTTCCATTTGTTGTTGCATCAATCCTCGCTGTTGTAAAAGATGTGCCTTGAATAAATTCCAGTCGGCTTTTTTGACATTAAATCTAGTGGGGAGTGGGTTAGTATTTATGTTGCCATTCATCACCCCTCCTAGGTTAGAATCTATTAAAAAGGTATCAAAAATTATCACTTCATGATCAGATCCAGTAGACTCTCCATATTTCCAGTTACCCCAACTAAGGTGTTTGAATCCTATGGCAAAGGTGAGGTCAATGATTGAGGTGCTTTTTGAATTAGATCTGTGAAATGTCCCTCCATACTGTTCAATGATTGATGGCGAGTTGAGGAGCTGGGCATTGGCATTATCCAAGTACTGGGCCAGCTCGTTGGCAAGAGGTAAGTTGTTCTGGACAAGTGGATTCCAAGATGAATGATGCAGGTTGAAATCTCCGAGAAATAGCATAGGCTTGTCCAGTCTCAATTTTAAGTCCAAGAAGCGTTCCACTGTGAGCTTAGTTGAGTAGTGGGAGGTCGGCTTCTCATTGAAGATGTGAACCACATAGAATGATTCACTTGATAGTTCTACCTCTTAAATTTGAAGGTCAGGGTCTGTCACCATGTCATATCTAGGGGATACTTGAAGCTGGCTAGATTTCTTGACATAGGTAAGTACCCTGGGCCGCAGGTTGGTTGTGAGAACAGGCGGTATAAGGTTGAATGCCGAGTGGTGGATAGGTCGAAAAGATTGAGTTGGTAGGCGATGGAACAGGTATGGTTCCTGCACAAAAATAAAGTCTGATTCCTCCTTGAGGGCTACCTCAAAGAGTGACTGCAGGATCTCTCGACCCCTTGCAGTATTATGTTGACTAAATTTGAGTGTATCTAGCATGTTAAAGCTTTATAGAATTCACAATCTAATCTTTGAAATGCTAGGTGGGTGTTTGACTTGCAGTTGGCACACTGAACTGCATGGTGGATGCAACTTTGGGATGCACTACAAGTGTTACACTTGTGGCTGTTGGTGTAATGTGACCCAAGACAGATGGCACACACTGGAGATTTCTTACACCACATGGAGTGGTGGCCAAAAGTCAGGCACTGTCTGCACTGAGTCTTCTAAGTTGACTGTTGGTAGCTAGCTACCTTCAAAAGCTGTCCTCCAATGAGGACCCCAGTCTTGATTAGCCTTGCTTTCTGCTCCTCAGTCATGACACAAAATGCCACTGAAGCCCTCATTAGCTTTGCAGGTGACTTTGTCAGCCATCTTGCTTGGCCTTGTGTATTGATCCCATCATTGTAGGCTTCAATTTCTTCGTTTAATTGTTGAATTGGGATACAGGTTGCAACCCCATGTACCACCATTCTAGGCCAATTGCTAACCTTCTGGGCCTTCTGAATTGGCCATCCTGCAAAGACAACCTCCCATTTTTTCTTATCCAAAATCAGCTCTGTAGGGAGGCATCCATGCAGCTCAGGACAAGGTTCCCCTTTGGTGAAGTATGGACTCTTGAAATAGCCCTTTTCCCAAGGATTTTGTTGATCCTCTCTCTGATAGTGAAAGCCTGGTATTCTGGCAGACTGCAGCCTGACCTGGTTACCAGGGTAATGACATTCTCATTGTCAATGATTGGTGCAGTTGTGGATGGTGCTGCATTGGTGTATGAAGAAGAAGTACTGGCTTGAATGATGGGCCTAGTATTTGTGGCCATGGATGTGATTGTGGTACTTGAAACAGCAGGTTTGCGGTTGAGTACCTTCATGGCTGGCCTGGTTGTAGCAACAACAGCAGGCTTTTCATTGGGGATACCTTCCCTGACCTTCTGTACATATGAAGGTACTGCTGGAGCAACAGGTGGTGGTGGTGGTTGCTTAATAGTAGATGACTCTACTGGCTCAGTAGTTGAGACCTGGCATGATGGTCTAGTGGCTATCACCTTCCCCTTCTCAGTAAAGCTTCGGAAACCCTCATTGAGGTCCAAGACTGCCACTTGTTTTCCTTTATCTCCTGTAACGCTGTATGCCTTAACTAGTAAGTCACGTGCCTCGAAAATAGCTGTTTCAAAGGTGTGTTTGATGCTGTGTGGAGCAGCAATTTTTACCATTTTGGATGGTTGAGAGTTGGTGTGGTTGGTGGCTGAAATACCACGTTTTCGAGGCTGGTCAGCAAAAGGTGTTTTTACAAATAATTTGGTGGTTCCCAGATCAGTTGAAGTGATTGGGTCACTGCTAAAAATGTCGACTTTGGATGTCAAATTGACAGGTCGAACAGAGGAAAGTAGCCTTGCAGGCTTTGGTGATAAATCTGTATTCCAGATTGAAGATGTGAGCCTTGGCACATCTGACATGTCCATCTCTGGTGAGGATGGCAGACTTGGTAGGCTCCCTTCTGGTGAAGGAGATTTTGAGGCTATCTTGGCTTTGATTTTGGCTGACATAATGAGCCAGAAAGTAAGGATGGAATAAAATTATGAAAAATATTTTTTGATGATTTTAAAAAGAATTGTTTTCAAATAAGTCACGTGATCCAGGGAGCTGGTCACGTGATATTGGATCGAGACGCGTCGTCGTGTCACGCGTCGAGCCTTGGTAAGCCTAGGGTGAAAAAATTTTCGTCCAGAGGGCCGAAAATGGGTTTTTGGCCGAAAAATGTTGCAATAGGTGGATGCAAATGTCGAAAATTGTTTCAATAGAATGCTGTTGATAATGCAAAACCGAATATCGAATTTATAATGGCGTAGCTGATGGTGGGCGAAAGTTGTGGATGAAATGGCGAATTTCCAAAGTATGGTGACGTGTTCAAGGCCTTTCAGTATTCTCGACCAGAGAGAACTCAATCAACACTCATCCCCACTCTAAAATTTATATCCAAGGAGAGTAATGAGGAAGTTATTGCAGTTAGTTTCAAAGACAAATCTCATGCATTGATGAGTAATTTATTCCCATTATCAATTCCATCTACCTCACCTGATGGGGAACCAATTGAAAGCTTAAGCATTAATCATCAACCAACAACAACCATACCACCAACTTACAACTACACTGGACCAAACATCAGGGGAACTGAGAAGTGGGAATGGCCAGCCCTGACAATGGAAGAGTTGATAAATGCAGCCCCAAGCAAGGCCTCAGCTCCAGGACTAGACCAGATTGATTGGATTATCACCAAGGCAGCAATCTCTACTATCCCAGATTTTTTCTTTCAAGCTTATAGAACTCTGTTTGAGAGTGGATATCATCCATGGCAGTGGAGACAAGCAGTGGGTGTCATTATTCCCAAGAGAAACAAGAAGGACTATAGCTCTCCAAAAGCTTACCGACCTATTTCTCTTCTACCCTGTCTCTCTAAGCTACTGGAAAGGATCTTTGCCAACAGACTTGCTTTTATAGCAAATACCAGTAACACACTATTGCATGAGAGTCAGATGGGTGGACGCAAACAGAGGTCTGCCATTGATGCTGCACTTCTCTTACAAAATTTTGTAGAAGAAAATAGAGTAAAACACAGAGTTGTGTCAACAGTTTTCCTAAATATTCTGGGTGCATTTGACAGACTGAAACCAGAGGCTTTAATGCAAGTGTTGAGGAGACTTCAGCTTCCTTTAACATTCATATCATTGGTTGAATCTTTCCTGAGTCAAAGGACAATAATGCTCAAATTCAATGATCAGCTAAGTGGAGTATTTCCAGTCACTGGTACTCCTCAAGGCAGTCCTATTTCTCCACTACTTTTCCTGCTTTCAATTAGATATTTATTAACTATGGATGACAATACCTCTCAACTTCAACTATCATACATTGATGACATCTCCATCCCTGTATCATCAACATCTGTCACCAAAAATATACACCTATTAAAACAGTCATTAGAGGTATTAATGATCAAGGCAAAGGAACAATCCAACAAACTTTCGGAAATCGCCTTTTTGTCTACAACTTTTGCCACTTATCAGCTACGACAATATAAATTAGAGATTAGGTTTCGCATCGTTAACAGCATTTGATTGATCTAATTTTCGACACCTAAGACCCAATATTGCAATCTTTTTTGATCAAAACCCCGATTTTCGACCCTCTGGACCACATCACCACACCATTTCGTCCATAACTTCCGCCAACAATTAGCTACAGCAATATAATTACAAGATTCATTTTTGCATAGAGTTTAGCTTTCGATTGATATACTTTTCGACATTTGCATCCACTAATTACATCATTTTTCGACCAAATCGTGATTTTCGAACTTGTGGACGAAAGTTTTTCATCCCAGCCTTGCCAAGGCTCGACGCGTCATCAGGTGATCACATCTGAAGTCACGTGACTTCACCCAAATCTTATTTACATTTTAAAAAAAAAAAAGGAAAAAACAAAAAAGCAGAAAAAGAAATAGAAATAATAATATAATATAAAATCAAAAAATAAATAAAATTAAAAAGAATACTCCACTTATCCAAAGATAAGCCTGTTGTATTAAATTAAAAATGGTTTATTCTTCACCATCACCACAAAATCTTTCATCTTCTCCACCAACCAAACCTACTTTTAGCATTAAAAATGTCCAAAGGCTATCTCAGTCTAGGTGGAATAACCCATCAGCAAAAGTTGAATAACCAGTCAAGGATTCTTAATCAATTTTTCAAGCCAAATTACCAAGTTGTTCTCTAAGTAGTGATCCTATTACTGCACAAGACCTTGAGCCGAAAATTTCGACATTTACTCAAGGAACAATCCCAAAAATCAGGAAAAAAAAATGTCCTGACTCCCCTTTGACAATTGCAAAACCAAAAAAGGTTGTTACTGTAGCAGAGATGGCAAGGCCTAAAATTTATGATTATGACTTTATCATTCTTGAAGCAAGGGATCTGCTAGTTAAAGCTTATAGTTTGACTGACAAAAAAGACAAAAAAGATGCAGCCCTAGACTTGATTGAAGTCTTCCGCAATTTCACTGAAGAGGGAAGGATCCAAATGCCTGTTACACAGAGACCATCTTCACCACTGAGCAGACCAGCAACTCCTGAGCACCAAATTAGCTCTAATACTCCTGCTGCTCCATCTTATGCCCAAGTCCTGGGGAAAAACATTCCAGCTATTTGTGTAACTCGACTAAAGAAACCTGTATCTGGAATGAAAATTCTCACAAGGCAATCAACCAATATTGCTGAGTCATCAAGATCATCAGCAACACCAGCATTATCAGCAAGAATAGTAACATCAGTACCAAATGATTTGAATCCAAACACAAGACCAACATTTACTGCTCATTCTGATACCAACCATGCTCAAAATGTGATCACACTTGTAAGCAAATCTGGTTGCACTCTACCCATATACCAACCTTTCTCAATCCGAGAAAGCTTCAACAAAATACTGGGAAAGAAGGCTATCTCCAGAGTCCACACCTCTGCAAAGGGTAACTTGGTCTTAACTTGCTGGGACTCCACTCCAAATGAGCTACTCTTGGACCAAGAAAAGTGGGAGACAATTTTCGCAGATTGGCCAGTCCAAAAGGCCCAAAAAATTACTCATTGGCCAAAGTTAGTTGTATATGGAGTGCCAACAGGTATTCCTATCCAGGAAATAAACCAAGAAATTGAAAGTTTTAATGATTGAATCCAGACACAGGGCCAGCCAAGAAGGCTCACCAAGTCTCACAATCAAGCTCTTAGAGCCACAATCACCTTCTCAGTCACTACTGAGGATGAAAAAGTTCAGTTACTCAAAAATGGAGTTCTAATTGGGGGGCTTCTATTGAGAGTAGCAAACTACCAATTATCTACACAAAATACTCAGTGTCACACACACGACAACATCAAAAGCAACCGCACAGTTTCATCAATAACTTTTTCCAAACAATCCCAATTGTCTTATTTGAAATTGATTTATAATCATTACGACAAGCGCTTTCGATTAAGGTATTTATCAGCCAATTTGACTGGCTGGTGAAAGAGTTACCATAGTCCCAAGTTTGGCTTGAGATTTTGAGCCCCATTTGGGTGAAAGCCCCGAGCTTTTGAACAACAGCAATTGTCAACAACTATCAATCAAGACAAAATTTGGACTGCCTGAAGTTCAGATATACCTCTAACACTACACCAAATTTCAGCATTATTCAACGAATTTTGATCGAATCATAAGGGTTGAAAGATCGGGGGAACGAATTTTGCGACAAAGTGCGTCTCTGGTCAGAAGGGGTCACCCTATAAGAAAAATTTTCATTGGTCTGACACGAATTTCACGTTGATTTACGCGTAAATCACGTGGTTTACGCGTCGTTTAGAGAAAAAAACTCATTTAGAGTCACGTGACCAGACATCACGTGATCTTGACTGTCTATTCCAAGTTGAAAAAAAAAAAAAAAAGAAATTAGAATAAATAAAATTTAAATTTCATAAAAATTAGAATAAAAAAATATTGAAAAAATAAAAAATAAAAATACAAAGAGGTTTTTGGGATAAGCTATAAAAATGCCAATCTATAGTGCAAAAGCACCCCAAAATGGTCAACAATCCATGTATGACCCAGCTTCTCCTGTCATGGATATGGATCCTGATAATTATCAATCAACCAGTAACCAGGTGATATTACACCCCAATTCTATAACAGAAGATGAGTTCCCACCTCTTCTGCCAAGTCCAAAGAAACCCAAATTGTCAAGCATTGATGAGATAATGGAGTTCAGCAGTGACCCCTTTGCTGGTCCTTCAACTTATTACCATGTGAACCAACCAACCAACCAACCTTTATAGAGATCCTAACCCCTCAGTCAAAGGGAAAGGGAAAGAAACCCTATCATTCTCAATTTATTCTACACCACAACCAGTGAAAGACCAAGGTGTGGAAACAACAAAGTCAGTATTACTTCAAGCTAGGCATCTGATAATCAAGGCTTATAACCTCACAAATGACCAAACAGAACAGTCCCGACTACTTGATCTCCTTGAAGTATTTAGGGAATATACTGAGAAGGGAAATTTGAGCAAGGCATCAACTATCATTGCATCACAGGTGGCAAATCTCGAAACTGCTGCAAGACAAATTGAAACCAAAGCAAGGGCACTCAACAAAGTTGTCACTCCAGCAGTACCTACTCCAATGAACAGAGGTTCATTATCAAACAACCAGGGAATGACAAGCCAGCCAGTTTACCAACAACCTTCCATGGCTTGAATAGCTGCAAGAGGAATAGGTCAATCAAGCGACCCTCAACAATGGACAGTTGTGGGGAAGAAAGGCCAGGCTCAAACAGCCCGCCAGACATGGCTGAAGAGATTGACCTTTAATGTCTGACACACCAGATATTAAGGTCCTCCAGATAAACTTAAACAAAAATCAATATGCTACAGAGAGTGCCCTTCAAAGGGCAATAGAATTAAATATTCCAATAATTGTTGTTCAAGAACCATGGCTTATTCCCCAGCAATCAGGTGAAGCAAATTTCTTGAACACAAGATCAATAAACCATCAACACTTCACTCAAATCTTCCCAAAATCACTACCAGACCAAAGACCCCGAACAATGATCTATGCTGATTGTCAACTGGGTCCAAAAATTAAGCTCTCCTGTAATTCACCTCTTGACCCCGACATCCAAGTTCTTGAAATTATTGATGGAACCCAGACAGTCACATTAATAAATATATATAATCAAGCTCGAGAAAATGGCCCGACTATTCAAGCCCTGTCTCATTCCCATTTTGAAAATAAAAGGACTCTATTTCTAGGAGACTTTAACTTGCATCATCCAAGATGGGAGCCAGAGTCAAGCAGCACTAATGAGACTGAAATGTTCATTGAATGGCTAGACAGCATAGGTATGGAGCTCATGAACTCCCCAGGTCAAGGTACATTTTACAGACCACACATGAGGAAACCAACAGTGATTGATCTCACATTTGCATCCCAGGCAATGACTTACCAGATTAAAGACTGGCAGACATTGGAAGACCTTGGATCAGATCACTATGGAATAATGTTCACTATTGAAAGCGAATTTGATAAGATACAGCATCCCATAGAAAAATCCAGATTCAACACCAAACATGCAGATTGGGATAAATTTAACTCTGTTTTAATTAATCTGGTTAAAGACAGACCTGTCCTCAGTGCAGGGGGACACAGGATACTGCGTGAGACTCACAAAGGGCTACAATATCTATCTGTTGGCTCAACAGAATATACAGATCAGCTTGACATTGCAGCCCAAAACCTCACAAATATCATCAAAGAAGCAGCATGTCAAAGCATCCCACTTCTTAAACAAGGATAAAGAGCAAAGGCATGGTGGACACCTGAACTCAAACAACTGCGGAAAAATATGAGCAGGTGCCAAAGGTACCTCAAAGCCAACAAAAATGATCTGGCATTGAAAGCTGGGTACTGTCATGCAAGAAATCTATACTTCTCATCAATCAAGAATGCTAAACAGACTCATTGGAACAGATTCTTGGAGAAAGGAGATGCCAAATCAGTCTTCAAGGCAATGGCATACACCAAAGATTACAAGGTTCACAAAGTCCCTCCCATCATAAGTGAAGATGGGGTTGTAATGGAGTCATTTGAGGGCAAGTGCAAAAGTTTCCGAAGCACACTTTTCCCAGCTCCCCCTATTTGTTCACTGCCTAAATTGGAAGGATATCAGCCTGAAAATTGGAGTTGGCCAAAGCTTACAAAGAATGAGCTACAGAATGCATGCTCAGCAAATATCAAAGGAAAGACTCCAGGGCCAGATGGAATCACCCATGAATTGATCACCAGAGCATATAATGCAATTCCAGATACATTCTTCCAAGTTTATTCCCAACTAATTGATATTGGATATCACCCAAAATGCTGGAAACAGGCTACAGGAGCAGTTCTTCGGAAGCCAGGAAAGCCTGATTATCAACAACCAAAGGCCTATAGAGTGATTTCATTACTTAATTGCCTAGGGAAAGTAAGTGAACGGATTCTTGCGAAGAGACTAAGCTACCTTGCTGAGACTACTAATCTTCTGCATCCATCTCAGATTGGAGGGAGGCTCAAAAAATCAGCTGTTGATGCAGCTCTCCTACTGACTAATGAGATTGAGACAAGCAGGCAAATGAAGCAGATTTCATCAACCATATTTCTGGATGTCAAAGGTGCCTTTGATCATGTGGCAAGGAATCAACTAATTAGAGTGCTTCTCAATTTAAAAATGCCAGAGAGTTTGATTTGCTGGGTATCTTCATTTCTAGAACACAGAACACTTCAGCTTAGATTTGATGGTGAGCAAGAGATAGTAAAAGGAATCAAGACTGGAATCCCTCAAGGAAGCCCCATCTCACCCATTCTGTTTCTCATTTACATCAGAGATATTTTCAAAACCAAATCTATTCATACCCTATCATATATGGATGATATTGCTATCACTACAACCTCAACAAGCATGAAGAGAAATATAAAGATACTAGAGAGGGAAGTTAGGCAATTATTTGAGTTGGCTGCAACAAACTGTATACTTTAATAGTCTTAGACTCAAATTAGATGTAAATATAAAAAAAAAAAAAAAAACAAACTGTATACAATTTGACTCATCAAAGACAGAATTGATGCATTTCACCAACAGGAAAGCATCCAGAAATTATCCATTGACCTTACCTGATGGACAACTAGTAGTTCCTAAAGACTCCATCTGTTGGTTGGGCATCTGGTTTGACCCAGGACTCAAATTACGAGGACATGTCTCCACTAGAGCAGCCCAGGCTACACATGCATTTTTCAGAATGGCAAGATTAGGAAACACCGAACGAGGCCTTTCACCAGCAGCAATGAGACAAATTTATATTGCTTGTGTCATAAGTATTGCTGATTATGGATCAGCTGTCTGGTGGAAGGATTAGGAATATATTGTGGCATCACTGCAAAAACTTCAAAATTTAGCCATAAGAAAAATTCTTGGAGTATTCAAAACTTCACCAATTCTCCCCCTGGAAGTTGAATCATGTCTACAACCACCCAGAGTCCGACTGAGAGCAAACATATCTAAGTTTGCATTTAGGATGTTGAAGCTACCCCCAAATCATCCTGTTAACATTGAGATGCAGGAAAAGGATTTCATTCTCCCAAAACCAACCCAAATCATGAGAATTAAATGCATTCAAGACATAATGTTGGATGATGCAACAGTCGAGAAAATAATTCCCCATTCTTTCCCACCATGGTCTGAAAGACCTAAATACACAGTTCATATTGAAAATGGAACCAATGAACAATTGGCAGGATATCACCAGATTAGATGCACTAGTGTTAACTGGGCAAATACAACACATATCTATGCTGATGCCTCATCTCATAGCACAAGTACTGGAATTGGAATTGGAATGGTAGCCACCAATAGTACTGGTCAGCTCACATACCAATCAATGTCAAATATTGGGGACAAAAGTTTAGTCTACAATGGAGAATTAGAAGCAATCATACAGGCAATGGAATTTGCTAGTGCAAGGGGTAATCCAGGACATCATTTCGAAATATTTTCTGATAACCAGGCAGCACTTCAAAGGCTGGCATCTCTTTCAGACTATCCTGGACAGTCCTGCCAGATAAGAGCTTTGAGTGCAGCAAACCTAATTTCAGATAAAAATGGTTCAGTTTCATTACACTGGATTCCTGGACATTCAGGTATCATAGGAAATGAAATAGCAGACAAACTAGCAAAGGAAGGGTCAAGATTGCCTCCTGAAAAAGATGAAATGAGCTTTGCCAAGATTGGAGCTCAGATTAGATTAGATAAGATTTTTATTATAGTCCTATCTGAGTCTACGACTATAGAGGACTTCTAGCTTCTAAATGAAAGAGACTTACAAATTTCGATAAATTCAACTATTTTAATTCCCCATATTTTCTCATAGATAGTGAGGAACAAGTCCTGTATAGTATTTAAATTAAATTATATTTTCTTTTATTTTTGACCCTATTTTTTCCCAGCCCCAACTACTGCTTGAGGAGTAAAGTGTCCCCCTTCTTTCAATTTATATTACTCTACCCCAGAGTTTGTCTTGCTACTACCAAGGTGCCATACCCGAGTAGATATTTCAGTGCTATTTATATATTCAATGGTTGCTTCAGCTCCTCTTTTAGTATGAAGTAGCAACTTCAAGCTCAGGGGATTTCCATTCAACTTCTCTTTCATCTCTTTTTGTTTATGTTTATAATTACTACAGCTTAGTAATAAGTGTTCTGATGTTTGTCGCTTGCCACAGCTGCATTTGTCCTCTGTACTTAATCCATGTTGATATAAATATGCTTTATTATAGCCATGTCCTAGTTTGAGTTGGAAGTAGGCACTAACTGTTTTTCTTTTTGTTCCATTTGGCACCTGGATTTTCGGGCTGATTTTCCAATTGAATTTTTTCCTATATGACAATGGATTCAGCTGTAACCTGAGGTCATTCTTTCTGAGATATACCATCCATTGGAGGCAAATTTCACTTTTTAATCTGGATCCCATCATGGCAAAACTTGTTTCCATTGTTTCAGGGAGCATTCTAGATGCTTCTTTTGCTAGTTTATCTGCAACTTCATTACCCTTGATACCAGAATGTCCTGGGATCCAGTTTAATGATACAGTAGCATTTTTGGTCATGATTCTTTCAGATGCTATCATGGCCCTTATTTGGCAAGACTGTCCGGGATTATCAGAAAGCTTGGCCAGCCGAAGTATTGCTGCCTGGTTGTCGGAGTATATTTCAAAGTGATGACCATTTTCAGCTCTTTTGCTAGCATATTCAATTGCCTGAGTTAGTGCTTCCAACTCACCATTGTATACCAAAACTTTATCCCCTATATTTGATTTGAAAGTATGATTGAGTCTGCCATAATTATCAGTGGCCACCCAAGATATGCCCACTCCAATGCTCTCATTGTAGAGAGAGGCATCAGTATAGATGTAGGTCACATTTTGCCAGTCCTCAATTTCAACTCTTGCCTTGTGCTGTTCAGCTATTAACTCAGCTGAATCTTTATTCATATTTATTATGTATTGAGGGAGTGAGACCCATGGTTGAAAAGCTAGAGGTTTAATTTTTTCAGTAATATGTTCATCCATGATTTTTTCTAGGCTGTACTTTATTCTACTAATCTGAGTTGGTTTTGGAAGTACAAAATCCTTTTCACTATGAATTTCTTGGTTTACTGGGTGACGTGTTGATAACTTCATCATCCTCAGAGCGAATTTGCTAGTATTAGCCTTAAGTCGGATACGGGGTGGTAGTAGGCATGATTCTACTTCCATGGGAAGAATAGGAGCAGTCTTGAAGACCCCAAGAATTCTTCTCATGGCCAAGTTTTGAAGCTTTTGGAGATTTGATATGATGTATTCTTGGCCCTTCCACCAAACAACTGATCCATAATCTGCAACACTTACAATACATGCAAGGTAGATTTGTCTCATAGCTGCTGGTGACAGGCCACGCTCAGTGTTACCAAGTCTTGCCATTCTGTAAAAGGCCTGGGTTAGTTGTGCTGTCCTTGTGGTGATATGGTCTCTAAATTTAAGACCAGGGTCAAACCATATTCCCAGCCACCGGATTTTATCTTTAGGATTGACATTTGTCCCATCTGGTAAGGTTAGGTAGGATATTTTGAATGATTTCCGGTTTGTGAAGTGCATTAACTCAGTTTTAGAAGGGTCAAACTCAATGAAATTCTGGTTAGCCAAATCAAATAGTTGTCTCACTTCCCTCTCTAGTACTCTTATATTGCGCTTTGGACTAGTAGATGCTGTGGATATTGCAATATCATCCATATATGACAAGATGTGAACAGATTTTGATTTGAAGATATCCCTGATGTAAATTAGGAAGAGGATTGGTGAGATTGGGCTGCCTTGTGGGATCCCAGTTTTGATTTCTTCCACATTCTCAATCATTCCATCAAATCTAAGTTGTAATGTTCTTTGGTTCAGAAATGAATCTACCCAGGATATTAAGCTCATTGACAACTTGAGACCTTGAAGTACTCTTATCAGTTGATTTTTAGCAACATGGTCAAATGCTCCTTTAACATCCAAAAATAGGGTTGAGGTAACATGGTTCATTTGACGGTTTGTCTCTATCTCATTGGTCAAAAGAAGGGTTGCATCAACAGCTGATTTTTTGAGTCTTCCCCCAATCTGAGATGGATGCAAGAGATCAGTTGTTTCAGCAAGGTAGCTCAGTCTCTTGGCAAGGATCCTTTCACTAATTTTCCAAAGGCAATTTAGCAGTGAAATCACACAGTAGGCTTTTGGTTGACTGTAGTCTGGTTTTCCTGGCTTTCGAAGTACTGCTCCTGTGGCCTGTTTCCAGCACTTGGGGTGATATCCAACATCTATGAGTTGGGAATATAACATCAAAAATGTGTCAGGTATAGCTCTGTAGGCTCTGGTGACAATCTCATGGCTGATTCCATCAAGCCCAGGGGTTTTGCCCTTGATATCAGTAGAACATGCTCTCTCAAATTCATCTTTGCTAAGCTTTGGCCAGCTCCAATTTCCGGGTTGATAGTTCATCTGGCTTGGTAATTCACAATCTGGTGGTGTTGGGAAAAGTGTACTTCGAAATGATTTGCACTTCCCTTCAAATGACTCCATTAATGTACCATCTTGATCAATGATGGGTGGAACTTTCTGGACTCTATTGTCTTTTTTATATGCCATTGCTTTAAATATTGACTTAACATCACCTTTCTCAAGGAAGGCATTCCAGTGAGCTTGTTTTGCAGTCTTAATACTTGAGAAATATAAATTTCTTGCCTCAGTGTATGCAGTTCTGAGGCTGATATCTTGCCTACTAGCTTTGAAATGCCTTTGGCTCCTACTCATGTCTCTCCGCAGTCTTTTGAGCTCTGGTGTCCACCAGGGTTTTGCTTTATTCCCAAATTTATGGAGTGGAATACTCACACTTGCTGCTTCCTTAATTATGGCTGTTAATTGATAAGCTGCATTGTCAAGCTCCTTAGTTAGTTCACTTGAAGCTTAAATGAGTTTGTGGCTGCCATAGAAGCTGATAATGATCTTAGATGATCAGCATCAAGAAGCTTCTGGCCATGTCTAAGTCCGATAATAGTTGATGTGAATCTCTTCCAATCAGCATATTTGGTATTAAATGATGGTCTTTCCAAGGGATCTTATACCCTATCAAGTGTACTTTCTATAGTGAACACAGCCCCCCCATATCAACATCAACCTTTCCATCCATAACTTTTGAACAACTCAAGCTACATCCAAATAAATTACATATTCCGTTTTGCTCACATCAGAGCTCCACATTGATATAATTTATTATAACTGTATCACTGTATCTCAGCCAATTAAGGCAAAAACCTCAATTTTCCAACAATCTGGGTGAAAAATTCTCCTGCAGCCTTGCCAAGCCCTGTCACATCTTGAGGCAGACTTGACATCAATTGAAAGGAAATGCCAACACCATTGAATTCCGAGGGGGATCCTCCTCAACCTATAACATCTAGTCCACCAAAAGGTCCAACTAATAAGCCATCACTGGAATCATCACTGGATTCATCCATGTGGAGTGACCTTCCAGCACCACCTCCCATTAAGAACCCATCTACTAAATTCAATTCATCAATGGATGACATCTTTATGGACTTCAGCAGTGACCCTATAGCAGGTCCTTCTATTGATCCAAAGAAATTCTCAGGGTCCCATCTAATTGGTGCCACTAGAAAACGAGGTGGTAGCCTCACTCAACCACAAGTTATTCAACAAAAAATCCAACTTGTTTCAGATGAGACGGAAATTACATCATTCAAAACAACCCAGGATGCCCTTTTAGCAGCCAGAGACAATATAATGCATGCCTATCACCTAACTAAAAATAGAGCAGAGCAGGATAAACTACTAGATTTACTTGATATTTTCAGGGAGTACACAGAAAAGGGGCAATTATCAAAAGCATCTGCTATCATCACCAACCAGATAATGAACTTAGAACAAGCCACCAAGAAAATTGAGGGCAAAACCAGGGATTTACAAAGCACTAATAGCAATATCAACCAACCCAAGCCAGCAATGAAAACTACAGCTACCTCATCCAAACATCCCCAGCCCATTAGCTTTGCAAATATCCTGGCATCCAAGGGTGAATCATACACCCCAGATCCCCAAGAATGGACTGTTGTTGGAGGAAAAAAGAAGACTGGTACCACTCAACCATCCAACCAAACACAACAAAAGGAGAAGAAAGTAAGAAGGCTGATACTAGTTCAAGCCCCGCACTCACCAGCAATAAATTCACCACTTGCAGCTAGAAATGCCCTTAATAGAGCTATGGCTGAGAGGGGAATCAAGGGACCAGTAGTCAACTTGGTGAGCAACACCTCAGCAAAAAACATTTCTATAACAACAACAGATGATTATACAGCTGAATTCCTATTGGAAAAGAGAGAAATTTGGGAGCATCTGATCCCATTTACCTTTGCTCAAATTGACAAGCCCTGGCATAAGGTAGTTGCCCATGGCATACCATTACAAGACTTTGACACTCCAGAAGGTATGGAAATGGTCAAAGATGAAATTAAAACATTTAATAAAGGCCTTAACCCCATTGGAACTCCCTACTGGTTATCAACAAGGGAGAATCGTACTATCAAAAGGGCTGGGTCAGTAGCTATTGCCTTTGCCACAGAAGAAGAAGCAAATCGAGCTATTAGAAATCGAATCTACATAGCAGGAATCAGTGTGAGAGTAGAGAAATTTTACAATGTTTCTCTCTCCACACAGTGTCACAAATGTCAAAGCTTTGGTCACCTAGACAGCTATTGCAGAAAATCAGCTATCTGTGGCCTCTGTGGTGATAGCCACAGCACTCAACAACATTACTGTAGTGCCTGCAGGACCAAAGGAAAGAGCTGTACTCATCTAGCTCCAAAATGTGCCAACTGCTCTGGACCCCATGAGGCCAGCTCCAAGACCTGTGAGGTTTACCTTGCAGCTAAAAATAAGCTTGATCAGGAGGAATTGTAATGTCAGACACACCTGATATGCGCATCCTCCAAATAAACCTCAACAAGAACCAATATGCAACTGAGAATACTCTACAGCTGGCTGTGGAGCTAAAAATTGACATCATAGTTGTCCAAGAACCTTGGCTGATTCCCAGACAGCCAGGCAACTTGGACTATAGTAATACAAGATCTGTTCATCATCAACAATTTGTTCAAATATTTCCTGCTTTTCCTGCACAGCTTCGACCCAGAACTATGGTATATGTTATGAGAGAGCTTGGAAACAGAATAAAGCTCACCAGTCAATCACCACAGGATCCAGATATCCAGATCCTGAGTGTTGATGACTCAACTTCCAATTTTGAGCTCATAAATATCTACAATCAATTGGGTCAGATGGGTGAAAGGGGTAAGACTCTTGAGGCCTATCTGTGCAATTATCATCCCAATTCAAAGACAATCCTCCTTGGAGATTTCAACTTTCACCATCCATTATGGCAGCCTGAATCACCTGCAGATATTTCATCTGAAAGATTAGTAGAATGGTGCGAAAACCAGAGAATGGAGCTCATAAACTCACCAGGATGTGGGACCTTTTTCCGGCCCCACATGGAAAAATCATCAACAATTGACCTGACATTTGCTAGCAGAAGTATGGTAAATAGGATTATTGACTGGCAAGTTTTAGATGACTTAGGATCTGATCATTATGGAATCTTATTCACCATTGCCAATACTAATTTTCCTACAGTGCCATCAGAATTGCAACCAAAATTTAATCTAGCTAAAGCTGATTGGGGCAAGTTCACTATTGCTCTAAAAAGTCAGATACAACAGAGTAAAGTTCTACAGAGATTAAAGTGCAATGCCTCAGATCCTCAGTCTATAAGGCTTCAATATCTCCAATCAGGTTCTCATTTGCAATCTCAATTTCTTGATCAAGCAGCTGAAGATCTTTCAAATGCCATCAAGACAGCTGCAGATGCCAGTATACCAATCAAATATTTTCATCAGAGATCTAAACCTTGGTGGAACAAAGAACTAAAGGAACTGAGAAAAGAAATGATTAGAAAACACAAGATCCTGAAAATTGACAAGGATGATGCATTCTGTATGGTTGAATATAAACATGCAAGGAACACATACTTCTCAGCTATCAAATCAGCAAAGCAAGGCCACTGGAATAATTTCCTTGAAAAGGAAGATCCTAGATCAATATTCCAGGCTATGTCTTATACCAAAGAAGCAACCACAAAGATTATCCCATCCTTATCAAGAGGTGATGGCAACATGGAGGTTTCCTTTGAGGGGAAATGTAAAGCCCTCAGAACCACACTATTTCCAACTCCTCCTGTGACTGAACCCACTGAATGGAATGGTCACCAGGCAGGACACTGGAGATGGCCAAGATTAAAGCCATCAGAATTGGAGAAAGCTTGTTCTTCAACTATCAAGGGAAAGACTCCAGGACCAGATGGAATTACCCAAGAAATAATCACTCAAGCATATGGGGCCATTCCAGACACTTTCTTCCAGCTATACTCGCGTCTTTTAGATGTAGGATACCATCCTAGATGTTGGAAGCAAGCCACTGGAGTAATATTAAAGAAACCATCCAAGCCTGACTACTCCCAACCAAAGGCCTATAGGGTCATTTCACTTCTCAACTGTCTTGGAAAGGTTAGTGAAAGAATCCTGGCTAGAAGATTGGGATATCTAGCCGAAACAACAGAGCTACTTCACCCATCTCAAATAGGTGGCAGGCTCAAGAAATCAGCCATTGATGCAGCTCTTCTTCTGACTAATGAAGTTGAGATCAATAAACAATTGAATATGATCACATCATCTCTTTTCTTGGATATCAAGGGGGCATTTGATCATGTGGCCAGGAATCAATTACTAAGAACCATGCAGAAATTGCAGCTCCCTACCAGTCTTATTGCTTGGACAGCCTCCTTCCTGGAGGACCGAGTCTTGCAGTTGGCATTCAATGGGGAAAAAGAGGGTTTCAGCAAGATAGAAACAGGAATTCCACAAGGGAGCCCTATTTCACCAATTCTTTTCCTGATCTATATCCGAGATTTATTTACATCAAAAGCTATCCATATCTTATCATATATGGATGACATTGTTTTATCTACAGCTTCAAGCAGTGTCAAGAAAAACATCAAAATCCTTGAGAGAGAGGCATCCCAAATCTTCTCTATTGGGAGCAAGAGTGCAGTCCAATTTGATCTGGCAAAGATTGAATTAATGCACTTCACCAATCAGAAGAAAGTTCAAGACATGGCACTAATACTTCCTAATGGAGAATTAGTGAAGCCAAATGGATCAATTAGATGGTTAGGTATCTGGTTTGATCCAGGTCTCAAATTTAGGAAGCATATTCAAATAAGATCAACACAAGCCAGCCAATCATTTCATAGGATGACAAGGCTTGCAAATACAGAGCGAGGTCTCTCACCAGCTGCACTTCGACAATTATACTTAGCTTGCATCACAAGTGTAGCAGACTATGGATCAGTAATATGGTGGAAAGGACAAGATCATATTTCAAGCTCACTCCAGAGACTACAAAATATGGCCCTAAGGAGGATACTTGGGGTATTCAAAACAGCACCAGTATTACCAATGGAAGTGGAAGCATGTCTGGCACCAACAAGGGTAAGGTTGTTTCACCAAATGCGCCTCTTTGCATTCAGATTAGCCAAGCTCTCAAAATATCATCCAGTCAATATTCAGATGGATAAGGACTATAACCTCAAGAAGCCTACACAAATGAGCAGGATCTGGAACTCAATCAGCCAAATATTAGGTGATTATGAGCTGGAAAAGATTCATACATTTAAATTTTCACCATGGGAGCTGGATCTCCCATACAAAATATACAGAGAAAAGACTTCCAAAGAGGAAGCCTCTAAAAATCATCTACAAATTTTGAAAAATACCAATTGGAAAATAAATAAATTTATATATACTGACGCCTCGTTCATGGCAGATAGCTCTGGTGTTGGAATTGCTTTTGTAGCTACTGGGAGCGGCGGGAGAATCCAACACAGAGCTAGCTCAAATATTGGACTCGGAGCTTTAGTATACAATGGTGAGCTGGAGGCTATTACACAGGCAATAGAATATGCAAGTTTATATCCTGAAAAAGGACACAGATTTCATATATTCTCAGATAACCAAGCAGCAATATCCAGACTTAAAAATACCTCGGAAAATCCAGGACAAGACTGCCAGCTGCGGGCAATAGTAGCAGCAGAAATTATTCAGATAAAAAATTCAACCATTGAAATACGTTGGATACCTGGACACTTCCAGATACCTGGGAATGAAGAAGCAGATAGACTGGCTAAGGAGGCCTCCAAAGCTCCTGTGGGGAGTCATCAAGTCAGTCTTGCTTGGGTGCAATCCCAAATCCAATATCAATTCAAACAATCATGGTTCGAATATTTACAACAAAATGATATCAAATGCCACTCCAAACCTTTAGCTTATAGACAAAAATTTAACTGGAATATTAAAAAGAAAATTGAAATGCCAAAGGGTATAAAAAGGGATGTTTCTAGCTCCTTTTTCCAACTCAAAATTGGCCATAGCTATAATAGATCATACCTCCACAAGCTAGGTCACAGTGAAAATGATAGGTGCAGGTGTGGAAAGCGAGAAACACCGGACCATCTTCTATTGAGATGTAGTAATTATAGGCATGAAAGACGAAAGCTCAAAGAAAACTTAAATGGAAATAACCTTAGTCTCAAACTTCTCCTTCACACTAAGGTGGGGATTGAAAAAACCATCACATTTATACAGGAGACAAAAATATCAACAAGAAAATGGCATGAAAAGAGACTGAATGATGAGGTGGAAGGTGGAAAGGAGAGCATGTGAGTGATTGAAATTAAAGAAAAGGGCTTATGGGGGAAAATCAGGGCATGACCCTCATCATCTATTGGAATATATTAAATAACTTCATTTTAACACTGAAGTAGTAGCCAGAATTTTGATGGTAGATTCTAGAAGTCCTTCATAGTCTTAGACTCAGAAGGGACTATAATAAAAATTCTTATCTTATCTTCTATAGTGAACAATATTCCATAGTGATCTGATCCTAGGTCCTCTAAAGTCTGCCAGTCTTTAATCTGGTCAGCTATTGTTTGTGAGGCAAAGGTAAGATCAATGACTGATGGCTTATTCATTTGTGGTCTGTAGAATGTACCTTGTCCAGGTAAATTCATTAGCTCCATACCAAGATTGTCAAGCCACTCAATGAACATGTCTGACTCTTGAGGATCTCTAGAGTCAGGCTCCCACCTTGAGTGATGCATGTTGAAGTCGCCTAAAAGTAAAGTATTCTTATTACCATAGAGATTGTGAGGAAGAGTATGGATTGTGGGACCACTATCTCGAATTTGATTGTAGATGTTGATCAATGTAATTGAGCCTGTTCCATCAATGATATCAATGACAAATAGGTCAGGATCTGGAGGGGAATTGATATTGAGCTTAATCCTATGGCTTAGTTGATGAGAAACATAGAGCATAGTTCGGGGCCTTTGATGTAGTTGAAAATAAGGAAATAGTTGCATAAAACTTGGATGGTTGATAGATCTACAGTTTAGGAAATTATTTTGGTCTGACTGCCTTGGAGGAAGCCAAGGCTCTTGTATTGCTATAAGTGAAATGTTTAGTTCTATTGCTCTTTGAAGAGCACTCTCTGTTGCAAATTGATTCTTGTTTACATTTAATTGGAGAACCTTAATATCTGGTGTGTCAGACATTAAAGGTCAATCTCTTCAGCCTTGTCTCGAATGCTCAGGTAAACCTGGCAGGTCTTTGAATTAGCTGTGTGATTGTCATTGCAGTTGACACACTTAGGTGCCAGATGACTGCATTGTACTCCCTTGGCATTACAGACACTACAGTAATGCTGCTGTGTGCTGTGATCTCGAGTTCCACAAAGTCGGCAGGCTGCATCTCGTCTGCAGTAGCTTTCTACATGGCCAAAAGCTTGGCATTTACTGCATTGGGTAGTTGGGGCAACATTGTAGAATTTGGTAACCCGGGAACTGATGCCAGCAATGTACAGCCTATTCCGGATTGCCCTTTCTGCTTCTACTTGGGTGGCAAATGCAATAGCCACTGATCCTGCTTGCTTAATTTGGCGGTTTTCCCTTGTTGATATCCAGTGTGGCATTCCAATAGGGGTTAGTCCTTTGTTGAATGTTTTTATTTCTGATTTGATCATTTCTATCCCGTCCTCATTATCAAAGTCTGCTAGTGGTATCCCATGGGCTATCACTTTGAACCATGGCTCATCTTTCTGGACTGATGTAAAGGGAATTATTTTCTCCCAAATTGATCTTTTTTCAAGAAAGAAATCAGCTGAATATTCTTCTGTAGTGGTAATAGCAATATTTCCGTTCTGAGTCTTCATCACTGTGTTTACCACAGGTCCTTTTATTCCATTTGATGCAAATATTTGATTGATTTGGTTTCTGGCATGGAAGGATGTGAAATTGTTATTTGCTTCAGGGTCTTGAACCAGAATAACCCTTCTAATAACCTTGTCTTTAGCCTGAATATTTGGATTGGTTTTTGTTTGGTTAACTTGATTCTTCTTTCCTACCACAGTCCATTGCAAGGGGTCTGTTGATTGGCCTACTCCTCTTGCTGCCATTGAGGCCATTGAAGCATATTGTTGTACTGGCTGATTTTTTGATGCAGGCTGATTTTGGACTGTAGATTTATTTCCAGGTACAGGAAATACTGGTGTAACTAAATTGTTAAGGGCTCTTGCCTTAGTTTCAATTTGTCTGGTGGCTGTCTCCAGATTGGCAACTTGGGACGCAATAATTGTAGAGGCCTTACATAGATTACCTTTCTCAGTATACTCCCTAAATACTTCAAGAAGGTCCAGAAGCCTGGACTGTTCAGATTGGTTGTTGGTAAGGTAATAAGCTTTTACAATTAGGTCTCTTGCTTGCAGGAGAACATCCTTTGTGTTTTCTACATCATTTGCAGAGGTTGCTGGGGGGCTGGCATATTTTGATGATGAGAGAGGTTCTTTTGCCTTTCCTTTAATTGCTGGATTAGGGTCAATGTAAGGTACATAGGTGGTCTGAGAATGTTTCATGTTGTTTGGGCCAGCAATTGGATCACTACTGAATTCCATATCCTCATCAATGTTAGCTAGTTTTGTTCTCTTAGCAGTTGGTAGCAAAGGAGAAAATTCCTCCTCATGTTGTAAGCAAAGTTGACTAGCATGATTGCCAGAAGATTCCCCTTGGTAAATTTCTAATTCCATACTAGGTGATTCAGGATCATACATAGTATTTAAGGCAATATTGTGAAAAACAAAAAACTTATTCCAATTCTTACAAAACTATTGCTTTATTATTTTTAGGATGTTTCACTATTTTTTTCTATATTTTTTAAAATTTTTTAAATGAATATTCAATTCAATTTTATTTTTTTTATTTATTTATTTTATAATTTTTTTTTTCTTTGTTGTATACAATTTTTTCTCTGAAATCAAGTTTCCGTGTCAGTCAATTTTCGAAAGTCACATGCCAATGCTTGGCAAGGCTGAAGTGAAAATTTTCCACCAAAATGGTGAAAATCGACGTTTTTGCCTCTACTGGCTTGACCACAGTGATGCAATAGTTGAAAATTATACCGAATTGTAGCTTAGAGTTGCGCAAAATAGAATATCAAATTTATATGATGGTAGCTGATGATTTGGTGAAGTTATTGATGAAATAGCTTTTCCGAGAAATGGGGTTGTCCTGAAGATTGGAGCTCAGATGAAAAGCAATATCAGAAACCAATGGCTTGAACTTCTCTATAGCAAGGATAGAAAATTATATCCAATATCATCATCCTACAAGAAAAAATACCTGTGGAAATTGAATAGTAAAATTCTGATACCATCTGAAGCAAAAAGGGCTGTATCTAGTGCTTTCTTTCAACTAAAGATAGGCCATGGATACAACAAAGGTTACCTTAACAAACAAGGACATAGCACCAATGACAAGTGTAGGTGTGGGAAACGAGAAACACCAGAACATCTTCTACTCAGCTGCAGCAATTACAAGCATAAGAGGAAAGAACTCAAGGAGAAAATGAATGGAAATAATCTCACATTGAAGTTGCTCCTTCATACCAAGATTGGCATAGAAAATACAATTCAATACATTGACAGCACTAGAATCTCAACCAGGGCATGGCATCTAGAGAGAAGGGATGAAAATTTAGAATTAAATTAAAATAAATAATAACTGGACCAAAGATTTTAAAGATAGATTGTATTGGAATTTTAAATTCAGAATCTAAAAGATTAAAAAAGAATATATATATATATATCATTAAAAGGCGGGAAAAAATTATCCCTCACTATATCATAGGGCTTGACCCTCACTGTCTATGAGAAAATAGTTAAAAATTGTAAAATTGGAAAGGAAATAATGTAGCTAGTATCTTATATATAGATTCTAGGAGTCCTCTATAGACATTGACTCAGTTAGGACTATAATGTAAATCTAATCTAATCTAATCCTGAAACAAAATGCCACTGAGGCCCTCATTACCTTTGCAGGTGACTTTGTTAGCCATCTTGCATGGCCTTGTGTATTGATACCATCATTATAGGTCTCAATTTCTTCATTTAATTTTTGAATGGGGATACAGGTTGCAACCCCATGTACCACCATTTTAGGCCAACTGCTAACCTTCTGGGCCTTCTGAATTGGCCATCCTGCAAAGACAACCTCCCATTTTTCCTTATCCAAAATCAGCTCTGTAGGGAGGCATCCATGCAGCTCAGGACAAGGTTCCCCTTTGGTGAAGTATGGACTCTTGAAATAGCCCTTTTCCCAAGGATTTTGTTGATCCTCTCTCTGATAGTGAAAGCCTAGTATTCTGGCAGACTGCAGCCTGACCTGGTTACCAGGGTAATGACATTCTCATTGTCAATGATTGGTGCAGTTGTGGATGGTGCTGCATTGGTGTATGAAGAAGAAGTACTGGCTTGAATGATGGGCCTAGTATTTGTGGCCATGGATGTGATTGTGGTACTTGAAACAGCAGGTTTGCGGTTGAGTACCTTCATGGCTGGCCTGGTTGTAGCAACAACAGCAGGCTTTTCATTGGGGATACCTTCCCTGACCTTCTGTACATATGAAGGTACTGCTGGAGCCACAGGTGGTGGTGGTGGTTGCTTGATAGTAGATGACTCTACTGGTTCAGGAGTTGAGACCTGGAGTGGTGGTCTAGTGGTTACCACCTTCCCCTTCTTAGTGAAGCCTCGGAAAACCTCAATGAGGTCCAAGCCTGCGACTTGTTTTCCTTTATCTCCTGTAAGGCTGTATAACTTAACTAGTAAGTCACGTGCCTCGAAAATAGCTGTTTCAAAGGTGTGTTTGATGCTGTGTGGAGCAGCAATTTTTACCATTTTGGATGGTTGAGAGTTGGTGTGGTTGGTGGCTGAAATACCACGTTTTCGAGGCTGGTCAGCAAAAGGTGTTTTTACAAATAATTTTGTGGTTCCCAGATCAGTTGAAGTGATTGGGTCACTGCTAAAAATGACGACTTTGGATGTCAAATTGACAGGTCGAACAGAGGAAAGTAGCCTTGCAGGCTTTGGTGATAATTTTTTAATTATTTTTTTTTTAATTCATATTGTATTCAGCTATTTAGCTATGACAATTTACTCTACATTTATATACCCCAAATTCCCATTTCCAAATAAACTCCTCTTATCTGTCCTACTGTCTTATTTCTATTAGATTTTGTCCTAATTAATCTCCTTTGTATAAAGATATACATCTTGAAGTTTTCAGATATTCAAGCAACGCTTGTTGTCCCCTTTTTGTTCTGAAAATTATTGGTAATGTTAATGGTTCTGTATTAGGATCTTTGCACTAAAGAATACTCCAGACTTCAAGCTCAAACCCTACAACTACAACAAATATAGCAGAAGGACTCAGGTTGAATACTTCCAGGCAAGGACTGGTATTGGGAATACTCTGGCTTACCTCAAAAAAATTGGAAAATCAGAAAGTGATTGGTGTGACTACTGTGGGGAAGGAAGACAGACAGTGCCTCATCTAATCCTTCATTGTAAAAAATTCAAGGTAGAAAGGAGAAAATATTTTGCAGAAATACCACCACTTAAACTATGACTTCTTTTTGGGACACATGTTGGGAAAACAGCACTACTTTGCTTTCTAGATTCAACTAAATGCCTTAGGGCATGCAGAAGATGAAATGGAGTAAAACGAAAACTACAAGGGAAAAAGGAACATGGAGAAACTTTTTAGATATATTTTGTATGTTACAACTGTGTCATAGCTATATAGCTGAATACACTATGATTTAAAAAAAAAAAAATGGTTCTGTATTCTGAAAAGATTCTTTTCTTTCTTTTTTGAACATTTAACATTGAAGTATCAAGTGTTGCATTGTTTGCTTTTGCTTGGAGCAAAAGTTGCAGCTTTCATGTTTGGTCTTTCCAATCTTAAATAAGTATGACCTTACATTTCCAATACCAGTCCTTGCTTGGAAATATGAGGACTCTACTAGTCTACTATATCCCTGAAAATTTATTGGTTTTGATGTAAACCTTGGTGTAGTTAGTTGGGCTTGGATCCTGTAGAATTTACCCAAGCCAGAGCTCTTTCTTTCTTCCTCCTCCTGAAAGAGCTCGGATGTCCAATCTTTAGCCCAGGCTTCCAGTACAAACTCCTTTGCCCTTTGCTTTAGAAAAGCATGTGAAGTGAATTTATTCCTTCCCAGCACCTTCTTTTTGCTGGCTATTCTGGCCAAGTTGTCAGCAAGCTCATTGCCTTCTATTCCATTATGTCCAGGGCACCAGGAGAGTTTGATTGAGCAATCCTCTGCCTCTTGTCTAATTTGGTGTGAAAAGAAATTTTGTTTTGTCTGTATTCTGATTAGACTAGCCTGGCTTTCATTGAAGATGTGATAGTGGCCTTGTGGTGAGATCTTTTTGAGGTGTTTAATGGCTTTGAGGATGCAGAAAGTTTCTGTATCTGTGATACCCATTGTTTGACCAAGATTAAAAGAGAAGCATTTTATCTCCCTTGTGACTGGGAGATATGGCTATGACAATTTATATAACATTTTATTACCATTCTATGCATTTTGCATTATCTCCATCAAACAAATTTTTCAATATTTCCACTATTTATTGTCCTAATTAATCCCCTTTGTGCAAAATTATGCACCTCGAAGTTTTTAAATATTCAAGCAATGCTTGTTTTTCTCTTTTGGTTCTAAATATTATTGGTAATTTAAGGGGTTCTATATTTTTGAAAGATTCATTTCTTTCTCTTTGAAATTTCTGACACTAAAGTATCAAATGAGTCATGGTTTGATTTCCTTTACTGCAAAAATTGCAGATACTATCTTTTGTCTTTCCTATTTTGTATAAATAAGCCCTAGCATTTCCTATGCCACTCCTAGCTTGAAAATATGAGGATTCTATTAATCTGCCATATCCTTGAAAATTGAATGGTTTTGTAGAAAATGCTGGTGTGGTTAATTGAGCCTGTATCCTATAAAATTTGCCAAGACCAGAGCTTTTTCTCCCTTCTTCTTCACGGAAGAGTTCTGAACTCCAATCTTGATTCCAGGCCTGCAAAATTAGTTCCTTAGCACTCTGCTTTAAAAATGAATGTGAAGTAAATTGATTTCTTCTCAGCACCTTCTTTTTACTAGCTCCTTTGGCTAAGTGCCATATTTTCTGTCTACACATTTTTGTCAGTTACTTTTTGCGACCGACTCCTACCATCAAACAAACTATTGTTTACGATTCATTACATCAAGCGCTCTTGATTAAGATATTAATCAGCCAAATCGACCGACTTGTTGTGCTGATAATGTCAAATCAGTCGATTTCCAAGGGTTGTTCACCCACTAACCCACCTTCAAGCCCACCCCCATCAATATCTAAGCAACCACAACTCCAAAAATCCATTTGGAGTGACCTACCAACTCCCCCAGCTATTAAAAACCCAGCTAGTAAATTCAATTCATCAATCCATGAAATTTTCATGGATTTTTCAAGTGATCCTATATCAGGTCCTTCTCAGGATGGGAAAAAATTTTCAGGTACCCACCTGGCTGGGGCCTCGCGAAAACGAGGCAGCAGTTTGTCCAATAAACTAGAAAGCCATAAGAAAATACAGCTGGTAACAAAGAAGGATTTAGAAATGAAATTTCAAACCCCCTATGATGCATTAATGGCAGCTAGAGATAATATTATCCAGGCCTATAGCCTTTCACATAACAGGATGGAACAGACCAAGCTGTTGGACCTACTAGAAATATTCAGAGAATTTACTGAGAAAGGGCAGCTATCAAAGGCAACTGAAATGATAGTGAGCCAGATCTCTAACCTAGAACAAGCCACCAGAAAAATAGAAAATAAGACAAGAGATCTACAAAGCACCATTGTCCAACCAGTAACAACCAAGCCATCTGCATCAAACACAGTTGCCCAAACAAAAATAGCCCAGCCTATGAGCTTTGCCAAGGTCCTTGCAAATAATGGAGAATTATATCAAGCAAAGCCTCAAGAGTGGACAGTTATAGGTGGGAAAAAGAAGGTCAATACCACTCAACCACAGAGCCAAAATCAACCCAAAGAAAAAAAGGTGAGGAGATTGATACTTGTCCAAGCTCCAAATACTCTACCAGTAGAATCACCCCTAGCAGCAAGAAATAGCCTCAACAAAGCCCTAGCAGAAAGAGGAATCAAAGGCCCAGTGGTGAACTTGGTGAGCACTACATCAGCCAAGAATTTGTCTATAACCACCACAGAAGAGTACACAGCAGAATTCCTTTTGGAGAAAAGAGAGCTTTGGGAACATTTAGTTCCATTTACATTTGCACAGATTGACAAACCATGGCACAAGGTTGTTACTCATGGAATTCCACTACTAGACTTTGATACTCCACAGGGTATGGAGTTGGTCAAAGATGAGATCTTGACCTTCAACAAGGGTCTTAAACCAATTGGAACTCCATATTGGTTATCAAGCAGAGAGAATAGGACTATCAAACGTGCTGGATCAGTGGCAATTGCCTTTGCAACAGAAGAAGAGGCCAACAGAGCCATCAGAAACCGACTCTACATTGCTGGAATCAGTGTCAGAGTAGAAAAATTTTACAGTGTGGCTCCATCAACCCAGTGTAACAAATGCCAAAGCTTTGGTCACCTTGACAGCTACTGCAGAAAATCAGCAGTCTGTGGTCTATGTGGAGAAAATCACAGCACTCAGCAACACTACTGCAGTGTCTGCAGGACAAGGGGCCTTAGCTGCTCACATCTAGCCCCAAAATGTGCCAATTGCTCAGGCTCTCATCAGGCCAGCTCAAAAACCTGCGAGGTTTATCTTGCAGCTAAAAATAAGCTTGATCAGGAGGAATTGTAATGTCAAACACACCTGATATGCGCGTCCTTCAAATCAACCTTAATAAAAACCAATATGCAACTGAGAATGCTCTACAGCTGGCTGTGGAGCTCAAGATAGATATTATAGCAGTCCAGGAACCTTGGCTGATTCCCAGACAGCCTAGGAGCCAGGACTATACTAACACCAGATCCGTCTATCACAGTGGATTTGACCAGATATTTCCCAAGTTTCCAACCCAGTTAAGACCAAGGACAATGGTCTATATTGCTAGGAGGCTTGGGAACATAATTAAGCTTGCTAATCAGTCACCACAGGACCCAGACATCCAAGTCCTAGAAATGACTGATGGTGCAGGCATATTAAAAATAATTAACATTTATAACCAAGATGATCAGGCAGGTCAGAGGAGTAAAACCATCGAGGCTCACCTGTACAATCAGCAACCCGGCCCTAAATCCATCCTTCTTGGGGACTTTAACCTTCACCATCCCTTATGGGAGCCAGAGTCAATTCCAACTGGACCCTCAGAGAAATTGGTTGAGTGGTGTGAGGCACATGAGATGGAGCTAATCAACAGTCCTGGTGAGGGTACATTCTTCAGGCAACACATGGAACAAGCAACAGTGATTGATCTGACTTTTGCATCTCCAAATGTTGCAAGTAGAATCAAGGATTGGCAAATGATGGCTGACATTGGATCTGATAATTATGGGATCCTGTTCACCCTGGAGACACTCTCAAGTCCCCAGCCCAGAAGTCAATGTCAACCAAGACTTAATATTAATCAAGCAGACTGGGGTAAATTTGCCACCATTCTACAAGAAATAACAAAGAACAACACTGTTCTCCTGGCCCTTGATGACATCAGTCCGCTCTCAGATACTGATGGAATTGAATACCTAAGGAAAGGCTCCCATTTCACTATTGATCAACTAGACCAGGCA
Organism: Blumeria graminis f. sp. triticale; assembly: GCA_905067625.1. NCBI lineage: Eukaryota > Fungi > Ascomycota > Leotiomycetes > Helotiales > Erysiphaceae > Blumeria > Blumeria graminis. Next base: position 12,220,510 of record LR898472.1, on the reverse strand, counting down.
GCAAGTGAACTTACCAGCTGCATCAGTGAGGCTGCAAGGGCATGTATGCCTCCAAGATCATTTTACCATACAGCAAAGCCCTGGTGGAATAAGAACTTGAAGGTGATGAGGAAAGATATGACAAGAAGACATAAAATATTTAAGTATAATAAGGATGATTTGCTTGCCAAAATTTCTTATTTAGAGGCCAGGAATAATTACTTCTCTGCAATCAAAGTAGCCAAGCAAGGTCATTGGAATAAATTCCTCGAAAAAGAGGATGCAAAATCCATATTCAAGGCCATGTCCTACACCAAGGACAGACAAAAAAGCAGTGTTCCATCCATCAGGTCAGCAGATAACCAGTTAGAGGAGTCTTTTGAGGGAAAGTGCAAGGCCTTTCGAAATGCACTTTTCCCCCCTCCTCCCCATGCTGATCAAGTGGAATGGAATAACTACCAGCCAGGTAGATGGACTTGGCCAATATTGGAATGGTCAGAGCTAGAAAGAGCTTGCTCAACCAACATCAAAGGAACTACTCCTGGACCAGATGGTATAAGCCATCAAATAATAATTCAAGCTTATCAAGCCATCCCACATATCTTCTTCCAACTGTATTCCAGTCTTTTCAAATTGGGATATCATCCTCAATGTTGGAAGCAAGCTACTGGGATCACACTTCGAAAGCAATCAAAGCCAGACTACTCCCAGCCCAAGGCATACAGGGCCATCTCTCTTCTCAATTGCCTTGGCAAGGTCATGGAGAGAATTATGGCCAAGAGGCTAGGGTATCTGGCAGAGAAATCAGACTTGCTGGATCCATCACAGATCGGAGGCCGATTGAAGAAGTCGGCCATAGATGCAGCACTGCTTCTCACTAATGAAGTAGAAATAAATAAGCAAATCAATAAGATCACATCAACCCTATTCCTGGATGTCAAGGGGGCCTTTGATCATGTTGCTCGCAATCAACTACTGCAAATACTGCAGAAACTAAAATTACCAGTCAATCTTATAGCTTGGGTCGGTTCTTTCTTAGAGGGAAGAAGCCTACAGCTGTCATTTGATGGAGCAAAGGAGGAATTCAGTGAGATCAATACAGGTATTCCTCAAGGGAGTCCTGTATCACCAATACTATTCCTTATCTATATTCAGGGCTTATTCAGAAGAAATGCTGTCAAAGTTATCTCCTACATGGATGATATCACCTTGACAACAGCCTCAACCAGCCTAAAGAAAAATATAAAAATCCTTGAAAGGGAAGCAGCCCAGATCTTTGAGCTGGGTACCAAGAATGCAGTCCAGTTTGATCTTTCAAAGACAGAACTGATGCATTTCACAAGAAAGAAAAATGCACAAAATTTTGCAATCAAATTAACTAATGGCAATATTGTTAAGCCTGTGGAGTCAGTACAATGGCTTGGCATCTGGTTTGACCCTGGCTTGACATTCAAGAAACATGTCCAGGTCAGATCATCTCAGGCTGCACAATCATTCTACAGGTTGGCAAGACTTGCCAACACAGAGAGGGGCTTGTCACCAGCTGCTCTTCGACAAATTTACCTTGCCTGTGTCACCAGCATAGCAGATTATGGATCTGTCATCTGGTGGAAGGGTCAAGAATATATAGCAAAATCACTACAGAAAATACAGAACTTGGCCTTAAGAAAGATACTGGGGGTGTTCAAGACAGCTCCAATTCTGCCCATGGAGGTGGAAGCTGCCCTAGCACCACCAAGGGTCAGGCTCTGTAGAAACATGAGGCAGTATGCATTACGCCTAGCAAAACTCTCGAAACTCCATCCTGTAAATATGGAAGCAAACAAGGAACTTGAACTGCCAAAGCCAACACAGCTTGGTAGGATCATGGAATCCATTCAGAATCTGGTTGATTTTGATACTATGGAGCAAATTAGTCAATTTCATTTCAAACCATGGAGGCCGGCCCTCCCTTATTCAGTAACAATTGAGAGGATCCCCAAGGATGAAGCAGCAGAGAGACACAAATCTTTGCTTCAACAAACTGACTGGACCTCGAATATATATATCAACACCGATGCCTCATGGATGGCAGAAAGCACTGGTGTTGGAGTAAGCTTTGCAGCTACTGGGAGCTGTGGCAGAATCCAACATCAACACAAAACCAACATAGGACCAGGAGCTCTGGTGTACAATGGAGAACTGGAGGCAATTACTCTAGCTATGGAGTATGCAAGCCTACATGCTCAGCCTGGGTTGAGTTTCCATATCTTTCGTGATAATCAAGCAGCTCTCCAAAGACTCCAAACACCCTCAGACAATCCTGGACAGGCTTCTCAGCTAAGGGCAATAAAATCAGGACTATATGTCCAACAGAAACAATCATCAATACAGCTTCACTGGATACCAGGACACTCAGATATCCCAGGAAATGAGGTTGCGGATAGACTGGCCAAGGAAGCATCAAAAATTTCAACAGAAATTAATGACACAAGCTTTGCTATGGCAAGAAATACAATTGAGAAAAGGTTCCAGCAACAATGGCTGGAATATAATCAAAAAGATGATCAGAAAAGGCAACAAAATCCACTGTCATATAGAAAAGTATTCAGTTGGAAAACAAGCAATAAAATTTGTCTACCATCAGGAGTAGAAAGAAAAGTGGCCAGTGCGTTTTTTCAACTTAAAACTGGTCATGGGTATAACAAGTCCTATCTCTATAGGCAAGGGCAAAGAAGCAGTGATAGGTGTACATGTGGGGAACGAGAAACACCTGAGCATCTTCTCCTAAGCTGTAGCAACTATAGGCATGAGAGAATGGAACTCAAAAGGAGCCTTAATGGGAACCAACTTAGCCTTAAACTATTAATGAGCACAAAGATTGGGATTGAAAAAACCCTGGAATATATTAAGAAAACAAACATATCAACAAGGAGATGGCACTTGGAGAGGGTGGAAAGTGGAGACACAGCATAAATAGATGCATCAAATGAGGATTTAAGAAAGAGGAGGGATAACAACTATATTAACTCAGGGTTAAACCCTCATTGTCTATTGGAAAAGATTGAAAAAACAGTATTTATCAAAACAAGAGAATTTTGTCGGTTTAATGTCTACTTTTAGCAGTCCTTCATAGTCATAGACTCAGTATGGACTTAAATTTAATTCTATTCTATTCTATTCTATTTGGCTAAGTGGTCAGCAAGCTCATTGCCTTCAATTCCAACAGAGCCAGGGCACCAAGAGAGTTGCAATGAGCAATTTTCTGCCTCTTGTCTGATCTGGTGGGAGAAATGATTTTCTTTATTCTTAATCCTCTTCAGACTAGCTTGGCTGTCAGTAAAGATATGATAGTTGCCATGTGGTATTGTTTTCTTAAGGAGTCTAATTGCTATGAGAATACAGAAGATTTCTGTATCTGTAATACCCATAGTTTCCCCAAGATTGTATGAGCAACATTTTATCTCTCTTGTGACTGGCAGATATATGACAAATCCAATGCTACAGCCTTTTCCTTTGAGTAAGGACCCATCAGTATAGACAATTGTTGTTGATGGTGGTATATTTTCTCTTAGGTATTTGTGTTGAAATGCCGCAATTTCTTTTGGCTCTGATGAGATAGTGATGGATATATTTGCCTGTAGCCATGGAGGTGACCACAAGGCATCAAGCTGTTCAAGATTCTTATGATTAGCAAATGACTGTAGAAGATGGCCTATCCTTGTTAGTTGACTTGTTGCATTAGTCATATAATTAAAAATTCCGAGATCCAGATCTGTATCTAGGGTAGCTCATCCCTAAGTGGGCTAAGTAATTTTGCTTGCACTGGATGAGATGGCTGTATCCTCAACAGCCGAAGTGCATAGTTGATGGTTTGTTTTTGTTGTCTTACTCTGGTTGGAAAAATGGCTGCTTTAACTTCCAGGGCTTTGACTGGGCTATGATGATAGGCCCCAGTGATCATGGTAATGGCCTGGTTCTAAAGCCTTTGGCATTTGGCATTCAAACCTACTGACCCTCTTTTTTGAAACCATAATACTGATCCATAGTCTAGCACAGGTATGACACAACTGAGATAGAGTTGTCTCAAGGCATGGAAAGGTAGGCCTTTTGTCTTTGAAGCAAGCTGTTTTACTCTTTGAAGAGCTCCATGAGCAAGTTGAAGTCTCTTCTCAACATGAACCTTAAAATTCAATTTCCTATCAAACCAGATACCCAGCCATCTAACCACCTCTTTTGGTGATATTAGAGACTGTTCATCAAGCATTAATGGTGTTGTTAATTTTCTTCTGTGATTGGAGAAATGGATTAGCTCAGTCTTGTCTTTCTCAAATGTGACTGAAAGATTGAAAGCTTCTGTCAATATCCCTTCCAAAATTAGTTGTAAATGATTGATATTTTTCTGAACAGATGTGGATGAGACTGAGATAGAAATGTCATCCATGTAAGAAAGTTGAAGGCAAGATATTCTTTGATTAGGTGGAAAGAGAAACCTGATAGAGATTAAGAAGAGTAGGGGGGAAATAGGGCTTCCCTGAGGTGTGCCTGTGACTGGAAACACCTCGCTTAATTGATTATTGAAGTGAAGCTGGATGCTTCTCTCACTAAGAAATGATTTAACCCATGATATGAATTGATCTGGAAGTTGAAGTTTCTTCAAGATTTGTAATAAAGCCTCTGGCTGTAGTCTATCAAATGCTCCCAAGATGTCTAGAAATACTGTTGAGACTATTCGATTCTTTGCTGTGTTTTCTTCAATGAATTCCTGAAGTAAAAGTGCTGTGTCAATGGCAGATCTCTGCTTACGCCCTCCCATTTGACTTTCATGCAATAAATCATTACTGGTATTAGCCAGAAAAGATATTCTGTTGGCAAATATTCTCTCCAATAGCTTAGATAGACAGGGTAGTAGAGAGATAGACCGGTAGGCTTTTGGTGAGCTGTAATCCTTCTTATTTCTCTTTGGAATGATGATTCCAACTGCTTGTCTCCACTGTCTAGGATGATATCCACCATGGAAAAGAAATGTATATGCCTTGAGGAACAATTTTGGGATGGCTTTTATAGCTTCCTTGATGATGGTCCAGTCAATCTGATCAAGTCCTGGGGATGCTGTCTTGGTAGGAGCTGCATTGATAATTTCCTCCATATTCAAAGCTGGCCATTCCCATCTTGTATCTTCAAGTAGCTGGTTATTTGGAGCATGCAGTGATGGTTCCTGAGATAAAGATGTGGTGGCTTGAGCAAGTGGAAAAAGAGTCTGCATAAGTGCATTGCATTTACCTTTGAAGTTGGTTGCTGTTTTAATTTGACTTCTGTCTGAAGAGGGGTAGGAAAGAGCTGGTATAATTGTGGATTGAGTCCTCTCAGGCCTAGAATAATGATAGGCTGTGAAGACTGACTTATTTCTGGCTTCTTCCAAAAACTTTATCCAATGTTGCTTTTTGTTGAAGATGATTTGGTGGAAGTATTGATTCCTAGCAGCCTTAGCTTCTTTCTCCAACCAGATTTCTGGGAAGTTCTTGAAGCGGCGTCGAAGCTTGTGGAAGTGTAGCCTCAGCTGAGTTGATTCCTCTGTCCACCATGGTTTTGATCTTGATGACATTTTCAAAATTGGGATGGATTTCTGTGCAGCTCCCTGTACTAATTGTTGAAGTAGGTTTGCTATTTGGTCATAATCATCCATTTGAATAGCTGCATCTAGGTTTAAGTCAAAAATTGGCTCTTTTGTTTGCAGCTCCTCATGAAAAATCTTCCAATCTGCTTTTTTAGTATTATATCGAGGTGGAAGAGTTGGAATGTGGTTGTTTGCATCAGGTCTGTTATTATCAGGAAGCTGGGCCTTGTATGTGATTAGTTCATGATCAGATCCTGTTGATTTTCCATAATTCCAGTCTTTCCATTTGATATGTTTGAAGCCTGCTGCAAAGGTTAGATCAATGATTGAGGTTGTCTTTGAGTTTGATCTGTGGAATGTCCCTCCAAACTTTTCAATTACAGAAGGGCAGTTGATTAGTTGAGCATCATTCTCATCTAGATATTCCACAAATGAGTTAGCTAGGGGATTGGTTGTTTGAATTAGTGGATTGCAAAATTGATGGTGAAGATTGATGTCTCCAAGAAGTAGGAATGGTTTATCCAGCTGAAATTTTAAGTCAAGAAATCTTTGAATGGTGTGGTCAGAATAAGAAGTTGTGAGGGGCTTCTCATTATAGATGTGAATGATATAGAACCCCTCAACCTTGAGATCCACTTCGAGAATTTGAAAGTCAGGATCAGTAACTAAGTCATATCTTGGCATAATATTGAGCTTACTAGCTTTGTTGACATAGGTCAGAACCCTTGGGCAAATGGACTGATGGAGAATTGGTGAAATTAGTTGGTATGCTGAATGAAGAATTGGTTGATGTGTTTTGGAAGGAGTGTGATGGAACAAATAAGGTTCCTGAACTAAAAGTATGTCTGCTTTCCCTTTGATTGACACATCAAAGAGCGACTGCAAGATCTCTCGACCTCTTGCAGCATTGTGTTGGCTAAATTTGATGTGGCTCAACATGCTAATGCTTTATAGTAGTCGCAATCTTGTCTCTGAAAGGCCATGTGAGTATTGGATTTGCAGTTTGAACATTTGATGGCATGGTGGACACAGTTTTGTGTGGCTTTGCATGTGGTACATTGGTGGTCTGGGGATTTATGGGCACCTAGACAGATTGCACAGATTGGTGTCCTTGTGCAGGTAGTCTGGTGATGTCCATATGTAAGACACCTTTGACATTGGGTTTTTTGAGTGGACTGCTGGAAAGCAACCACCTTCAGCAGGAGGCCTCCAATCAGTACACCCGAGTTTATGAGGTATTCTTTTTCTCCCTCTGCAGTAACTTAAAATGAGACTGAGCCCCTCAAGGCTTGCTTATAAGATTCGGAGAGCCATATAGGCTGTCCTTGTGTTGTAATCCCTTCATTAAACCCTTCAATTTCTTTATTTAATTCTTCAATTGGGATATATGTGGGTACACTATGTACCACCAACTTTGGCCAGTGGCTTACTTTCTGGGCTTTTAGAATGGGCCATCCTTCAAAAACAGGCTCCGATTTATCCTGGTCCAGTAGAAGTTCTGATGGACTTGAGTCCATACATGTTAAGACCACATTTCCTTTGACAGAGGTATGTACACTGGAAATGGCCCTCTTTCCAAGAATCTTATTAAAACTCTTTCTGATAGAAAATGGTTGATATGAAGGGAGAATTCCCCCTGACTTTGTGATAAGGGTTATCACATTTTCACCATGAGAAATGATTGCTGGTGGAAATACTGTTGTTGGTGCTGTTGATTTTGTATTTTCTTTAGTGGAAGCTATAGGCTCAACTCTTTTTTCCACCATAGGATGATGGTCGGATTTGCTTAACACTGTCATTTTATTGAGTGGCTTTTTGTAAGTTGCAGTTGATTCTGCTGGTGCACTACTCCTTACAATTTGGGCATAAGAAGGACTTGGTGGAGATGAATTCTGTGCTACTTGAGTTGGAGTCAATGGCACAATTGGCTCGGGAATAATGTTTTTCATGGCAGTAGAATTTGCCCTTCCTTCTTCAGTGAAGTTTCGAAAGACTTCAACAAGATCCAATACTGCATCCTGCTTTTCTTTATCTTCAGTCAGATGGTATGCTTTAACTAAAAGATCCCTTGCTTCTTCAATTGCAGTTGAGTAGCTTAGCTGCTTTGTAATTCCTGGCTCTGCGGTCCTTATTACTTTCCTGTATTGAAGTTCAGATGGTGCTGAGTCTGGTGATTTTCTTTTCTTTGATGAAACTTGCTGTATTTTATTCCCTGCAGTGTTTGGTTTGAAGTCCTGGGAAGTGATGGGATCACTACTGAGGAGGCAATTTGAGTCCATAGGAGTAAAGATAGTTGGGATAGCCTTTGACAGTTTAGAGCCACTTGAAATAATTGAGTTATTTTGTTGTTTAGAGTTCCAGATTGAATCTGAGAGGCGAGATACATTTTGTATATTAAAAGAGCGTTGGGTTGGTGGAGATGATTGCACCATATTTGAGGTAGGAGATATGGGATCCATAAATTTATAATTTTGCTTTTTATAATTTTGCTTTTTAATATTTTTGCTTTTTAATATTTTTTCTTTTTCTATTTTTTGCCTATCAATATTTGCTTTTCATTTTTTTTAAATTTGTTATTTAATAAATTAAATTTTTGGGAAGTATTTAATCTATGAATCACGTGATTGAATAGCTGATCATATGATTTTATGCCAAGGCTTGCCAAGGCTTGGCAGCTCTAGTGCAAAAAATTTTCTTCAAGCTGGAAAAATTGAGTTTTCATCAAAAGATCTTGAATTAATGGTGTACAGAGCTTAAAAATGATATCATAGGAAAGCTGCTGATTAGGCGAAAACGAATATATAAATTATATTGTTGCAGCTTGTGGTTGTGGGAAGTTGTTGATGAAATGGTGAGAAATTGGGGTTTGGTGGGCAAAAAATCGTGTTTTGGTCGAGAAATCCTTGAATATTGGGTATCCTGTGTTGATAATACTATCATTCGACAGCTACTGATCTAGCAAGATCGAATATTGAATTTATATTGTTGTATCTGGTGATGGGCGGAAGTTGTGTACAAAAAGGCGATTTGCAGAAGTTTGGTGATGAAATGGCTTTGGTGATAAATCAGTACTCCAGATTGAAGATGTGAGCCTTGGCACATCTGACATGTCCATCTCTGGTGAGGATGGCAGACTTGGTAGGCTTCCTTCTGGTGAAGGAGATTTTGAGGCCATCTTGGCTTTGATTTTGGCTGAGATAATGAGCCAGAAAGCAAGGATTGAGAAAAATTATGAAAAATATTTTTTGATGATTTTAAAAAGAGTAGATTTCAAAAATGTCACTTGATCCAGGTATCTTGTCATGTGATAGCGCATCGAGACGCCTCGAGCCTTGGCAAGCCTGGGGTGAAAAATATTTCGTCCAGAGGGCCGAAAATGGGTTTTTGGCCGAAAAATGTTGCAATAGGTGGATGCGAATGTCGAAAATTGTATCAATAGAATGCCTTTGAGGATGCAAAACCGAATATCGAATTTATAATGGCGTAGCTGATGGTGGGCAAAAGTTGTGGATGAAATGGCGAATTTCCAAAGTATGGTGACGTGTGTCAATTCTTCATTGTGATAATGGTAGAGAATACTCAAGTTCTTAGTTTAAGAATTTTGCACAACAAGAGGGATTCGAGATTCAATATACTGTACCCCACTCTGCTGAGCAAAATGGGCTAGCAGAGAGACTTAATAGAACACTTTTCAACATGACAAGATGCTTCCAGAATGAATCGCCAAACATTGATAAATCTCTCTGGGCTGAGCTGGTCAAAACTATTTACCTGATAAAATTATATTCAAGAATATTGTATCTGAATTATATTTTGGAGGGATAATGGAGATTGAACAAAGATAGAAGTCTGGTGGAATTAGAAGATTGTGGTATTGAAGTATGTTGACTACATGATGGTTTTCCAAGGTGGGATAGCAGTCAGATTATATACATCTTTGATGAGTAATACATGCCAGGGTTGACTTGAAGAGAAAATGAAGTGAAGAAGGAAATTCAAATGTGGGAAGCCCAAACTATCCCACTGCAGATCATCAGCCCCACTCATCTTTGTCTCAGAACTGATTTTTCACACCCTGGTCAAGACTGTAGTCAAAGCTAATGCATGATTGGCTTTGACATAATTCTTATGCACCTAATGCATGCAGACCCTTGACATGTCCCTTGTAAACTCAATGCATGCAATCCTTGATGTAACCCATGTAAACTCAATGCATAGGATTCCTTGTTGATATTCTGGTCTTATCCATACCTATGCATAATTGTGCATCTGGTTGGTTGAATAATTTATGCAAACATTTGTGAATATCACTTTCATGATTACAGTTAGTATTTTCAACAAAAACAGCCTGTTACATTAAAAACAGACTTCCATCACGATCCAATGAAAATTTTAAATCACCATGTGAGAAACTATACAAAACTCAACCAAAAATAGGACACCTCAGAATTATTGGATCCAAATGTTTTGCTCATCAGACAGGGAAAATACAAAACAAACTGGGGGAAAGATCTATTGCGTGTTTTCTTGTTGGTTATGAATCAGACAATATCTATCAAATTTTTGATCCATCTTCAAGCAAAGTTTTAAGAACAAGAGATGTGGTTATTTGTGAAAATTCAGAATTAAAAAAGGATCAAATTTCATCAAAAGAATTGGAATCAAATAATGAACAAGTATACTTTGAAATGGATAGGCAATACAACACTCAGCCTGTAATAGATGATGAAGAAACATCTGCCAGTCCCTCATCCCCTGCTATAAAGTCACCAAGTCAATTATCTCTCCAAAGTCTGAATGAGGTTCCTTATGACACATCTTTGGATGAGCTAGCAGATCCAAGATTCCATCAAGATAATAATAATGCAAGAGCATTCATCAGCAAATGTCTAGTTGCAACTGATTCAATCACTCAATTTACTCCAGAAACATTTGAGCAAGCAATGGCTTGTGATGAATCTAATAATTGGAAGGAAAGTATGAGGGATGAAATCAAGTCAATAGTGGAAAATAAGACATGGAAACTTGTGTCAGTTCCACGAAATGGATGCAAAGTAATCCAAGGAAGATGGGTGTATAGGACCAAATCAAATTTGGATGGAAAGATCATAAAATATAAATCAAGATGGGTAGTAAGAGGCTTCCAGCAAGAGGAGGGATATAATTTTACAGACACCTTTGCATGTGTAGTGAAGCCAATGTCATACAAGATACTTTTCAGCATAGCTGCATCTCATGACTTGGACATAGATCAAATGGATGTCAAAACTGCATTTTTAAATAGTCCAATTCATGAAGAGGTTTTTTGTTTGTTTATTCCATTTACATCCTGTCTAAGTCTAAGACTATTGTAGGATGTGCATCAACTGATGCAAACTAGCCAATATATCTATCAAATACATTTTGTTCAATTACTTTCTCTTTCATCCAAACCCTGGAGTGACCATACCTCGAAACTAAAATAAAACAAAATCATAATCAAAACTTTAAACCCATTTTATTTTTTATTTTTTTTTTACCACTTTTTCCATTTATTATTATTCTGCATTTTTCTTCCAAAATAGTCATCAATACTGATCCCAATATTTATTTAATCTTTATCCTATTCCAATTTTATTGTTAATGCACCATTTCCGAGTGCATATCCTAGTATTTTCAATATATTCCAAAGCTGCTTGTGTGCCAATTTTAGTATGCAGAACCATACTGAGGCTCAGTTGACTTCCTTTGTTGCATCCATGTAATATTGCCCTTTCCTTTTTGTATCTTTGACATTGGAGTAATAAATGTCTTGGTGTCTGTTTTGCTCCACAGATACACCTGTCATCATTTACCTTCCAAATTCTTTTTAGATAAGATTTAAAATATCCATGACCTAGTTTTAGTTGGTAGAAGGCTGAGCTCACGCTCTTCTTTACTCCTTTACCAATGCAAGGCTTTTTTTGTAGATTCCACTCATATTGGCTTTTTTAATTTTTTTTTTTTGACTCATATTGTATTCAGCTATATAGCTATGACAATTTATCTAAAGTTATCTATGAATGATAAAATATAAATTCATTTATTACATGTTTTTCCAATATTTCTTGTTCTAATCATCCTTCTTTATATGCATTAATGCACTTAGAAGCTTGAAGAAAATTAAGTAATGCTTGTTTCCCTCTCTTTGTTTGCAGAAGAATAGGAAGATTGAGTGGTTCAATATTTTTTAAATATTTATTTCTTTCATCTGAAAAATTTTGACAGTAAAGTATCAAATAGAATAGAATAGAATAGAATAGAATTAAATTTAAGTCCCTACTGATTCTAAGACTATGAAGGACTGCTAAAAGTAGATATTAAACCACCATAATTCTCTTGTTTTGATAAATACTGTTTTTTCAATCTTTTCCAATAGACAATGTAAAGTATCAAATGTTGCATGGTTTGCTTTCCTTTCTTGAAGAATTTACATCTATTATCTTTTGTTTTTCCAATTTTGTTCAGGTATGCTCTGACATTCCCAATACCAGTCCTGGCCTGAAAATATGCAGATTCTACTTCCCTACTGTGGCCTTGAAAACTTGGTGGATTTGTTGAAAATTTTGGAGTTGACATTTGGGCCTGGATTCTATAATACTTGCTAAGGCCAGAGCTCTTTCTTCCCTCTTCCTCATGAAAAAGTTCAAACATCCAGTCCTTTTCCCAGGCCTCCAATACCAACTCCTTTGCTCTCTGCTTGAGGAAAGCATGTGATGTGAATTTATTCCTTCTCAGCACTTTCTTTTTGCTGGCTCCTCTGGCTAAGTTTTCAGCAAGCTCATTGCCTACTATACCAACATGACCAGGGCACCAGGAGAGTTGTATTGAGCAACTTTCTGCCTCTTGTCTGATTTGATGTGAAAAGGAATTTTCTTTGTTTTGAATTCTCATTAGACTAGCCTGGCTATCACTGAAGAAATGATAGTGACCTTGTGGTGAGATATTTTTGAGGTGTTTAATTGCCTTCAAAATACAGAAGGTCTCTGTATCTGTGATACCCATAGTTTGATCAAGGTTGAAGGAGAAGCATTTCATCTCCCTAGTGACTGGGAGATAAATAACAAATCCAATACTGCTGCCTTTTCCTTGTGTGAGGGAGCCATCAGTGTAGACAATGGCTGTTGTTGAAGGTATGGTGTCAACAAGACTTCGGTGTTCCAAGGCAGCTTCTTCTTTTGTTATTTTTGAGATTGTGACTGTCAATGATTGCTGTAGCCATGGAGGCACCCATCTGGCGTTTGATGGCTCAAGGTTAGTGTGTTGTATAAAGGGATTAAGAATCTGGCCTAGCCTAGTTAGTTGAGTTAGTTCTTGGTCTAAATATTCAAGGACTCCAAGGTCCACCACAGTTGATAATGAAAGCTCATCTCTTAGAGGAGAGAGCAATTTCTCCTGCACTGGGTGGCCATGTTGAAGTCTGAGTAGTTGTAGTGCAAAATTGTATGTTTGCTTAATATACCTCATTTTAGTTGGAAGGATAGCTGACTCTACTTCTAAGGCTTTTATAGGACTGTGATGATAAGCTCCAGTGATCATTGTTAATGCCTGGTTCTGGAGTCTTTGGCACTTAGTGCTCAATGCATCAGAGCCCCTTTTGTGATACCAAAGTATTGAACCATAGTCCAGGACTGGGAGAACACAGCTCAGATAAAGTTGTCGTAAAGCATGAAATGGAAGACCTCTGGTATTAGAAGCAAGCTGTTTTACCCTTGTTAGGGCTCCATGGGCAAGCTGAAATTGTTTCTCAACATGGGTCTTGAAAGTAAGCTTCCTGTCAAACCAAATTCCAAGCCATCTAACCACCTCTTTAGGCTTCAAGAGAGAGTGGTCATCTAGTATAAGTGAGTTGGTGAGTGGAATCTTGTGATGGGAAAAGTGGATGAGCTCTGTCTTATCCATTTCAAAAGTGACTGATAATTTATTGGCCTTAGCTGTCATTTCTTGTATGATTTTTTGAAGATATTCCTTATTTTTCTTAATTGAAGTGGATGAGACTGAGATTGATATATCATCCATATAAGAAAGTTGTAGATGGGCAATTTCTTGCTTAGGTGAAAAGGGGTATCAGATTGATAGTAGAAACAAGATGGGAGAAATTGGACTGCCTTGAGGTGTGCCTGTTACCAAATACTCCTTGCTAAGTTTACCATTAAAGGAGAGTCTAATAGTCCTACTACTCAAGAAAGATTGCACCCATAGTATAAATGACTCAGGGAGCTGTAGTGACCTCAAGACCTGAATTAAATTTTGTGGTTTTTTTTTTTTTTTTTTTAAATTTACATCCTATTTGAGTCTAAGACTATTTAAGATGTGTAGTTACACTACAATATTAATCTCTGAAAATCAAAAATCAAAAATCAAAACTCAATCTCCACTTTTCTCTTCTCCCATATACCACCCCCAAGTTGCTATTTTTGTTTCCCTTAAATAATCCAATGTTATACTAATTCCAATTTTGTTATGAAGAAGTAAAGCCAGGCTCATATCCTGGTCCTTTAACTTCTCTTTCATTCTCTTCCTGTTCTGGCTATACCTTCTGCAATCTATCAGCAGATGCTTTGGATTCTGCTCCTCTCCACAGCTGCAGCTCCCTAAAATTGATTTCCCTATTCTTTTCATGTATGACTTGAAGTATCCATGTCCAATCTTGAGTTGATAGAATGCTGAGCTTGTTTCCCTCCTAGTCCCTCTTGGTACCCAAGGCTTTAAATTTTGTGGTTGTAATCTGTCAAATGCCCCAAGTATATCAAGGAAAACTGTAGAGACTACTCGGTGTTTGGCTCTGTTCTGCTCGACAAAATCTTGCAGAAGAAGTGCTGTATGATGAATTTTATTTTAAAGCCACTACTGAGTCTATAACTTTGAGAGGCTAGTTCTAATTATTAAACATTCCCTGGACTATTTCATATGTTTTCTGATTGATTTCGGGAATAAATTCCTAGTCTGAAACTGCAACTTTCATCAAGTATATGTCTCCCTCTTTGTTTTTGATTATTTTATTTTCTTTAATTTTAAATCTTTGATAGTCTTTTATTAAAGTTTCCGTCTGTTCCATCCATTGGTTTAAGTAACACCCTCCTTCTTCCCCAAATGCCAAGTCCTGGTACAGATCCCTGTTTTAAGCAGGAACTGCAGTGTATTCTCTATACCTTTTTCAGTATTTAGTAGAAGCCTCATACTCAAATGATTTCCATTCATTTTTGCCTGGAGCTCTGCCCTCTCTTTTTTGTATTCTGAACAGCTAAGAAGCAAGTGCTCAGGAGTCTCTTTCTTTCCGCAACTACATAGGTCTGTGCTGCTGTGTCCCAATTTGAAAAGATAGTTTTTGATGTACCCATGGCCAAGTTTAATCTGGAAGTAGGCACTAGCTGTTTTTCTCAGTGTGCTCTTTGGGAGTTTTATTTTGTTGATAATTTTCCAGCCATATTTTTTGTGATATGTTGATTCACACTTCTTCCTTACACCTTCTTTGTGAAGATATTGTAGCCATTCAATTTTTCCTAATTCTTTAATATTTGCACCTAATTTAGCAAAGCTTATATTTGACAGCTCTGCAGGAATCTTGTTGGCTTCTTTTGCCAATTTGTCAGCTTGTTCATTGCCTTTAACACCTGAGTGTCCTGGTACACATGTTAATGTAATAGAAGCTCCTTGGTTGATTATGATTGAAGCTGCATTTATAGCTCTGATTTGGCATGATTGCCCTGGATGGTTTGATGGTGTTGCCATTCGAAAGAGTGCTGCCTTGTTATCAGAGAAAATAAGGTAGTGATGTCCTGGCTCTGTATGACCACTTATATATTCTATTGCTTGAGTTATTGCTTCAAGCTCTCCATCATATACAGTATTGCCATCTCCAATATTTGACTGGAAATGAAAGCCTGGCTTATGTTGCTCAGCTATAACATAGAATCCTATTTACCTGATAAAATTATATTCAAGAATGATGAGTCTGAATTATATTTTGAGGGATGATGAGGATTGAACAAAGGACTGAGTCTGATGGAATAAGAAGGTTGTTGTATGAAGTATATTAAGTACAAGATAATTATCCAAGGTGGGAAGACAGTCAGATTATATACACCTCTGATGCCATGACTGATCTGAAGAGAAAGTGAAGTGATGCAGGAAATCCAGATGTGGGAATCTTGAACTATCCCACTGCAGATCCTGACAAATCCCTTGAAAGTTCTAGCCCTGCAGATCCTGACACATCCCTTGAAAGTTCTAGCCCTGCAGATCCTGATACATTCTTTGAGTGTTCTAGCCCTGCAGATCTTGACAAACCTTGTTGATCTCCCATGGTCATTAATGCTTATACCATTTTATGAATCTTGCTAGGTTAATAGTTTATGTAGATATACTGAATGACACTTTATGATTAGGGTCAGTATTTCAACAAATCCGACTCCAATTCCAGCTGTTGTTTCTAATTGTGAAGCATCTGAGTATATGTGTGTTGTATTTTGCCACTGTGTATTCTGTGATTCAGCCTTGTGTATCTCAGCTGCTTTTTCCTTAGACCCTTATCCAATTTCCACCTTGTATGGAATGTGTTGCTTCCAAGGGGGGAAGAAGTGCTGCCTTACTTTCTCTACTGGTCTGTCATCTGTTATGTTGGAAAGACTAATTTTAATCCTCTCTATTTGTGTCAGTTTAGGTAGGAGATAGTCTTTCACTCTATGAATCTCCTGGTTGACTGGATGACATCTTGAAAGCTTGGCCATCCTCAGTGCATATCTACGAAGATTTGTATCAAGTCTGATTTGTGGTGGTGATAGGGCTGCCTCTACTTCCATAGGAAGGATTGGTGCTGTTTTAAATACTCCAAGGATTTTTCTGAGAGCCATATTTTGAAGCTTCTGTAGTGCTGACGTGATATAGTCTTGTCCTTTCCACCAGATTACTGAACCATACTCTGCTATGCTAATAACACATGCTAGATAAATCTGTCTCACTGATGCAGGTGATAGGCCTCGCTCAATAGTTGCCAGCCTGGTCATCCTCAAGAATGCCTGTGTGGCTTGGGAAACTTTGGTGTTGATGTGGGCTCGGAACTTGAGCCCTGGATCAAACCATATTCCGAGCCACCTTGTGGTCTGATTAGGATGCACTACCTCACCACCTGGTAGAGTAACTAGTCTAGTTCTAGCTTCTTTTTTGTTTGTGAAGTGCATGAGTTCAGTTTTTGAAGGATCAAATTGTATGCAGTTCTTTTTGGCCAGTTCAAAGATATGGCCCACCTCCCTTTCTAGAATCCTCACATTTTGCTTGAGACTTGTTGAAGATGTAGTTATAGAAACATCATCAATATATGATATGATATTCACAGCTTTTGAATTGAATAGATTTCAAATATAGATTAGATATAGAATTGGCGAGATTGGGCTTCCTTGAGGTACACCAGTATCAATAGAGCTAGCTAGTTCTTTCTGTCCATCAAAGGTTAGTTGAAGCGTCCTGTTATCAAGGAAGGATGATATCCATATTATGAGGCTGATAGGTAATTTAAGTTTCTTGAGTATAAATAGTTGTTGGTTGACAAGATATTGATGGTATTGCTTCAATCTTACAACAGGTAGTACAGTCTGCTGCTCAAGAATCAATTCCACTATTCAAAGTCACACCAAGATCAAAGCCATGGTGGACCAAGGACCTTGCTTTACTTCGGCATTCATTCCATAAGCTTCGACGCCAAGGGAAGAAGGACTATGACACTGAAACAATGGACATGGCTAGAGCTGTAAGGAATAAATATTTTCAACATATCCAGCACACCAAACAACAACACTGGATGAACTTTTTAGCCTCAGCTAAGGACAGGATGATATTCACTGCCTACAATTGCTCCAGGCCTGTAAATCACCAGTCAAGAATAATTCCAGCCCTGGTTTACATACCAAAACACCAATCTCAGCCAACTAAAGCAACATCATTTCAAGACAAAAGTGAGGCTCTAACACAGACCCTTTTTCCAAGTCTTCCAACTTCAACCTTATCAGCTGAGGCAGAGGAATTTATTCCCAATACCTCCTATAATAGAACAACAAGGGATGAAAGAGAAAGACATTGGGACTGGCCTGAACTCACCATTGATGAGATGGTAAATGCTGCTCCTATAAAAATGACTGCCCCAGGTCCTGATTGTCTGGATTGGACCATTATCATTGCAGCCATGACAACTATTCCGGACTTCTTCTTCAAGGCTTACAAATGCTTATTTGAAAGCGGACAACATCCCCAACAATGGAAACAGGCAGTGGGTATCATCATTCCTAAGAGGAATAAGAAGGACTACAGTGCACCAAAAGCCTATAGACCAGTCTCGCTTCTGCCCTGCCTGTCTAAATTGCTGGAAGGAATTTATGCCGACAGATTGTCATATATTGCTAACACAACAGATATACTTGACTCTAACCAGCTTGGAGGTCGTAAAAAGCGGTCAGCCATTGATGCTGCTCTGTTGCTACAGGAATTTGTGGAGCAGAATCTGGCCAGCAAACGAATTGTATCAACAATATTCTTGGACATCCTTGGAGCTTTTGATAGGCTGCAACCTGCAGCTCTAATCCAAACTATGCGGTCCTTACAACTGCCTCTAGGTCTTATATCTTGGGTCAAATCATTTCTAGCTGGAAGGACAATGCAGCTTCACTTCAATGGACAACTTAGCAAGGTGTTTCCGGTGACTGGGACTCCCCAGGGTAGCCCAATATCACCAATGCTTTTTCTCCTTTCCATCAAATATCTTCTTCCAGCTGTACACAGGAAAAACTTTCTTCAGCTAACCTACATGCATGACATTGCAATTTCAGTGTCATCAACTTCAATCAATAAAAATATTAGGACACTGAAGAAAATTACAAAGGAGCTGTTGGAGGGTGCACAAAAGCTGTCAGTAAATTTTGAGATGGAAAAATCTGAGCTTATCCACTTTGGCCATCAATACCAGTGACCAAATACAACCTTAAGCTTACCCGGGTTTCCGAATTTAGAGCCAAAGGAGGTGGTCAGATGGTTTAGTATCTGGTTTGATAGGAAGCTCAATTTCAAGATACATGTGGAAAAGAGACTGCAGCTAGCCAATGGGGCTCTCTGTAGGATCCGGAACCTTGCCTCTGCAAATCGAGGGCTACACTGTCATGCCCTTCGACAACTCTACCTGGCCTGTGTCACTTCAGTACTTGATTACGGTTCAGTTCTTTGGCATGGTAAGACGGGCAGTGGAATACTAACCAACAGATGTCAAAGGCTTCAGAATCAGGCACTGCCATTGATTACTGGAGCCTACCGAGGCAGTCCTGTCAAGGCTTTAGAGGTTGAGGCCTCAATTTTACCAGCAAAAGTACGGCATAAGAAGCAGGTAATTTATTATGGACTAAGGATGCTTCGACTTCAAAGGGACCACCCTATTCAGGAGCACCTCTTTAGTCCTCTAGAAGATGAATTGTCAAGCACCAATCAGATTGACCTTGGACTGTTGAATTACATCAACAAACCAGTGACCCAATTGATGAGGATTGGGAGTGCTCTGAAGCCATTGGCTTCCCTGAAGAATTTAGAGCAGCTAAATGCTGTCTGGGTTCCACCATGGCATCAATCCAATATCATCACCACTATATCTAACCATTCAAAGGCAACAACAAAAATATCCCACATCCAGCAATTTAAGGATATCCACTTGGATGATGTTATAGTCTACACTGATGCATCACTTTCAAAGACAGCTGGAAGCAGTATAGGCTATGTGATCTACCTGCCTATCACCAGAGAGATGAAATGCTTTTCCTACAACCTTGGTGACTCTATGGGTATCACAGATGCCGAAACCTATTGTATCATGAAAGCAGCAAAATATGTTAAAAAATATTTTGCTAATAGGAATATACATATTTTTACTGATAGCCTGGCAAGCGTTCTTCGAATCCGGCACAATAGCAATCAATTCTGTCACCAGATCAGAATGATATGTAATGAAAGCACAGTTCATCTCCAATGGTGTTCAGGTCATGTTGGCATAGAAGGAAATGAGCTGGCTGATAAGCTAGCTGCAGGAGGTCGAAACCAGGCAGTAATGAAAAGGGACCACTCTACCTCTCACTCATTCATCAAGCATC
This sequence comes from Blumeria graminis f. sp. triticale, assembly GCA_905067625.1. Classification (NCBI taxonomy): domain Eukaryota; kingdom Fungi; phylum Ascomycota; class Leotiomycetes; order Helotiales; family Erysiphaceae; genus Blumeria; species Blumeria graminis. The sequence continues at coordinate 12,200,797 of LR898472.1, read as the reverse complement.
AGGCTAGGGAATGGATTCTTGAGGCATGGAAAAAAGATTGGGACATGGAGCTCTGGCATGAGGAGGAAGGTCGAAAGGCCAAAGGACTTGGCAAGTATTACAGGCTCCAGGCCCAGACTAATCAACCCAATTTCTCTTTCAGACTATTTAGATTCCAAGGACACAGCAGGGAAACAGAATCTGGATTCTGTCAGGCAAGACTTGGAGTGGGAAATACAAGGGTCTACCTTCATATGATAGGAAAAGTTCACAATAATATTTGCAATTTTTGCGGTAAAAATAGACAGAATGTGCAGCACTTGTTGTTACACTGTCCAACATTCAAAGATCAAAGGAACAAATGCTTCAAGGGCATAGAGCCAAGGTCACTTCCTACCCTATTTCGGACAAAAAGGGGGAAGGAGGCACTACTACAATATTTGGATACATCCAAGTGCATGGCAACACATAAAGGGAGTTAAATTAGGACAAATAATTGGGAAATGCTAAATTTGGAATGAAGGGGTAGTGATTTATAAGGAGGGGAAGGCGAGATCTATGTATTTTAAATGTGTCATAGCTAGATAGCTGAATACACTATGAATTAAAAAAAAAAAAAAAAAATAGTAGTTGGTTCTTGGAAACATGATCAAAGGCACCCTTTATATCAAGGAATACTGTGGATGAAATTCGATTTAGTTGTCTGTTTGTCTCCACATCATTGATCAGCAATAGAGCTGCATCAATGGCTGACTTTCCTTTTCGTCCCCCAATTTGGCTTGGATGTAGAAGTGAGGTAGTCTCTGCAAGATGACCAAGTCTTTTAGCAAGGATTCTTTCACTTATCTTTCCTAGACAGTTCAGGAGGGAGATTACCCGGTATGCTTTTGGTTGTGAGTAGTCAGGCTTTGATGCTTTACGTAGTATAATCCCTGTTGCCTGCTTCCAGCATCTTGGGTGGTACCCAGTATTAAAAAGATGAGAGAATATCTGCATGAATATTTGTGGTATGGCTTGGTATGCCTTTATGATGATTTCATGATTGATTCCATCAGGACCAGGGGTTTTCCCTTTGATACTTGTTGAGCAAGCCTGCTCCAGCTCTCCCCTAGTTAATTGTGGCCATTTCCAGTTATCAGCTAAGTATCCATCCCATATTGGCTTCTCAGATATTGGAGGTGTTGGAAATAGAATCTCCCGGAATGCTCTACATTTTCCTTCAAATTGCTCCTCCAAATGGCCATATTTATTAGATATAGGTGGTATCTGTGTCATCCTATGGTCTTTGGTATAGCTCATTGCTTTAAATATTGTCTCAGTGTTTTCCTTCTCCAGGAAGCTATTCCAGTGGGCCTGTTTTGCTTCCTTGATTTTTTTGAAGTATATATTTCTTGCTTGACAATATTGTGTGTGGCAGGTTGGATCCTCTTTGCTAGCTTTAAGCTCTTTTTGAGCCTGTGCCATTTCCTTCCAAAGGGATGTGAGTTTCTCATTCCACCATGGCTTAGAAATGAAGCCCTCTTTATATACTTGGATACTTGCAAGGGCTGCTTCACTAATGCAGTCAGTAAGCATCTGTGCTGCCAGGTCCAAGTATTCTGCATAGTTAGATGAGCCAGTGACAAGGTAGTTTTGGCATTCAGCTTGGTTGGCAAATATATATCCCTGTTGATGCGTGAGAAAGCTACATTGGCTTGTGAGGGTAGTTAGAATGCTAGAGAACTTAGTCCAGTCTGCCTTCTTAAAGTTGAAATGATCCTGCTGCAATGGATTGTCAGTCTTGTTAGCTGTATTTTCTAGTGTAAACATGATTCCATAGTGATCTGATCCAATATCTTCTAGAACCTGCCAGTCAAATATCTGATCTACTATACTTGAGGAAGCAAATGTAAGGTCTAGTACTGATGGCTTGGTCATGTGGGGCCGAAAGAAGGTACCCTGTCCAGGTGTATTTAGAAGCTCCAATTTGTTATCATCCAACCATTCTATTAGTAATTCTGATTCCATGGAATGGCTTGCTGCAGGCTCCCATCTTTGATGATGTGAGTTGAAGTCTCCAATGAGGATTACTCTACTACTTGGTGGGAAATGATTCATTAATAGGTTGACTGTCTTTCCTCTCTGTTTTGCTTGGTCATCTTGATTGTATATATTTATGAGTGAGATTTTATTGGATCCATATAATAATTCCAGGATTTGGAGGTCGGGATCCTGAGGCGAGTGGCTAGATAATTTCACCTTTGCTTTCAGTCCTTTAGAAGCATAAATCATGGTTCTTGGACGAAGCTGAGGTGGTGAACAAGGGAATATTTGGTAAAATGATTTGTGACTAATTGATCTGGTATTTGTGTATTTTAGCTCATCTTGGTGCTTTGGTATCAGCCATGGCTCTTGTACTGCAATGATTGATATATTTAGTTCCGCTGCAATTTGTAGGGCACTTTCAGTAGCTATTTGGCTTTTATTGAGATTTATTTGGAGAATCTTGATATCTTGTTTGTCCAACATTAAAGTTCAACTTCATCAGCCTTATTTCAGATGCTAAGATAAACTTTGCATGTCTTAGAATTGGCTTGGTGATCTTCATCACAGTTGGCACACTTTGGTGCTAGATGACTGCATTGTACTCCTTTTGCTTTGCATACACTGTAGTAGTGTTGCTGAGTGCTGTGATCTTTTCCACCACAAAGTCTGCAGACTGGGTCCCTTCTACAAAAGTTATCCAAATGTCCAAAAGCTTGACATTTTGTGCACTGAGTTGTTTGAGCAACATTGTAAAACTTTGTGACTCTAACACTTATGCCTGCAATATAAAGTCGGTTCCTAATGGCTCTTTCAGCTTCTTGTGCAGTTGCAAATGCTATGGCCACTGATCCTGCCCTCTTTACTCCTCTATTCTCTCTGGTTGAGATCCAGTGTGGTGTTCCAATTGGATCTAGGCCCTTGTTGAATATTTTCACTTCTTGCTTGATCATCTCCATGCCATTCTCAGTATCAAAGTCGGCCAAAGGGATGCCATGAGCCACTACTTTGAACCATGGCTCGTCTTTTTGAGCTGATATGAATGGAATTACCTTCTCCCAGATGTTTTTCTTTTTGAGGAAAAAATCAGCAGAATAATCATCTGGAGTATTAATTGCTATATTCCCATTTTTGGTCCTGGACACAGAATTCACAACTGGTCCTTTGATACCATGAGCTGCAAATATTTGATTGATCTGGTTTCTTGCATGCAGTGGGTTGAAGTTAGATTCTTCTTCCAGATCTTGAACAAGAATGACTCTTTTGATCACTTTTGGCTTTGGTTGGAAAGGCTGTTGTGGTCTAACCTTTTTGGTGGGTAATGGCTTACCAACTACTGTCCATTCCATGGGCTCTGTTGATGGTTGAACACCATTTCCAGCTACAGAAGCCATTGTTGCTTTAGTCTGATGTTGGTTGAACTGTTGATGTTGAGTTGTAGCCTTTGACTGGGATTTTAGTAATGCTGGTGCTATGATCTTCTTCAGATCCCTAGCTTTGGTCTCAATCTGCCTTGTGGCAGTCTCAAGATTGGCTACCTGGGATGCAATGATGTTTGATGCTTAATAAATAGTACCCTTTTCAGTGTATTCCCTAAAGACTTCTAGTAGGTCTAGAAGCTGGGACTGCTCATTTCGATCCTGGGTTAGGTGATATGCTTTTACTATGAGGTCTCTTGCTTCAAGTAGAACTGTCTTTGTAGTTTGTTTGCCTTGTTCTATAATATTATCTGAATTTGCATAAATGGAGGAGCTCAATTTTCCCTTTCCTTTGTCTAGCTTAACAGGCTTTGATATAATTTTTTTAGCTAATTTTTGGTATGAGGATCTATAAGGTGTTGAAGGACCAGCAATGGGGTCACTACTCAGTTCCATAACTGTATCAATTGTATTTGGGTTTTGAATGAATTCAATTGAAGGAAGGTCTGGTAGGTCTTCATTTATGTCAATGTCTGATGATTGAATGTTAGGTGAGCCTGATTGTGAGGAATCAGAGATATCCACGTCCAGGTTAGGTGAAGCTGGGTCATATGTAATGTTTTTACTGCTTCCTGTTGACTTGGGATCATAAGGACTCAAGTTTTCATTATTTGGTGAAGCAGGGTCATAGTAAGAACTTTGACGCATTTTGAAAAAAATTGGAAAAACTTTAATTTTTAATTTAATTTTATTTTAAAATAAAATATTTATATTTGAACCTTTTTTTTTATAACTGATTAGGTAATAACTTGAAAAATCAAAAGTCACATGATTTAAAGTCAAGTCAGCTGACTTGAGTCACGTGACTCCTCTTGGCACTAATCTGACCAAATTTGATTTTTAACCTCAATTGGGTGATCCAGAGTGATGCATGAGTAGAAAGTTATATCAGTGTGTAGCTCTGGATATACTGAATGTGAATCTGATGGTTATTTGATATTTTTGTGTGATGGTGAGGTGTTATAGATGAAATGCTCCAGCTGGGGAGGCAGCCTTCCCTGCCAAGTTGCTATCAAATTGACTCTTTCGCATTTATTGTCTTATCCACTGGGATGCAATGGCATAAAATTATACCTATGTGTAGCTCTCATTGATGCGAAACCGAATCTGCTGAGTAATTGAAATTTGGAGGCGGTTGTCAACAGTAATGGATGAAATAGATTGATGAGAAATGTGATTGAGGAAGTGCTGTATCAATGGCTGATCTCTGCTTACGTCCACCCATCTGAGTTTCATGTAAGAGGCAGCTGCTGGTGTTAGCTAGAAATGCAAGTCGGTTTGCAAAGATCCTCTCTAGCAGCTTGGATAGGCAGGGAAGAAGAGAAATGGGTCTGTAGGCTTTTGGACAGCTGTAGTCCTTCTTGTTCCTCTTAGGTATGATAACTCCCACTGCCTGTCTCCATTGCTTCGGGTGATATCCACTAGAAAACAGTGCTGTATATGCTTGGCGGAAGAAGTTTGGGATTGTGGTGATTGCTGCCTTTGTAATGGTCCAGTCAATTTGGTCTAGTCCAGGAGCTGTTGGTTTATGAGGGACTGCATTGATGAGTTCTTTCATGGTCAGGTCAGGCCAGTCCCATTTTCCTGTATTATTTTCACTGCAGTAGCTCTGGCTGTTAGGTGATAGATCAAGGGTATTTGGAGAAAGTGTTGATATTTCCTGGCTTATTAATTCTCTTGGTAATAATGATTCTTCAAGATTTGGCGGAAATAATGATTGAATTAAAGCATTGCATCTTTCCTCAAAATTTATTGCTATTATTTCCTGATCATTGTTTGGAGAAGTTGATTTCAGAGTTGGGATCAGTTTTGATTCTGTTCTACCAGGCTTAGAGTACTGGTAAGCTGTAAAAATTGATTCGTCTTTGGCCTCTGCTAGAAATTTGATCCAATGCTCTTTCTTATTGTGTTGTATCTGGTGAAAGTATTGATTCCTGGCAGCCTTGACTTCTATTTCAGATGGATGGTGGGCACATTGTTTAAATTGACGACGCAATCTATGGAACCTCATCCTCATTTGAGTCAATCCATTTGTCCACCAAGGCTTTGATCTAGATGAGATCTTTAAGATTGGAATTGATGCTTTGGCAGCACTTTGAACCACTTCTTGTAATATTGAGGCTATTTGGTCATAATTTTTAATATGAATTGACCTTTGAAGTTGCTCCTGGAAATTTGCTTCATTAGTTTCTAGCTCCATTTCAAATTGCTTCCAATTGGCCTTTTTGATGTTAAATCTTGATGGAATTGATGGCATTGATGGAATATTGTTAGTATTTTCTGATCCATGATATTTAGGTAGCTGTGCCTTGAAGATGATGAGTTCATGATCTGACCCAGTTGATTGCCCATATCTCCAGTCTTGCCATATTATTTGTTTAAATCCTACTGCAAATGTTAGGTCAATAATTGATGTGCTCTTTGAATTTGATCTATGGAATGTCCCTCCAAACTCCTCAATCACTGAAGGACAGTTGAGCAATTGAGCATTAATTTGATCAAGAAATTCCACCAAAGAGTTGACTAATGAGTTGCATGTTTGAATGAGTGGATTCCATAATTGATGGTGAAGATTGAAGTCTCCAAGTAGGAGAAATGGCTTATCCAGATTTAAATTCAGATTAAGAAAACGTTGGACTGTATGATGAGAAAAAGAAGGTGTGAGAGGCTTCTCATTGTATATGTGTATGATATAAAATACTTCCCCTGGTAGATCAACCTCCAGGATTTGAAAATCTGGGTCAGAGACCAGGTCATATCTGGGCATTACCTGGATCTGGCTTGCCTTTTTGACATAGGTCATGACCCTTGGGCGAAGATATTGATGGGTTATTGGTGAGATTGCTTGGTAAGCTGAATGTAAAATAGGTTGATAAGTTTGTGAATGAATGTGATGGAACAAATAAGGTTCCTGAACTAAAAGAATGTCGGTTTCCCCTTTGATGGACACATCAAATAGGGACTGCAAGATCTCGCGACCCCTTGCAGTGTTATGCTGGCTGACTTGGATGTGGCTCAGCATGATAATGCTTTGAAGTAATCACAGTTTTGTTTTTGAAATGCCAAGTGGGTGTTTGATTTACAATTGGCGCATTGTACTGCATGGTGGACACAGCTTTCAGTAGCTTTGCAAGTGTTGCAACAGTGGGCTGAGCTCAGGTGTTCTCTTGAGCAGAAAGCACAGACTGGGGGCTTTTTGCAATGTGATTGATGGTGTCCATAGGCAAGGCAATATCGGCATTGTGTTTTGTAGGTGGCTTGTTGGTTGTTGACTGCCTTCAGGTAAAGACCACCAATCATAACACCGGATTCTAAAAGGTGTTCTTTTTCCTCCTCGGTTGTTACAGAGAAGGTAATAGAAGCTTTTGATGACTGTTTGTGAGATCTGGTAAGCCATCTTGGCTCACCTTGTGTTTGTATACCTTTGTTGTATATTTCAATTTCTTCATTAAGAGCATCAAGTGGGATGCAAGTAGGTACTCCATGAACCACCACTTTTGGCCAGTGTGTAATTTTCTGTACTTTTTGAATGGGCCATCCTGCAAAGGCAGTCTCCCATTTATCTTGATCTAGTAATAGTTCTGAAGGTGAAGATTCCATGCAGGTCAGGACAATATTCCCCTTGATAGAGGTATGAACTCGAGAAATAGCTCTTTTTCCAAGAATCTTATTGATGTTCTCTCTGATAGTGAAAGGTTGGTAGGTGTGAAGGGCTGCTCCTGATTTTGTTACTAATGTTACAGCATTGTGGCTTGGAAATTGTGCAATTGTTAGGTTTTCTGTACTGGTATTCAATGCTGTAGCCTTTGTAGAAGTACTTGAAGCAACAATATTAGCATTGGTTTGAATGATTACTCTCTCAAGATTTGATTCCTGTGAGGTTCTTCCCAACACCTTCATACCACTGCTGGATTTTGTCAGGTTAGCTATGGGTGCTACTGTTGCCTTGTTCTTTACAATCTCAGCATATGATGGGACTGTTGGGGTGGTTCTAGTTGTTGGTCTATCAGGTGTGGTTGGTTCAGTAGGTGTGGCAGTTGTCTTGGTGTTAGGTACAATTTTAATGCGTCCAGTTTCAGTAAAGTTACGGAAAGCCTCAACCAAATCTAGCAATGCATCTTGTTTTTCCTTGTTGTTGGTCAATTTGTAAGCTGAGATGAGTATATCCCTTGCTTTTTGAATAGAAGATAAGTATGTATCTTGCCTGGTAATCTTTGGCTCAGCAATTCTCATTACTTTCGTGTGATGGATAACTGGTTGACTGGATTCTTGGCATTTTCTCTTTCTCTGCTTGAGTGGCATTAAGGTTGAAAGTGTGGATTTTGGTTCCAGATCTTGAGCAGTAATAGGGTCACTGCTGAATGGACCATCTAAAGAGGTTTTTTAGAAACTTGTTGGTTTTGAGATAACCTTGTTTTTATTATTTGATAATTTGGTACTCCAAATAGAGTCTGAAAGTCTCGAAACATTTTCAAAATTGAATGTTGATTTTGTTGGGGGAGAAGATGGAGGTCCCACAGTGGAAGCAGGAGATTAGGAATCCATAATTTGGCAATATATCTGTCCAAAACAGGCTGTATGTAGACAATCAACAATGATTATATTCTGAACATGAATGAATCTTTGTGATTAATTTTTGGGTAATTTAATGCCGGACTTTTTCTTATGGTTTAATTTTGTTAATTTTTTTTTTTATATATTTTTCTCCTATTGCGCTACTTTAAAATTTAAAAAAAACTTTTTGTGCGTTTTCTTTAATTTTTAATTTTAATTTTTTTATATTTCATAATTGTTTTTATTTTATATTTTTATATTTTTTTTTATTTTAAAATATTCCGAAAATTGAAAAAGGTTTAGGGAAAAGTCACGTGATTGAATGTCTGATCACCTGATAACGCGTCCAGAACGCATTGACGCGTTACGCGTCAAGCCTTGTCAAGGCCAGGGTGAAAATTTTCGTCCAGAGGGTCGAAAATCGGGTTTTGGTCGAAAAATGTTGTTTTATGTGGATCTTGTTGAAAATACTAACTGTAATCATGAAAGTGATATTCACAAATGTTTGCATAAATTATTCAACAAACCAGATGCACAATTATGCATAGGTATGGATAAGACCAGAATATCAACAAGGAATCCTATGCATTGAGTTTACATGGGTTACATCAAGGATTGCATGCATTGAGTTTACAAGGGACATGTCAAGGGTCTGCATGCATTAGGTGCATGAGAATTATGTCAAAGTCAATCATGCATTAGCTTTGACTACAGTCTTGACCAGGGTGTGAAAAATCAGTTCTGAGACAAAGATGAGTGGGGCTGATGATCTGCAGTGGGATAGTTTGGGCTTCCCACATTTGAATTTCCTTCTTCACTTCATTTTCTCTTCAAGTCAACCCTGGCATGTATTACTCATCAAAGATGTATATAATCTGACTGCTATCCCACCTTGGAAAACCATCTTGTAGTCAACATACTTCAATACCACAATCTTCCAATTCCACCAGACTTCTATCTTTGTTCAATCTCCATTATCCTTCCAAAATATAATTCAGATACAATATTCTTGAATATAATTTTATCAGGTAAATAGATCTGTATGTCTAAAAGTACATCTGTCGAAAGCTTAAGACGATGCAAAATCAAATATCAAGATTATAGAGGCGAAGCTAATAGTGGGCGGAAGTTATGGACGAAATGGTGTGGTGTTGTGGTCCAGAGTGTCGAAAATCGGGTTTTTGATTGAGAAAGGTTGCAAAATGGGGTCTCAGGTGTAAAAATTACATCAGTTGAATGCTGTTAACAATGCAAAACCGAATATCCAGTTTATATTGTCGTAGCTGATGTAGGGCGGAAGTTGTAGACGAAAAAGCGATTTTCGAAAGTATGTTGATTCAAGTTGCTTTTTTTTTTTTTTTTTTTTTTTAAATCATATTTTATTCAGCTATCTAGCTATGACAATTTTGTAACATACATTAAAATCAAATACAAACCCCCATTACTACTCAATTCTTCCTGTCTCCTCTCTTATTTTTTATTATGTTTTGTCCTAATTATATTCCTTTGTGTATTGATATACACCTCGAAGTTTTTAAAAATTCAAGCAATGCTTGTTTTCCTCTTTTTGTTCTGAATAAAATTGGTAGGGTGAATGGCTCTTTATTGTTAAATGATTTTTTGGTTTCATTTTGAAACATCTGACAATGAAGTATCAGGTGTTGCATGGTTTGCTTTTGGTTGAGGCAAAAATTGCATTTATCATCTATGGTCTTTCCAATTTTATACAAGTATGCTCTCACATTTCCTATGCCCGTCCTTGCCTGGAAATATGAAAATTCTGTCAACCTGCTGTGGCCCTGAAAACTGGATGGGTGAGTAGAAAATATTGGTGTTGACATTTGGGCTTGGATCTTATAGAACTTGCCAAGACCAGAGCTTTTTCTTCCTTCTTCCTCATGGAAAAGTTCTGATGTCCAATCTTTAGCCCAGGCTTTCAGTACAAGCTCTTTTGCCCTTTGCTTGAGAAAAGCATGTGATGTAAATTGATTCCTTCTCAGCACCTTCTTTTTGCTGGCTCCTTTGGCTAAGTTGTCAGCAAGCTCATTGCCTACTATCCCAACATGGCCAGGGTACCAGGAGAGCTGTATTGAGCAGTTCTCTGCCTCTTGTCTGATCTGGTGTGAAAAAGAATTTTCTTTGTTCTTTATTCTCATAAGACTGGCTTGGCTATCACTAAAGATATGGTAATTGCCTTGAGGTGATATCTTTTTGAGGTATTTAATTGCTTTTAAGATGCAAAAAGTTTCTGTATCTGTAATACCCATAGTTTGACCAAGGTTGAATGATAAGCATTGCCTTTGTCTTTTCATTGGGAGATTGACAACAAATCCTATACTGCTGCCTTTTCCTTGGGTGAAGGAGCCATCAGTGTAGACAATAGTTGTTGTTAAAGGTATATCTTCAGAGTAGATTTTGTGACTCTGAGCAGCTTGTTCCTTTGGCAATGCTGAAATACAAAATTTTCAATTGGGTATGAAGCCAAGGGGGCACCCAGATGGCATCTAAATGTTCGAGGTTAATACATCTTATGAATAACTTTAATACTTGGCCTATTCTTGTGAGCTGGGTTGATTCCTTGTCTAGGTACTCAAAAACCCCAAGGTCCACATTAGTTGTTAGAGATAATTCATCTTGGAGTGGGGAGAGTAGTTTTTCCTTTACTGGATGTGTGTATTGTAGTCTAAGAATTCGGAGTGCAAAATTGAATGCTTGCTTTTGTTGTCTCACTTTTACTGGGAGAATAGCTGCCTCAAACTCCAAGGCTTTTATTGGACTATTATGGTATGCTCCAGTAATCATGATTATTGCCTGGTTTTGGAGCCTCTGGCACTTGGCACTTAATGCACCACAACCCCTTTTCCTAAACCAAAGCACTGATCCATAGTCCAGGACAGGAAGGACGCAACTGAGATATAGCTGTCGTAAAGCATTGAATGGAAGGCCCTTAGTGTTAGAAGCAAGCTGTTTAACTCTTTTTAGTGCACCATGTGCAAGCTGGAGTCGTTTTTCCACATGAGTTTTGAATGTTAACTTCCTATCAAACCAGATCCCTAGCCATCTTACCACCTCTTTAGGTGCTATGGCAGTTTGATTGCTGACAGTCAGCTGGTTGGTAAGGGGTGTTCTATGATGTGAGAAATGTATCATTTCAGTCTTTTCCATCTCAAATGTGACTGACAGTTTACTTGCCCTTTCTATTAGTTCCTTGAGGATTTGTTGAAGTTGGTCAGTATTTTTCTTGATTGACGTGGAGGCAACTGAGATAGAGATGTCATCCATGTATGAGAGTTGTAGGTAATTCACTTCCTGTTGTGGGAGAAAGAGGAACCTGATGGATATCAAGAAGAGTATTGGTGAAATTGGGCTGCCTTGAGGTGTTCCTGTGACTGGAAACTCCTCACTTTGCTGGCCATTGAATAGAAGCCTCATTGTCCTTCCAGTCAAGAAAGATTGTACCCATGAGATTAAACAGACTGGCAGCTGGAGCCTCCTCATGACTGATATTAAAGCTTCTGGTTGCAACCTATCAAATGCCCCTAGAATATCAAGGAGAACTGTTGAGAATATTTTGTGCTTGAGCCTGTTCTGCTCCACAAAATCTTGCAGACAAACTTTCGGAAATCGCCATTTTATCAACAACTCATGCCAACCATTGGCTATGCTTTTATAAATAGCATATTCAGTTTCGCCTAATGAGCAGTATTCTACTGATATAACTTTCAATACCAGCGTCCATCTATTCCGACATTTTTCGATCAAAAATCGACAAAATTGCAACAAATCTTCAGAAAATTGCCTTTTCATGAACAACTTCAGCCCATTATCAGCTACGCCTTTACAAATTCGATTTTTGTTTTCGCCTCATCTACAGCACTCCACCAATATAATTTTCGACATTCACACATCAATATTCCAGCATCTTTTGACTAAAACCCGATTTTTTGCCTTCTTGAAATATTTTCTCAGTACTAGCCTTGGAATCCAGGCAGCAGCTTGAGAACATAAAAAACATAAAAAACATAAAAAACAAAAAAAATATAAAAAACATAAAAAACATAAAGTAAAAAGTGAAAATTAATAAAAATAAAATAAAAATAAAAACCTCAATGTCTAAAAAATCCCTGCCACATGATACAAAATCATTTTCAAGTAAAGAAACAGCCTGCTCTTCACCATTGCTTCCAGAAATGATTAACTTGACTGACCAGCCTAGATTAGCTGACTCAAGGTGGAATTTAGACCAAACCCAGACTGAATTTTCAGATTTCAGTAGTGACCCACTTACTGGGACTGAATTTTTGGCCGGAATAAATGCAATTAAATCAAACAATAAAACTAGCAAAAAAAGAACTTCCAGTGCATTCACTGATCCTCACTATCATCCTTCAAAGTATACAAGGGTCGGTTCTAAATCAGGTGCTAATCCATTAATTTTGAAGGTTAAAACTTCCATGGGAAATATCTTGGATGCTAGAGACCTTTTGGTTGAGGCCTACAAACTTACTGAGGATAGAGCTGAGCAAACAAACCTCTTAGATCTTGTCGAAATATTTCGCAAGTTTACTGAGAAAGGACATCTAGGGCCACTAACTACAGCTGTTCTAAATCATCAATCAGCAGCTCTAACTCAGCCACAACCTCAACAACCACCCCAATCTCAGACTGTAGCCATTACTACAGAAACAACAACCACCTTGACTCCCAAACCTACCCCAGCTTCAAATGCACAGCCAACTTATGCTGAGAAATTGAAGGCCTCCCTTCCTCCCTCAACATCACAATCCAAACCAGAACCTGTCTCACTTCAAGGTACCACTCATCAACCAATCACCAATACCAAAGACAATGCTCAGGCATCACCTATTCCTTTCAGTCAGAACCTGGACAAAATAATCACACTTGTGACTGTCAGAGGAAGTTCATTACCTCGCTATCAAGCAACAGAAATACGGGACAAGCTGAACAGGGTTCTGGGAAGGAGAGCCATTGCTTAAGTACACACTTCACCACACCACAACTTGGTGCTAACCTGCCTTAAAGCAACTGCAGATGAGGTGCTTGAGAGTCTTACACAATGGAAGCCAATTTTCGAGGGATGGCCAATTTCAGAGGTCCAGAGGGTCAATAACTGGCCCAAGCTTGTTGTACATGGCGTTCCAACATGCATACCAATAACCAGCTTCAAGGAGGAAGCCGAAGACTACAACCCTGGCCTGCAAATCCAAGGAGCACCAAGATGGCTTCTGAAGGAGCAAAAGAAAGCTCACTCATCTGTGGTCTTCACAATCAAAAGCCAAGAGGAGAGACAACTACTCAACAAAACAGGTATTATCATTGGGGGCATGTTACTCCGGGTGGTCAACTACCAGTCTACAACACATAAAACTCAGTGCAGGAACTGCCTCAAGTTTGGACACCATGCTTCAGTCTGCCGCAGCCAACCAGTATGTGCCATCTGTCGAAGCTCACATGCTACTGATAAACACCACTGTGCAACATGTCAATCATCTCATGGCTGTACCCATTTTGCAGTCAAGTGTGTCAACTGCCATTCACCTTCTCACAACGCCCTCCAAAAGCATAGCTGTGAGGTTTTCAAAGTACTAACATGTTAGGACAACTGAAAATTTCTCAACACAACACTGCTAGGGGTAGGGAGATACTCCATTCCTTCCTTGAAGTTGCTTTAAAGGAGAAGGCCACATTACTGTTTGTTCAAGAACCATATTTGGTACAGGATCAATCATCACATTCATTTATTCCAATTTCACACCCATCTTTCATTCCAATACTTCCAGAAATTCAATGCTTCATCCGGCCCAGGGTTCTAGCCTACGTTCAACAGGGGTGTCCATTCCAGCTTACACCAAGGTATGACCTTGCAATAGACCCAGATTTCCAGATCCTCGAAGTATCACATCCCCAGGAAAGCTTTCTCATAATTCATATCTATAATGAGCGGTCCAGGGATCAACATGAGCATCGAAATACAGTACAGCGCTTTTTAAATCTTCAACTACCAGCTAGCCTGCCATTTCTTCTACTTGGGGACTTTAACTTACATCATCCTAGCTGGAATCCATTGGTGCAGGCGCCTTCATTGCAAGCAGAGCAGTTTGCTAACTACCTGGAACAAATAAATGCACATCAACTGATGGATCCATTTGTCATTGAAGAGCTAGGGGGAACATTCCATCGACCCAATACTGTGAATACTTCAGTCATTGATCTAGCTTTTGTTTCAGGATTCAACCATCTGAGTTGGCAGGATTGGAGATATGCAGAAAGTACAGGCTCTGATCATGAAGCTATCATCTTCCAAGCCGAGGCCCTTGCACCACTGAATACATCCAGCCCAGCTACAAAACTACTTCCAGCAAGATACAACTTGAAGAAAGCAGACTGGGTTTTATTCAACAATTATTTGCTTACCAATCAGGACAATATTAACCTATTGCTGGACTCATCTATAGAATTTGCAGACAGTGACTCTGTTGCAGGTGTTCTTCAAGATATGGTTCAAGGAGCAGCTGACAGTTCTATCCCTCAGTCAAGGCCATGCAGTAGATCAAAATCATGGTGGACTGAAAAGCTAACAAATTTAAGGCACAGTTACCATCAGCATAGACGAAGGGCAAAGCTATTTGCAGCCCCAGCAGTGCAGGAGGAAGCCAAAATTGTGAGAAATACATACTTCAAAGCCATCAGTCATGCAAAAGCCAGTCATTGGGAAGAATTTCTATCCTCTGCCAAAGAGAAGATGATATTTAAAGCTTACAACTACACTAAAACTTCCACTCAGCCTCGCCATTTTATCCCGGCCCTTCAATATCAAATGACTAATCCACTAACCAATGAGACTGAGTCTGGAGTAGCAATATCTTTCAAGGACAAGTGTCAAGCTCTTGTGCAAGGATTATTCCCAAAAAGCAGTTTAAGCCCTACTAATGTTGGGTTGACAGCTTTTGACTGCAATATTGCCTCATCTTCCTCACCACTGGGAAGAATATGCTCTGATGGACAAAAGTGGGATTGGCCAGGGTTAACAATTGGAGAAATAAAAGCAGCAATACCAAACAAGAAGACAGCCCCAGGCATAGACCAGCTAGACTGGACCATCATCAAAGCTGCCATGGAGTGTGTCCCAACAATATTTTTCAAGGCATACAACTATCTATTCAACAGTGGTCAACATCCTAGCAGATGGAAGCAAGCAATTGGAATTATTCTATTTTTTATTTTTTTTTTTTTTTTTTATTAAATCATATTGTATTCAGCTAGTTAGCTATGACAATTTATTTAACATACATTCAAAGCAAATAAAAATCCTTATTATGTCTACTTTTCTCTCCCATTATGTTTGTACCTATTTAATCTCCTTTATGTGCATTTATGCACCCAGAAGCCTTCAAAAATTCTAATAATGCATCTCTACCTCTCTGTGTTCTGAAAAGAATTGGTAGCTTTAATGGCTCTATATTCTTGAAAATTCTTATTCTTTCTTTTGTGAAGTTCCTACACTGCAATATTAGGTGTTGCATTGTCTGCTTTTCTGTTTTACAAAAATTGCAGATGTCATCCTTTGATTTTCCAATTTTATGCAAGTATGCCCTTGCATTTCCTATGCCAGTCCTGGCTTGAAAGTAGGCAGTTTCTGTACTCCTGCTATGTCCTTGAAAATTGATAGGTTTGGTTGAAAATGTTGGGGTTGACATCTGGGCCTGGATCCTATAAAATTTGCCCAGCCCCTTGCTTTTTCTCCCTTCTTCTTCACAGAAGAGCTCAGAAGTCCAATCTTCTGACCATGCTTGTAAAGTGAGTTCTTTTGTCCTTTGCTTCAAAAATGAGTGTGTGGTAAAGTGGTTCTTTCTCAAAACCTTCTTTTTGCTTGCTCTTTTTGCTAAGCCATCAGCCAGCTCGTTTCCTTCAATCCCAGCATGCCCTGGACACCATGACAGATGGATAGTGCAAGATTCAGCTTCTTTCCTGATCTGATAGGAGAAAAAATTATCCTTCTTTTGGATCCTCATTAAGCTAGCCTGACTGTCAGTGAAGATGTGGTAGTTTCCATGTGGTAAGATCTTTTTAAGATGTCTGATGGCTTTGAGTATACAGAATGTCTCTGTGTCTGTTATATCCATAGTTTCCCCAAGGTTAAAAGAGCGAACCTTCAATTGTCTGCTGTGTGGCAGATAAATCACAAATCCAATGCTGCTACCCTTCCCTTTGGTTAGAGATCCATCAGTGTATACTATAGCTGTGTTGAGTGAGAGCAAACTAATTGTAGATGCATGTTCTTTTGCAGCCACTTCCTTGGTTGATTTGGAGACATTAATTGAAATGTTATGCTTAAGCCAGGGTTCAACCCAAGTGGCATCTATCTGTTCCAGGTTCTTAAAGTGTGTAAACTGCTTTAATATTTGACCTATTCTTAGAAGCTGGGTAGGAGTTGCTGATAAATACTCCATAATACCCAGATCAATTTCTGTAGATAATGACAACTCGTCCCTCAGAGGAGACAGTAGTTTCAGCTGAACAGGATGAGATGACTGGAGTCTCAGTAGTCGAAGTGCATAATGGTAGGCCTGTTTTTGTAGTCTAACTTTAGTTGGTAAAATAGCTGTTTCGACTTCAAGTGCTTTAACTGGGCTGTTATGATTTGCTCCAGTGACCATTCTGCATGCCTGATTCTGAAGTCTTTGGCATTTGTTGATTAATGCTCCTGATCCTCGCTTTTTGAACCAGAGTATAGATCCATAATCTAGGACAGGAATAACACAGCTTAGGTAGAGCTGTCTCAGAGCTTGGAAGTGAAGCCCTTTTGTTGATGATGCAAGCTGCTTTACTCTCATCAAAGCCCCATGAGCTAGCTGGAGACGCTTTTCCACATGTGTCTTGAATGTTAGCTTTCTATCAAACCATATACCTAACCATCTGATCTTTTCCTGTGGTAGCAGGATATTCTGGCTATCTAGAATTAATGGATCTGTCAGTGGTTTTCGATGGTTAGAGAAGTGAATCAGCTCAGTCTTTTCCGTCTCAAAGGTTATTGATAGATCCTTTGCCCTAGCAATTAATTGCTGCAAAATTAATTTTAACTGATTCATATTCTTTGCAATTGAAGTTGATGACACCGAGATGGATATGTCATCAATGTATGACAGTTGTAAGTAAGGGATTTGGTCTTCAGGTGGGAAGAGATACCTGAGAGAAAGTAAGAATAGCAGTGGTGAAATAGGGCTTCCTTGAGGGGTTCCAGTGACAGGAAACTCCTGACTTAATTGCCCATTGAAATATAGCCTAATGCTTCTATCTTTTAAGAAGGATGCTACCCAAGAAATAAATGTACTAGGGAGCTGTAAAGTTTCCAAGACATTTATCAAGGCTTCGGGCTGTAGCCTGTCAAATGCACCTAGGATATCAAGGAAAACTGTTGACACAATTCTATGCTTAGATCTATTTTCTTCCACATATTCCTGCAGGAGTAAAGCTGCATCAATTGCTGACCTCTGCTTCCTTCCACCCATTTGAGAGTTATGGAGCAAATTGATGTTGGTGTTTGCAAGATAAGCTAGCCTGTTGGCAAATACTTTCTCCAGGAGCTTTGATAAACAGGGAAGAAGGGAGATTGGCCGATAGGCCTTTGGAGAGCAGTAGTCCTTCTTGTTTCTTTTTGGTATAATGATTCCTATAGCTTGCTTCCATTGACTTGGATGGTATCCACCATTGAATAGGCAGGAATAGGCTCGGAAGAAGAAGTTAGGTATAGCTGTTATAGCCACTTTGATGATAGGCCAGTTGATTTGATCTAGTCCAGGAGCTGTTGTCTTGCTTGGGACAGCATTTATCAATTCTTCCTGAGTCAAAGGTGGCCATTCCCAGTTATTTGAGCTTCTTTCATTAGAGGTAATGTGGTGTTTTGAAACTATATTTAATGGCCTATCTTGCTGTGTAATATTACATTGCCTAGCAGGCTGGCAGCTAGAAGTATCCATGGTATGGGATGGTGGAAAGAGCATTTGAATTAAGGCCTGAAATTTATCTTCATAACTGATGGCAGTCTTGTCTTCTGTCCCATCACAATCTGTATACTTCAGTGATGGGATAAGCATTGATTGGGTTCTGTCTGGTCTTGAATATTTGTAAGCTGTGAACACAGATTTATCCCTTGCTTCAGCTAGAAATTTAGTCCAATGTAGCTTCTTGCTATATTGAATATGATGAAAATAATTATTCCTGGCTGCCTTGACTTCACCTTCCAAATCAGGGAAGGCACACTTCTTAAAATAGCGGCGTAGCCTGTGAAATACTATTCTCAACTGCCTCAATTCCTCTGTCCACCATGGCTTTGATCTGGATGACAATCTGACAGTTGGAATGGAGAGTTGAGCTGCCTTTTGCAACACTATTTGCAATAGCGAAGCAACCCTTTCGTAGTCCAGGTCTTGAATGGCTGATTCCTGCTCTACTTGGTGTATATTTTGCTGGGTTTTCAACTCTATTTTGAAGAGGTCCCAATCAGCTTTTTTGAGGTTATACTTTGCTGGCATATTTCTAAAGCTTTGGTTGGTGTCAGGAGTATCATTCAGTGGTAGCTGTGCCTCGAAGTTGATAAGTTCATGATCTGATCCAGTTGACTGACCATAGCTCCAGTTGTGCCATATAATATTTTTAAACCCAGCTGTAAAGGTGAGATCAATTATTGAAGTGCTTCTGGAATTTGAGCGATGAAATGTTCCTCCAAACTCTTCCATCACTGATGAGTCATTCAAAAGTTGCGCATTTGTCTCTTCCAGATATGTGACTAGTGAAACAGCTAATGGGTTGAAATTTTGAATGAGTGGGTTCCAGGAAGAATGGTGCAAGTTGAAGTCTCCCAGGAGCAGAAATGGCTTATCCAGCTGCAGTTGTGAGTTGAGAAAGCGCTGAACAGTATGTTGAGAAAATGAAGGTGCGAGAGGTTTCTCATTGTAGATATGAATTATATAAAATGACTCCCCTGGAAGATCCACCTCCAAGATTTGATAGTCTGGATCAGACACCAAGTCATATCTGGGCAGTACCTGAAGTTGGCTTGCCTTCTTGACATAGGTCATAACCCTTGGGCGGAGAAATTGATGAGTAATGGGCGATATTGCTTGGTAAGCTGAATGTAAAATTGGTTGATAAGTTTGAGATGAAATGTGATGGAACATATGTGGTTCCTGTACTAAAAGAATGTCTGTTTCCACTTTGATGGACACATCAAAGAGGGACTGCAGGATCTCACGACCCCTTGCAGTATTGTGTTGACTAAATTTGATGTGACTCAGCATGCCAATGCTTTGAAGAAGTCACATTCTTGTCTTTGGAAAGCCAAGTGGGTATTTGATTTGCAATTAGCACATTGCATGGCATGGTGTTCACAGCTCTGTTTTGAATGACACCTGGTACAGCTGTGATCAGATGTCATATGACCACCCAAGCAGATTGCACAGACTGGTAACTTTCTACATGTTGACTGGTGATGGCCATAGGTTAGACACCTTCGACATTGAGTCTTCTGAGTCGACTGTTGGAAGGGAACAACTTTCATGAAGAGACCACCAATCAATACACCTGAACTTATAAGACCAATCATTTGAAAATATTCAACCACTAAAACTTCCTATACTTTTCAGGACCCAAAAGGGAAAAGAAGCGCTACTACAATTTTTAAAGACTTCCAGGTGCATAAGTACACACAAGGGAGACTAATTAGGCCAATGAAAATAGACATTATAAGAGGGATGAAATTCCTAGTGATTTTTGTTAGTTATTATTAGATTTTTTAGCATTCAAATAAATTGTCATAGCTCCATAGCTGAATACAATATGATTCAAAAAAAAAAAAAAAAAAAAGAACTTATAAGATGATCTTTTTGCTCCTCTGTGGTGACCGAGAAGGTGATAGAGGCTCTGGTGGATTTCTTGTAATATCTATTGAGCCATCTTGGCTGACCTTGGGTTTGGATTCCTTTGTTGAATCCCTCAATCTCTTCATTTATTGACTCAATTGGAATGAATGTTGGTACTCCATGTACCACAAGTTTTGGCCAGTGGCTGACCTTCTGGGCCTTGTGGATGGGCCATCCTGCAAATATTGGCTCCCATTTTTCCTGGTCCATTAATAGCTCTGAGGGAGAAGAATCCATGCAGGTTAGGACAACATTTCCCTTGACAGAAGTATGCACCCTTGAAATAGCTCTTTTTCCTAAAACTTTATTGATACTGTCCCTGACAGAGAAAGGCTGGTAGGTAGGAAGAGCTCCACCAGATTTGGTGACTAATGTTATCACATTTTCATTATGGAAACTTGTTGGGAGAGATTCTGTTGTTGTTGTCACTGTAGCAGTTGACCCTGATGATGCTGCTGATGCTGCTGATGCTGCAGCTTTCTGCACTATTGTTGCTTGATTGTTTCCTTTGCCTAATGCTCTCATTCCATTAAATGGCCTTTGAACAGCAACCATGGGAGGAGTTACTGGTGCCCCATTTCTCAAGATTTGAGCATAAGAGGGTGTAGAAGGGGATGGTGATTGGGCTATAGTTTGTCCATTTGATGGCTCAATGGATTTAGCAACTGGCTCAGGGTTCTTTGGTAATACTATTCTTCCTTCTTCAGTAAAATTTCGGAAGACCTCAACAAGATCAAGCACTGCATCTTGCTTTCCTTTCTCTTCAGTAAGGCTGTAAGCTTTGATCAATAAATCCCTTGCTTTTTGTATGGCAGACAGATAAGTGTATTGCCTTACTCTTGTGGGTTCTGCCACTTTGATTATTTTCCTTGATTGAATGGCTGGAGGAATAAATTCAGATGATTTCCTTTTGTTTGATTTGATTTGTGGCAATTTCATTTGATTAATTTTAGGCTGAAGGTCTTGTGCAGTTATTGGATCACTGCTGAATGGGCCATTCAGATTTGAAAGAGTAAATGTTGTTGGAAGTGATGGTGGCAACTTTTTATTTTTTGATGTCTTAGAACTCCACATTGAGTCTGAGAGTCTTGCCACATTTCCGAGGTTAAAAGAACTTTGTGTTGGTCGGGAAGATTGAAAGCCATTTTGTGAGGCTTGTGAGGATAAAGTCCTTGTAGCCATAATTGGATTGAAGGAGTCCCTTAGAATAACTCTTGCTATGAGGATTTCAATTTTGTGCAACACAAGATTATTAGTTTAATTATATATATTTTATTTGAAATTTTATAATTGATTTTATTTTGGCTGTGATTTTAAAATTAAATTTAAGATTTTTTTTTTTTTTTTTAATATTAACATTTGGAAGTATTTACTTTGTGAATCACGTGATTGAATCACTGATCACGTGATTTTTGCCAAGTCTTGCCAAGGCTTGGCAGCACTAGTGCGAAAATTTTTCTTCAAGCTGGAAAAATCGAGTTTTTATCAAAAGATCTTGAATCAATAGTGAGTAGATCTTAAAAATGATATCATTTAAAAGCTGCTGATTAGGCGAAATAGAAAATCGAAATTATTTTATTGTAGCTAATGGTGGTGAAAAGTTGTTGATGAAATGGTGAGAGATTTAACTTTGGTGGGCAAAAAATCGGATTTTGGTCGAAAAATAATGTAGTAAGTGGATGCAGATGTCGAAAAGTATACCAGTCGAAAGCTACGGACGATGCGAAAACCAATATCGAAGTTATATGGCTGTAGCTGATGGTGGTCCGAAGTTGTGGTTGAAAAGGCGATTTTCGAAGGTATGGTGACGTGTCTGGGAATTATTCTACCCAAACAGAATAAGAAAGACTACTCGGAGCCGAGGGCATACCACCCAATTTCCTTGCTTCCATGTCTATCAAAACTGTTGGAGAGGATTTATGCAAACAGACTATCATTCCTTGGCAATACAACCACTAATCTTTTCCACAACAGTCAAATGGGAGGACGGAAGCAGCGTAGTGCTATAGATGCTGTAATTCTGCTTCAACATTTCATTGAATCAAATACCAAGAGAGGTAGAATAGTCAGCACAGTGTTCTTAGATATCCTTGGAGCTTTTGACAGACTTGAGCCAGCAAAGCTTATCCAAGTCATGGGTCAGCTAGAGTTGCCAAAACAGCTTATTAAGTGGGTTGGTTCCTTCCTTACTAACAGAACCATCAGGCTGCTGTTCAATGGGGAGCTGAGTGATGAATTTGCTGTCTCTGGAACACCTCAAGGAAGCCCTGTCTCACCTATACTATTCCTTCTTTCATTAAGGTTCTTACTTGCCAACACTCACACTAATAACACCCTTCGACTCTCCTACATTGATGATCTGTCTATATCTTGTGCTTCAACCTCGGTCAGCAAAAATGTAAGGGAGCTAGAAGTCCAACTTGATACCATCTTTTCAACAGCCCAGTCAATCTCAGTCACTTTTGAGAAGGAAAAATCGGAACTTATTCACTTCTGTAATAAGCAATTCCCAATCCTGACACCCCTAAAAGTAGATCAGATACTACTACATCCAAAGGAGGTTGTCAGATGGCTTGGTATTTGGTATGATCGAAAATTAACCTTCAAGACCCATGTGGACAAGCGACTTCAACTGGCCAATGGAGCTCTTCAGAGGATTATAATGCTAGCTTCTCCAACAAAAGGACTTAAATTCAATGCTTTGAGGCAGCTGTATCTATCTTGTGTCACATCAGTACTAGACTATGGCTCTGTGATGTGGTCTGGAAGATATGGTAAACAACAACTCACCAATAAATACCAAAAACTCCAGAACAGAGCTGTCAGATACATCACTGGCGCATATCCAAGTAGCCCTGCACAAGCTCTGCAGGTGGAAGCAGCAATATTACCAACACCAGTGAGGCATCTGAAGCTAGAGAATAACTATGCCCTAAGAATACTGGGGCTCCAAACTAACCATCCAATACTAGAAGTACTAACTCAGGCTTTGCAGGATGAACTTGACACCAGCCCTCTACAAACAACTGGTGATATAGGGATGTTTAGATTTGTTGACCAGTGTCCATCTAGGCTTTTCCAACTGGCCAAACTACTGAGGGAGCTGGGAAAATTTGGCAATATGGAGCAGTCTAGACAAAGCTGGGTCCCACCTTGGCTTTCCAACAGTATCCAAACAACTATCTCCCAACAGCCCAAGGATGTGGCTCGAACAGAGCATTTGAATCTTCTGGCCCATCTATCTCTTGAGACCTGTCTAGTTTACACAGATGGATCTCTTTCTCTAGGGGGAAGCAGCAGCATTGGCTTTATAATCTATCTTCCTGTCACAAGGCAGATCAAATGCTACTCCTTCAACCTCGGCAACAGAATGGGCATCACTGATACAGAAACATATTGCATCCTGAAGGCCATCCAAACTGTCAATAAACTCAATATTTCTGGAGATATCTTTATCTTCTCTGACAGCCAAGCTTCACTATCTCGGATCCAGACTAAACCAACCAAAATCTGTCATCAAATACGAAGTTCTGCAAAGAATCTAAGCCTTCACTTTCATTGGTGCCCTGGACATATGGGTATAGAGGGAAATGAAATGGCAGATAAACTAGCCAAAGCTGGGGAAAAGAGACCTGCTATGAGGAAAGACAAATACACCACACTATCATTCTTAAGAGAAAAAATGAGGCAACAACTAGTCATCTCTTGGAAACAAAGATGGCAATCAGAGCTGTTCCGAGAAGAAGAGGGCAGAAAGGCCAAAGGACTTGGAAAATACTATAGGATCTTTGCACTAAAGAATACTCCAGACTTCAAGCTCAAACCCTACAACTACAACAAATACAGCAGAAGGACTCAGGTTGAATACTTCCAGGCAAGGACTGGTATTGGGAATACTCTGGCTTACCTCAAAAAAATTAGAAAATCAGAAAGTGATTGGTGTGACTACTGTGGGGAAGGAAGACAGACAGTGCCACATCTAGACCTTCATTGTAAAAAATTCAAGGTTGAAAGGAGAAAATATTTTGCAGAAATAACACCACTTAAACTAACACTTCTTTTTGGGACACATGTTGGGAAAACAGCACTACTTTGCTTTCTAGATTCAACTAAATGCCTTAGGGCATGCAGAAGATGAAATGGAGTAAAACGAAAACTACTAGGGAAAGAGAAACATGGAGAAACTTTTTAGATATATTTTGTATGTTAGAACTGTGTCATAGCTATATAGCTGAATACACTATGATTTAAAAAAAAAAAAAAAAAAACAAAATCAGACTGAATCATAGCAGAAGAAAATATGCTATGAGAACATTAACCTTGGCCATAAATCATCCATTAAATTTGATGATGAAACAAAACTTAGAATACTACCACTGTGAAAGAAGAAATGCAAAAGAAAATCAAGTCAAAAGAATTAGGGAGTTATTAATATATAATCCTGATCTTGTAGACATTGAACTAATTAGGCCTAATTTCTATGCGCCCTGGAGCAGAAATCTGCCATATAAGGTGTGCAGTGGAAAAAGCAACAAAGAAGAAGAAAAAATATTACACAATAGCTTCCTTATGAAATCTAGAGGGAAATCTCAAGTTATATACTATACAGATGCATCTGAATCATCAGATAGCAAAGGTATAGGCATTTCACATTTAGTATATGACCAAATAGACCAGAGTATCAAGAGTGAATATTACACTCTATCAAAAGA
The DNA here is from genome assembly GCA_905067625.1 of Blumeria graminis f. sp. triticale. Classification (NCBI taxonomy): domain Eukaryota; kingdom Fungi; phylum Ascomycota; class Leotiomycetes; order Helotiales; family Erysiphaceae; genus Blumeria; species Blumeria graminis. The sequence goes on along the minus strand of LR898472.1, from coordinate 12,176,113 downwards.
TACAAATACAATCTATGAAGGAGAGTTAGAGGCTATTGTCAGAGCTATTGAACATGCAAATAGTCAAGCATGGGATAGGAAGTCAGTCACAATTTTCTCTGACAGCAAAGCAGCTTTAAAAAGGATGGAAGATATAAGTAGTAAGTCTGGTCAGGCAAAAATTATCCGGGGAATAAAAGCTGCCACACTACTACAAAAACAAGGAATAGAAGTCCACTTGAGATGGGTCCCAGCTCATCAAGACATCAAAGGGAATGAAGAAGCCGACAAGCTAGCCAAGGCTGCATCTCATTGTGACCCAGATAAATGTTATCCCACAAGTCTAGCAGTCATATACAAAGAAATAAACAAAAATAAATACCTTGAGTGGCAAAAAATATTGACTAAATATGACGAAAAAAGGCAACAGCAGGAACAGCCATCTCAATACTCCAACACATATCCATGGCAAATAAGGAAAAGGCCATGGGTTCCAAGAGGGGTAAAGAGGGGAATTAGTGCAGCATTTTATCAGCTTAAAATTGGTCATGGCTATAACAAGTGGTACATGCAAAGAATGGGACAGACAACAACAGACAGGTGTCTTTGTGGGGATATACAGACACCAAAACATTTAATTATGGAATGCAGGAGGTACAAACAGAACCGGAAAAGAATGAAGGACAGGCTTGGAGACAAGGAGATGAGCCTTGAAGTACTGCTTCAAAGCAATATTGGAATATCAGCAATTTTGGAATACTTAAACGAGACAAAAATATCAACAAGGGGTTGGTATCTAGGAGAGGATAGTAGAGAATTGGAATGTGATTTAAATTGAATTTAGCTAGACAAATTGTAGTATGATACTACACATCCTCTGATAGTCATAGACTTATATAGGATGTCAATAATAATTAAAAAAAAAAAAAAAAAAAAAAAAATTGAATTGAAGCCAAAGGCTCCATTGTTGGTTCTGGTCTTTTGATATCTGTTTGATTAATGGCTGTTTCCTCACAATCTACAGTGACTGATTGTTGCAAAGTTCTACTCAAGACTTTCAGTGCATTGCTGGCTCTTGGCAATACAATTGCAGTGGCTGTTGGTGCCTTACTCTTTACAATATCTGCATATGATGTGATTGTTGATGTATTTGTGTTTGAAGATGTTGCCATTGGAATAGAGGGTGTGGTATTGGCTGTATGTGCAGCTTGGTTGGTGGGTGTCTTATCAGCTTTAATTAAATTTACTCCACCAGATTCAGTAAAATTTCGGAATACTTCAACCAAATCTAGAACTGCATCCTGTTTTTCTTTGCAGTTGGTTAAATGGTAGGCTTTAACAACCCAATCCCTTTTTTTTTTTTTTTTTTAATCACATTGTATTCAGCTAGCTAGCTATGACAATTTATTTAACATACATACAAAGTAAATATAAGTCCTCATGATCATTCCCTTCCTCCATCTCCTCTCTTTATTTCCAATATATTTTGTCCTAATTATTCTCCTTTGTGTATAGATATACACCTCGAAGTTTTTAAAAATTCAAGCAGTGCTTGTTTTCCTCTTTTTGTTCTGAATAAAATTGGTAAAGTGAAAGGCTCAATTTTTTTAAAAGATTCTTTCCTTTCATTTTGAAACATTTGACAATGAAGTATCAAATGTTGCATGGTTTGTTTTTGGTTGTTGCAAAAATTGCATTTATCATCCATGGTCTTTCCAATTTTATATAAGTATGCCCTAACATTTCCTATGCCAGTCCTTGCCTGGAAGTATGCAGATTCTGTCAACCTGCTGTGGCCCTGAAAACTGGGTGGGTGAGTTGAAAATATTGGTGTTGACATTTGGGCTTGGGTCCTATAGAACTTGCCAAGACCAGAGCTTTTTCTTCCTTCTTCCTCATGGAAAAGCTCCGAGGTCCAATCTTTAGCCCAGGCTTCCAGTACAAGTTCCTTTGCCTTCTGCTTTAGGAATGCATGTGATGTAAATTGATTACTTCTCAGCACTTTCTTTTTGCTGGCTCCTTTGGCTAAGTTGTCAGCAAGCTCATTACCCACTATACCAACATGTCCAGGGCACCAGGAGAGTTGAATCGAGCAGCTCTCTGCCTCTTGTCTTATCTGGTGTGAAAAGGAATTTTCTTTATTCTTTATTCTCAAGAGACTAGCCTGACTATCACTGAAGATGTGATAGTTGCCTCTTGGTGATATCTTTTTGAGGTATTTGATGGCTTTGAGGATACAGAAAGTTTCTGTGTCTGTAATACCCATAGTTCGACCAAGGTTGAAGGACAAGCATTTCATTTGTCTTGTCACTGGGAGATAGACAACAAATCCTATACTGCTTCCTTTTCCTTGAGTGAGTGAGCCATCAGTATAGACAATTGTTGTATTGTTAGGTATGTTGTCAGTGAGAGATTTGTGACTCAGAGCAGCTTGTTCCTTTGGCAGTGGTGAAATGTCAATTTTCAGGTTAGTTTGAAGCCAAGGGGGCACCCAACAGGCATCCAGTTGTTCAAGGTTTTTATATGTTGTGAATGACTGCAATAGCTGGCCGATCCTAATAAGCTGGCTCATTACTTTACCTAGGTACTTGAAAACCCCAAGATCCAATTCTGCTGATAATGATAGCTCATCCTGGAGTGGGGAGAGCAATTTGTCCTTCACAGGATGTGATTTTTGTACTCTGAGAAGGCGTAGTGCAAAGTTTATTGTTTGTTTCAGTTGTCTGACTTTGGTTGGGAGGATAGCTGCTTCAACCTCCAGGGCCTTGACTGGGCTGTGATGATACGCTCCAGTGATCATGATTAATGCCTGGTTTTGAAGCCTCTGACACTTAGCACTCAATGCACCAGAGCCTATTTTTCTAAACCAAAGTACTGAGCCATAGTCCAGGACAGGGAGGACACAACTGAGAAAAAGCTGGTGTAAGGCATGGAATGGAAGGCCCTTTGTGTTGGAAGCAAGCTGCTTAAGCCTCTTTAGTGCACCATGTGCAAGCTGGAGTCGTTTTTCTACATGGGTCTTGAACTTCATTTTCCTATCAAACCAGATCCCCAGCCATCTTACTGCCTCTTTTGGTTCTATGACAGTTTGATTTTCAAGTATTATTTGATTGGTAAGTGGTGTTTTGTGGTGTGAGAAATGAATCATTTCGGTCTTCTCCATCTCAAATGTGACTGACAGTTTACTTGCCCTTTCCATTAGTTCCTTTAGGGTTTGTTGTAGTTGGTCAGTGTTTTTCTTGATTGAGGTGGAGGCAACTGAGATGCAGATGTCATCCATGTATGAGAGTTGAAGATGATTCATTTCCTGCTTTGCTGGAAAAAGGAATCTGATGGATATTAAGAATAGAATTGGAGAAATTGGGCTGCCTTAAGGTGTTCCTGTGACTGGGAATACCTCACTTAGCTGGCCATTAAATTGAAGCCTCATGGTTCTTCTGGTCAAGAAAGATTTAACCCATGAGATAAGTGAGACAGGCAGCTGGAGTGTCCTCATGACTGATAAGAGAGCTTCTGGCTGTAGTCTATCAAATGCCCCCATGATATCAAGGAGAACTGTTGATACTATTCTGTGTTTGAGCCTGTTCTGCTCCACAAAATCCTGTAGTAAAAGTGCGGCATCAATAGCAGATCTCTGCTTGCGTCCACCCATTTGGGTCTCATGTAGAAGGAAATTAGTAGTGTTAGCAAGGTAGGCTAGCCTGTTGGCAAAGATTCTTTCCAACAGTTTTGATAGGCAGGGGAGAAGAGAAATAGGCCGATATGCTTTTGGATTGCTATAGTCCTTTTTATTCCTCTTAGGAATGATAATTCCCACTGCCTGTCTCCATATTGTTGGATGATAGCCACTATTGAATAAGCTTGTAAAAGCATCAAAAAATATTTTAGGTATAGCTGTGATTGCTGCCTTGATTATGGTCCAGTCAATCTGGTCCATACCTGGCGCTGTTGATTTATTTGGTACTGCATCAACAATTTCTTCCATGGTTAAGTCAGGCCAGTTCCACTTGCTTGTGTTAGCTCCATCATAGCTAGGTAGGATGATATTTCGAGGTGCTGTTAGAAGGTGATGCTGATGACATAGAGTCAGGCTGATAGATTCCTTTGATGCAGTTGCTGTTGCTGGTGTTGGTGTGGAAGATTCTGGAAAAAGGGTTTGAATAAGTGCCTTGCATTTGTCCTTAAAGCTAGTAGCTACTCTGTCCGGACTATTTTCCCTATTGCTGTACATCAAATTAGGAATAAGAGTTGACTGAGTCCTTCCTGGCCTGGAGTAGTTGTAGGCAGTAAAGACAGTTTTGTCCTTAGCATTTTCGAGGAATTTGATCCAGTGCTGCTTCTTATTGTATTGAATCATGTGAAAGTATTGATTTCTTGCAGCCCTGGCATCATTTGCTGACCCAAGATTTGGGTTTTTTTTGAAGCAGCGTCTTATCCTATGAAACCTCATCCTCAACTGGGTCAACTCTGTTGTCCACCATGGTTTTGATCTTGGTGTGATTTTCATTGTTGGGATGGATACATGGGCAGCATTTTCGACAATTTTTTGGAGCAGACTAGCAATCTGGTCATAATCTTTAGAATGGATGGCATTATCAAGAAGTTGCTGGTATAATTCTTCTTTTGCTTGCAGTTCCAGATTAAATAGCTTCCAATCTGCTTTTTTGATATTTAATCTTGATGGAAGTGAATAGTCATTGTTGCTGGCAGAGTTGACAATTTGAGGAATAAATGTCTTAAAGGTAATAAGCTCATGATCCGACCCAGTTGATTCTCCATAGTTCCAGTCCTGCCATTGTAGTTGCTTAAATCCTGCAACAAATGTGAGATCAATAATGGATGTGCTTTTTGAATTTGCTCTATGGAAGGTGCCTCCATAGTTTTCAATTACAGAAGAGCAATTGAGTAGATGAGCATTGTTTTTTCCAAGATAATCAACTAGTGAATTAGCAAGAGTGTTATTAGTTTGAACCAGTGGGTTCCACAATGGGTGGTGTAAATTGAAATCCCCGAGAAATACAAAAGGTTTGTCCAACTGCAGTTGTAAATTAAGAAATCGCTGTACAGTATAATGAGAAAATGAAGGTGTAAGAGGCTTCTCATTGTAAATGTGTATTATGTAAAAAGACTCTTCAGGAAGATCAACCTCCAGGATTTGAAAATCTGGGTCAGAAACCAGGTCATATCTGGGCATTACCTGGATCTGGCTTGCTCTCTTGACATAGGTCATGACCCTTGGGCGAAGGAATTGGTGGGTGATTGGTGGAATGATTTGATAAGCTGAATGTAATATTGGTCGGTATATTTGCAAATGAGTGTCATAGAACAAATAAGGTTCCTGAACTAAAAGAATGTCTGATTCCCCTTTGATAGAGACATCAAAGAGGGACTGCAGGATCTCACGACCCCTTGCAGTATTGTGCTGATTAAATGTGATGTGACTTAGCATGCCAATGCTTTGAAGAAGTCGCAATCTTGTCTTTGAAATGCCAAATGGGTATTTGACTTGCAATTGGCACATTGTACAGCATGATGAATACAGCTTTGAGTGGAGCTACATTTGTTACATTTGTGATCTGAAGTAATATGGTGGCCTAAGCAGATTGCACACACTGGTGGCTTAATGCATGAAGTATGATGGTGTCCATATGCAAGGCATTTTCGGCATTGGGTTCTCTGGGTAGCTAGTTGAAAGTTTACCACCTTGAGATAGAGACCTCCAATAAGGACACCTTCCTTGATTAGCTGGTCTTTTTCCTCTTCAGTAGTAACTGAAAAAGTGATGGAGGCTTTTGATCTTTGCTGAAATGTTCTACTGAGCCATCTTGGTTGACCCTGAGTTTTAATCCCAGTGTTGTATATTTCTATTTCCTCAGTTGTTGCCTCAATAGGGATGCAGGTTGGCACCCCATGCACCACTACTTTAGGCCAGTTGGTGATCTTCTGGGCTTTCTTAATTGGCCACCCATCAAATGCTTCTTCCCATTTTTCTTGATCAAGAAGAAGTTCTGATGGAGATGAATCCATGCATGTTAGGGCAACATTACCCTTGATGGAGGTATGTACCCTTGAGATTGCTCTCTTTCCTAGGATCTTGTTGATTTTTTCTCTGATAATGAATGGCTGGTAGATTGGAAGTTTTCCACCTGGTCTGGTGACCAATGTGATCACATTTTCACTATTGAACTGACTTGTTACTGTAGTTCCTGTAGTCTCTGCTGTTGTTTCTGCTTCTGCTGTGGCCGTTGTTATATGGCCACCTTTTTGATGATTTGAGCTTTGTTGAATGTCCATAGCATCTGGATGTCTTGTTGTTTTCCCCAACACCTTCATGGCATTGCTGGCTCTAGGTAATATATCTGTAGGGGCTGTTGGTGTATTGCTCTTCAACATATCTGCATAAGATTTGGCTGGTGGCATGTTGTTGACAATTGTACTTATGGCTGTTATTGGTATGGTTGGTGCTATTGGTTGTAATGATGATGATGGAGTTGATGGAACAGCTGGTTTGGAAATAGATGTCTCTGTTTGCATCATATTAACTCTACCAGACTCAGTAAAGTTTCGAAACACCTCAACCAAGTACAAGACAGCATCTTGTTTTTGTTTATTATCTGCCAGATGGTAGGCTTTGACAATTAAGTCCCTTGCTTCTTGTATAGCAGATGTATATGTAAGTTGAAGTGTAATTTTTGGTGCAGCAATCCTCATAACTTTGGTTGGTTGACTATCTGACAGATTTTGCTCTATGCACTTTCTCTTCTTTTGTTTAATTGGCATTGATTTAATTGCTGATTTATCTAGACCAAGATCTTGTGCAGTGATAGGGTCACTGCTGAATGGGCCATTTAGTGATTGTTTAGAAAATTTATTTTGGGTTGGTTTTATCAAGTTTGATTTTAATGTCCTTTTAGTACTCCACATGGAATCTGTTAGCCTAGCCACATTTTTAAAATCAAAAGATTTTAAAGTGGGCGGTGAAGATGGTAGTTCAGTACAGGAAACAGAAGATTTGGGACTCATCCTGCACCAAAATAATATATGTTTAAGTTGATCTTAAGTTAAGAACAATTAATCAACAAAATTTCAAGCATTCAAAATCTTTGTGATATAAATTTTTTTTTTTTATATTTTAAAGATATATGTATATATTTTTTTCTTTTTCTTTTTTTCTTTTTTTTTTTTTTTTTTTTTGAAATTAACTTTTGGATGTATTGAGTCTGTGAATCACGTGATTGAATCACTGATCATGTGATTTTTGCCAAGGCTTGGCAGTACTAGTGCGAAAATTTTTCTTTAAGCTGGAAAAATCAAGTTTTCATCAAAAGATCTTGAATTAATGGTTAGTAGATCTTAAAAATGATATCATTGAAAAGCTACTGATTAAGCGAAATAGAATATCGAAATTTTTTATTGTAGCTAATGGTGGTGGAAAGTTGTTGATGAAATGGTGAGAAATTTAACTTTGGATGGCGAAAAATCGGATTTTGGTCGGAAAATAGTGTAATAAGTGGATGCTGATGTCGAAATGTATATCAGTCGGAAGCTACGGACGATGCGAAAACGAATATCGAAGTTATATGGCTGTAGCTGATGGTGGTCCGAAGTTGTGGTTGAAAAGGCAATTTTCGAAAGTATGGTGGAACCAAATCCCTTGCTTCTTGTATTGCAGATAGGTAAGTGAAGTGATTGGTTATTTTAGGTGCAGCAATCCTCATAACTTTAGTAGCTTGGATAACTGTTGGATTAATTTCAATACACTTTCTCTTTTTTTGGGTTATGGGCATCAGTTTAGTTTTCGAGATTTCAGGAATTAGGCTTTGTGCAGTAATTGGGTCACTGCTGAAAGGGCTGTCCAGTGATTTTTTTGCAAAATTATTCTGGGTTGATTTAAGCAGGTTGGCTTTTGTTGATCTTTTTGAGCTCCAGATTGAGTCAGACAGCCTAGCAACATTTTTAAAATCAAAAGAATTTTTTGTTGGTGGAGAATATGGAATTTCTACAGAAGAAGATCGAAAATTTGAACTCATTCTCAATTGAATAACTGAAATAAATTTTGATTAATATTTTGAAAGTTTCTGATGGTATTTATTTTATAGTTTATTTTATATTATTTTTTATTATTATTTTTTTTTAAATCTTTTTTGGTATATTTTTTATAATTGCTTTTTTATAATTGCTTTTTTATAATTCCTTTTTTAAATATTTCTTTTTGAGATGGAATGATATTTTCGATTTATTTAGTTATTTTAAAAAAAAAAAAAAAAAAAGATATTAAAAATGAAAGAGAAAGATTTGATCACGCGTCCTGAACGCGTCGCGCGTCGCGCGTCACGCGTCGAGCCTTGGCAAGGCTGGGTGAAAAATTTTCGTCCAGAGGGTCGAAAATTGCGTTTTGGTTGAAAAATAATGTAATTGATGGATTCAGATATCGAAATAAATATCAATCAAAAGCTACAGACCATGCGAAACTGAATATCGAATTTATTGAGTCGTAGCTGATTTAAGGCGGAAGTTATGGATGAAATGGTGTGGTAATGTGGTCCAGAGTCTCCCAAATCAGGGTTTGATCGAAAAATGTTGCAATATTGGGATTTAGGTGTCAAAAATTAGATGGATCAAAAGCTGTTGACGATGCGAAACCGAATATGCAGTTTATATTGTTGTAGCTGACAGAGGGCGGAAGTTGTGCACGAAAAGGCTATTTTCGAAAGTGTGGTGCTAGTGAGTTGGCAGGATTGGAGATATGCAGAAAGTACAGGCTCTGATCATGAAGCTATCATCTTCCAAGCCGAGGCCCTTGCACCACTGAATACATCCAGCCCAGCTACAAAACTAATTCCAGCAAGATACAACTTGAAGAAATCAGACTGGGTTTTATTCAACAATTATTTGCTTACCAATCAGGACAATATTAACCTATTGCTGGACTCATCTATAGAATTTGCAGACAGTGACTCTGTTGCAGGTGTTCTTCAAGATATGGTTCAAGGAGCAGCTGACAGTTCTATCCCTCAGTCAAGGCCATGCAGTAGATCAAAATCATGGTGGACTGAAAAGCTAACAAATTTAAGGCACAGTTACCATCAGCATAGACGAAGGGCAAAGCTATTTGCAGCCCCAGCAGTGCAGGAGGAAGCCAAAATTGTGAGAAATACATACTTCAAAGCCATCAGTCATGCAAAAGCCAGTCATTGGGAAGAATTTCTATCCTCTGCCAAAGAGAAGATGATATTTAAAGCTTACAACTACACTAAAACTTCCACTCAGCCTCGCCATTTTATCCCGGCCCTTCAATATCAAATGACTAATCCACTAACCAATGAGACTGAGTCTGGAGTAGCAATATCTTTCAAGGACAAGTGTCAAGCTCTTGTGCAAGGATTATTCCCAAAAAGCAGTTTAAGCCCTACTAATGTTGGGTTGACAGCTTTTGACTGCAATATTGCCTCATCTTCCTCACCACTGGGAAGAACATGCTCTGATGGACAAAAGTGGGATTGGCCAGGGTTAACAATTGGAGAAATAAAAGCAGCAATACCAAACAAGAAGACAGCCCCAGGCATAGACCAGCTAGACTGGACCATCATCAAAGCTGCCATGGAGTGTGTCCCAACAATATTTTTCAAGGCATACAACTATCTATTCAACAGTGGTCAACATCCTAGCAGATGGAAGCAAGCAATTGGAATTATTCTACCCAAACAGAATAAGAAAGACTACTCGGAGCCGAGGGCATACCACCCAATTTCCTTGCTTCCATGTCTATCAAAACTGTTGGAGAAGATTTATGCAAACAGACTATCATTCCTTGGCAATACAACCACTAATCTTTTCCACAACAGTCAAATGGGAGGACGGAAGCAGCGTAGTGCTATAGATGCTGTAATTCTGCTTCAACATTTCATTGAATCAAATACCAAGAGAGGTAGAACAGTCAGCACAGTGTTCTTAGATATCCTTGGAGCTTTTGACAGACTTGAGCCAGCAAAGCTTATCCAAGTCATGGGTCAGCTAGAGTTGCCAAAACAGCTTATTAAGTGGGTTGGTTCCTTCCTTACTAACAGAACCATCAGGCTGCTGTTCAATGGGGAGCTGAGTGATGAATTTGCTGTCTCTGGAACACCTCAAGGAAGCCCTGTCTCACCTATACTATTCCTTCTTTCAATAAGGTTCTTACTTGCCAACACTCACACTAATAACACCCTTCGACTCTCCTACATTGATGATCTGTCTATATCTTGTGCTTCAACCTCGGTCAGCAAAAATTTAAGGGAGCTAGAAGTCCAACTTGATACCATCTTTTCAACAGCCCAGTCAATCTCAGTCACTTTTGAGAAGGAAAAATCGGAACTTATTCACTTCTGTAATAAGCAATTCCCAATCCTGACACCCCTAAAAGTAGATCAGATACTACTACATCCAAAGGAGGTTGTCAGATGGCTTGGTATTTGGTATGATCGAAAATTAACCTTCAAGACCCATGTGGACAAGCGACTTCAACTGGCCAATGGAGCTCTTCAGAGGATTATAATGCTAGCTTCTCCAACAAAAGGACTTAAATTCAATGCTTTGAGGCAGCTGTATCTATCTTGTGTCACATCAGTACTAGACTATGGCTCTGTGATGTGGTCTGGAAGATATGGTAAACAACAACTCACCAATAAATACCAAAAACAAAATTCATTTCTATCAATCTTTGCATGGTTGTTCTAGTCTCAGATTCAAGTAAAACCAAATTTTCTCCAACATCATTTTTCATCAATTAATTGTCTGAATCAAGTCAATTAGCTCACGCTCTTTCATTTGAATCTATTTGCATCTCCTCCAGACATCTGGTTGAGTTGTGAAGATGGATTTGGATGATTTTCCGCCCCTCGGAGGTCCCTCCTCAAGTCCACCACTCCCCCCAACAAAGGATCCATCAACTTCCAACCTTCCAACCATCAAGTCATCAAATTGGAATGTTAAAAACACCCTGCCGTCGTCTTCTCATTCTAAACCATTAAATTCAAAAGGTAAAGGGATTGCTCAAGACACTGAGCTCAGCAGTGACCCCATCTCAGCTGCCCTAAGTGCAGGTGAAAATTTTTTCACTCCACCCCACTTTAACATCAAAAAGAGAACTGCCAATACTACCACTCTACCATCCAGCCAGACAACTAAATACCTTAGAATAGAATAGAATAGAATTCAATTTAAGTCCCTACTGAGTCTGTGACTATGAAGGACTGCTAAAACTATATAAATAGATCTAGATTTTAATGTGAAAGTTGTTAGTTGATATATTCAATCTTTACCAATAGAAATTGAGGGTCATGCCCTGTTAATTTTTACTCTAATCCACCACCATTCTCCTCGCCCCTTGATCCTCCTCTGTCAATTCACCTCTTCATTCTCAAGTCTTTGAAGATGCCATCTTCTTGTAGATATCCTAGTTTTCTTGATGAATTCAATTGTTTTTTCTATCCCAATTTTAGTGTGAAGCAACAGCTTCAAACTCAATTGGTTTCCATTCAGACTAGTTTTCAGCTGCTTTCGTTTGTGCTTGTAGTTGCTGCAGCTGAGTAATAGGTGCTCAGGTGTTTCTCTCTTCCCACATCTACACCTGTCACTATCACTTAGCCCACGCTTATTCAGGTATGACTTATTGTAGCCATGTCCAATTTTTAGCTGAAATAGTGAGCTTGCCACATCTCTCTCTATACAAGTTGGTAAGATTATTCTAGACTTAATTTTCCAGCCAAATCTTTTCTGATAGTTTGATGGATTATTTACAGATTTAATCTTATATTTTTTAATATGATTTTTCCACTGATCTCGAAAGCTTTGATGAATTAGGGTCCCTGCCATGGCAAAGCTAGTCTCTCCCCTTTCAGGCGGAAGACATGATGCTTCCTTGGCAAGTCTATCTGCCTCCTCATTACCTTCTATGCCCAGATGACCTGGAATCCAGTTGAGATTAATTGTTGAGTTTTTGCTTTGAATTATCCTCGCTGCTGCTATGGCTCTGAGCTGACAAGCCTGTCCTGGATTATCCGTGGGTTTCTTAAGTCTGTATAGGGCAGACTGATTATCTGAGAAGACCTGGAAGTGTTTGTTGTCCTGCTCTTGCAGACTTGCCCACTTCATGGCCTGAGTGATGGCTTCCAGCTCTCCATCATAAACATGTGCCCCATTTCCTATGTTACTCTTATTTTGGTATCTGATTCTGCTGCAGCTCCCAGTAGCTGCAAAGCTTAATCCAACACCTGTGCTGTCTGCCATTAATGAGGCATCTGTGTAAATGAATGTAGTGGAGGACCAGTCAGTCTGTTGAAGCAAAGATTGATGTCTCTCTGCTGCTTCATCCTTTGGTATCCTCTCAATTGTCACTATATAAGGGGGATCCTGCCCCCATGGTTTGAATTGAAATTGTCTTATTGTCTCCATATCATCACTGTTAATGAGATTATTCATAGAATTTTTTATCCTATCTAGCTGGATAGGCTTAGGTAGGACAAGCTCATTTGAAGTTTGTATGTTTAAAGGGTGATATCTTGATAGTTTTGTAAGCCTGAAGGCAAACTGCATTTGATTTCTTTGAAGTCTGGTACTTGGTGGTGCCAGAGCTGCTTCCACTTCCATAGGAAGAATTGGGGATGTCTTGAAGACACCCAGTATCTTTCTGAGTGCAAGGTTCTGTAACTTCTGGAGTGCTGTTACTATGTAATCCTGACCTTTCCACCAGATGACTGATCCATAGTCAGCAATGCTGGCAATGCAGGCAAGATATATTTGTCGGAGCGCTGCAGGTGAGAGGCCCCTCTCTGTGTTAGCAAGTCTAGCCATCCTATAGAATACTTGAGTGGCTTGGGAGGTTCTGACTTGTATATGTTTTCTAAAATTTAGCCCAGGATCAAAGTGGATGCCTAGCCATTGGATTGAATTAGTTGGTTGCAAAATCTCACCATTAGGAAGGGCAACAGGAAAGTCCTGTGCGTTTTTCCGTCTAGTGAAGTGAATGAGCTCTGTCTAAGTAAGGTCAAACTGAACTGCATGTTTCCTTCCAAAGTCAAATATTTTCTTTGCTTCTCTATCCAAGATCTTGATGTTTTTGGACATACTACTTGATGCAGTTGTCATAGATATATCATCTATGTATGAAATGAATTTGATAGACTTAGATGTGAAAAGTCCTCTGATATAAATGAGAAATAGAATGGGTGATATTGGACTCCCTTGAGGAATACCTGTCTTTATCTCACTAAATCCTTCCTTTTCTCCATCAAAAGCTAATTGAAGTGTCCTTTGTTCCAAGAATGAGGCTACCCAAGCTATGAGGTTAGTAGGGAGTTTCTGCTCCTTCATTACTTCTAGTAGTTTATTTCTGGCAACATGATCAAAGGCCCCTTTGATGTCCAGGAAGAGGGTTGATGTTACCTTCCGAAGTTGCTTGTTGATTTCTACTTCATTAGAGAGAAGGAGTGCTGCATCTACAGCTGACTTCTTCTGTCTGCCCCCAATCTGAGATGGATGAAGTAGGTCTGATGTCTCTGCTAGGTAACCCAATCTTTTTGCAAGGATTCTCTCCATCACCTTTCCAAGGCAGTTAAGGAGTGAAATAACCCTGTAAGCTTTAGGATTGGAGTAGTCTGGTTTGGATTTCTTTTTGATGATGATCCCAGTGGCTTCTTTCCAACATTGAGGATGGTATCCGGCTTCAAAGAGGCTAGAGTATAGTTGGAAGAATACATCTGGAATAGCTGCATAGGCATGGCTGATAATTTCATGTGTTATACCATCTGGTCCAGGACTAGTGCCTCTGATATTAGTAGAGCAAGCTCTTTGCAGCTCTGGTCTTCCTAGCTTGGGCCAAGTCCAAGTACCTGGCTGATATGAGTCCCATGTAGCTTGCTTTGTATTTGGAGGGTCAGGGAAGAGCGTATTCCGAAAGGCTTTGCACTTTCCCTCAAAGGATTTCTCCAAGATACAGCTATCTGATAAGATATTTGGAATAGTATTTGATCTTTTATCCTTGGTGAAAGCCATGGCTTTGAATATTGATTTGGGATCATTTCTTTCAAGGAAATGGTTCCAGTGTCCCTGCTTAGCTCTTTTGATGGCTGAGAAATATAGATTCCTGGCTTGAAAATATAATTCTTTGGCAATCAAATCATCCCTATTGCATTTATAAACCTTATTCTTTGTTGCCATTTCTTTTCTCATTGATTTCAGCTCTTTGGACCACCAGGGCTTTGAGGTATGATGAAAGATACTCTGTGGTATTGATTCCTTGACAGCTTCAGCTATGCAGCTAGTGAGGGCCTTTGCTGCATGGTCTAATTGGCTGGAAAACAGGTGAGTGCCTGTAACCAAATAATTGATATCCTTGCTGTGCATGTTTGAAATGCCTTTGTGCAGATTTTGAAGCACCATTTTTCTGCTAGCCTTCTCTTGTAAGATCCTGGCAAATTTCCCCCAGTCGGCTTTTTGATAATTTAGCTTTGGTCTTTGAGGTATTTTCCCCTTTAATTGTACTGCTGATTCTACTGTGAATAGGATTCCACAATGATCTGACCCTATATCTTCAACTATTTGCCAGTCTGCAATTCTATCAGATATTTGTGAAGATGCCAGAGTTAAATCTATTACTGTAGGCTTCTCCATATGGGACCTGATAAATGTTCCTTCCCCAGGGTTATTTATGATCTCCATTCCTTGTGCTTCACACCATTCAACCAATCTGTCTGAAGGGCCAGTTGGATTTGATCCCGGCTCCCACAGTGGATGGTGGAGGTTGAAGTCTCCGAGAATAATTATCTTGGAGCTTAGTTGATGATTATATAGGTGAGCTTCGATGGTTTTACCCCTCTGACCTGCCTGATCATCTTGGTTATATATATTAATTAATTTTATCAAGCCTATATTGTCAGTGACCTCAAGGATCTGGATATCTGGATCCAGAGGTGATTGATCTGCAAGCTTGATTCTATTCTCAAGTCTCCTTGAAGCATAGACCATTGTTCTTGGCCTGAGCTGTGCTGGAAATTTTGGGAAGATTTGGTTATATCCATTGTGTTGAATGGATCTAGTATTACTATAGTCCTGGTTTGGAGGCTGTCTGGGTATCAGCCAAGGCTCCTGGACTGCTATGATATCTATTTGTAGCTCTACAGCCAGCTGCAGAGCATTTTCAGTTGCATATTGATTTTTATTTAGGTTTACTTGAAGGACTCGCATATCAGTTGTGTCTGACATTACAATTCCTCCTGATCAAGCTTATTTTTGACTGCTAGGAATACCTCACAGGACTTTGAGTTGGATTGATGTGCACCAGAGCAGTTGGCACACTTGGGTGCTAGATGACTGCAGCTCTTTCCTTTGGTGTGGCAGATGCTGCAGTAATGTTGCTGGGTGCTGTGATTGTCTCCACAGAGACCACAAACTGCTGATTTTCTACAGTAGTTGTCCAGGTGGCCAAAGCTCTGACATTTAGTACACTGTGTTGATGGAGCTACACTGTAGAATTTCTCTACCCTTACGCTTATCCCCGCAATATGTAGTCTGTTTCTGATGGCTTTGTTGGCCTCTTCTTCTGTTGCAAAAGCAATTGCAACTGATCCGGCCCTTTTGATGGTCCTATTTTCTCTGCTTGAAAGCCAATAGGGCATCCCAATTGGTGTAAGACCCTTGTTGAAGGTCAAAATTTCATCTTTAACCAACTGCATGCCTTCTGGGTTATCAAAATCCTCCAGTGGAATACCATGGGCAACCACTTTGTGCCATGGTTTGTCTATTTGTGCAAATGTAAATGGGATTAAGTGTTCCCACAATTCCCTCTTTTCCAGGAGAAACTCTGCTGTGTATTCTTCTGTGGTTGTAATGGATATATTTCTGGCTGAAGTAGTGCTCACTAAATTGACCACTGGACCTTTGATACCCCTCTCAGCAAGGGCCTTGTTGATGGTATTTCTGGCTGCTAATGGTGATGTCATTTGAGGGGAGTGTGGAGCCTGTACCAGGATGAGTCTCCTAATTATTTTTTGGGTTTGTTGTTTTTGGTTTACTGGCTTAGTGGTAGAGCTTCCCTTTTTTCCACCTACCAAAGTCCACTCTTGTGGCCCTGGATTTGATCCTTTAGTTGAGTTTGCAAGTATACTAGCAAAACTAACTGGCTGGTTAGGAGCAGCAGGCTTGTTGTGGGTCTTTTCTGTAACTTTGCTTGGTCTAGATGCTTGTGGTATAGATGTGGATGCTTCAAGATCCCTGGTTTTGCTCTCAATTTTTCGTGTTGCTTGTTCAAGGTTGGCAATTTGGGAGGTGATTATCTCAGAGGCTTTTGATAATTGCCCTTTTTCTGTAAATTCTCGGAAGATGTCCAAGAGGTCCAATAAATTATCTTGCTCTTTTCTGGTAGTGGAGAGGCTGTAGGCCTGAATAATGTTGTTCCTGGCTGCAAGGAGGGCATCTTTTGGGCAATTAAAAATTTTGTTCATAGTTTGAGCCTCAACAAATTGTATTTTCTTGTGTGTGTCTTGATTCTTAGCAAGGCTACAGCCTCGTTTTCGAGTCTCCTGAATCAAGTGGGTGCCTGAAAATTTTTTCCCATCCTGAGAGGGGCCACAAATTGGGTCACTTGAAAAGTCCATGAAAACTTCATCAATTGATGAATTGAAGGCTGGAAGGGGTTTAGTAATTGCAGGAGGAGCTGGTAGGTTACTCCAAATTGATGTCTTTAGTTGTGGTTGTTGAGATAATGATGATGGAGGGCTGGATGGTGGGTGAGGTGGAGATTTATCCCCGGAAATGGTCTTTTTCGACATTTTCTCCTGAACCAGTCGATCAAATTAGATATAATTAATCTTAATCGAATGCGCCTGATGTAATGAATCCGAAACAGTTGACTATATGATGATAGGACTCTATCGCATAAAGTTATCGACGAAAACGTGTTTTTGGAAAATTTGATGTTCCTTGGTTGGCGTGAACTAAATACCTTAGAATGCCTACCAGCTCCTCATCTCAGGCTTCTAAATCTCCCAAGGAAGCAGTTTTGGCTGCTAGGGACCTGTTGGTAGAAGCATACACCCTAACCACTGACCGACTAGAGCAGAATAAGCTGCTGAATCTTCTCGAGGTATTTCGCAACTACACTGAGACTGGGAGGATCGACCCATCACTAGCCCCTAGTAATAACCCCACATCTAGCCCATCTTACTCTGAGAAGCTTAAAGCTGGATTACAACACCAGACTCAGGAATCAAAATCTAGGGCAGCCACTGGATCCAAGAAAGCTACAAATATACAACCCAACAACATTGTCCCCAAGAACTCTACCTCTCAAAAGCAATTAGAAGCTAAGCAGAGGGCAGGAAATATCATAACCTTAGTTGCCATAAGAGGCAGCAACTTACCTGACTACAATGCAATTTCCATCCGAGATGAGTTCAATAAAGCAATGGGTAAGAAAGCTATATCAAGGGTACATACCTCCATGAGAAATAACCTTGTTCTTACCTGCTTTGAATCTAATCCAACAGAGCTACTAGAAAATGAACAAAAATGGAAATATATTTTCCAAGACTGGCCAATAGATCAAGCTCAGAGAGTCAATCTCTGGCCTAAGCTAATTGTCCACGGAGTACCTGCAGCGCTTGATATCTCCTCATTTCAGGGGGAGGTCGAGCAATACAACACATCAATCAAAGTTAATGGCCAACCTCGATGGCTTTCTGGGACTCCCACAAGTAAAGCATCATCAGTAGTCTTCTCAGTGGCTTCAGATGAAGAAAAAGCACGACTTCTTAAATCAGGTATTCTAATTGGTGGAATGCTACTCAAAGTAGTCAACTACCGACCCTACACACCAAAGACTCAATGCAAGAAATGTCTTGGCTATGGTCATGGCCCTATTTTCTGTAAGAAAGCTCCTCTTTGTGCCATCTGTTCAGGCTCTCATCTGACCACTGAGCACTCATGTGGACGCTGTAATGCCTCAGACTTTTGTCCCCACTATTCCAAGCAGTGTGTAAACTGCAGAGGAACAGACCATGCTGCTTATGAACGACAGGACTGCGAGATTTATAAGGCTCTTACATGTTAGGACACCTTAAAATCAGCCAACACAATACAGCTCGGAGTAGAGAGGTACTCCAGACATTCTTTGAAGTAGCCCTGAAGGAGGAAGCGCTTTTTCTCTGCATACAGGAGCCCTATCTTTACAAGCATTCAATTACGCACTCATTTACACCACTAAGTCATCCATCTTATTATCCATTGCTTCCTTCTCTTCATACAACCACCCGACCTAGGGTAATTTTATATGTACATCGATCTTCCTGCTTCAATATTGCACCTAGATACTACCTTTTGTCTGATCCAGATATGCAAATACTTGAAGTTTCAATTCTTGAAGAGAGCTTTTATATAATAAATATTTATAATGAAAAGCCAACAGATCCTAATGAGACCAGGACAACCTTACAGCGTCTCCTTGACATGAACATTCATTTCAATAAACCATTCCTTTTCCTTGGGGATCTCAACCTTCATCATCCTGCATGGAACCCCAGTGCTACATCTACAACCAAATCTGAACAACTGGCTCGCTTCTTGGATACCAGAGGCTGTATACTGCTGAATAATTTTGAAATCATGGAGAAATTTGGAGGCACTTTCCATAGGTCCAATACAAAGACAACCTCAATCATAGATCTGACATTTGCTGCAGGGTTTCAAGTACTCCTATGGCATAATTGGAGGTACATGGACTCAACAGGATCAGATCATGAGGCAATATGTTTTGAAACATTTCTTCCCACCAGAGCTCACAATAATACAAATCAACTTCCATCCAGGTACAACATGGCAAAAGCAAATTGGACCCAGTTTGAGAAGGCTTTGAAGCAGCATGAGCCAGAGTTCTCAAATCAGCTGGACCATGCTATTTATTCACAAGACTATGACGAGATTGCAATGATCCTCTCAGGGATCATACAAACATCAGCTGAAAAGACCATCCCTCGAAAAGTTCCATGTTCCAGATCCAAGGCCTGGTGGACAGATGAACTAACCAGCCTGAGGAAGGAATTCCACAGGTTGCAGAGAAGAGCTAAGAGATATAGAATAGTAGATAATGCAGAAGATGCTAGAATATCAAGGAACCATTATTTTAGAACCATCCAACATACCAAGGCCAAGCATTGGATGGATTTTCTTGCCAAGGCAGATAACAGAACAGTATTTCAAGCATATAATTATTCTAATCCAACACACCATCAATCTCCATTGATTCCGGCACTAAGGTATCAGGAGACTCCTGATCAACCTGAAAGACTGGCAACATCCTTTGAGACCAAATGTAGAGCACTGGTTACAAATCTCTTTCCGGCCCAGGACAGCAATTTGGCCACCTCAGAAATCTCACCTCAGATACTACAGAATGATTCTCGGCTCTGCAAATGGGAGTGGCCCGCACTTACTTATGATGAATTGGTGAGAGCAGTCCCTGAGAAGAGTACAGCACCTGGAATAGATCAGATTTCATGGGCAATGATCAAGGCAGCTATCTCTGCCATTCCCTCCTTCTTCTTCAGGGCCTATCAATCTCTATTTAATGCTGGACACCATCCTTGCTCCTGGAAGCTTGCCATAGGAGTGATACTCTCCAAGAGGAGTAAAAAGGACTACACCATTCCAAAGGCCTACAGGCCAATTTCTCTTCTACCTTGCCTCTCCAAACTTCTAGAAAAGCTCTATGCAAATAGGATCTCGTACTTAGCTAATATATCACCTTCTCTCCTGCACCAAAGTCAAATGGGAGGCCGGAAACAGAGGTCAGCAATTGATGCAGCCCTTCTTCTGCAAAACTTTGTTGAAGAAAATCTATCAAAGCGTCGAGTAGTATCCACTGTACTGCTGGATGTTCTTGGTGCTTTTGATAGACTTCAACCAGTAAAACTGATTCAAATTCTCAATGCCCTTCAATTACCACTTCCATTTGTAAGATGGACCACATCTTTCCTCTTCAATAGAGAAATCAAATTATTATTTAATGGACAGCTCAGTCAACAATTTTCAGTCTCAGGCACTCCCCAAGGAAGTCCAATTTCTCCCATGCTTTTTCTTCTTTCCATCCGGTATCTGCTCCCTCCTGAGCATAACCAAAAGATTCTCTATATCTCTTACATAGATGATATCTCTATATCTACTGCCTCTTCATCAGTTGAAAAGAATATCCATGCCTTGGAAACTTCAATTGAAACTCTTGCAAAAAGATCCCAGGAACTCTCTGTCACCTTTGAGGTCGAAAAAACCGAGCTAATTCACTTCCATCGGAAGAGAGTGGCAATTGAAACCGCAATAACAATTCAAGGAATCCAATTTCGCCCTAAAAGCGTTGTCAGATGGCTAGGAATATGGTTTGATTGTAAGCTATCATTCAAAACCCATATTGACAAGAGAATGCAGCTCGCAAATGGAGCTCTTCTTAGGCTTAAGAACCTTGCTTCTTCAACTAAAGGAATCAAATTCAATGAGCTTCGACAGCTTTATATTGCCTGTGTAACATCAGTGCTAGATTATAGCTCTATTCTATGGTATGGGAAGAACCATTCTCTTCATCTTATCGAAAAATGTCAGAAACTACAGAACCGAGCAGTAGTCCTGGTCACAGGAGCTTACTTTAGCAGCCCTTCGAAAGCTTTGGAAGTAGAGGCCGCCCTTCCACCTGTGAAGGTGCGACATCTAATGGTAGCCTATAACTATGCCCTCAGGATACTAAAGATGCAGCCCTTGAATCCAATACAAATGCAGCTACTCAGCTCAGTTCAAGATAAGCTGTCTATAGGTACTGCCATCAGCCTTGACATGATTGATGACCTTCAAGAAAATAATACCCAGCTCATGAAAATTGGATTTCTGCTCAAAGGGCTCTCAGATTGCAATAGATTGGAAATTATCAATGCAGAATGGGCACCACCATGGCTAGCAAATAATGTGGATACTAAAATAAGTAATTCTTCTAAGCATGCAGCAAGGGATGAGCATATTCTTCTGCTAAAAGACATCCCAAATCATGCATCAATTGTATACACAGATGGTTCCCTAACAACTAGCAATGGAAGTAGCCTTGGATTTGTGGTATACTTGCCATTCACAAGACAGGTGAAATGTTTCTCTTACAATCTCGGACACACAATGACAATCTCTGATACTGAGACATATTGTATTTTGAAAGCTATAAAATATGTTGTCTCCAATAAACATTCCAGAGAGATCTGGGTCTTCTCTGACAGTCAAGCAGCAATTCAAAGGGTCAGCAAAGCTAGCAACTTTATCTCACACCAAATAAGAATAAAAAGCAACAAATATCAAATTCATCTACACTGGTGTCCAGGCCATGAAGGTATTGCTGGGAATGAGCTAGCAGATAATCTGGCAAGAGGTGGAGCCAAGAAAAAAGTCAAAAAAAGGGATAAATTCACAACAACTGCTTACCTTAAGCAGAAGGCGAAGGAATTGACTCTCAAAGCCTGGCAAAATGACTGGGAGACCCAAGTCTTGAGACAGGAAGATGGTAGAAGGGCTAAAGGACTGGGAAGGCTCTATCAAGTGCAAGCCAGGAAAAGATCACCTATCATCCAAATGGGACAATACAACTTTAGTCATTACAGTAGAATGACACAATCTTCATTTATACAAGCAAGAACAGGGATTGGAAATACCAGGGCCCATTTATTTCGAATTAATAAAGTGAAGGATAATTCTTGCAACTTTTGTTGGAAGGGAAAACAGACTGTTCAACACCTACTTCTTTATTGTAGTAAGTTTAAGACAGAAAGAAAGGAAGCTTTTAAAGGTATACTGCCATTGAGATTAGAGATATTGTTTAATACAAAAATTGGAAAAGAAGCAACTCTCCACTTCCTTCAAAGCAGTGGATGCATGAATGCATCCAAAGCTGACTGAAAGGGAGGAGACTAGAAGATAAGTAAAGGAAATTGGGACTTAATATTTGTATTTATATATAAAATAATCAGATGTGTCATAGCTAGATAGCTGAATACACTATGAATTAAAAAAAAAAAAAAAAAAAAATATATACACCAAAAACTCCAGAACAGAGCTGTCAGATACATCACTGGCGCATATCCAAGTAGCCCTGCACAAGCTCTGCAGGTGGAAGCAGCAATATTACCAACACCAGTGAGGCATCTGAAGCTAGAGAATAACTATGCCCTAAGAATACTGGGGCTCCAAACTAACCATCCAATACTAGAAGTACTAACTCAGGCTTTGCAGGATGAACTTGACACCAGCCCTCTACAAACAACTGGTGATATAGGGGTGTTTAGATTTGTTGACCAGTGTCCATCTAGGCTTTTCCAACTGGCCAAACTGCTGAGGGAGCTGGGAAAATTTGGCAATATGGAGCAGTCTAGACAAAGCTGGGTCCCACCTTGGCTTACCACCAGTATCAAAACAACTATCTCCCAACAGCCCAAGGATGTGGCTCGAACAGAGCATTTGAATCTTCTGGCCCATCTATCTCTTGAGACCTGTCTAGTTTACACAGATGGATCTCTTTCTCTAGGGGGAAGCAGCAGCATTGGCTTTATATATTTACCTGATAAAATTATATTCAAGAATATTGTATCTGAATTATATTTTGGAGGGATAATGGAGATTGAACAAAGGTATAAATCTGATGGAATTAGAAGATTGTGGTATTGAAGTATGTTAACTACAAGATAGTTTTCCAAGGTGGGATAGCAGTCAGATTATATACATCTTTGATGAGTAATACATGCCAGGGTTGACTTGAAAAGAAAATGAAGTGAAGAAGGAAATTCAAATGTGGGAAGCCCAAACTATCCCACTGCAGATCATCAGCCCCACTAATCTCTGTCTCAGAACTGATTTTTCACACCCTGGTCAAGACTGTAGTCAAAGCTAATGCATGATTGACTTTGACATAATTCTTATGCACCTAATGCATGCAGACCCTTGACATGTCCCTTGTAAACTCAATGCCTGCAATCCTTAATGTAACCCATGTAAACTCAATGCATAAGATTCCTTGTTGATATTCTGGTCTCATCCATACCTATGCATAATTGTGCATCTGGTTGGTTGAATAGTTTATGCAAATATTTGTGAATATCACTTTCATGATTACAGTTAGTATTTTTAACATTATAATCTATCTTCCTGTCACAAGGCAGATCAAATGCTTCTCCTTCAACCTCGGCAACAGAATGGGCATCACTGATACAGAAACATATTGCATCCTGAAGGCCATCCAAACTGTCAATAAACTCAATATTTCTGGAGATATCTTTATCTTCTCTGACAGCCAAGCTTCACTATCTAGGATCCAGACTAAACCAACCAAAATCTGTCATCAAATACGAAGTTCTGCAAAGAATCTAAGCCTTCACTTTCATTGGTGCCCTGGACATATGGGTATAGAGGGAAATGAAATGGCAGATAAACTAGCCAAAGCTGGGGAAAAGAGACCTGCTATGAGGAAAGACAAATACACCACACTATCATTCTTAAGAGAAAAAATGAGGCAACAACTAGTCATCTCTTGGAAACAAAGATGGCAATCAGAGCTGTTCCGAGAAGAAGAGGGCAGAAAGGCCAAAGGACTTGGAAAATACTATAGGATCTTTGCACTAAAGAATACTCCAGACTTCAAGCTCAAACCCTACAACTACAACAAATACAGCAGAAGGACTCAGGTTGAATACTTCCAGGCAAGGACTGGTATTGGGAATACTCTGGCTTACCTCAAAAAAATTGGAAAATCAGGAAGTGATTGGTGTGACTACTGTGGGGAAGGAAGACAGACAGTGCCACATCTAATCCTTCATTGTAAAAAATTCAAGGTTGAAAGGAGAAAATATTTTGCAGAAATAACACCACTTAAACTAACACTTCTTTTTGGGACACATGTTGGGAAAACAGCACTACTTTGCTTTCTAGATTCAACTAAATGCCTTAGGGCATGCAGAAGATGAAATGGAGTAAAACGAAAACTACTAGGGAAAGAGAAACATGGAGAAACTTTTTAGATATATTTTGTATGTTAGAACTGTGTCATAGCTATATAGCTGAATACACTATGATTTAAAAAAAAAAAAAAAAAAACTCGTCCCTCAGAGGAGACAGCAGTTTCAGCTGAACAGGATGAGATGACTGGAGTCTCAGTAGTCGAAGTGCATAATGGTAGGCCTGTTTTTGTAGTCTAACTTTAGTTGGTAAAATAGCTGTTTCGACTTCAAGTGCTTTAACTGGGCTGTTATGATTTGCTCCAGTGACCATTCTGCATGCCTGATTCTGAAGTCTTTGGCATTTGTTGATTAATGCTCCTGATCCTCGCTTTTTGAACCAGAGTATAGATCCATAAT
The DNA here is from genome assembly GCA_905067625.1 of Blumeria graminis f. sp. triticale. Lineage (NCBI taxonomy): Eukaryota > Fungi > Ascomycota > Leotiomycetes > Helotiales > Erysiphaceae > Blumeria > Blumeria graminis. The sequence goes on along the minus strand of LR898472.1, from coordinate 12,151,736 downwards.
CTAGGACAGGAATAACACAGCTTAGGTAGAGCTGTCTCAGAGCTTGGAAGTGAAGCCCTTTTGTTGATGATGCAAGCTGCTTTACTCTCATCAAAGCCCCATGAGCTAGCTGGAGACGCTTTTCCACATGTGTCTTGAATGTTAGCTTTCTATCAAACCATATACCTAACCATCTGATCTTTTCCTGTGGTAGCAGGATATTCTGGCTATCTAGAATTAATGGATCTGTCAGTGGTTTTCGATGGTTAGAGAAGTGAATCAGCTCAGTCTTTTCCGTCTCAAAGGTTATTGATAGATCCTTTGCCCTAGCAATTAATTGCTGCACAAGACATCCAACTTTGAGAATCTTCAAACTTTGACCTAACAGCTTTTTAGATACATCAAATTATCAATAACTCCAAGCGCATTCCAAATATTTAATCAGAATTTCAATCTGACTGCTGAGAGTTGAGATATTCACAATTAAAGGTAGACAGGGGCTACCAACCAGAATTTGGTGGAGTCACCATCTCCCATCACCCATAACTGTTCTACAACACAGCAAATCAGCTTGAAAATCAAGTAAAATCTGAATCCTAAATTGATCCAACTTCTCACCAAATTTGAACATATTCCGGCCAAGATTGAAAGAGATAGAGCAATCCGAAGTTGAAAGGGATTCAAATTGCGACAAATTGCACACTTGGTCTCCTTAGGCCGCCGGACGAGAAAAATTTTCACTCACCCCTGAAAGATTTCGCGTCAATTTATGCGAAAATCACGTCGATTCACACGTTATTTTTGAAAAATAATTTGTGCATCACGTGATTTGTGGGTCACGTGATTTGTAAAAAATCAAAAAAAAAATATCATCAAATATAAAAAGCAGATTTTTAAAAAAAATAAAAATAATAAAAAATAAAGAAAAAAAATATATATTGAAAGTTAATTGTCACATCTACACCTGATTAAAGGACAAAATGATCAGCTCACCTGACCCCTTTTCTCTCAACAACATGGAGATGAAAACCCTCATGGGACCAGATGATATTGATAATATGTCTGAAATTTCTTATTCAGATCAAGTAGTCTACCCAGCAAAGATTGACTCAGGACCATCAAACTTACCCAAAGGAAAAGAGAAATGCACTGAACAATATGACCCAGAATATAGCAAGGGACGTAATTTTGATGCTGATATTGACACACAGGGCTTTAACTTCAGTCCACAATGTGGAGCCAAAAGGAAAACTGAATTCACCAAGTCATTTCCTATCAAAAAGAATTCTGCCAGGGGAGTTTCCTCACTCATTGACATAATAGAGGGACCTGATGAATGTATTTCTACTGCAAGGGATCTGTTAGTTAAGGCTGCTCACCAGGCTGAATCTAGGTCTCAGCAGTCAAAAATCCTAGATCTATTGAACATATTCAGACAATTCATTGAGAAAGATGGGAATATTCAGAGGGAAACATCTGTACTTGCAGCACAGCTACAGAAACTAGAGCATACAGCCCAAGTACTCCAAAATACTGCAAGGCAACAAAAGAAACCAACAGGAATTGAAGAACAATGCACAACAGATAAAGGACAAAAAACCAAGATGCATCAACAAGCAACAAGCACTCCTGTTGGGGTAGGAAATAGAGCATCAGCTCCTCAAGTAAGCCAACCTGCTCGTACATGGGCATCAGTTGCAGGACCCTCAAACAGTCAGAAAGAAACTGGTAATGGGTGGACAATTGTACAACCAAAGAAGACTGTGGCACCAAAGCCAAGGAGATCAAATAGACTTATCCTCCTGCAAGATGCAACAACACGCCAGACATTCTCTCCATTACAAATTAGGGACCAGATAAATAATGCATTTAGGGCACGAGATATACAGGGCCCAGTGGTAGCCATAGTTTCCAGGACAAGAAATGACAATATTGCAATTACTACCATTGGGGCATACTCAGCAGATTTTCTACTGGATCAAGTTGACATTTGGAAGAACTATGCACCACATGTCCTAGCAATGAAAGATCAACCTTGGTTCAAAGTCATAATCCATGGTATACCCACCGAAGAATTTGGAGAAGGAGAAGACCTATCCTCAATCTCTGAGGAAATATCTACCTTCAATAATGGTCTAAAAGTTATTGGCCAACCTTACTGGATAACACCAGCTGAAAATCGAGCAAATCAAAAGGCAGGATCAATTGTAGTAGCCTTTGAAACAGAAGCTCAGGCAAAACAGGCCACTTCTCGAAAATTGATTGTAGCAGGGAGATATCTTCCTACTGAGAAATACTTGAACTTTACTCCCACAACTCAATGTCACAGGTGCCAAGTGTTTGGTCATCAAGAAAGTAGATGCAGATGGGAGGCCAAATGTCAATTCTGTGCTGGACCCCATAGCACCAAACAGCATGCCTGCTCTCAATGCCGAGCCATAGGGACTAAGTGTGTTCACCTGGTTCCAAAGTGTGGCAACTGCAATGGAGCTCATACTGCAGACAGCAATGAGTGCCCAACCAAAGTTTCTATCTTGGAAAAGATGGCAGCTAGGGAAGAAGAAGCTAGGAAGGATCACGAGGAATGTCTATGACAGGACACCAAAAGGTCCTCCAATGCAACTTGAACAGGAATATACAGACTACAGAAGCAATACTACAACTAGCACTAGAATTGAAGATAGGAATCATAGCTGTCCAGGAGCCATGGATAGCAAACATGAGGCAAGGCAGTACATATGATGGAGCCCGGTCAATCAATCACCCTTCATTCATACAAATACTCCCAGAAACATTGAACTCCAACCTGAGACCCAGAGTAATGTTTTACATCTTAAGACAACTCAATATTCAACACCAAATCCTCCATGGATATCCCAGTGACCCAGATATTTTTTTTTTTTTTTTTTAATCATATTGTATTCAGCTAGCTAGCTATGACAATTTATTTAACATACACACAAAGCAAATATATATCCCCATTATAACTCCTTTCCTCCATCATCCTCCCTTTATTTCTAATATGTTTTGTCCTATTATTCTCCTTTGTATAAAGATGTACACCTCGAAGTTTTCAAAAATTCAAGCAATGCTTGTTTTCCTCTATTTGTTCTGAATAAGATTGGTAGTGTAAAAGGCTCTATTTTTTTGAATGATTCTTTTCTTTCAGTTTTAAACATCTGACAATGAAGTATCAAATGTTGCATGGTCTGCTTCTGGTTATGGCAAAAATTACAGTTACCATCTTTTGTCTTTCCAATTTTGTGTAAATATGCCCTCACATTTCCTATGCCTGTCCTGGCTTGAAAGTACGAGGACTCTGTTAATCTGCTATGTTCTTGAAAATTGATAGGTTTGGTTGAAAATGTTGGGGTTGACATCTGGGCTTGGATCCTATAGAACTTGCCAAGACCAGAGCTTTTTCTTCCTTCTTCCTCATGGAAAAGTTCTGATGTCCACTCTTTTGCCCAGGCTTCTAGTACTAGTTCTTTTGCCCTTTGCTTGAGAAAAGCATGTGATGTAAATTCATTTCTTCTCAGCACCATCTTTTTGCTGGCACCTTTGGCTAGGTTGTCAGCAAGCTCATTACCTACTATCCCAACATGGCCAGGGCACCAGGAGAGCTGTATTGAGCAGCTCTCTGCCTCTTGTCTGATCTGGTGTGAAAAGGAATTATCTTTGTTCTTTATTCTCATAAGACTGGCTTGGCTATCACTAAAGATATGGTAGTTGCCTTGGGGTGATATCTTTTTGAGGTATTTAATTGCTTTTAGGATGCAGAAAGTTTCTGTATCTGTGATGCCCATTGTTTTGCCAAGATTGAAAGAGATGCATTTCATTTGCCTTGTGACTGGAAGATAGATAACAAATCCTATGCTGCTGCCTTTTCCTTTGGTGAAGGAACCATCAGTATAGACAATGGCTGTTGTTAGTGGTATCTTGTCATTTAAGTTTTTGTGGCTCAGAGCAACTTGTTCCTTTGGCAGTGGTGAAATAGTTATTTTTAATTGAGCTTGAAGCCAAGGAGGTACCCAGCTGGCATCTAATTGTTCAAGGTTGGTATGCATCATGAATGACTTCAATAATTGGCCAATCCTTGTGATCTGGGTCTGTTCTTTGTCTAGGTACTCCAAAACCCCGAGGTCCACCTCTGTTGTCAGAGATAGCTCATCTTGCAGGGGGGAAAGCAGTTTATCTTTCACTGGATGTGTATGTTGTAGTCTTAGTAGACGAAGAGAATAATTAAATGTCTGCTTGAGCTGCCTAACTTTAGTTGGAAGAATTGCTGCCTCGACTTCCAAGGCCTTGATTGGACTATTGTGATATGCTCCAGTGATCATAATTAATGCCTGATTTTGTAGCCTCTGGTACTTGGCACTTGATGTAACACAGCCCCTTTTCCTAAACCAAAGCACTGAGCCATAGTCCAGGACTGGAAGGACACAGCTGAGGTACAGTTGTCGTAGGGCATGAAATGGAAGGCCCTTAGTGTTAGAAGCAAGCTGTTTAACTCTTTTTAGTGCACCATGTGCAAGCTGGAGTCGTTTTTCCACATGAGTTTTGAATGTTAACTTCCTATCAAACCAGATCCCTAGCCATCTTACCACCTCTTTAGGTGCTATGGCAGTTTGATTGCTGAGAGTCAGCTGGTTGGTAAGGGGTGTTCTATGGTGTGAGAAATGTATCATTTCAGTCTTTTCCATTTCAAATGTGACTGACAGTTTACTTGCCCTTTCCATTAGTCCCTTGAGGATTTGTTGAAGTTGGTCAGTATTTTTCTTGATTGAGGTGGAGGCAACTGAGATAGAGATGTCATCCATGTATGAGAGTTGTAGGTAATTCACTTCCTGTTGTGGGAGAAAGAGGAACCTGATGGATATCAAGAAGATTATTGGTGAAATTGGGCTGCCTTGAGGTGTTCCTGTGACTGGAAACTCCTCACTTAGCTGGCCATTGAATAGAAGCCTCATTGTCCTTCCAGTCAAGAAAGATTGTACCCATGAGATTAAACAGACTGGCAGCTGGAGCCTCCTCATGACTGATATTAAAGCTTCTGGTTGCAGCCTATCAAATGCCCCTAGAATATCAAGGAGAACTGTTGAGACTATTCTGTGCTTGAGCCTGTTCTGCTCCACAAAATCTTGCAGAAGGAGTGCTGTGTCTATTGCAGATCTTTGTTTGCGTCCGCCCATTTGGGTCTCATGTAGAAGGTCATTAGTAGTATTTGCAATGAAAGCAAGTCTGTTAGCAAATATTCTCTCAAGCAGCTTGGAGAGGCATGGGAGAAGAGAGATTGGTCTATAGGCTTTTGGATTGCTATAATCTTTCTTGTTTCTCTTTGGAATAATTATTCCCACTGCCTGCTTCCATATTGTTGGATGATATCCACTGTTGAATAGTGTTGAATATATCTGGAAAAATATTTTAGGTATGGCTGTGATGGCTGCCTTTATTATAGACCAATCAATCTGATCAAAGCCTGGAGCTGTTGATTTATTTGGTGCTGCATTAATTATTTCCTCCATGGTTAAAGCTGGCCAGTCCCATTTCCTGGGCGCTGTTTTATTACAGCTACTAGAATTAAGATTGAATGGATGGTTGACAATGTGTTGCTGATCAATTAAATTCTGGTTGACAGCTTCCTCTGATGCAGAAATTGATGGTATACTTGTTGGAAAAAGAGTTTGAATTAGTGCCTCACATTTATCTTGGAAGCTTATTGCAACTCGTTCCTGGCTAGCGTTTGAATGACTGCATTTCAAGGTTGGAACAAGTGATGATTGGGTTCTCTCAGGCCTGGAGTAGCTGTAAGCATCAAAGACTGATTTGCTTTTGGCTTGTTCAAGGAATTTAATCCAATGTTCCTTTTTGTTGTCTTGAATTTTGTGGAAGTATTTATTCCTTGCAACTTTGGCATCTTGCCCTAACTCCTGATTTTGATATTTCTTCCAGAAACGACGTAATTTGTGGAACTTCATTCTTAGCTGGGTCAATTCTGCTGTCCACCATGGTTTAGATCTTGCTGTGACCCTCATAACTGGGATGGATACTTTAGCAGCTCTCTCAATTGTTTGTTGAAGCAAGCTAGCAATGAGCTCGTAATCTTTTGATTGAATAGCATTCTCAACAAGGTCCAAGATGAGTTCCTCTTTGGCTTGTAGTTCCAGGTGAAAGTGCTTCCAATCAGCCTTTTTGGTATTAAATCTAGTTGGTGAAGGTGGGATTTGGCTGTCTACTATAAGATCATCAACCTGAGGAAGCAATGCCTTGAAGGTGATAAGTTCATGGTCGGATCCAGTTGATTCCCCATAGTTCCAATCTTGCCATTTCAGCTGTTTAAAACCTGCAACAAATGTTAGATCAATAATAGATGTACACTTAGAATTTGCTCTATTGAAGGTGCCTCCATATTTCTCAATAACAGATGAAGAGTTTATTAGGTGAGCATTTGACTGTTCCAGATATTCAACTAAGTTGTTGGCAAGAGCATTGTAAGATTGAATCAGGGGATTCCACAGTTGATGGTGTAGATTAAAATCTCCAAGTAGTAAAAATGGTTTATCAAGCTTTAGTTGAAGATTAAGGAATCGCTTGACAGAATAATCAAAAAATGCAGGTGTCAGAGGTTTCTCATTGTACATGTGAATAATATAAAAGGCCTCCCCTGGAAGATCAACTTCCAGGATCTGAAAATCTGGGTCAGACACCAAGTCATATCTGGGCATTACCCTTATCTGGCTTGCTTTCTTTACATAGGCCATAACCCTTGGGCGGAGGTATTGATGTGTGATTGGTGGTATTAGTTGGTAAGATGAATGTATAATGGGTTTAAAAGTTTGTGAATGAGTGTCATGGAACAGATAAGGTTCTTGAATTAAAAGTATGTCTGTTCCCCCTTTGATGGACACATCAAAGAGGGACTGCAGGATCTCACGACCCCTTGCAGTGTTGTGCTGATTAAATGTGATGTGACTTAGCATGCCAATGCTTTGAAGAAGTCGCAATCTTGTCTTTGAAATGCCAAGTGGGTGTTTGACTTGCAATTTGCACACTGTACAGCATGATGAATGCAGCTTTGAGTGGAGCTGCATTTAGTACACTTATGGTCTGATGTGATATGGTGACCTAAGCAAATGGCACAGACCGGCTGCTTATTGCAGGAGATATGATGGTGTCCATATATAAGGCATTTTTGGCATTGTGTTCTCTGGGTTGCCAATTGGAAGTTTACTACCTCGAGGTATTGGCCTCCAATAAGAACACCTGACTTCAAAAGCTTGTCCTTTTCCTCCTCAGTAGTGACTGAGAATGTGATTGAGGCTTTTGGCCTCTGTTGATATGTTCTGCTGAGCCATCTTGGTTGCCCCTGAGTTTTTATGCCTTTATTGTATATTTCTATTTCTTCATTTATGGCTTCAATTGGAATGCAGGTTGGTACCCCATGTACCACCACTTTTGGCCAGTTAGTGATCTTCTGAGCTTTCTGAATGGGCCATCCTTCAAAAGCTTGTTCCCATTTTTCTTGGTCTAGTAGAAGTTCTGTTGGGGAAGAGTCCATACATGTCAGGACAACATTGCCCTTGATAGAGGTATGTACTCTAGAAATTGCCCTTTTTCCTAGGATCTTATTGATGTTTTCCCTAACTGTGAAAGGCTGGTAGCTAGGGAGGGTTGCACCTGATTTTGTGACTAAAGTTATCACATTTTCACTGTTGAATTGAATTGAAGCCAAAGGCTCCATTGTTGGTTCTGGTCTTTTGATATCTGTTTGATTAATGGCTGTTTCCTCACAATCTACAGTGACTGATTGTTGCAAAGTTCTACTCAAGACTTTCAGTGCATTGCTGGCTCTTGGCAATACAATTGCAGTGGCTGTTGGTGCCTTACTCTTTACAATATCTGCATATGATGTGATTGTTGATGTATTTGTGTTTGAAGATGTTGCCATTGGAATAGAGGGTGTGGTATTGGCTGTATGTGCAGCTTGGTTGGTGGGTGTCTTATCAGCTTTAATTAAATTTACTCTACCAGATTCAGTAAAATTTCGGAATACTTCAACCAAATCTAGAACTGCATCCTGATTTTCTTTGCAGTTGGTTAAATGGTAGGCTTTAACAACCAAATCCCTTGCTTCTTGTATTGCAGATAGGTAAGTGAAGTGATTGGTTATTTTAGGTGCAGCAATCCTCATAACTTTAGTAGCTTGGATAACTGTTGGATTAATTTCAATACACTTTCTCTTTTTTTGGGTTATGGGCATCAGTTTAGTTTTCGAGATTTCAGGAATTAGGCTTTGTGCAGTAATTGGGTCACTGCTGAAAGGGCTGTCCAGTGATTTTTTTGCAAAATTATTCTGGGTTGATTTAAGCAGGTTGGCTTTTGTTGATCTTTTTGAGCTCCAGATTGAGTCAGACAGCCTAGCAACATTTTTAAAATCAAAAGAATTTTTTGTTGGTGGAGAATATGGAATTTCTACAGAAGAAGATCGAAAATTTGAACTCATTCTCAATTGAATAACTGAAATAAATTTTGATTAATATTTTGAAAGTTTCTGATGGTATTTATTTTATAGTTTATTTTATATTATTTTTTATTATTGTTTTTTTTTAAATCTTTTTTGGTATATTTTTTATAATTGATTTTTTATAATTGCTTTTTTATAATTGCTTTTTTTTTATAATTGCTTTTTTATAATTCCTTTTTTAAATATTTCTTTTTGAGATGGAATGATATTTTCGATTTATTTAGTTATTTAAAAAAAAAAAAAAAAAAAAAAAAAAAGATATTTAAAAATGAAAGAGAAAGATTTGATCACGTGACTTGATTTGAGATCACCTGATCACGCGTCATGAACGCGTCGCGCGTCACGCGTCGAGCCTTGGCAAGGCTGGGTGAAAAATTTTCGTCCAGAGGGTCGAAAATTGCGTTTTGGTTGAAAAATAATGTAATTGATGGATTCAGATATCGAAATAAATATCAATCAAAAGCTACAGACCATGCGAAACTGAATATCGAGTTTATAGAGTTGTAGCTGATTTAAGGCGGAAGTTATGGATGAAATGGTGTGGTAATGTGGTCCAGAGTCTCCCAAATCAGGGTTTGATCGAAAAATATTGCAATATTGGGATTTAGGTGTCAAAAATTAGATGGATCAAAAGCTGTTGACGATGCGAAACCGAATATGCAGTTTATATTGTTGTAGCTGACAGAGGGCGGAAATTGTGCACGAAAAGGCGATTTTCGAAAGTGTGGTGGATTTTTAATCTGACTTGGTTGACTTGTAGCTTATGATAGAACAGTTTCCAATCAGCCTTTTTGAGATTAAATCTTGCTTGAAGACTTGAAGTATTCATAGTATTCATAGCCTGATCAGTTGTTGATAGATCTGCTTCAAAGGTTATTAGCTCATGGTCTGATCCAGTTGCTTGACCATAGCTCCAGTCCTGCCATTTGATGTGGTTGAAACCAGCTGCAAAAGTTAGATCAATGATTGATGTGCTCTTTGAATTTGATCTATGAAATGTGCCACCAAACTCTTCAATTACCAAAGGACAATTGAGTAGTTGGGCATTAGTTTTCTCAATATATTCAACTAAAGAGTTTGCAAGTGTGTTGTTAGTTTGCACTAATGGATTCCATAGTGGGTGGTGCAGATTAAAGTCTCCAAGGAGAACAAATGGTTTATCAAGCTGCAAGTGTAAGTTAAGAAAGCGTCGGACAGTGTGGTGAGAAAGTGCAGGTGTAAGTGGCTTCTCATTGTAGATATGAATGATGTAAAATGGCTCCCCTGGAAGGTCAACCTCCAGGATCTGAAAATCTGGATCTGATACCAAGTCATACTTGGGCATTACCTGGATCTGGCTCGCCTTCTTGACATAGGTCATGACCCTTGGGCGAAGATACTGGTGGGTAATAGGCGAAATTGCTTGATAAGCTGAATGTAAAATGGGTTGGTAAGTTTGTAAATGAGTGTGATGGAACATATATGGTTCCTGTACTAAAAGAATGTCTGTTTCCCCTTTGATGGACACATCAAAGAGGGACTGCAAGATCTCTCGACCCCTTGCAGTGTTGTGTTGGCTGAATTTGATGTGACTCAGCATGCCAATGCTTTGTAATAATCACAGTCTTGTCTTTGAAAAGCCGAATGAGTATTTGACTTGCAATTTGCACATTGAATTGCATGGTGCACGCAGCTCTGGGTTGCCTTGCATGTAAAACATTTGTGATCCATGGTTGTGTGTGCACCCAAACAGGTGTCTTTTTGCAACCTATCTGGTGATGTCCAAATGCAAGACACTTCTTGCACTGGGTCCTTTGAGTTGACAGTTGATAATTTACTACCTTAAGCAGACGTCCTCCAATGAGGACACCCACTTTGAGAAGGTGTTCTTTTTCTTGCTCATTGGTGACTGAGAATGTTATAGAGGCTTTGACCCTCTGTTTATAAGTTCGGCTAAGCCATCTTGGTTGACCTTGTGTTACAATATTTTCATTGAAGACTTCAATTTCTTCATTGATAAGTTGGATTGGGATGCAGGTTGGCACACCATGTACCACTAGTTTAGGCCAGTGGGTGACTTTTTGTGCCTTTTTAATTGGCCAATCTATAAAAACATGCTCCCATTTTTCTTGGTCTAGGAGAAGTTCAGTTGGGGAAGAGTCCCAGCAGGTAAGGACCAAATTCCCTTTGGTGGAGGTATGGACTCTGGAAATTGCCCTCTTTCCCAGTATTTTATTGATATTTTCCCTAATAGAGAAAGGCTGGTATGTGGGCAGTGCACTGCCTGATTTGGTGATAAGAGTCACCACATTTTCTGTGTCAAAACTGGTATTTAATTGATCTTGTAAAAGTGCAAGGGAAATAATAATTGTGTAAACCTTAATCCTTGCATGTCCTATGTTAGCCCTAATAAGCGAGCGACGCTAAATGGGTTGATTTATGGGGGAACACTCTATACTTGGAATATGTGTAACTTTTGTATACTTAGATTTATATATACCGAGTTAGGGTAATATAACTTCACCTTTTGAGAAAGGTTTTAATATGGTAGCATTATCTTTTTACGATCAAAAGAACTCCTTTACTTTCTTCACACAACGAAAATGTCAGGAAAACTGTCTAAAGCTGATCGCGACATTATTGCACAACAGAAAGACAACAATCTTGAGTCCGATCAATCGGTCGCAAGTATTTCGGGCAAGACAAGGCCCAGCAATTACAAGATGGACGAGTCAAGGTCCAATAGGAAATCCAATGTGAGAAGGAAGAATGTCGATAACGAGTCTAGTTCTTCGGCGAAAAGGAGCGAACAGTCCGACAGCGACGACGATTGGTGGAGTCCTCCTCAAAGGACATTACAAGTAACCACAGCAGAAATAAATCTCAGGTGGGATCAATTACAGTGGAAACCACACAAGGACCACTTCTTACGCGGCTCCCAGGATTGGGGAGTTTATAAAAATGACGTGATGTTCGCTTTGCAGTCGATAGGGTATGTTAAAGGGATCAAATTAACAAACCTAGATAAAGCAAATTTCGGATCAATGATCAGGAGATCAGTGACCGATAACCCAAGAAGAATCATTGAAGATTTAAGCAGCGGATCGGATATGATGAAATTACTCAACAAGACATATCGACAGTCTGGCACAATACAGGCTGAAAACTTTTTCAATGACCTAATAGAGCTGGCTTACGACGGAGGTAACGCCATCGATTTCGTGACAAAATTTAGAGTCTGCGTTAGAGACTTTAAATCAACTGGTCAGGAGTTAGCTGACAATATCACAATACTTATATTCAAACGTGCGGTCGAGAAAAGGGCCCACAGATGGCATTATGAGGCCTCACATACCTCAAAAACCAAACAATGGTCGTTGGAAGAACTGATCAACGATTTCATCTCCAACCACAGTCTCAAGGCTTTTCATAACACAAACAAATATTATCCCAACAGAGACTTTCGGGTAAACTACAACTTTGACAACAAAAGGGGAGATAAAGCCAATATTCGGCTAGGTCAAATTGAAAATAGAGGCAAGCTGGCCTTTAAACCTAAAATAAATCAGGGTGACAAGAACCCTGAGAGTAAGAACCAAGTTGTATGTTACATTTGTGGAAAAACTGGTCATTATGCAAATAATTGCCATAGCAAGAGGGGAACAACTCAAGGTCCTCATCGATGTCACATCTGTAGGGGCAATCACTATGCAAGAGAGTGCCCGGCTCGAAAGTCAGATCATGATCGTCCTTTAAATCAAATTTCAACGAAGGGTAAAGAAAAGATGATCGAGTATAATGTTGGTGATGATTGGTACGATGAGTGGATGGAAGAAAATGGGATAGTAAACAACCCAGAGATTGAAGAGACGCCACACTCAAGTAATGATGATAGCTCATGCTATGGAGTGAGTTTAAACTTTGCCCATCAACTGAATAACGCATCAATTAACTCTTTAATTAGAAAGAGGTGGCTGTTTGATACAGGGGCTGATATTAATGCCACTAACAACCTAAAGAATTTTGTCAAGGAGTCTGTAAGGAACTTAAGACCACGGGAGGTGGCAATAAGGACAGGCAGTGGAGTTATTTATCCAGAGAAAATAGGCGAAGTATGCCTCAAGGTCAGAAATTCAAAAAATAAAGCGAGAAGGCTCAGATTAAAGAATGTCTTTTATGTTAAGAATCTTCCCGTAAACATTATAAGCGGCGAATTGTTTTGCAGAAGTGGATGCTCATTACAAGGTGAAAAGCTTGTTGACAGTAATGGAAGTATTATATCTTTAATAAACGTCAATAAACGAGGATTTTTTCTCTGGCTTTCTGGAGAAGATGAACCAATGAAACATATCAAATCAGGATTCCCGTGCCAATTAGACAAAGAACACAACAGTAAAAATTCAAAAATTCCCTCTGACGAAACCATTAGAAACCTAACCTTGTGGCATCGAAGATTATGCCACCCAAGCGCAGATAGGTTGCGGTGGACAATTAAAAATACTACTGGCATAAACCTAACCCCGAGTGATGTTATCAATATACCATGTGAGGCTTGTGATCTAGGTAAATCTGTAAAATACACTACCAATGAGAGACGACGAGCTGAATACGTCGGAGAAGGATGGCACTGTGACTTGGGATCGAGCAACCCTAAAACCATGGATGGCAATAGTTACTACTGTTTAACGACGGATGATCTATCTAGATACCGTTTCCTCAAGCCACTGAAGACCAAAAAGGATGCGGCAGTTGAGTTGATGAACATCCTGAGAAATATTAACGCTGAACTGCAGCTTGAAGGGAGAAGAGTCAGGTGGATTACAATTGACGGAGGCAGAGATTGGGGCATGTCGAGATTTGAGGAATTCGCTGCAGACCAAGGTATAGATATCATTGTGTCCGCCCCAGACAATCAGCATCAGAACGGAGTGTCAGAGAGAGGAATTAGGTTCATACAGGACGCTGCCCGATGCTGCACAATTCAAACAAAAATACCATCGGTATTTTGGGACAAAATAATGGAGACAACATGCTATACACTCAATATGACATCTCAATCTCCAGTCGATCAGCACAAGACCCCATATGAAGTATTCTGGTCAGCTATGAAAGGCAGGCCGATTAAGCCAGACGTCAGTCACCTCTTAATTCCCGGATCAAGATGCATAACACATGTAGAGAAGTCGCGCAGAATTGCAGGAGAAAAGCTAGACCCCAGGGGTGCAAGGAGTGTGTTTCTCGGATACAAGGGACGTAAACAAAACTTGTATGGATATTGGGCGGTGGGAGATTCTTAGTCTCACCAAATGTTTTAGCATACGAGAACGTTGGTAAAAATTTGGGTTGGCCAACAGAACCCCAAGAAGTAGTGAGGTCATTGCCAACCAGCGTCCAACGTCGTTTGAGAGCTAGGAAAACCAACTATGCCAGAGAAGAGGACTACAATAGGACACGAAGTGTATCACCGCCACATGAACCTAAAGGACCAGGTCGGCCAAAGAAGACAATTAGAAGACCTTTTGACGAAGCACCATTGTTCGAAAGTCAAACAAGGAACAAGAACATGAGCCCAAGCATAAACAACGAAGATGAACGCCCAACAGAGGAGGACTCAGATCACGAGGAAGAAATTGGACAAAGTGCCCATTGCCTCATAGAAAAATCAATCAAGAGGCAACTCCATAACCTACATGGAGATGGAGACGACATGTTTAGGCTATTAGCTAACTCTTCATCTGTCGCTAAACAAATCGTATCACCAGATGAACCTAACCTGCAGGAAGCAATGAGTAGCTCCGAGAAAAACGTGTAAAAGTGCAAGGGAAATAATAATTGTGTAAACCTTAATCCTTGCATGTCCTATGTTAGCCCTAATAAGCGAGCGACGCTAAATGGGTTGATTTATGGGGGAACACTCTATACTTGGAATTTGTGTAACTTTTGTATACTTAGATTTATATATACCGAGTTAGGGTAATATAACTTCACCTTTTGAGAAAGGTTTTTATAGATCTGATATTTTACTTGATTTTTCTTAGTCAGCATTATCTATAGGGAGGTCTTTTGTAGTTGTTGAAGGTACCACTACAACTGGAGTGGTTGATGTATTTCTGCAACTGTTGATTTTGTGGCTGAAAATTTTCATGCCTAGCTTAGTGGGCACTCTGGTTTCTGGTTGAACACTTGGGATTCCTTCCCGAAGCTTTTGTGCATAAGATGGGACAGTGGGTGCCTTTTGAATGCATCCTGTGACCACCTCTACCTCAGGTTGAACTTGCCTCATTGGTGGCTCGGAATTGACTTTTCCCTCCTCAGTGAAGGTTCGAAAAACTTGGATGAGATCCATGACAGCTGCTTGCTTGATCTTATCATTTGTAAGGCCATATGATTTGACCAAGAGATCACGTGCCTCAAAAATGGCAGTTTCATATGTGTGTTTGATGGTGCAAGGTGCAGAGATCTTGACCATTTTTGTTGGTTGGAATGCCGAAAGAATTGTTGGTGAGACTCCTCGCTTTCCAGGCTGCTCAGAAAAGGGTGTCTTGTCAAAAAGATGTTGTGCCCCCAAATCTGTAGAAGTGATTGGGTCACTGCTAAATAAGTCAATTTTGTGGACAATTTGATAGGTCGAACAGAAGTTAACAGCCTTGAGGGCTTTGGTGATGCATCTTTGTTCCAGATTGATGATGACAACCTTGGGGCATTTTTCATATCAATTTCAGGTGAAGATGGTTGGCTCGGAAAACTCCCCTGTGAGGAGG
The DNA here is from genome assembly GCA_905067625.1 of Blumeria graminis f. sp. triticale. NCBI lineage: Eukaryota > Fungi > Ascomycota > Leotiomycetes > Helotiales > Erysiphaceae > Blumeria > Blumeria graminis. The sequence continues at coordinate 12,136,493 of LR898472.1, read as the reverse complement.
GAGACTTTTGAGGCATTTTCAACCTGTTTTATGATGATGCAAGCAGGATGATGACTGAAGTAGAATAAAAAATTCGAAAATATTTTATCCTGATTTAAAAATGAATTATTGAGAGTAATATCACGTGACAATTGATTTGGGTCACCTGACTGAGCGCCAAGGCTGGTGGTTTTTTTTTTTTTAATGAAAATTAGAGAGAAAAGTCACGTGACTTTACTATTGATCACCTGATCACACGTCTGGAACGCGTGATGCGTTGAGCCTTGGCAAGGCTGAAGCGAAAATTTTTCTCTCAGAATGCTGAAAATCGGGTTTTTGGTCGAAAAATGTCGGAGTATAGGGATGCGAATGTCGAGAATTGTATCAATGGGATGCTGTGGAAGAGGCTAAACCAAATATCGAATTTTTAAGGGCGTAGCTGATGGTGGGCAAAAGTTGTGGATGAAAAGGCGATTTTCGAAAGTATGGTGACATGACTGTTGTTTGGATCTTGTTTGCTCATGACTGGTTGCCTTGATAAGCAGGTCCCTGGCTCCATGGATGCATTCTTCTGCAGAGTCAAAATTGCAATTTTGGTTGTTTGGCCTAGTGGTGATGGTGTTCCTTACTTCTGGTTCTGGTTCACAAGTTGCTTTCCTTTTGTTTGCTTGGCCTGAATTAATAAAACGGTCTTGAGATGCATGAAAATGAAAGTCATCACTCCGGACTAGGGCATTACAGCTACTCTCAGCTGCGATGTAGTGTGGCACAGCCAATGGATCAGGTGCTCCCATCTCCATTGCTTATTCAAATTTTTATTTTTTTAAACCTGATTATTTTTTTTTAAATATTTTGACAATTTAATTCAATTTTTTTGGAGCTGAAATTTAGAACTCTAATCAGGTGATCACGTGATAACGGATTTTTATTTTTCCTGATTTGACGCGTAAACGACGTGATTTACGCGTAAAATGACGCGAAACGCGTCTTGGACCAATGAAAATTTTTTACCCATGGTAACCACCTCTGACCAGAGATGCAAATCGTCGCAATATTGTTTTCAACTTCAATTATCTCAATGGATACTTGATGGATGGATATGAAATATGGATCCCCTGTAGATGTGTTATGGTTGAAGGGGTAGACCGAATTTGATACAGATCGGAGATGCTGAGAAATAGTTGTGGATAACAATAGTTGATTTCCCCACTCAGAACTGGTGGGTTGCAACCAATTCACCTTAGAACCTTGATAACTCAACACACAGATGACGCATTCGAATTCCGAGTCGATTTCCGAAGAGAGCTCAATGTAACTGACAATTTGATGTAAGTAAAAAATTGTGAGGACAATTTTTGAAAATTTCAAATGCTGCCATGCACTTGGATGTATCCAAATATTGTAGTAGTGCCTCCTTCCCCCTTTTTGTCCGAAATAAGGTTGGAAGTGACCTTGGCTCTATGCCCTTGAAGCATTTGTTCCTTTGATCTTTGAATTTTGGACACTGTAACAACAAGTGCTGCACATTCTGTCTTTTTTTTACCACAAAAATTGCAAATATTATTGTGAACTTTTCCTATCATATGAAGGTAGACCCTTGTATTTCCCATTCCGAGTCTTGCCTGAAAGAATCCAGATTCTGTTTCCCTGCTGTGTCCTTGGAATCTAAATAGTCTGAAAGAGAAATTGGGTTGATTAGTCTGGGCCTGGAGCCTGTAATACTTGCCAAGTCCTTTGGCCTTTCGACCTTCCTCCTCATGCCAGAGCTCCATGTCCCAATCTTTTTTCCACGCCTAAAGAATCCATTCCCTAGCCTGATGCTTGATGAATGAGTGAGAGGTAGAGTGGTCCCTTTTCATTACTGCCTGGTTTCGACCTCCTGCAGGTAGCTTATCAGCCAGCTAATTTCTTTCTATGCCAACATGAGCTGGACACCATTGGAGATGAACTGTGCTTTCATTACATATCATTCTGATCTAGTGACAGAATTGATTGCTATTGTGCCGGATTCGAAGAACGCTTGCCTGGCTATCAGTAAAAATATGTATATTCTCATTAGCAAAATATTTTTTAACATATTTTGCTGCTTTCATGATACAATAGGTTTCGGCATCTGTGATACCAATAGAGTCACCAAGGTTGTAAGAAAAGCATTTCATCTCTCTGGTGACAGGCAGGTAGATCACATAGGCTATACTGCTTCCAGCTGTCTTTGAAAGTGATGCATCAGTGTAGACTATAACATCATCCAAATGGATATCCTTGATTTGCTGGATGTGGGATATTTTTGTTGTTGCCTTTGAATGGTTAGATATAGTGGTGATGATATTGGATTGATGCCATGGTGGAACCCAGACAGCATTTAGCTGCTCTAAATTCTTCAGGGAAGCTAATGGCTTCAGAGCACTCCCAATCCTCATCAATTGGGTCACTGGTTTGTTGATGTAATTCAACAGTCCAAGGTCAATCTGATTAGTGCTTGACAATTCATCTTCAAGGGGACTGAACAGGGGTTCCTGGATAGGGCGGTTCTTTTGAAGTCGAAGCATCCTTACTCCATAGTAAATAACCTGCTTCTCATGCCATACTTTTGCTGGTAAAATTGAGGCCTCAACCTCTAAAGCTTTAACAGGACTGCCTCGGTATGCTCCAGTAATCAATGGCAGTGCCTGATTCTGAAGCCTTTGACATCTGTTTGTTAGTATTCCACTACCCCTCTTAATATGCCAGAGAACTGAGCCATAATCAAGTACTGAAGTGACACAGGCCAGGTAGAGTTGTCGAAGGGCATGACAGTGTAGCCCTCGCGTGGCAGACGCTAGGCTACGGATCCTACTGAAAGCTCCATTGGCTAGCTGCTGTCTCTTTTCCACATCTTGAAATTTAGCTTCCTATCAAACCAGATACCTCACCATCTGACCACCTCCTTTGGCTCTAAATTCGGAAGCCCGGGTAAGCTTAAGGTTGTATTTGGTCCCTGATATTGATGGCCAAAGTGGATCAGCTCAGATTTTTCCATCTCAAAATTTACTGACAACTTTTGTGCACCCTCCAACAGCTCCTCTGTAATTTCCTTCAGTGTCCTAATATCTTTATTGATTGAAGTTGATGACACTGAAATTGCAATGTCATCCATGTAGGACAGCTGAAGAAAGTTCTTCCTGTGTACAGCTGGAAGAAGATATTTGATGGAAAGGAGAAAAAGCATTGGTGATATTGGGCTACCTTGGGGAGTCCCAGTCACTGGAAACAGCTTGCTAAGTTGTCCATTGAAGTGAAGCTGCATTGTCCTTCCAGCTAGAAATGATTTGACCCAGGATATAAGACCTAGAGGCAGCTGTAAGGACCGCATTGTTTGGATTAGAGCTGCAGGTTGCAGCCTATCAAAAACTCCAAGGATGTCCAAGAATATTGTTGAAACCATTTGTTTGCTGGCCAGATTCTGCTCCACAAATTCCTGTAGCAACAGAGCAGCATCAATGACTGACCTCTGTTTACGACCTCCAAGCTGGCTAGAGTCAAGTATATCTGTTGTGTTAGCAATATATGACAATCTGTTGGCATAAATTCTTTCCAGCAATTTTGACAGGCAGGGTAGAAGCGAGATTGGTCTATAGGCTTTTGGTGCACTGTAGTCCTTTTTGTTTCTCTTAGGAATGATGATACCCACTGCCTGTTTCCATTGTTGGGGATGTTGTCCGCTTTAAGACAAGCATTTGTAAGCCTTGAAGAAGAAGTCCGGAATAGTTGTAATGGCTGCCTTGATAATGGTCCAATCCAGACAATCATGACCTGGGGCAGTCATTTTTATAGGAGCAGCATCTACCATCTCATCAATGGTGAGTTCAGGCCAGTCCCAATGTCTTTCTCTTTCATCCCTTGTTGTTCTATTATAGGGGGTCTTGGGAATGAATTCCTCTGCCTCAGCTGATATGGTTGAAATTGGAAGACTTGGGAAAAGGGTCTGTGCTAGAGCCTCAATTTTGTCTTGAAATGATGTTGCTTTAGTTGGCTGAGATTGGTGCTTTGGTATGTAAACCAGGGCTGGAATTATTCTTGACTGGTGATTTTCAGGCCTGGAGTAATTGTAGGCAGTGAATATCATCCTGTACTTAGCTGAGGCTAAAAAGTTCATCCAGTGTTGTTGCTTGGTGTGCTGGATATGTTGAAAATATTTATTCCTTGCAGCACTAGCCATGTCCATTATTTCGGTGTCATAGTCCTTCTTCCCTTGGCGTCAAAGCTTATGGAATGAATGAGCCGAAGTAAAGAAAGGTCCTTTGTTATGGCTAGGCATCCTGAGGCCAGTTCAAGGATAAGGTTCTAAGGAAGGGTTCAAAGGACAAGGGTAAGGAGAAGGTTCTCGGGAAACAGGATCTCGGGGAAGGTTCCATAACTAAGTTTCCGGGAAACTCGGAAAGCTAGCAGTTTGACGGGCAGGAGTCATAAACCGTAATGATCCCAAAGGCCTCATTGAAATTCATTACGTAGTCTAGTGTAATTAAGGAAGCTGGAGTTACCACGAAGTAGTTCTCCAGCTCTCAATCTTATATCTCCATAGTCCGAAAATTGCACTCGTCTTTCTACTTCGTCTTGATCTCTCGTCCTCCAGTCCCAGCTTCTAGTTCTTCAGTTTTGACCTCCTGGTATCTCGCCAGCTCTTTCGACCACCCATCTCCAATCTTAGCAGACGGCGATCTTATCATCATCTGACCCTCGCCGTAAATCCTTGGTCCACCATGGCTTTGATCTTGGTGTGACTTGAATAGTGGAATTGATTCTTGAGCAGCAAACTGTACTACCTGTTGTTAAGATGAAGCAATACATCAAACATCTTGTCTTTATGTTATGGGCCTTTCAAGTGTTGCTGCATCAATTCTTGCTGTTGAAGAATATGAAACTTAAATAATTCCCAGTCAGCTTTTTGAACATTGAACCTGGTAGGAAGTGGGTTAGTATTTCTTGTTAGTATCAGTGCTTCATCTAGGCTAGCATCCATAAACAAATTATCAAAGAGAAGCACTTCATGGTATGATCAGTTGATTACCCCATATTTCCAGTTGCCCCACCTAAGGTGTTGGTTTGAATCCTATGGCAAAGGTGAGGTCAATGATGGAGGTACTTTTTGAATTGGATCTGTGAAATGTCCCTCCATACTGTTCCATGATTGATGGCGAGTTGAGGAGCTGGGCCTTGGCATTGTCCAAGTACTGGGCCAGCTCGCTGGCAAGAGGTGAGTTGTTCTGGACAGTGGATTCCAAGATGAATGATGCAAGTTGAATCTCCGAGAATAAGAATAGAGGCTTGTCCAGTCTCAACTGTAGGTTCCAAGAAGCGTTCCACTGTGAGCTAGTTGAGTAGTGGGAGGTCGGCTTCTTATTGTAGATGGTGAACCACATAGAATGATTCACTTGATAGTTCTACCTCCAGAATTTGAAGGTCAGGGTCTGTCACCAAGTCATATCTAGGGGATACTTGAAGCTGGCTAGATTTCTTGACATAGGTAAGCACCCTGGGCCGCAGGTTGGTTGTGAGAACCGGCGGAATAAGGTGAATGCCGAGTGGTGGATAGGTCGGAAAGATTTGAGTTGGTAGGTGATGGAACATGTATGGTTCCTGCACAAAAATAAAGTCTGATTCTCCTTGAGGGCTACCTCAAAGAGTGACTGCAGGATCTCTCGACCCCTTGCAGTATTATGTTGACTAAATTGAGTGATCTAGCATGTTAAAGCTTATAGAATTCACAATCTAATCTTTGAAATGCCAGGTGGGTGTTTGACTTGCAGTTGGCACACCTGAACTGCATGGTGGATGCAACTTTGGGTTGCACTACAAGTGTTACACTTGTGGCTGTTGGTGTAATGTGGTCCAAGACAGATGGCACACACTGGAGATTTCTTACACTACATGAGTGGTGGCCAAATGCAGGCATTTTCTGCACTGTGTCTTCTTGGTTGATTGTTGGTAGCTTACTAATATTAAAAGCTGCCCCCCAACAATAACCCCAGTCTTGATGAGTCTCATCTTCTGCTCCTCAGTTCTGACACAAAATGCCACTGAGGCCCTCAGTACCTTTGCAGGTGACTTTGGTAGCCATCTGCATGGCCTTGTGTATTGATCCCATCATTATAGGTCCTCAATTTCGTCATTAATTGTTGAATGGGAATACAGGTTGCAACCCCATGTACCACCATTTTAGGCCAATTGCTAACCTTCTGGGCCTTCTGAATTGGCCATCCTGCAAAGACAACCTCCCATTTTTTCCTGATCCAAAATCAGCTCTGTAGGGAGGCATCCATGCAGCTCAGGACAAGGTTCCCCTGTGGTGAAGTATGGACTCTTGAAATAGCCCTTTTCCCAAGGATTTTGTTGATCCTCTCCTCTGATAGTGAAAGCCTGGTATTCTGGCAGACTGCAGCCTGACCTGGTTACCAGGGTAATGAATTCTCATTGTCAATGATTGGTGCAGTTGTGGTGGTGCTGCATTGGTGGTTGAAGAAGAAGTACCAGCTTCAATGATGGGCCTAGTATTTGTGGCCATGGCTGTGATTGTGGTACTTGAAACAGCAGGTTTGCGGCTGAGTACCTTCATGGCTGGCCTCGTTGTAGCAACAACAGCTGGCTTTTCATTTGGGATACCTTCCCTGACCTTCTGTGCATATGAAGGTACTGCTGGAGCCACAGGTGGTGGTGATGGTTGCTTGATAGTAGATGACTCTACTGGTTCAGGAGTTGAGACCTGGCTGGAGGTCTAGTGGTTATCACCTTCCCCTTCTCAGTAAAGCTTCGGAAAACCTCAATGAGGTCCAAGACTGCCACTTGCTTTTCTTTGTCTCCTGTAAGGCGTATGCCTTAACTGGTAAGTCACGTGCCTCGAAAATTGCTGTTTCAAAGGTGTGTTTGATGCTGTGTGGAGCAGCAATTTTTACCATTTTGGATGATTGAGAATTGGTGTGGTTGGTGGCTGAAATACCACGTTTCGAGGCTGGTCAGATTCCTTTTTTTTTTTTTGAATCATATTGTATTCAGCTATCTAGCTATGACAATTAAATATCCAATTAATTTTACATTACAGAATGATACCAGCTAACGCCCCCAATCACCCTTAAATTCATTTTATGTCCATTATTTATGTACCTATATCATCTCCTTTGTATGCTGACATACATTTGGATGTTTTTCAAAAATTCTAGAAGGGCTCCCTTCCCCCTTTTGGTTCTTAGTAAATTTTGGAACAAAAGAGGCTTTATGTCAGCAAATACCAGTTCCCTCTGCTTGCAAAATCTGGTACAATGAAGAATTAAATGTTTTGTTGTCTGCTTTTTAGCCTTGCAAAAATTGCAGCTTTGATCCTTAACTTTCCCAATTATACTCAGGTAAGCTCTGGTATTCCCGATCCCAGTTCTTGCCTGGAAAAATGCTGATTCAACCATCCTGCTGTGGTTCTGAAAGTGAAATGGTTGTAAGGAAAAGGTTGGTATGTGTATCTGGGCTTGGATTCTATAGAACTTGCCAAGTCCCCTAGACCTTCTACCCTCCTCTCCTCGGAGAACTTCAGTTTGCCAGTCATTATGCCAGGCATTTAAATATATTCCGTTGCTTTCTGCTTTAGAAAAGAATGGGATGTAAATTTGTCTTTTCTTAAAGCTGTCTTTTTTACTGCTCCTTTTGCAAGTGAATCAGCAAGTTCATTACCCTCGATACCCACATGGGCTGGACACCAAGAAAGGGTTAGATTGCAGTCTTTGGCTAGGTTTCAAATTTGATGCGAGAGGTGGTTTGACTTCCCCTGTATTCTCTGAAGACTTGCTTGACTGTCACTGAAAATTGGTATCTTGCATTTGGCAGCTTTTTCCCAAGGAACTGGATGGCTTTGTAAATGCAGTAGGTTTCAGTGTCAGTGATTCCAATGGAACTTCCCAGATTGAAGGAGAAGCTTTTCAACTCTCGGGTAAAAGGCATGTAGATGACAAAGCCAATGCTGCTCACATTGCTTTAGAAAGAGATCCATCTGTGTAAGCAATAGCTATGTCTGGATCTATTGTCTGCATTAATATTAAATGTTGTTCATGAGCTGAAACCCTGGATAAAAATGATATGTTAATTGCTAGTGGTGCTGAGTTCCATGGTGTCATCCAAGTTGAATTCATTTCCTCCAGCTTCTGAAAATTGGTAAATAATTTGAGAAATATCCCAATTCTTATAAGCTGACTTTTTGGCTTGTCCAACTGGTCAAATATTCCAAGGTCAAGTTCCGGAAGTGTGTTCAACTCATCCTTCAAGATTCCTTTTTCCAGCAAAGCAGGAAATGAATCATCTTCAACTCTCATACATGGATGACATCTGCATCTCAGTTGCCCCCACCTCAATCAAGAAAAACACTGACCAACTACAACAAACTCTAAAGGAACTAATGGAAAGGGCAAGTAAAGTGTCAGTCACATTTGAGATGGAAAAGACCGAAATGATTCATTTCTCACACCACAAAACACCACTAACCAATCAAATAATACTTGAAAATCAAACTGTCATAGAACCAAAAGAGGCAGTAAAATGGCTGGGGATCTGGTTTGATAGGAAAATGAAGTTCAAGACCCATGTAGAAAAAACGACTCCAGCTTGCACATGGTGCACTAAAGAGGCTTAAGCAGTTTGCTTCCAACACAAAGGGCCTTCCATTCCATGCCTTACGCCAGCTTTTTCTCAGTTGTGTCCTCCCTGTCCTGGACTATGGCTCAGTACTCTGGTTTAGAAAAATAGGCTCTGGTGCATTGAGTGCCAAGTGTCAGAGGCTTCAAAACCAGGCATTAATCATGATCACTGGAGCATATCATCACAGCCCAGTCAAGGCCCTGGAGGTTGAAGCAGCTATCCTCCCAACCAAAGTCAGACAACTGAAACAAACAATAAACTTTGCACTACGCCTTCTCAGAGTACAAAAATCACATCCTGTGAAGGACAAATTGCTCTCCCCACTCCAGGATGAGCTATCACTATCAGCAGAATTGGATCTTGGGATTTTCAAGTACCTAGGTAAAGAAATGAGCCAGCTTATTAGGATCGGCCAGCTATTGCAGTCATTCATAACATATAACAACCTTGAACAACTGGATGCCTGTTGGGTGCCCCCTTGGCTTCAAACTAACCTGAAAATTGACATTTCACCATTGCCAAAGGAACAAGCTGCTCTGAGTCACAAATCTCCCACTGATACCATACCTAGCAACACAACAATTGTCTATACTGATGGCTCACTCACTCAAGGAAAAGGAAGCAGTATAGGATTTGTTGTCTATCTCCCAGAGACAAGACAAATGAAATTCTTGTCCTTCAACCTTGGTCAAACTATGGGTATTACAGACACAGAAACTTTCTGTATCCTCAAAGCCATCAAATACCTCAAAAAGATATCACCAAGAGGCAACTATCACATCTTCAGTGACAGTCAGGCTAGTCTCCTGAGAATAAAGAACAAAGAAAATTCCTTTTCACACCAGATAAGACAAGAGACAAGAGCTGCTCAATTCAACTCTCCTGGTGCCCTGGACAGATTGGTATAGTAGGTAATGAGCTTGCTGACAACTTAGCCAAAGGAGCCAGCAAAAAGAAAGTGCTGAGAAGTAATCAATTTACATCACATGCATTCCTAAAGCAGAAGGCAAAGGAACTTGTACTGGAAGCCTGGGCTAAAGATTGGACCTCGGAGCTTTTCCATGAGGAAGAAGGAAGAAAAAGCTCTGGTCTTGGCAAGTTCTATAGGACCCAAGCCCAAATGTCAACACCAATATTTTCGACTCAACCACCCAGTTTTCAGGGCCACAGCAGGTTGACAGAATCTGCTTACTTCCAGGCAAGGACTGGCATAGGAAATGTGAGAGCATACTTATATAAAATTGGAAAGACCAAAGACAATAAATGTAATTTTTGCAACAACCAAAAACAAACAATGCAACATTTGATACTTCATTGTCAAATGTTTCAAAATGAAGAAAAGAATCTTTTAAAAAATTGAGCCTTTCACTTTACCAATTTTATTCAGAACAAAAAGAGGAAAACAAGCACTGCTTGAATTTTTAAAAACTTCGAGGTGTATATCTATACACAAAGGAGAATAATTAGGACAAAATATATTGGAAATAAAGAGAGGAGATGGAGGAAGGGAATGATCATGAGGACTTATATTTGCTTTGTATGTATGTTAAATAAATTGTCATAGCTAGATAGCTGAATACAATATGAATTCAAAAAAAAAAAAAAAAGAGGCTGGTCAGCTAAAGGTGTTTTTATAAATAATTTTGTGGTTCCCAGATCAGTTGAAGTGATTGGGTCACCGCTAAAAATGTCGACTTTGGATGTCAAATTGACAGGTCGAACAGAGGAAAGTAGCCTTGCAGGCTTTGGTGATAAATCTGTATTCCAGATTGACGATGTGAGCCTTGGCAATCTGACATGTCCATGTCTGGTGAGGATGGCAGACTTGGTAGGCTCCCTTCTGGTGAAGGAGATTTTGAGGCCATTTTGGCCATGATTTTGGCTGACATAATAATCCCAAAAGCAAGGATTGAATAAATTATGAAAAATATTTTTTGATGATTTTAAAAAGAATTATTGAGAATAATATCACGTGACAATTGATTTGGGTCACCTGACTGAGCGCCAAGGCTGGTGTGTTTTTTATTTAATTTTATGAAAATTAGGAATAAAAGTCACGTGACTTCTCTATTGATCACCTGATCCTGCGTCTGGAACGCGTGACGCGTGACGCGTCGAGCCTTGGCAAGGCTGAAGCGAAAAATTTTCTCTCTTTTTTTTTTTTTTTCATTTAATGTGTATTCAGCTATCTGGCTATGACACATTAAAATTTTTTCTCTCAGAATGCTGAAAATCGGGTTTTTGGTCGAAAAATGTTGGAGTATAGGGATGCAAATGTCGAGAATTATATCAATGGGATGCTGTGGAAGAGGCTAAACCAAATATCGAATTTTTAAGGGCGTAGCTGATGGTGGGCGGAAGTTGTGGATGAAAAGGCGATTTTCGAAAGTATGGTGACGTGTTCACAACAAGATTTTTATTTATTTATTATAATTTACATCCTATATAAGTCTATGACTATCAGAGGATGTGCAGTATACAACTATAGGTTACACTTTCTATGGTTCAATCTATTTTTAAAAGGGGTTCCATTTCATTCTCTTAAATACCACCTCCTATTACTTATTTTTGTGTCATTTATAAACTCCAATACTGCTGCTATTCCACTACTGTTGTGAAGGACAACTTCAAGACTCAAATGCTTGATCCCAAGTCTCTCTTTCATCTTTTTCCTATTTTGTATGTACCTTCTACAGTCAAGTAATTAGGGCAAGACCCTCAGTATCTATTGGTACATATTAAGTAAATCAATTGTCAAAAAGACTATTAAATTTTAAAGTTATTTTGTTTTCTTTAGCAGTCCTTCATAGTCATAGACTCAGTAGGGACTTGAATTGAAATCTATTCTATTCTATTCTACAGTCAAGTAATAAGTGCTTTGCTGTTTGCTTGGAACCACAGCTGCAGCTATCTGTCTCTGTGTGCCCTACTCTTCTCATGTCTGACTTGAAGTAGCCATGGCCAAGTTTGATCTGGTAAAATGCCGACCTTATCTCTCTTTTGGTACCTCGAGGTACCCATGGCTTTCTCCTAATTTGCCACGGAAATACCCCTGTATAGGCCGATGGGCTGTCTTCTAGCAGTCTATCTTCTCTATAATTGTTCAAAATGTTTAACCATTCCTGGCATCTTTCCTCCTCTAGTTCTTTGTTTATATAGGCCAGGCTTATTGGATAGCTGTCATCTGCCTCCATATAAGATGCTTGCTTGGCAAGTTTGTCTGCCTCCTTGCTCCCTCTGATATCCATATGAGCAGGTATCCATATAAGTCTAATCTTTATTCCACGGTCACTTAGATTTGTAGCTGCTTTAATGGCTCTTGATACCCATATGTGGCCAGCTTTATTGCTCATGTCTTTTAGCCTCAAAATGGCAGCTTGATTGTCTGAGAATATTGTGATTAGCTTCCTGTCCCATGTCTGTCTCTCTGCATGTTCAATGGCTCTCACAATACCCTCCAGTTCTCCATCATAGATTGTGATGCTTCACAACAAGATTGGAATTAATGTTACATTGAATTATTTGGCAGAAACAAAAATATCAACTAGGGGTTGGTATTTAGGAGAGGAGACTAAGGGGGATGATTCTCCGAGTACTTGATCTTTGGTGGTAAATATTGTAGTGTAGCTACACATCTTTAAATAGTCATTGACTCAAATAGGATGTAAAAAAAAAAAAAGGGTCCTTACTCAAAGGAAAAGGCTGTAGCATTGGATTTGTCATATATCTGCCAGTCACAAGAGAGATAAAATGTTGCTCATACAATCTTGGGGAAACTATGGGTATTACAGATACAGAAACCTTCTGTATTCTCATAGCAATTAGACACCTTAAGAAGACAATACCACATGGCAACTATCATATCTTTACTGACAGCCAAGCTAGTCTGAAGAGGATTAAGAATAAAGAAAATCATCTCTCCCACCAGATCAGACAAGAGGCAACTTTGTCCAAACAGCCCCAATGGTCTTATTTGAAATTGATTTAAAATCATTACGTCAAGCGCTTTCGATTAAGGTATTTATCAGCCAATTTGACTGGCTGGTGAAAGAGTTACCATAGTCTCAAGTTTGGCTTGAGATTTTGAGCCCCATTTGGGTGAAAGCCCCGAGCTTTTGAACAACAGCAATTATCAACAACCATCAATCAAGACAAAATTTTAACTGCCTAAATTTCAGATATACCTCTAACACTACACCAAATTTCAGCATTATTCAACGAATTTTGATCGAATCATAAGGGTTGAAAGATCGGGGGAACGAATTTTGCGACAAAGTGCGTCTCTGGTCAGAAGGGGTCACCCTATAAGAAAAATTTTCATTGGTCTGATACGAATTTCGCGTCGATTTACGCGTAAATCACGTGGTTTACGCGTCGTTTAACTTTAAAATTACATTTCGAGTCACGTGATCATATATCACGTGATCTTGATTGTCTATTCCAAGTAAAAAAAAAAAAGGAAATTAGAATATATAAAATTTAAATTAAAAAAAAATTAGAATAAAAAAATTGAAAAAAAAAAAACAAAGAGGTTTTTGAGATAAGCTATAAAAATGCCAATCTATAGTGCAAAAGCACCCCAAAATGGTCAACAACCCATGTATGACCCAGCTTCTCCTGTCACAGATAAGGATCCTGATAATTATCAATCAACCAGTAACCAGGTGATATTACACCCCAATCCTACAACAGAAGATGAGTTCCCACCTCTTCTGCCAAGTCCAAAGAAACCCAAATTGTCAAGCATTGATGAGATAATGGAGTTCAGCAGTGACCCCATTGCTGGTCCTTCAACTTATTACCACGTGAACCAACCAACCAACCTTTATAGAGATCCTAACCCCTCAGTCAAAGGGAAAGGAAAAGAAACCCTATCATCCTCAATTTATTCTACACCACAACCAGTGAAAGACCAAGGTGTGGAAACAACAAAGTTAGTATTACTTCAAGCTAGGCATCTGATAATTAGTTGGAAATGTAAGAACATATTTACACCAAATTGGCAGACAACAGATGTTAGCTGCAATTTCTGTGCAAATGGAAAGCAGACAATACATCATCTCATATTGCAATGCAGAAAATTTAAAGAAGAGAGAAATAAATTTCTTAAAGATATTGTACCACTTAAATTACCCATTCTATTCCGGACCAAAAGGGGGAAGGAAGCATTACTAGAGTTTTTAAAGACTTCCAGGTGCATAAGTGCATATAAGGGAGATTAATTAGGCTGTTAAAAAGAGAACATTACACGTAGATATCAAAAAGCGTTAAAAATATTTCTTATTATTATTATAAATTAGATTTTAATTGTCATAGCTACAAAGCTGAATACAATATGAGTCAAAAAAAAAAATCTGATAATCAAGGCTTATAACCTCACAAATGACCAAACAGAACAGTCCCAACTACTTGATCTCCTTGAAGTATTTAGGGAATATACTGAGAAGGGAAATTTGAGCAAGGCATCAACTATCATTGCATCACAGGTGGCAAATCTCGAAACTGCTGCAAGACAAATTGAAACCAAAGCAAGGGCACTCAACAAAGTTGTCACTCCAGCAGTACCTACTCCAATGAACAGAGGTTCATTATCAAACAACCAGGGAATGACAAGCCAGCCAGTTTACCAACAACCTTCCATGGCTTCAATAGCTGCAAGAGGAATAGGTCAATCAGGTGACCCTCAACAATGGACAGTTATGGGGAAGAAAGGCCAGCCTCAAACAGCCCGACCCCAACAACCAACTCAACAAAAAAATAAAGTTATTAGAAGAGTCATCCTTGTACAGGAACCAGAGGCAACAACAAATTTCACCCCATTATATGCTAGGAACCAAATCAACCAAGTGTTTGCCAGCAATGGAATCAAGGGACCAGTAGTGAACACAGTATTGAAAACTCAGAATGGGAATATAGCTATCACAACTACTGAAGAATATTCAGCTGACTTTTTCCTTGAAAAGAAACCAATTTGGGAGAAAGTGATACCCTTTACAGCTGTGCAAAAGGATGAGCCATGGTACAAGGTGATTGCCCATGGAATTCCCCTAGCCGACTTTGACAAGGAAGATGGAATGGAGTTGATCAAATCAGAGATAACCACATTCAACAAGGGTCTAAACCCAATTGGAATGCCCCATTGGATTTCCACCAGGGAGAATCGACAGGTTAAGCAGGCAGGATCAGTGGCCATTGCCTTTGCAACACAACAAGAAGCTGAAAGAGCCATCAGAAATAGACTCTACATTGCTGGAATCAGCTCAAGAGTAACAAAATTTTACAGTGTAGCCCAGACAACCCAATGCAATAAATGCCAAGCTTTTGGACATGTAGAGAGCTATTGCCGACGGAATGCAGCCTGCCGACTATGTGGAGCTCGAGACCATAGCACTCAGCAGCATTACTGCAGTGTCTGCAAAGCCAAAGGAGTCCAGTGCAGTCATCTAGCCCCAAAGTGTGCCAACTGTGAGGGAGACCACACAGCTAATTCAAAGACCTGCCAGGTTTACCTGAGCATTCGAGACAAGGCTGAAGAGATTGACCTTTAATGTCTGACATACCAGATATTAAGGTCCTCCAGATAAACTTAAACAAAAATCAATATGCCACAGAGAGTGCCCTTCAAAGGGCAATAGAATTAAATATTTCGATAATAGTTGTTCAAGAACCATGGCTTATTCCTCAGCAATCAGGTCAAGCAAATTTCTTGAACACAAGATCAATAAACCATCAACACTTCACTCATATCTTCCCAAAATCACCACCAGACCAAAGACCCCAAACAATGATCTATGCTGATTGTCAACTGGGTCCAAAAATTAAGCTCTCCTGTAATTCACCTCTTGACCCTGATATTCAAGTTCTTGAAATTATTGATGGAACCCAGACAGTCACATTAATTAATATATATAATCAAGCTCGAGAAAGGAAGGACCAGTAGTGGCAATTGTCAACAGTACAAGAAGGGAAAATATTGCACTGACTACGACAGAGGCATACTCAGCTGAATTCCTGATTGAGAAAGTAGACATCTGGAAAAATCATGCACCTCATGTAGTAGCAATAAAAGATGAGCCTTGGCACAAAGTGATCATTCATAGAGTACCAACAGCTGAATTTGGGAGTATGGAAGACCTGAGCAGTATAGCACAAGAAATTGAAATCTTTAACCAAGGCCTCAAAATAATTGGTCAAACTTACTGGATTACCCCTGAAGATAAAAGAATTACTCAAACTGCGGGCTCTATAGTTGTTGCTTTTGAGACAGAAGCCGAGGCAAAACAAGCTATCAGAAGAAGACTCATAATTGGAGGACAGTCATTAATGGCTGAGCAGCATTTGAACATACCTGCCACCACTCAATGCACAAATTGCCAAGGATATGGACATATAGAAAAGAGATGCAGATGGGAGGCTAAGTGCCAGCTGTGTGCAAGCCCACATAACACTAGACAACATATCTGCAGCATTTGCAGAGTCATTGGGCAGAAGTGTATCCATCTTGTACCCAAATGCTCCAACTGCAATGGCAATCATACATCTGACAAAGATGATTGCCCAGTTCGAAAAACCATGCAAGAGAGATTTGCTAAAGAGCAACAACAAGCTAGGGACAATGATGAGGATTGTCTATGACAGGACAACTCAAAATAATCCAATGCAACTTGAACAAAAGTATACAGGCAACAGAAAACACTCTTCAACTAGCTATGGAGCTAGGAGTTGAGATCTTGGCAGTACAGGAACCGTGGGTTTCATATTCAAAAGAGAGCAACAACTATCAAGGAGGACAATCAGTACAACACCCAAATTTTTATCAACTTTTTCCCAACACAACAGACAATACTATCAGACCAAGAACAATGATATATATTTCAAAACAATTGAAAGCACAAGTGAGCCATTTGACAAGGTTTCCACAGGATACCAACATTATTGGAGTCAGAGTGGCTGGATCCAATTATAATTTCAGCCTTATAAATATCTATAACCAAGTTAGTCAACATCAAATAACCAGTCTTACAACAGTGGAGAGGCATAAAAGTTCCCTACAGATTCCATCAAGATGCATTGTAATAGGTGATTTTAATGAACATCATCCTGACTGGGATCTCTTTTATTCAAAATCACACAGAGCAGATGATCTTCATGCATGGTTTGAAGAAAAAGGACTAGTCTTGACCAACAAAATAGGAGATGGGACCTTCTATAGGCCAAATATGAAGGTACCATCTGTTATTGATCTCACATTAACCACAGCAGACATGGAAAAAAATATACATGATTGGCAAACAATTGAAACTGGATCTGACCATCAAGGAATATTATTTACAGTTACAGGACAAGATTCATACTTCACTTCAACACAGCCAGAAAAACTGAGATTTCAAACACACAAAGCAGACTGGGAAAAGTTCGAGAAATTGAGTACTACAATGTTTCGAGATTCTGAGTTATTTAATTCTGAAAAATTCAAGAGCCTTCCACTTCTCACAGTGAAAAGTCTGCTAAGCAACCAGACCAATTTGAAAACAGACCTTGATAAAATTGGGCAAGAAATGACAGATGTTTTGTTGAAAGCAGCAGAGGAATCAATACCAAGGCTGAAGCATGGTGCTACTCAAAAGCCATGGTGGACAGAAGATCTAAAGGTCTTGAGAAAGACACTGATAAGAGCTCAGAGACACCTCAAGGCAGATTCAAATGATCCACTCAAAAAGGAAAGATACTTGAAGGCACACAACAAGTACTTTCAGGAGATCAAAATAGCCAAAAAAGATCACTGGAATAAATTTCTGGAAAATGAGGATCCATCAACAATATTCAAAGCCTTGGAGACACCAAAGTGAGACAGTTTACCAATCTGCCAAATTTACAAGGAGAAGATGGACAATTGAAAGAAAGTTTTACTGGAAAGTGTCAGGCATTAAAGTCAAAATTGTTTCCCATACCACCAAAAACAGCTCCTTTTAATTGGGCTCACCACAAGGAAGATAACTGGAAATGGCCAAAGCTGACTGAATCAGAAGTAGCAAATGTATGCTGTAATGCATCCAAAGGAACTGCACCTGGTCCAGATCAAATGAATTGGGCTATCATTAATCATGCATATAATGCTAACAAAGAAATATTTTTTGAAATATATTCTATATTTTTCAACATTGGATATCAACCAAGCTGCTGGAGAGAGGCAACTGGCATAATTCTGAAAAAGCCTGGCAAGCCTGATTACACACAACCTAAGGCATATAGAGTTATCTCCTTTCTAAATTGTCTTGGGAAAGCCTTGGAAAAAATCTTTGCACAGAGACTTGGATACCTAGCAGAAACAACTCACCTGTTGCACATATCACAGATTGGTGGGCGACTGAAAAAGTCAGCCGTGGATGCATGTCTACTGCTTCTGAACAAAATCCAAACTGAAAAGGCAGCAAAGAGGAAAACATCAACTTTATTTCTTGATGTGAAAGGTGCCTTTGACCATGTTTCAAAGGATCGGCTATTAGGCATAATAAGTGAACTAAGATTACCATCTAGTCTATTGAGGTAGGTACTATCATTCCTTAGCAAAAGACAAATGAAACTTCAATTTGATAGACAAACAGAGAAGTTTTCTCCCATTGAAACAGGCATTCCACAAGGAAGCCCTGTCTCTCCAATATTGTTTTTAATTTATATCAGAAACATGTTCAAATCTTCAACTGTGGAGTTTCTGTCCTATATTTTTTTTTTTTTTTTTTTTATATTCATTTACATCCTATATAAGTCTAAGACTATCAGAGGATGTGCAGTATTATACTACAATTTAACCTTAAAAACCCCATCCTATTCTCAAAATGGATCTTCTTCCTCTCCTAGATACCACTTCCTTGTACATATATTTGTGTCATTTAAGAATTCAAGTACTGCTTTTATTCCAATATTGCTATGAAGGAGGGCCTTGAGACTTATCTCCTCTATCCCAAGCTTCTCTTTCATCTTCTTCCTATCTTGTTTATACCTCCTACAGTCAAGTAGTAGATGTTTCACAGTTTGCTTGAACCCACAGCTGCAGCTATCTGTCTCTGATTGCCCTATTCTCCACATGTATGACTTGAAGTAGCCATGTCCAAGTTTGAGCTGGTAAAATGCCGAGCATATCCCCTTTCTAGTACCTCGAGGCACCCAAGGCCTTTTTCTAATTTGCCATGCAAATGTACCTGTATAGCATGATGAGCCCTCTTGATGCTGTCTTTTGATATCATAGTTATGCAATAATGTCTGCCATTCCTGGCATTTAGCTTCTTCAATCTCTTTACTGATAAAGGCAAGGCTTATTTGATAGCTTTCATCAGGCTCCATAAAAGATGCTTGTTTAGCAAGCCTATCTGCTTCTTTGTTGCCATTGATGTCCATGTGAGCTGGTACCCATTTCATTCTGACATTTGTTCCCCTATTTTTTAGCTTTTTGGCTGCATGAATGGCTACAATTACCCATACTTGGCCGGCCTTATTGCTTAAGTCTTTCAGTCTCATTAGAGCACCTTGATTGTCTGAGAATATTGTGATAAGCTCCTTGTTCCATGTCTGTCTCTCTGCATGTTCAATAGCTCTCACAATCCCCTCCAATTCCCCATCATAGATGGTATTGCTGTCCTTTGCAATAGTATAGTATTCAGTCTTTGTACTCAAGTCAACTTGGTCATAGGCTATTAGCGAGATTCCTATACCACTGGTCTCTTGTGATACTGAAGCATCTGTATAATATTTAACCTGCTTTGTCCCATAAGCCCGTGATGGTACTTGATTGTGCCGTGTTTTTTGTTCAATTTTGTCCTTATTTCCAATCTCCACCTCATAAGGAAGGCAGCTATTCCATGGAGAATGGATGTTAGGTACCACTGGCTCAATCTCCATGACATCAGAGTGGTACTGTATAGATTTCAAGATTCTGGTTGCTTGACTCTCTTTCTTGGGTATATGTTCCCTGTTATTCCAATCATCCAATCTTTCTTTCATCATCCTTGAAATGGGATGGTTTGGCATCAGGGCTAATGTTCTCATAGCATATTTTCTTCTGCTATGATTCAGTCTAATTTCAGGTGGGCAAAGACATGCCTCAACCTCCATTGGTCTCACTGATGATGTTTTGAAGCATCCCAGTATTTTTCTTAGTGCCATATTTTGCAGGCTCTGCAGCAGATCAGTAAATGATTGCTGTTCTCTCCACCAGACAGGGCTGGCATAGTCTGATATACTTGTGACACATGCCAGGTATAACTGTCTTGTTGCTATGTGGCTGAGTCCTCTCTCTGTATTAGTCAATCTTGCCATCCTGTGTAAGGCTGCCTTGGCTTGAGCTACTCTTGAAGTAACATGTTGCTTGAAGGATAGCTTTTGATCAAATAGCACCCCCAGCCATTTGGCTACTGTGCAAGATGAGATGCTTCTACCACTTGGTAGAATCACTCGGCAATTCTTAGCTTCTGTAGATGTCCCAAAATGGATCAGTTCAGTCTTATCTACATCAAATTGAACTGCATTCTTTCTTCCATTATCTTGCAGTAATTTATATTCTTTTTCTAATATTTTTGCAATATTTTTGAAGCTGGAAGACGAGACTATCAATGCAATATCATCAATATATGATATGAATTTTCCTGCCCTAGAGCCAAACATGTCTCTTATATAAATCAAGAATAAAATTGGCAAAATAGGGCTTCCTTGAGGGATGCCAGTTTCAATAGGTGAAAATTCCTCTACTTGCCCATCAAATGTCAGTTTTAGCTGTCGGTTGCTGAGAAATGAGTCTACCCATGACATAAGGCTGAGAGGGGGTCCCAATTTACTCATAATCCGAAGGAGTTGATTTTTGGCCACATGGTCAAAGGCACCATCTATATCTAGAAATAGGGTTGACGTCCTTCTCCCAGCAGCCTTTTCATTTTGTACCTGGTTGACCAGCATCAGGTAAGCATCCACTGCTGATTTCTGGAGGCGTCCTCCAATCTGTGATGGATGAAGAAGGTGTGATGTCTCAGCTAGATATCCAAGTCTTTTGGCCATCATTCTTTCAAGAGTTTTTCCCAAGCAATTAAGCAGGGATATGATTCTATAAGCTTTTGGTTGAGAATAGTCTGGCTTAGAGGGTTTCTTTAGCACCACCCCTGTAGCCTGTGGCCAATAGCTGGGCTGGTATCCAATATTGAAATACAAAGAGCATACCTGAAAGAATATCTCTTTATTGGCCTGATATGCATGGCTGATCATGGATTGGTCAATTTGGTCTGGCCCAGGAGCTTTGCCTTTGGATGGATTACAGCAAGCGGCTTCGACCTCTTGGGGCGTAAGTAAAGGCCACTCCCAGCTGGCTTCCTTGTGCAATGCCCAATCTATTTCTGCAGCTGCTGGTGGGATGGCAAAAAGTCTTGATCTGAGGGCTTTACATTTGTCTGTAAAGCTAGTTTTTAGTTCCCCATCTATATCTTCAATCATTGGTAGTTGTGTTGTCTGGTGGTCCTTTGTGTATAACAAGGCCCTGAAGATAGATGCTGAATCTTCTTGCTCCAGAAATGCATGCCAATGGTTCTTCTTTGCTGATTTGATTTCTTGGAAATACTTGTTCCTTGCCTTGGTGTATTCCTCCATTCTACTATTGTCTGAAAGATCATCACAATGCTTTCTTTGTGCCTTCATCATCTCTTTTCTCAGCTTTTTAAGATCATCATTCCACCATGGCTTGGGCTTGGCCCCAGGTTGCCTTTGAGGAATTGACACCTTGGCTGCTCTGTTGACAATATCAGTTATTTCTTTACCAATTTGATCAAGTTCACACTTCAGGTTGCTCCCCTCTTCTTGTACATGGTTAGAAGTAGCTTTTTGGAGTGCTTGTAGTCTATTGGACTTCAGGATATTTGACTCCTTGAATAGAAGTTGGCTGGTCTTTTCAAATTTGTCCCAGTCTGCCATCCTCAGATTGAATCTGTTTTGGCTCACTTGAGGCTTTTCTTGTCTATCCTTTTGGTTCCGGATTGAAAATATAATTCCTTGATGATCCGAGCCTGTTGGGATAGTTTGCCAATCTTGTATATACTTTTCCGTCCATTTAGTGGCCAATGTTAGATCAATAACTGAAGGGTATGCCATATTGGATCTATGGAATGTTCCCTGTCCTATTGTATTCACCAAAGACAGCCCTTGGTCTTCAATCCATTCTTGGAGGCTGTCAGCATGTGTGGATTTTTGGTAGAAAGGGTCCCAGCTGGGGTGGTGTTCATTGAAGTCCCCAGCCACTATGGTGTTTGATGATACCACCAAGCCCTCTCTATGCTTTTCCATGGTTGTACTGTTAGTCTCTGGAGCTTGACACTTTTGGTTGTAGATGTTAATTATGTCTATATTTATCTTGTAATTGTTGAAGTTTAGTGCAAGGATATCTGGATCCACTGGATACCCTTCGAGAAAATGATAGTGTATATCAAGTTCTTTTGCTATGTAAAACATTGTCCTTGGTCTTAGTGTATAGTTTTCTGTCCTTGGAAGTATTTGTACAAAAGATGGGTGGTTAATTGAATGAGCTCCTTCATAGTTATTTCCTGAGCTTGTCTTTGATATCCACGGTTCTTGCACTGCAATGATACCTATTCCTAGCTCTAAGGCCAGTTGAAGTGCTGTTTCTGTTGCCTGTATGTTTCTGTTCAAGTTGCATTGGAGGATTTTTTGTTGTCCTATCATAGACATTCCTCTTGATCATTCAGAGCTTGCTCCTCTCGAGCTACTGCCCTTTCAAGAACAGTTTCACGGAATGTATAAAGGGAGTATCAGGATCTGGATGGGTCGGGATCAATAACTGTGTTGTGCAATAAGGAGAGTAAATCTAACTATGTAGATGGAAGTCTCTAAGTCCCAAGTTCGCTAAGCCATTCCTAGGACTTAGTCCCGTGACAGTACTCCCCCTCCAAAATTGAAGTTTGGACCCCAAACTTTTCTCTACTTTTGAATTTTATGTTATGTGATGATTATTTAAATTTCTTAATCTGTTTCCGTCTTCTACTTGACCTTCGTAGTTTTTGTACTGGAATTGATTGATTTGTAGACGGCATCTTCACCCATTCTGGAGGCCCTGGTTTATTGGGGTATTTGGTGTGGAATTCTATTAATGCCTTGTCACATCCTTTCAAATCTGATTCTGGCTGCCAGGTGGGATTTTGATCGTATTTCCACTTAACAAGGTATGTAAGCCCGGTCTTATCAATATTTTCATCATGTACATCAAAGATCTTATCAAATTTCCATTTTTCGACAATTTTACTGTCATTTTCTCTTTCTACAACCCGGCCTGCAGTATTGCGACGCTCGTTTATGTTGATACTAGATTGGCCTGGGATTATTGAGTCTGGCCACGGTCGAACAATTGATGTATGGAAGCTATTTTTCACCCCAATATGTTTCGGAAGTTCAACAATTACTGCCCCATCATATACCTTTATCACTTTGAAAGGACCATCCCATTTGTCATCCCATTTATTTTTTGGTCTATTTGTCTTAATATTTTTAAGGCTTATCATCACCTTATCCCCCAGATTATATACTGGAGCCTCCGATCTTCTAGCATTTGCATTATTCTCATATTGTTCTTGAGACTGACGGCTTAGTGCTTGAAGTTTCTCCAATATGCGATTAAAACGATCCACAATAGCATCAGCTCTTAGGTATTCTTTCTTCATCGATCCATTCAAGTCACAGATCTCGGGGGCTGGTGGTTCTATTCCAAGACGTGGGTTGTAGCCATAATTTGCAAAAAATGGAGAGACACCTGTTGTCTTGCTAACATTGTTGTTTCCTGAGAATTCTGCAAATGGAAGCCAGTCAACCCAATCATCCTGCGTAAAATTAACAAATGCACGCAGATACTGGTTCAATGCCAAGTTAATTATCTCCGTTTGACCGTCCGTCTGGGGATGAAAAGCAGAACTGTGTTTTAAGTTCACAGATAGACGTGTGTTCAAGCGATGCCAAAAATCAGAGACAAATGCAGAGCCACGATCAGAGATAATCGATTCTGGTGCACCATGGAGCTTATACACCTCCTTTATAAAACAACTCACCAATTCTGCAGTATCTAGAGATGATGTTGGTATGAAGTGGCGCATTTTTTTTAGACAATCCACTACCACAAGGATATGATTAAATACCTTTCCGGAACGCTTACAAGGAGGTAAATCTACCACATGGTCAATTGAGATATCGACCCATGCGCGGACTGGGATATTGAGGGGCTTAAGGAAGCCTGGTGGTGCTGTTCTTGGGGTTTTCGTTCTAACGCATAGCTCACACCCTTTAACAAAATTAGCCACAAAATTACTCATTTTAGGCCACCAGTATGATCTTTGTAATAAGTCTAACGTTTTTACTCGTCCTGGGAGACCCGCGGGTCCTAAGGAATGGGTACCATGGACAATTAATAAACGTAGCTCCTTGTAATCTGGCGCAAATAATTGATTCCTAAAATAAATTAAACCGTTGTTAAGTTTGAACTCTGCCATATCTTTCATTAATAATTTTTTCAAAGGTTTAGACCATTTTCTCCTGGATTGGTCCTTCAAATGCTCAACCATTTCTCTAGCGGTAAGATTTTCATTATATGCCTGATGTATGAGATCTATCAGTGCAACTTCATTAGAAAGCGGGACAAGAATTTCGGAATGTTTATATTCAGGGAATTTTTCATCATTTTAACAATCCAGTTTTAAATCTGGGTGAACTTTATCCTCGGGTATCATTGCACGGAAACGTTGCTGAAGACATTCATCCAAAGCATCTTTCTGCTTCAAACCTGGCAAACGACTCAATGTATCTGGAATAAGTGCTTTAGATCCTGGTCAATAAGATATCACAAAATTAAACTGGGATAAAAATTCAGACCATCTTACTTGACGCTGGTTGAGTTGTTTTGCTGTCAAAAATGTCTTCAAGTTC